>OY987212.1:36038208-36774704 GCA_963920805.1 Primula vulgaris | reverse complement strand
GGTTTGTATGTATTTTTACAAACCGTACATTAAATGTACGGTTTGTGTGTATTTTCTGTAAACCGTAAATTAAATGTACGGTTTGTGCGTTTTTTCAGAAAAAGTGTAGTATAAAAATCCAACCTCTTAAAAAAAATATATGTTTAGTTAATTTTTTATAAGATATAAATATACAAATGGTAGTTCCTTTAAAAGTATCTGTATTTTGATATCATTCCTATAGAATATGGGTTCACTTTTTGCTAGTAACGTTTTTGTATTATTTTTTATTTTATTTTTATTACTAATGAATTTAAATATATATACTATTAATATAAGTCAATCCAAGAGAAATGAAGCTGTCAAATTTTGCTCATTTTTTCCAAAAATATCCATATTCTAATTTGTTAATTACTCATATATTATAATGCAATTCAAATACATAAATAACTAAACAAATACGCTACTTCTCACACGTACTTCTATTACTCCTTATATACGATTATTAATTTATTATATTCATTCCATTATTTTTTATTTTTTTTGAAAATTTTAAATTCATTTGTCCGGAATCATATTTATATACGTATCGCACACGCAACGCGTATGCTACGATTATATATATATATAAGAGGCCTCGTTTTCATGAAGCCCTAAGACTTCTGAAATTCTTGCTCCGGCACTGGTTGTTTACGAACAAGCTCATGTTCGGTGGTTTGTTAAAAGCTCAACTCTTGTTTGTTCATTTTACTGATAAACCGAGCATGAATAATATTATAAGTCTCATCTTCAAGCTCAAACTCTTATAATGTTGATGATATGTAAAATTATGTTATTGAATATTTTTACATTTACTCATCATATATAATTAATTAATCAATTTGTGACCACCAAGGAAACATTGAAAAATATTTAAAAGTCATTACATTAGCAGATTATAATAAATTTATCTTCTCATATTTATAAAATTTAAGTTTTATTTCATTTTTCTAAATATTAAACATTTTTATTCGTATCAAAGCATACCAGAATGGTCGAGGTCTACTCCAAATGGCTAGTCAGGTACTCCAAAAGTCATACCATACCCGTACTGGAAAAAATATTTTTCCGAGTATCTGTGTTACATAGGTGCTAATGATTAATTGTTTAATTTTCTAGGAGTGCATACATAAATGTTATTTGGTGTTACATTTGACTTAATTTGTTAAGTGTAGACTTAAGTGTTAACTATGGTGATTGTACTTATATAATACAAGTTTATTTGAATTGATTCATACGAATTGTTTGTGATTTTGGGCTTGATTCTAACTAGTAATTTTGTGTTTATTGAAAATTTTAATTCGAGTAAGTATTAGTAGACGTCGTATATCTACACACATATATGTGTACTTTGTAATTAACTTTCGAATTTAATTGATACTTTTTAATTTAATTGTAAAATATGTGAGGTGAAAGGTCCCTCCGGAAAGTATTCCGGGAGGAAGTAGGAAGCTTAAGCTGAAGCGGAGATAGTAAGTTCTTACCGCGTATCGTTTTTCTTGGAGTAAAATAAACAGCTCAAGTTGTTTTTCAGTGACCATATAAAAAACAGTTTGACGTCCGCCTTATTCATTTGTTGTAAGATTCTGTGTTCTTGATCATTTTTAACTATTTATTAATATTCCTGAAGTAGAGTAGCTAATAGTCTTGTGTCATCATTTGACTAAAATGTATAAGTCAATAAGTCATTTTCGAATATGTCTCGGGAGAAAAATTACCCAACCGTGCATCCATATAAATCGAAGGTAGATTCTCCATTTTTTTTTAATTTTTACTTGCACTCGTTACCATATTGAGTATGTTGAATGGTTTTATTTTTATTTTATTATTTCATAAATATGAGTGGACGTTTGCCTATTTGTCATGAATGGGTAAACAACAGAATCATAAATGTGTTTATCTTGATTAGGTGAATTGTTTCAAATTGTTAGAACATTGATGTGAAAGACATTGCGTGTGCGAAACTAATATAGAATAAATCCGCGTGTGCAATTATTATGAACTATATTTATGATGGATAGATCTATAATTCAATCTTAATCTAGCACAAATCCATCATAGCAGGTAGACCTTCATCCATTAGTAAAGCCGGTGTTTGACGTCATGCGGTTTCGATAAACTCTAGAAATTATGTTGTAAAGGCTGAAAATGGTGTAAACGAATTAACACTTTTAGTGAAATTCTTTATGGTGAGTAAAGGAAAAGGTAGGAAGTTGCGTTTCCGATACCTGAGGAGCATAATTATGATTATTGCTTCGTTTTGGTCTATTAAAGTAAAAGTAAAAATATTATCGGGATGACGTCAAAAGATGTGTGTATATTTATGAAGTAGGAACACATCGTTCGTAAACTATAGACTTTAGTTATTCAGATAATTCAGTAATTACTTGTCGATAGCGGTGGCCTGAAACAGATTTATTTGGTTCTCCAGCTAGGGGATTGTTGTTTTTGATATGGTGGAAAAATATTGTTGGGGGAGGCAATTGTAGGTCTACCTCAGAATAATTACACACACAAATTTATTCTTAGGCTAGTTCATATTAAATATTTTGACTAAAGTTGTTCGATTTAAAATTTTGTTTTATCATCATAATTAATACAGTAGAATATGATATCAAAATGGTAAGTGCCATAGTGCAGAAACAACGTACTTAAATGAATTACGGAAGAGTTTAAACCTATATTAAATTGTTTTCAAAATTTAGGAAACGCTAAACAATTCTTGAAGTTAACTTGTTTTTTTCCTCGTTATATGAAAAGAAATGAAACTAACTGAAAGTATTAACCATCCATTACAATTTATAATTGAAACAAAAAACTATTAAACTTTTGTGTTTGTAGAGAACACAAAATTAAGATACATCCAATATAATCTTTTAAAGATATATGTAATCTTGTTGAATTTTTAGAATTTTATAATAATATATTGTATTGTAAATAAACCAGTGAGGCACGTTAAAGTAATCATGTTCCATCATTTTTCTTTTAACCATATATCAATGTTTTTCTTACTAGTTTGGAGTATCATGATTTGTCCTTTAATAAGATGAGAGGTATGCTGTAGGGTTGGGAAAATTTCCTCAAAATCCCGACCCGATCCGACATCTGATCCGATTTCGATTTGATTTTTTCCTGACCCAAACTAATTCGGTCTAAGATCCGGGTTTTTTCCAACCTGATCCGGTATAATTTTTTTTTAATAAAGTTATTCTATAATATTTGAATTCCATACTCGAAAGTAGGGCATCATAAATATAACCCATAAACCGGGGTTAAATTTAGGTTCCTACGTTGTCAATATTTTTTAATTTCTTTTAACATAGGAGCTAGATAAATGCTTACAGTATACAAAATATGAATAACAAACTTGAATGAACTGAGCACCAGATCTTCTATTGTATTTCGTTAATCAACATCAGATCTTCTATTGTATTCCGTTAATACACCTTGCATCCGAAGACCGGTGTGTACTATAGTACTCTAGGAAATCTAGAATTTCTCTATGTAGAAATATTTGGGCAAAAACCTTTTGAATGGAACGTGTATATCACTACAAAAAAATACTCAAATAGCGACGGGATTAGGGACGATATTTTTTCTTACGAGCTTATTAGCGACGGTTTTTGTGACGGCTTTGTGACAGTTTAGTCAATTTGCGATAAATTTGTGACAACTTTTTAAATTAGTGACAGTCTTGTGACAACTTTTGACTCTCAATAAATCAAACATTATTTTGTAGTGTATATAGGGTACGACAAATACTTATGGATGATATAAAAAAACTTATAACACATAATCGGTCTTAATTTATCAAGCAAGATCCGATCTCATAAACTGAGGTCTTTTATTATTTGTATTATCACAATTAGTTTTACCTAAGATATTACTTATAACCATTTTCATATCACATTTAATTGGTTTCCAAATATCAAACATGTTTAAATGTTTGTCAATGTGAAGATTAACATATATTCGCAAATATTTAATAAACATGTTGAACTATATAATATATACTTATCGGTCCCAGAAAATAGTCTTATTTCATGTTCCGGTCTATATTTTTTGGGATGAGTGATATGACTTAACTTATTTGATGTATGATAAAATCAATTTCTCGGGTTTAATACAATATATGGTTACAAATTTGCAAAATTTGCTAAATATGCAATAGCAACTAATTATGCTAAAAATAAACTTAAAAACAGTTTCTAAAAACCCATAAACATCAAAATCTGAATAATCATCTGGTTTGGTATCTTAAACATTTATAAATATTTGGTATTCAATGTTTTTAAGTGTTTTTTTTAACTAGGGACTAATCCTTTCCTGTAGATATACAAACAAAATTGTTCATTCTTATTGTCTTCACCAAAATGTACCGAAATTTGATAGACATGACAACGAACTATATGCACTTATAGCTTCAAGTTGTCTTGCTAACGACGTGGCACAAGCGCCCCCCTACAGAGCAGACACGAGTTTTGATCATGGTCGATCCAACGGTCCACACATCCCCGGTGGAAAACATGCTTGCACTTCTTCAAACACCTAATTTCTTCTCCCCTACTAAATTGAAACAAGCAAATAGCACAAATACCATGTAATGTTGCCGCTATGTCATCAAAATTAACCACAGACAGGCGTTCTTTTATCAAGGCGGCATTTATATTTTGATTGTTTTGTACTTAGATCGGGTGGTAACTAAAGGACTCGAATATTGGATCTTTGGAAAAACGAACACCTAGGAAACGGAGAAGTGTGAATATTGGGGTTAGGATTATACCTAGGAGTATAAAAACGAGAAAAAATAATTTTAAAGAGAAGTTGTATTTATATCCCACCGGAAATCCCATATTGGAGAGAATGAAATATGTGTATTTAGTAATGGGTTTCAGGTTCTAGCTTTATAATGATCGTTGTTTGTGTACAATTTTATAATGGGCATCTTCTTCAACTCATTTTTGTTTTTACTCAAAAAATCTCCTGGTAACCGTATTTGGTTTATAATTAATAAAATAACATTCTTAATGAAAAATTAAGAACGCAATAAACGAAGAGCCGGAGACGATACAAGAAAAATTTAGATAGCAACAATTTACTTTTTGAAAATTAATTGTTGGTAAAATAAGTGTCGTTAAATTTTAGTAACAATTTAGCAATAAAAACTTTTGCTAAACTGTTGCTATATTTAATAATTACACTACAATAAACTTAAGAATTATGGACAATATTTTTGGAGACAATTACATTTTATTTTCAAATGATAACTTTTCGGGACAAAAATAATCTTTTACACACAACAATACGTTTTTTGTCCCCAAATCTAACTTTTAGACACATAATTTGATTTTTTTTCCTACAAATACAATCTCATACAAACATAAGCAGACAATTAAAATTTGTCTCTAAATACTTTTTGAGACGAAATTAAATTGTCTTCTTATGTATGTATGATATTGTCTTTGTAGATAATTTTTTTTTTTCAAATTACATGGCTAAAAGTTAGATTTAGAAACAAAAAAATTATTTTTTTGTCTAAAATATTATTTTTATCCCGAAAAATTACTATTTGAAGACAAAATTTGATTCTGTTTAAAAAAAATTATCCCTAATTCTTAATTTTGTTGTAGTTTTAGTTCCTCATCAATATTATAATCATATATCAATCTGACATTTTTATGTTTTGAATTTTTTAAACAGCTTTGTCTTAAAGCATTCTGGTATATAATTAATATGTGTAGTTAATATGTAAAGTCAAAAACTTGGCGTATATATGGGTTTGTGATCATTGTGTCCATATAAGACAATTACATGGATATTGCTACGTATGGTTGGTAGTTTGGTATGTGGATCATATATGTTTTTATTTGTTTTTAGGTGAAAAAGTTCTTTGGAAAGTTCGGTTTTGGTTGCCAAAAAGTTTGATTTCGAGGTCATCACACATCTAAATTGTATCGTGCATTTTGTTATCAACATCACCTAACTGAACAAACATGTTGGCAACTCAAGTCGGGCAGAAATACTTATATTTGGTTAAATTCTGGCTTGGTATCACTTTTATAAACTCTAGACGTTTTCTAGTTTACGGTTAATAATTTGAGTATAAGATATGATGTTTATCAAATTGAGTATCAATCTGCGGGTGTTAATTTGTTTCTGTTTAGGTACCTGTTAAATTAATTTGATGGAATTTAATTGTAAGTTTCAACCCGGTCATAATTTTTTTAAAATAGATAGATTGCCCCCTATTTTCTAAAAAATAAATAATTAAGCGGAGTTGAACTTTATGGCTAGATTTGCTCTTTAATTCATGTTTTAGATCATTCTGATCATGGAGAGATAAGGGGAGTTATAAGTTTTGGAGTGATAAAGAGTAGAGCATGAATCATCGTAGTAGATTTGATCATTTAAGTTTTTGAAGATTTGTGCTATTAAATTATGTGATTTTTCTACTCATTTTACTGTTTTGCAGGTCATTCTATGTGTAACTTAGTTTGTTTACGTGTATTTCATCGTATTTTTAAATTTCGGCCAGCATTGAGGTCTTATCCATGCACTAAATATTTCATTTTAATAAATTTAGGTTCTTTAAAAAAAAATTAAGGATTTACTAATGCATACAAATAACAATTTTTTTTATAATATGTATGTACTTTCGATATAGTTTATAAAAAAGTAACACCGGCAAACTTTTTTCTTACTTTTTTCATCCTTTATCAAAAAATAAAATAGTCACTTTGTCTATTAAAGAAAGAACATTATAATGAAAATTTAACCCTAAATTGACCTAAAATATTTTAGGGTGAAATGACGTATGGATGAGAATTGGTAATCACAATAGCAAGAGAAAGAGTTAGGACTGATACAATGAGAATTGGTAATGGCGATGGCAAGAGAAAGAAGGACAATATGAAGGCTTCGACGTCGAGGCAGAGTTTATGCTGACGAGTCGACAGTATCATCTCCGTTGTCAGTGAAAGAGTTAGAGAGAGAGAGATTATAACAAATAACCAAAAATTGGATTTTAAGCCTTTCATATATATTAACTGAAATGACCCAAAGATATAATTGAAAGTTAGGTAAAATGGTCTGTTTCTCTAGAGTAACTTTTAGATAGACCTGTCATATCATATCATTTTTCTTATGTGGTGAGCCAAACAAATAATAAACTGACATCTGTAAAATATGAATACAGATAGACATAAAAATGAAACGTCAGATTAAACCGCTCTTTATAATTAATTTTCCACGTTTAACTCTCTCCTCCCCCAATATCAGAACATTTCTCTTTTTCAAACTCCTCTCACTACTTATCTACCTCAACCATGACTTCCAATGATTCAGTTATTATCATGGACGAAGGTGAGTAAAAATAAAATCATATCACATAGTCTAATTAATGTTGATTATCATCTAATTATTTAATATTTTTGCTCTTTATTTATCTTTTTTATCTTTAAAGTTTTTCTTTTACAGTTATTGCAATTTCATATAAGCTATTACAAATCTTAAGTTGAAAAAATCAAATACAATTGAGGTTTAATTGTGTTTGAACTTCTTAATTTTTATAGGGTTTTTATTTTCTGTTGAAATTATATTGTGGGATAATTCGAATTAACTTTTTTGTGATTGGAATTCTTAATATTAATAGGGGGGTTTCTGTTGAAATTTTATCGAAAGGTACTTCAAATTAGCTTAATTGTGATTGGAATTTTTAATTTTGAAAGGGGGGTTTTGTTGAAAATTTATACTACGAATTCTTGCTTTCACTTCATTTAGTGTTCGTTACTACTCTTTTATTGTATATTTGTATTTGAACAAACGTGTCATACATATATATATATATACTATTTTAAGTTTTTATTGTAGGTACAAAGGCAAAAGAAATTAATAAGGATGTACCAGTGGTGCTTAATCAAAAGGGAAAAATAGATTTAAAAGTAGGGAGAGTTGTTATAGGAGCAGAAGCAGGTTATGATTTATACAATCTATATGAAGTAAGCAAAGGTTTCAGTATTCCAAAAGGTAAAATCAGATACAAACATGGTACTAATGTATTATGTGAACGTACTTTCTTTTGCTCAAAAGAGGGATTGAAACTAGATAAAGAGCCAAATGGAAAGACTGAAAAGTTAGATACTAGGACTCAATGTAAGGCTCATGCAAAATTTAAAGTTGATAATGGAGTTTGGGAACTTGTCCGTCTTGTAGATGAACATACTCACGACTTAGCTCCACCGGAACACCGCCATTTATTAAAATTTGCCCGCCACATACCCGAAGTCAGTAAATCGGTCATTCGTTCTATGGATGCATCATGTATAAAGCCCATGAAAGCGTATAGATACTTGGCACAGGAAGCCGGCGGGGTTCGAAACGTTGGGTTTACAAATGTTGATCATTTTAATCTCTTGAATAAAGAAAAATCTGAGATGCTTGAAGCAGGAGATGCTCAATGTCTTATCGACTACTTCAAGCTCAAGCAAGTAAAAAATCCTATGTTTTTCTATTCTTTGCAACTTGATGACGAACAAAGATTGAAAAATTTCTTCTGGACAGACGGGCTATCAAAAATTGACTATGAGTGCTTTGGGGATGTTGTTGTATTTGATACTACATATCGTACTAACAAGTACAATATAATATGCGTGCCATTTGTAGGTGTTAACCATCACTGGAAAAACACATATTTTGGGTGCGCTTTTCTTTCGGATGAAAAGAAATCTACCTTTGTTTGGTTACTGAAAGCATTTAAATCAGCGATGGGGAAGGCACCAAAGACTATTTTCACGGATCAAGATCATGCAATGAAAAGTGCAATCAAAGATGTATTTACAGATACTCAACACCGCCTTTGTATTTGGCATATCTTGAAGAACGCAGGAACTAATATATCTCATTTATACTCACAACCAGGATTTAAGTCTAAATTCAATAAACTGTTCTAGTCATGTGAATCAAGTTTTGAGTTTGAAGCTGTGTGGAGTGAACTAGTTAAGAATTGGGGTGTTGACAAAGAAAAATGGCTCACAAGGTTATACAATATCCGTGATAATTGGTGTAGATGTTTCAGCCTTGACACATTTTCTGGCGGCATACAGTCAACTCAAAGGAGTGAAAGCACAAATAATGTTTTTCAGAAAATGGCATGTAAGACGATGACACTTACCCAGCTTGTTAAACACTATGATCGAAGGGCTGAAGAAATGCGCGATGATGAGAACAGCCTAGATTTTTCTAATGATCGAGGAAAACCTTATATGCATGTAAGGTGTGGGATTATTGAGCATGCCGCAGAGGTTTATATCCATATGTTGGTCCGTATGTGTCTAAACCTTAGAGGGGGGGTGAATAAGGTTTTCGTACGTTTTTCGCGGAATAAAAACTATGGGTTATTAACTAAGCTAATTAGTGGATTTTATAACTTAAACAATTTCGTTAACAAATTATTGCTAATTTAATCTACGCAAACAATAAATATAAGTAATATATAAGTGCGAAAAGTAAAAGTTGAGGGAAAAGAAGTAACACAAGAGTTATAGAGGTTCGGCAAAACGCGCCTACGTCCTCTCCTCGGTATTCACACTACCGAGTGTTTTACTAGAATCTTCGATCCAAGGTTACAACCTAACGAGCTAATCGACCGATTAAGCTCCCCCTCAATTTATGAGTATCCCGAATGAAAAGCCTAGAGCTTTTAAGCTACACTTGCTTGAAAAGCCTCTACCCAATCACTCGCTCACAAAAATGAGTTTATAAATTACTCTTACAAGTTTGAATTTGAATTGATCACTCACTAACAAATAATATCTCGAAGTTTATAAGATTACAATAATAATACACTCGAGAATAATTTTTGAATACAAGTGAGAAAATTAGGTAGTATAAGCTTGTATGATCTTTGAATTTGAAAGCTTGAAGTTATGTGAATTATTGGTGCCTTTCAACAAAGGATTTGGGGCTATTTGTAGAGCCAAAATGGTCCATTGGTTAATGGATGACCGTTGACAGTTGTTGAGTAGATTAGCCACTTGTTTGCAGCAGTTCGCCCAATTTCAGGATAAGCTAAAAAGCTGTAATTTGAAATTCTACAGAAACGATCGGTCATTTCTGAAAAACGATCGGTCGTTTTTCTTGTGGACTATCTGGAAGAAATCAGAGCCAAAATGATCGGTCGTGTCTGCCTTACGATCGGTCGTTTTTTTGTGAACTCTCTGGAAGAAATTAGAATCAAAACGATCGGTCGTGTCTGCCTTAAGATCGGTCGTTTTTTTTCCTGGTAATTTCTCGGTTTACTCGACATAGTTCGAAGGCTCGTAACTAGTTCATTTTAGGTCCGATTAGGGTTCCGCTTGAATCGTTGGCTTCGTATTTGTTTAATCTATCATTTCAAACCTTTGGCATACTCGATAAAAGATTAGTACGCAAAACGAGCTTTTATCATGTTTTTCAAATATTGTTATCATCAAAATAATCGATTAGAAGAACATCGTTCAACACCATAGAATTTTTTACATATTTCAAAATGAATTTTTCAAAAGTGTGGACGAGCAAGTTATTGAAATATATAATAATGGTACATGTTCTTCGTACTTTGTCAGAAAAGAAGGTCGTCTTGGTGAGCATCGTGTTGACTTTAACTCTTGCTATAATGCTATTTATTGTAGTTGCAAAATGTTTGAATCAAAAGGTTGGTTGTGCTCTCATGCCTTGAGAGTGTTAAATGTCAAGACTGCAATTCAAAAAATTCCAGAACAATATATAATTCAAAGGTGGAGAAAACATGCAAAAAAAAGCATTATGCTCGAAAGTTTCGAACCATCAATTGATTACAGAGAAACATCAAAGGAAATTAGGTTGAATAAACTGATGCGAAAGTCTTTTTATATAATGAATTTAGCTTCCGAAAATGAGGATAGAGAAACAATTGCGTCTGACTGTTTGGATAATTTATGGAGTGAACTTGGAATCTATAAAGAAAGTGACAACGCGATAGCATTCAACCTGATATTGGGGTTGAGGATGAAACATACGAACAAGTATTTGATCCTCCATGCAAGAAAGCAAAAGGCGAAAAAAATAGCAGAATCAAAGGGGCGCTTGAAAAGCAATCAAGTAAGAAGAAAAAATCCGCTAAAGGAATATGTACACCCCCAATGTAAGTAGATAGCTTAGCTAGTGAAAAACTAACATGTTTTACTTGTATTTTGTGAAAAACAATTTTACTTGTATTTGGTGAATTGGGCTTTGTTCAGGTCAAGTAATCAAGCTGATGAAAGAGATACGTCACCACAACCAAGTAAGAAGAAAAGGCCCCATAAAGAAATCTAGTAAGATCGTTTCTCAATATATTAAAGGTTTACCAGCAATATATTTAATTTGTCATATTATTAATATTTGTTCTTGAATGACTTTAATTTTCAAGAATCATTTCGGGGTCGGCTACAAGACGGGTGCAACAAGAATTGGGACTGTCATTTATTTTAATTTGTTTACCGTTAGTTGAAAGATGATGTCTGATGTTCATTTGTCTTTGTACATGTTTAATCTTTGTTAAGTATTCTCGCTTATTGTGTAAGACTCGTTTTTATGATGTTTCAGACATGTTTTTCCTTTAAGTAATGCTAAAGAGTATTTCTATTGCGGGTTATTTTTGATGATTTTTACTTCTATTGTTGCATTTTTATGGACATAACTTTATAACATTTCTTAATCTTTAAGTTTTATATGAACATGGTACAATGGTAAAATAAGCTTTAGTCGAATCTATTACTGGAAACTAATCATTCAGTTTAAATATAGTTTCAGAGAAACATACTATTAGTAACAAAAGTTAAAAGTATTCAATTCTATGAAAAAGAATATATTTTTTTAAAAAAAAGAATTCCATAAGTTCAGGACTAAATAGTATATAAGAGAAAGAAATGGGATGTGAGATGAATAGTGGGTATCATTTGCTAAAAAATAGCAGCAAATGTTTTATAACTTTCATGTAATATACATATGTCTATTTATTATTTGTTTGTCTCACCACATAAGAAAAATGACATGTTAGTTACTCGTTTCTCTATGTGTTTTTGAAGGTAGCCTAAAACCCTTCTTTTTTTTGTGCGGGTCTTCTCAATATTTTCCCTTTCTTTGTGTACACTGTTTGTTTTATAATCCTGTCCTAAGGTTTTGTTGTTTGCGGAACATTAACAATTAGTATATCTTCCATAGTTGTCTAGTAATTTATGGTTAAAGATTAGCAGTACATGATAGTTGATGAAATAAAAATAATTCAACTTCGTGTTCGGAGATCTTCTAACATAATCACTTAAATATCCATCGTTTGAAGATAGCTAGAGAAAGTTACCACAACATAGATCATCCGCGTTTAGTCAAACAAGCGCACCGGTAAGTGGTAAGGAAATAAGCGAGGGTCAGAGATAACGATGGAACAGAGAGCGGAAGGTGGGAAGGCCGAGAGATAGCTAGTGGATGAAGGCTAGTGGTAGGCGAGATACCAACGGGGGATCGGGGATTCTCTCTTGCTATTATAACATGGTTCTATTAATGTAAATATGACCTTTAAAGACAATATAGTGCTAAGAGAGCCTAACCTTAAGCAAATTAAGATGACTATTAATTTTCCCAATAAGTTTGGTCATTTATCCTTATTAACTTTTGTCTATAACAAACCAAAGTCTAGTGGTTGCGTCTGGGCTTCAAGGGAAAAAAACTTCCAATTAGCAAAGGAAAATATTTTGGTGGGAAAATAAATTTTACACACAATTGGTTGATAGGAAAATAACAAATTAAGGAAAATATTTTTTATTTCTATAGAAAAACAAGAAAAATTTACTAATTCTAAAATTTGGCGGAAAACATTTTTCTCCGTAACGGAAAACATATCGTTTTCACGAATACATATATTATATATTTTTTATCTCGTTTTTTTTTTAATTAAAAAAAGTTATTGATGTTTGATATATTAGCTTTTTTATCTTTTCAAAAGTTACTTTTTTGCGAAAAACCTAAAAATTAGATAAGTTAGGAACCTAAATACTTTTTAGTTTTTACACACAAAAATTACCAAAATTTAAAATTTACCAATTAAATTATTTTGTATATTTATAAGTCACCAATAAGTTAAAAAAGTGAAAAATGACTAATAAACAAAAATAAGTTATAAGCCATTAACAGCTAAAAATGCTATAAGTGACTTATTTTAAGTAAGTTTTTTTTCTTATTATTTTTTTAAAAACAACTTATTTTGAACAAGTTTTTTCTCATTGTAAAAGCAATTTTTGAGTATAAAAGTGAAAAGTCGATGTCAGGCGCAACTTTAGTCAAGAATTTTTTATGGAAAATTCAAGTATCACCAAACACTTGTAAAAAAAAGTTATACTCATTTTAAGTAAGGTTTTTTCTCATTGGTTTTTAAAAGAAGTTTAGTTTGAGCAACTTTTTTTTTATTCTAAAAGCATTTTTTTTACTACAAAAGTATATGTCAAACACGCACTTAGTCAATAAATTTCCATGAAGAATATAAGTATCAACAAACACTCAATAAACGAATTTACTACAAATTAATTTCCTTCAAAATATTTTTGTTAAGGAAAAAAATATTCTGGAAAATAATTTTTGGAGTAAATATTTTCCGCCAACAAACAGAGACTTAATTAAATTGTAAAAATCTACGTACGATCCAGAATTTACTTTAATTCAACTATGCCATTACAGCATTACTCCTTATCAATAAAAATCGCTCCCAATTTATATAAACACAAAACTACAAATTCTAGAAGAAATTATTCCTCTCTAAGACTTTCTTTATACCATAAAAAATGGATTGTCTATTACACAGAAAACGTAATATATATGACATGACATCTAAGCGTCGCTTATAAAATAGTAACCATTGCTACATATAACCGAATTTCACCGTCACATACCAATTAAATGTACTTAACAAAACTGATGCAGATGAGGTGCGGAAAAGGGTTCCCTACAAAGCGGGCACGTATTCTTGCCATGATCGATCCAACGTTGCAAACAACTCCGATGGAAAAGGTGTTTGCACATCTTCAAGCACCTAATCTCTTCTTCTCTCTCGAACTCATTCAAGCAAACAGTGCAGCACTCGGACGAGTCCTCAGTGAATGCCACATCATTAAACCATGCTGCTAAATCTCCATTTTCTAAGACCCGTGGCGTTAGGCAACCGAGAGAGCTGAGGACAAAGAAGATAGGGACTAATATGAAACCGAGAACACAAAATGAGTATAAACGTAGTCTAGCAGAAAGGCTTTGCGACATACCGATCCCCATGGCCATGAAAATATAAAGAGAGAGCGAGGTATTTGGAGTTTGCTTAATTATAGGTTGTTGGTTAAAGAAGGCATAAATGTTTTGCACTATATATAAGTGTCTTATGCCACAACTGTGTTTGTTTGGTACATATATATACTCTAAGAAGTTATTTGTATAATGCACATAACTGGTGGAATATTTTCCTTTCGGCAGATCGATACTGCATAAGGAATGATATTTGCGGTTTTAAGAATAGTACTTCGATTGCGGCTTCAGAAATACTTCTATTAATTTATAGACACTTCATAAACAACACGGTTAATGTTAACAGATACTCTTAGAATAGAATGAAATATTTTAAACATCTTAGATCCATTTAAGAAAAGTGTTCTATGCAGTTTAGTGTAAAAGAAATGATATTCTTAATCATGTAAGAAAATATAACAAGTGCGTGCATGTTATTATCTTTAAATGAATTTATTTGGTAAAAGTGTAAGTATTAAAATGGTAAGTATATTAATGTTAAAATGAATTTGATGCGTTTAACCTACATCTTTAAGTTCTTAACAGTATTGTGTACATGCATTATTATAATTAGGGGAAATTGGCATGCATTATTCATTGGTTAAGAATATATGATATTAATA
The DNA here is from genome assembly GCA_963920805.1 of Primula vulgaris. Lineage (NCBI taxonomy): Eukaryota > Viridiplantae > Streptophyta > Magnoliopsida > Ericales > Primulaceae > Primula > Primula vulgaris. Next base: position 36,759,744 of record OY987212.1, on the reverse strand, counting down.
TATGTTTATTATAATATTTATTAATAAAATATCCATTTAAATACGGACAGGCAACCTTTTAATGTTTTTTTAATAAAGAAATTTTATTAATGACATGCATGAAACGTTATTTTTACATGGTACAAGTGCCCCCATGCTAGCAATAATTGAAATCGAATCCGATAAGAGTAAACGCACTAATATAACTTGGCGTTTACAATAAACCTAAAACCTAAAACTTGTGGGAAAATAAATTAGTTCAAAATCACTTTTCACATTCTCATTTTAAAAAGTAATTTGAGCTCAAAAAATACCACTTTTCTCCTTATACTCCCTAACCTTATGTCTCCCCAAACAGATCAAGTTGATCAAAAACTGATGTTTTATGACAACAAAAAACTCAGAAAAACAAGAAGAGAGAGAATTTTAAAACTAACAACAAAAAACCCCAAGTTAGGTTTATAAACTACCAGATAAATTAATTGAAACACTTATATAGATTGACACATGAGAAGGTACCATATTCTCCGTCACTTACTTGAGAACTCCAAATAAACAAAAAGATGAAATCCACATCATTTTCAGACAAACTGCAACGAATCTGAGAAAAGAAACATTATATCACTATTATATATAACCCCAAAATAGATCAACACATGTCCAGCCATCAAAGATGCTATCATACAAGTATGAGTAATTTTTATTCTCCAGCCATTGTAAAAATGCTATCATAGAAGGAAAAAAGCAACATAAGATTGAGCACCATAACATCATAAGATTAACCAAAAAATTAGTTTATACACATACAAATGTAATAACTCATATACAATAAAGAGACTGCAAAGGAACCAGACCACAAGGGTCTTAACCTCAGCTTCCATCTCATCATTGGTTAAACAATAAATTTAAATATTGAAATAACTTCCTCTCAAGCAAGGAGTTTCTATTTGATCAAGAGTGTATGCCGCATGTATATGGCTATTAAGATCCATTGCTCTAAAAAAAGTTGAATTAGCCCCTCAATAACCCATTTTCGCCGGTCTATCTTATTACAAAGCAAATTAAATTTAGGACCAGGAGATGATTTATTATTCCATCAATTAACAATTAATTATGAGTCTGTTTCAATCATAATATCAGTAAGTCCCAAATTATAGCAAATAAGCAAACCGTTTTTTATGTTCATTAACTCAGCAAATGTATTAGAGTGATTAGCTAAGTGACAAGTAAAAGTAAAAACTATGAGACCCTTTGAGTCTCTTAATACATCACCGCAACCTCTATAACCATTACTAAGAGAAGAGCCATCTAAGTGTTTGGTTTTTCTATTTAGCCCATAAGTTTTCATTTATTTTGTTTAAGTCTGTCAAGTTATTTTCCTTATGGATTGGTACGGCATTTGTAATATTTGGCACTTTGTGGGGGTTTCTTTTTTCATCCCTATTTTATTAATTAAATAAAATGGGTGTTTTCCCACCAGAATTATATAAAAAAATATATAAATAAAAATTCGATAACTTAAGTAAATCAAAACATAATTTTGGTAAAACAATAATGTTATGATATAAATGCAATAATATTCGTTTAGTGTGGATAATGACAAAGTAGTCATCACCTCGAGTATCTATTATACTATAATTGTAAGTGACAAAAAAAATTCTTTGGTCACACGAGGTTATGAGCACAAACTTACCTTGCATATGTGTTATATTTACAGCAAAACATCAACCTTTTAATATTTTACGTAACCAATTTATATACTGCGTAAGTACTGTAATACAACAAAAAATGGAGTGGTACCGAAAAATAATGGAATGCTACAGAGTTTTGATAAGGAGTATCGTTCGTCCCGATTTGTGTCGCGTTTGAGCTTTCTTAAGTGGCTCTTTTGTGACCTTTTCTAAGCTGCGGGCCTGAGGCATTGTCTTTAACAAGGAGAAACTCAGAAACATGACAAGGTTTATGAAACTAGCTAAACTATTGGAAAAAGACTTGGTGATCGATCATATACATAATACATGCATGACAAAATAAATAAATATGTGAAAAATATTATTGTGGTGATTTATCTAACATAAGTAGATAAACAAGACAAAACCAATAAGCACCACTGACCACGTGGATACCGTGATTAGTAGGGCCAACAACAACTTGGATATATAGTAGTAATTAGTGGATTGGTTTTGGGCTGCTTGAATTTGTCACGGCAGTATGTCTTAATTGCTGGGAGTGGTTTCGCTCTGTTTCGGTTCGGTTTTTGATAAAACCGAAATCGATCAGATTTTTCGGTTTGTTTTTTTGATTTTCGATATTTTTATTTTTTAAACCGAACCGGACCGGTTTTTTTGGGATTTTTTGTTTTTTTTTTTCGGTTTTTTTCTGGCTTGAATTTTCTAGGGCAGTCTGCCATGTTTTTTTAAACCAGTACATAAAATGCAATTTCATCCGAGTATCAATAAAAAGTTTGGAAAAATTTCTGTATCATCTTAACATATGGAAAAACAATTATATGAACTTGATCACTATTATTTAGGATGTGCCAACGAACAGTATTTTTTAGTTTTAATTTTGAATTAATTTTGGGGTATATATTTTTTGGTTAATTAACATGTACATGTTAGATTTTTAGTATTTTTTAGTTTTAATTTTGAATTAATTTTAGTTTAGATATTTTTGGGTTCATTAGTACGTGTTAGGTTTTTAGTATGTGACACGCCCTAAATAATAGTGAACTAGATTCACAGTAGTGTTAATCGTAATGTGTTCATTTCCAAATGCACTATTATTTAGGGTGTGACAGCCAATAATATTTTTTAGTTTTAATTTTGAATTAATTTTAAGATAAATATTTTTGGGTTCATTAATAGATGTTAGGTTTTAGTACGTGAAACACCATAAATAATAGTGAACTAACATCAATTAGTAGGGCTGCGCGCTAGGAAGATTCTTGGTATGGAGATTCGCAGAAAACCCGAAAAAACCAAATCGAACCGAAAAATACCGAAACCGAAAAATCGAAAAAAATTCGGGTCGGTTTCGGTTTACAATAAAACCGAGCCGCGAAAAAGACCAAAAAACCAAAAATAATACCGAAAAAATCCGAAATCGGTTCGATTCGGTTAAAAAAATAAAAAGACCGAAACCGAAAAAAAACGAACTGAAAAATCTGCTCGATTTCGATTTCAATATTATTAAAAAAAATCAAACCGGACCAAAGCCAGCCCTGGAAATCAGGGCAGGCATCAAAAATGGATCCTTAGTTAGTGGGGTACGAGTTAGATGACCTGTTCTGGTCTATTTAATACATTATAAATTTTGTCGGGTCCAATTATAGATTAGATACTAGTGGCCCTTAGAGCTTTACAAAATAATAGTTGATTTAATAAGAGTCAAAATCTATCACAAGTCTGTTATTAATTTAAAAAACTGTTACAAATTGACTAAACTGTCACAAAACCGTCACAAAAACCGTCGCTAATAAGTTCGTAACAAAAAATACCGTAATTAATCCGTCGGTATTTGAATATTATTTTTCATAGTGTACGGGTCACATCTCTAGGCCTCACAACTGCAAATTGTCCCCCAAAAATCTCGTTTATATATACTGGATATGTAAGAAAATATATGCCAATAAGAAAATTCCATATAATCAATAGTGAATAACACACATTTTTTATGTCATTACCATTTTTACAATGTATGATTACATATATGATGATATATATAAGAAAATACAAAGATAAATTGATACAAAAAGTAATAGAGCTCCAATTTTTCATTTTTTTTTCGGGGGAACAAAAACCCAATGTGTGTAAATTAACGCAATCATGTGCCCAAAACTGTCTAAGTCAGAACTGACCATCGTCCAGTTCATCCGAAAATAACCTTGATAATTTAAAAAAACCAAAAAAAAAATTGTATGCAGAACAATATCTAATTATCTCCCATGGAAATTTCCCCCTCCTCCCTTGACTTTTTCATGATTCTGATTTCTGAGTTCATGAGGGAATTTTATTGCAAGCTACACTATTTTCTAGGTATATATGAATGGGTGTTTTTTCTCCATTTTATGTTTTCAATACCGTCCTATTATTAGCTTTCACTTGATGATTTAGTTTTTATGAGATTCACTAATTTTCTTATAAGTGGGCTAAACGAGTATAATCATTGCTAAATCAAACCACACATTACATCGTGCTCCGCATGGTATCGTCCGGTAGTATAAGGCATCGATAGATTTTTAGCATGGATTTCTAAGAAAACATGCCATTTTCAATGCAATACAACAAACTAAAGTCTGTTTTCTCTGTAAACAATGCAATACTTATGAATAGGGCTTCAAGGAAAAAGACTTCCTGCTTTTAAAAATTGTGGAAATCTACGTACGATCCAGAATTTACTTTCAACTATATATGTCATTACAGCATTACTCCTTATCAATAAAGTTCGCCTCCAATTTATGTAAACAAAAGATTTCAAATCGTCGAAGAAATTATTACTTTCTAAGACTTCTTTATATCATTAAAAACGCATTGTCTATTACACAGATAACGTAATATGACATCTGAGTGTCGCTTATAAAATAGTAACCATTGCTATATATATATAACCGAATTTAACGGTCATGGCCGTACACCAATTAATTGTACTTAACAAAACTGACGCAAATGAGGTGGGGAAAAGGGTTCCCTACAGAGCGGGCACCTGTTCTTGACATGATCGATCCAACGTTGCAAACAACTCCGATGGAAAAAGTGTTTGCACATCTTCAAGCACCTAATCTCTTCTTCTCTCTTGAACTCATCCAAGCATACAGCACAGCTTTGGGACGAGTCCCCAGTGAATACCACATCATTAAACCACACTGCTACATCTCCATTTTCTAAGATCCGTGGCGTTAGGCGACCGAGAAAGCTGAGGACAGAGAAGATTGGGATTAAAGTGAAACCGAGAAGACAAAATGAGTATAAACGTAGTCTAGCAGAAAGGCTTTGCGGCATACCGAGCCCCATGGCCATGAAAATATAAGAGAGAGCGAGGTATTTGCAGTTTGCTTATAGGTTGTTAGTTAAAGAAGGCATAAATCTTTTGTACAATATAAGTGTCTTATGCCACAACTGTGTTTGTTTGGTACATATATGTACTCTTAAGAAGTTATTTGAATAATGCACAAAACTGGTGGAATATTTTCCTTTCGGCAGATGTGTATATACGGAATGATAGTTGCGGCTTTAAATACACTAGTACTTATATTGTGGCTTTATATAGCAATACTTCTATTAATTTATAGATGTTGCATAAACCATGCATGGTCAATGATTCGACGCAATAATAATGTTTAACAGATACTCTTAGAATAGAATGAAATACATCATTTACCATTTAAACATCTTAGATCCATTAAGAAAAGTGTTCTTTGCAGTTTAGTATAGAAGAAATGATATTCTTAATCAATTAAGAAATATAACAAGTGCGTGTTAATTAGTGTCTTTTATTGAATTAATTTGTTTGGTAAAATAGTAAGTATCAAAATGGTAAGTATTGATATTAAAATGAATTTGATGCGATTAACCTACGCCCTTAAGTTGTTAATGATACATGCATTACTATAATTAGGAAAAACTAACCAATGCACATAGTCATTGGTTGAGTATGTATGATATTTGTTTTTATATGTGTATTATAGTGATTTATGAATAAAAATTCCGTAACTTAAGTAAATCAAAAAAGAAATTTGGTAAAACAATAATTTTATGATATAAATGCAACAATATGTTTAGTGTAGGTAATGACAAAGTAGTATCACATCGTGACGTATCTATTAGACTATAATTGTAAATGACAAAAACATTATTTGGTCACTCGAGGTTATGAGCACAACTCATTTTGCATAATCATTATATTTTTTGTAAAATATCAACTTTTCAATATTAGTAACCACTTTAAATTATATACTCCGTATGTAGTACAACAAAAAATGGAGAAATAATGGAATGCTTTTGATAGGGATTCTCGTCCCATTAATTTGACCGCGTTTGAGTTTTTTTAAGTGGTTTTTTTGTGGTCTTTTCTAAGCATGAGGCATTGGTAAAACCTGACAAGGTTTATGCAACTAGCTAACAATGGAAAAAAAGGCTTGATCGATCATATGTGTATATATATATACATGATGCATGTCAATTATAAAGAATTATCTGATAAATATCATTGTGGTGATTTAGGTAATGTAACTAGATAAACAATACAAGACCAATAAGCACAAACGACAACGTACGTGGATATAGTTAGAAGTAATTAGTGGGGCACGAGTTAGATGGTCTGTTTAAATTGCTCATTTTCTCGGGTCCAATAGATAGAAAATTAGTGTCCGGTTTCCCTTAATTAGCACGGGGCGGTAGGGTCAGGAACGGTCCGATTCCACGGATTGGCCAATCAATACAAGAAAAAGTTTATTTAGTATCGTAATTTTTTTTCGATTTTGTTGCTAAAGTGGTTGTGGCTAAATTTTAACAACAGTTTAGCAACAAATAGCAACATAATTTGTTGCTAAACTGTTGCTAAAATTTAGCCACAACCATTTTAGCAACATAACCGAAAAAAAATTATGATGCTAAATGAACTTTTTATTGTAGTGAATACTCAAATTATTCGGTTACCCGTTTCATTTTTATCAAACAAAAATAAAATAAAATCATCTTAATTTTAATTAATATATATATGTATATAGGTGTGACGGTGTATTTTCTTTTGCAAATGTTAAATTAATCAAATTGTCAATTTGGGCTAAAACTGAGTTTATAACAAACTGAGCTTTATATAATTATATTGGGCTAAACTATTGTCCAAAAAAATTTGAGTTTTTTTTTAAATCAATATTTTATCATATTTCTAAAGTGTTTGTTCAATTTTTTTTTTTTTTAAATTTGATATTTTATATAACTTTTTATTATTAATTGTTTGTTTGACAAGTTATAAGTTAGTAATATTAATAAACACAAAACTAAATATATAAAATATTAAAATTTTACAAAATTTTTTGAATAAACATTTAAAAAAAAATAGAACATTGATTTAAAAAAAAATCAAACAATAATTACGAATACATATAAAAAAAACGATAACATGACTAACGTCTAACCATACCAATTTGATGAAATCTGAACCGGTTTTAACGACCCCAAAGCAGAAAGGTGGTGAAAATACAATAGGGGCAGTTATGTTATTATGAATACAGTAGTGAAATTGCAAATGGTAACACGGAGACAAGATTGAACAATTATCCAAACTAGGAGTGTCAACAATGCAAATAACCCAAACTAACTCTCTTCTCTTGGGAAATGTACTTCAGATCCACTATGTCACTAGTGCTCATCTATTATGTGAGTAATGTAACCAAACAGCAGAAATTGTCATCTTTATAAATAAGTTTCATTTTTTCATATGTTTTGCGGGTTTCAAACACAAACTTAATGACACCAAAACAGATAGAAGGTGTTGAAAACATTACTTATTTGTGAAGTAACAAAAAGGGCAAACTAAATACAAAGACAAGATTGAGTTTTTATCCAAAACAACAATGCAAATAACCCAAACTAAGTGACTTCTCCCTGGAAGAAAAATTTCGTTTTTGACAACGGAGATCCACTATGTCACTAATGCTCATTCACTTTGTCAGTAATATACCAAAACAAAATAAATTATCTTTTTTCATATGTTTTGCGGGTTACCAACACAAACTTAACGACGACAAAGCAGATAGAAGGTGTTGAAAATATTCCTTATTTGTGAAGTAACAAAAAGGGCAAACTAAATACAGAGACAAGATTGAACTTTTATCCAAACTAGGGTGTCAACAATGCAAATAACCCAAACTAAATGGCTTCTTCTTAGGAGAAAGGTTTCGTTTTTGCACTATGTCAGTCACTAATGCTCATCCACTCTGACAGTATTGTATCAAAACTGAAGAAATTATATTTATTTATAAATCAATTTTATTTCTCCATATGTTTTCGGGGTTGCAAAGACAAACATAATGACGCCAAAGCAGATAGAAGGGTTGAAAAGTAACAAAAAGGGCAAACTAAATAAAGAGAAAAGATTGATGTTGTATCCAAACTAGGGTATCAAATATGAAAATAACACAAACTAAGTGTCTTTCTTTTTTGTTGAGGTTTTGGTTAATTGACAACTCCAGATCCACTCTGTCAGTAAATGCTCATCCTCCTGATCTCCTCATAAAATCTCTCTCTCTCTCTCTCTCTCTACAAATATACATATATAGATATAGATATATATATATATATATAGATATAGAGGAGAGATGTATATGGCGTATGGGTGGCCGCAGGTGTACCCACTAGAAGCGGGCGAGTGTGCAGCCTCGGAACAGATCGTTTACCTTTCGGTATCAAATCGCTTGTTACTCGTTGTTGCTCCTTCTCACCTCGAACTATGGTCTTCCTCCCAGGTTATTTACTTATATATTTATATGTAATTTAAATGACTGACATTTCTTGGGATCGCTCTTTAGGTACTTGTTTTTAATTACCAATTTCATTTCTGTTTATTATTAAAATACTCGTTTGATTAGTTATATTGGTTACTTTAGCCTGTAGGTGAACTTGTACTTTCTGAATTTATTTGATTGGGTTTTTGAAATAGTAAATACTTATATTTACTTGCATTCTGTGGGATCTCTCTTTATATATATGAATAACTGTGTATATATATATATATACACACACTATATAGACGTGGGACTATATGTAATTTGCATAACTTATTTTGCGGGATCACTGTTTAGGTGTACTTATACACAATTACAATTATGTAGTTTCTATGCTTAGTTCAACTCTGACGAGGCGAAAAATGCAGAATCGTGACATGCATTCAAAATTTAAATTGTGTAGATTGAAGCTATTTTATCCGATGTTTGCTATTTGAAACTCACGTTAGGTACATACAGATTTTGCGTGACTTAAATTACTTTTACCAGAGGATAAAAACTAAGGGAAATGTTAGGTATACAAGACCATGCTGTTACAAAACGACGGGACACTAATGGCTATGTGTTTTGAGGTTTTCAGTGGCAGGTCTGATATTTTGTGTGGATACGTGATTCTCAACTAGTTTATGTACATATATATTGTGTTGCATAACTGCTGCTACTCTTCAATTAATGTTTTTATTGGTTTGGCCTTCAGCATAAGGTGAGACTGGCCAAGTACAAGAGGGATTCTAATTCAATTCAAAAAGAAGGAGAGTATGCACGTGCTGTCTGGAGTCCAGACGGGAAGTTGATAGCTGTCCTCGTGAGTACATTCCTTACGACAATTGTTTTATCTATCGATGAATTTCAATAGTGTTTATTATTCTGGGATGGTGATTTTAGATTTGGTGATGAATTGATAATATGGATGGATTTCAAAGAAATTAAAAAACATGGGGGGGTGCACTAGATAGTTACTATGTTTTTACAATGCCACTGTAGTGGCACATTCTTGAATGCTGCTTTGTTTTATATTTAATTTGATAGATACTACCTGCCATGTTTTGAAATGTCAACTTACCCATGATTCATTTATGATTTTAATGATGATAATGAGGTTAACCAAATTTTAAACGAAAGAACTTGGAAGCCGTGCAGGGAATAAGTTTTTTTTTATCTACTCCCTCCGTTCCCAATAAATTGTCCTCTACGAAATTACGTGCAATTTTGACCGGCTTATAACATGTATCAAAATTGTTGAAATGAAAATTTTCAAAACTAAATCATATAATTTAATGTTTGAAATATATGATTAACTTTTGAAAATTTTCATTTCGACAATTTTGATACAAGTTATTGGCCGGTCAAAATTGCACATAGTTTCGTAGTGAACGGAAGGAGTATGCCTCTGTATCAAAGATTTTGTTATGTTCTACACTAGTATTTTACAGCTTTGAATTCGGTGGACCTTTCTTAGAATGGATATATGTGTCAATTGTTAAGACAAACCATAGGTTCCAAATTGGCTCTAATAAGCATAAATGTTTGTAGTGATTGTTTCTACTTGTTTCATGATAACCGTTTTGCCGTTTTAGGACATAAACATTATGCAAAATGGAGGTGTTCCTTTAAAAAGGGGCTTTGATTGAAAATTCCAACTTTTATGTCCTTCCTGGTTATTAGTAATGGACCTGTGCAATATCTTTGGTTTTCTTGTAGACCTCTGGTTCGTTTCTTCATATACTAAAGGTCCAGTTCACAGAAAAAAGAATACAACTTGGGGGGAAACAGCCATCTGGATTGTGCCTCGCAACTATTTCTCTGCTTCTAAGTGAACATGTTCCTTTCGCAAATGGCAAATTTGCAACGTGAGTATTCATTGTTGTTTTTTGCTTTTGCGTGTTGCAATACTTGGTTAGAGGTTGCAGAATTTTACCTCAATATATATAATTGACGAATATTTAAAACTAGTGCTGTGTTTTCTATTTGAAATTTTAGGCATGCTTTAGTAACACCAAACTTATACTACGCAAAGGCTACCGCCTTCTATTTTTCTAGATTGTTTCCCTAATACTGCTAAGCTTTTTTAATGGGAAGCGAAAACTGTTAAGCAGATACTGTGTCTTTTTATCTGAATTTAATATGGAAAAATACCAAGTCTTCGGAAAAGAGAGATGATTGTAATCTTTTTGCGGTTTAAGTCAGTGGTTGATAGTTCTTTCAGAAGCGACATGAAGATGTTAGGAGCGTTATTCTGCAACTTTCTAAAATTTTAGAGTTTAAATTCTATGTAAACACCCAAATGTGAATCACCCTAATCACAGTTTATTTGCTGTCTTAATTAGTAGCAATATATAGTGATTGAATCTTCTTCAAGTGCTTTACCTTTTTTTTCATCTAGCTTTTAAGTTTATGATATTTCCATTTCTCCCGACATTTATTTTTTTGGTCAGGAGCAACATCATTTGTGATAGCAAGCACCTACTTGTTGGCCTCTCTGATGGATCATTGTATAACATATCATGGAAGGGGGAGGTAATGCAAAATGATGGGCACTACAATTTGTTTGTAATTTGTAAAAGAAATTACCCAGCGTGTTTACTTTATAAATTTAAAGAATAAGCTTAGATATGGAAATCGCAGTAATCTTTGCAATTCCTATGGGGCTTATTATTTCTGTATTATTGTTGAATGCAGTTTTATGGGGCTTCCGGTCTTCAATTTCCTCCACAAGACGGCAATGGAGCGGTTAAATTATTGCACTCACTTGACAATGGTTTTAGTTCTGCGGGAGCTTTCATGCCAAATCATCTTCTTCAAACTTGTGCTGTTACCCAGCTGGAATTTTCCTTGCCCCTAAAGTTGCTGGTTGTAATATTCTCTAACGGGCAACTATTATTATGTTCTATTAGTAAAAGAGGATTAAAACAAGCGGATTCTATTAAAGTTGAAAAGCTGTTGGGGTCTGGTGATGCATCATGTGCTTCTCTAGGTCCAGAGCAAGAACTCTTGGCTGTTGGTACCAGACGAGGTGTTGTTGAGCTATACGATCTTACAGAATCTGCAAAGTTGATTCGATCTGTATCTTTATTTGATTGGGGGTATGCTCTGCAGTCTCTTTTAAGTATGTAATTTGTGCATTTCTGAATATTTGCATCAGCTGCCTATTCATACAAGCAAGAAAGTTTCTGTATGCCTTTGCCCCTTGAAGAGGAGATTGAACAATTTTTCACAATGGAATTCAAAATAGCTTATTTTTGTACCTGTTCTCTAGTGCTCATGAGTTTGACATAATTGCATCAGTTACCTATTCATACAAGCTTGAGTTTGGCATTTTGGTTTGATGCGTTTATGAGTTGTTAAATTTTAGATGACGTGTTGCCATCTTGCATTTTGTTTTATTAGTTTCCTTATTTGCGGCATATTTTGAATCCAAAAAGTCCAATATAATTTTGAACTGGACAGCGTGAGACTCAAACCATGACATGTGCATGTTGTCTATGTTAGAGGTGATGTGCAGCCATCTTGCCTAAAATCTTAATTTGAGTAGGTAGAAACATATTCTTAATTTTATTGTCTTCAACAGTGATCATAGGGTTGTGGTCTATGCTCCTAATACTATTGCTCAGCACTTATGTTGACAGAAGTATTGCTCAGCATAAAAATTTCTTAAAGAACCATATTAACTTGATTTTGGGAGGTAAGCACAAAAACCAAACATAAGATTGTAGGTGAATGGTGTGGGGTGATTTATGTGAGTGACTAGAAAATCTGTTAGGCTTGGCATCTTCTTTCTACCCTAATGCAGGTTTTGATGCATCTTTTCATTTCAGCTCTTAGCATCCGTGTTTCTCTTTGATAATTTGGCCCCAATCTATTTGCTCTATCGAAAAGTTTATTTTCCAAAAAGTGTACGTTTGAGGTGTACTCCAGACTTAATTAGTTTCTAAACCAATTCTGAACAATTGACTTTCTTCTTTTTACACTGTAAATTTCTTTGTTTCCTTTACCGTTAGGTGCATCATTTTCACATAATAGTCTTGTGTACTTTGATAAGTAACGGTTAATAGGTTAGCAATTTGGTCTTATTGATTTTGCAGTTATTCCATGGATGAAACTGGTGCTGTCAGTTGTATATCGTGGACCCCTGATAATTCTGCTTTTGCAGTTGGATGGAAGCTAAGAGGACTCAGTGTTTGGTCCGTTTCTGGTTGTCGTTTAATGTCTACTATTCGTCAAATTGGTTTAAGTTCTTTATCTTCTCCTATGGTTAAATCAAATCAAGAATGCAGATACGAGCCTATGATGGGTGGAACCTCACTTATACGCTGGGATGAATATGGTTATAGGCTTTATGCTGTTGAAGAACGATCCGTAGAGAGAATTATCGCATTTTCCTTTGGAAAGTGCTGCCTTAACAGAGGAGTTTCTGGCTCTACATATACTCGTCAAGTTATTTACGGTGAAGATCGATTACTAATCGTGCAGTCTGAAGACACTGACGAGCTTAAGATTTTGCATCTTCACCTTCCAGTTATGAGCTTCGTTTGATCAGAGTTCTACATTATTTTTAACCCAGTTTCTTTATCCACTCAAATGTTGCTGACCTGTCTTTTCGTTTGACCAGGTTTCCTATATATCCACAAATTGGCCTGTCCTGAATGTAGCAGCTAGCAAGGATGGGATGTATTTGGCCGTTGCTGGCCTTCACGGGTTAATTTTGTATGACGTGCGAATGAAAAAGTGGAGATTCTTTGGTGATATTACTCAAGAACAGAATATTCAGTGCAAAGGCTTGTTATGGCTGGGGAAAATTGTTATCGTCTGCAACTACATTGAGTCATCTAACACGTGAGCAACTCGATATCATTATTTTAAAATTTTATAAGATAATTGGTCTGAGGTTTCTTGAAGCCGTAGAAACTATTTCTTTTCATTGAATAGATAGGTATGTATATCCATCCAACAAATAAGGAAAACTTTTTGAAGCACTGTTGGGTATCTTTTTTGGTTCTGTGTACCTATTGTTTTTTAGTATTTTAATGTTAAAAACCTCGTGCATGCAGGTATGAATTGCTTTTCTACCCTAGGTATCACCTCGACCAGAGTTCATTACTTTGTAGGAAACAGTTGCTTGGAAAGCCAATGGTGATGGATGTATATCAAGATTATTTATTAGTTACCTATAGCCCATTGGATGTTCATATATTCCATGTGAAAATAACTGGCGAACTCACACCTTCTAGCCTTCCAGACTTAGAGGTAAGTGATTGATGTTAACTCTCTAACTAAAGCGGTATTTTTGAATGAAAAACCAATGAGTCAAGTTAGATTTAACCTCTTTAAGGTTTTTTTTATATATAAATATATGTTTCATTTTTGTGTATTTTTAAGTGATAAAATGACAACAGCTTTCTACAGTAAGAGAGCTCTCAATAATGACCGCGAAGAGCCATCCTGTTGCAATGCGATTTATTCCTGATCAGCTTTCAAGGAAGAGCGTCTCGAAAGATCATAATAATTCTCCTACTGATTTATCAAGTAGTGATCCTGTAAGGTATGACCTTATTTTTGAACATTTCCATCAACAGACATAGATTTAATATCACACTAATTTCTGTTTGTTTGTTTAGATGCTTAATATTGAGGGTCAATGGAGAGCTTTCCCTTCTTGATTTAGATGATGGACGAGAAAGAATGTTAACGGACTCTGTTGAGCTGTTTTGGGTAACTTGTGGTCAATTAGAAGAGAAGACGAACTTGATTGAAGAGGTTTCATGGTTGGATTATGGTCATCGTGGAATGCAGGTAACAGTTTTCACTGGACATACATTTTTCATTTCTAAAACTCCTTTATGTGGACATCCTCTGACTCATGGTTACAGGTTTGGTATCCATCACCAGGTGCTGACGCTTTTAAGCAAGAAGATTTCTTGCAGGTACATATTCGGTTGATTTATTCTTTTAATTTACCTGGACGTGAGAGAGATAACGTGATACTGTATCTTTGTAAAATGCACCACTGCTAGAGCTTATACTTTATAGCCTTTTGATTTTGAATACTTTAAGAATCCTTCGAAAAGTCATGCACAGAAAATAAAATATTCCCTCTTAAGAATTTCCTTTCGACTTTAAAAGTCCTGCCAAAATGTGATTGCTTTATTCTTCAAGACAATTGCAAAACTCGTTTTTGTTGAATTTTGAGTCAGTTTTGGAAATTCACAAGCTATTTTGATGTTTGTCCTTCTCAGTTTTGTTTTCTAACTGGAGGAGTAATCTTAAGTTGTTTACACACTTGTCTGAAAAATCTTGTTTAATAGTTGTATGCATTGACGTGTAATTTTTCCTACAAAACTCCCCCTGTAATGTGATGTTTTATGTTTTCTTCTTCTTAATTTACAGTTGGATCCTGAACTAGAGTTTGACCGTGAGGTATACCCTCTTGGTCTTCTTCCAAATGCTGGAGTAGTTGTTGGTGTTTCACAAAGGATGTCGTTTTCAGCATGCACAGAGTTTCCATGTTTTGAACCTTCTCCTCAAGCTCAGACAATTTTGCATTGCCTACTCAGACACCTTATTCAGGTTTATGACTTTCTGATCAATTTTTTTTTATTGAGTCAACTTTTGGTCTTTAGTCTATTATATTGACATGGTAATTTAACCAGTTTATTAGTCTTTTGGCTGTATGTTTTTAGTTCTACCTACTTGGTAGAGAACTATACGTTTTTTTTATGAAGAATACTCCTTTGACATCCAGTCTTTATGTCTTTCAGAGAGACAAGAGTGAAGAAGCTTTGTGTTTGGCACGTCTATCATCTGAGAAGCCTCATTTTTCACATTGCCTGGAGTGGCTTCTTTTTACCGTCTTTGAAGCTGACATTTCCAGGTAGCTTTACTTCTTACGGGAAAGGAAAAACATACTGTACCTTTTTAGCAAAACTGCCCCAAGGTTCTCTTGTATCATACTTTTGACTTTTCTTTTAGGGTTCTTACCAGAACCTCATTTTGTGTGTTTTTACCCTCTCGACTTTGGGTTTTTCAGTTTAAGGTGGTACATTATTGACAACCTTTTATAATTATTTTCTTACAGACAGGGTGCTTTTAAAAACCAGGTCTCGATTCCTGAGAGTTCCTCTCTTTTGGAGAAGACCTGTGATCTAATAAAGAACTTTCCGGAGTATTTTGATGTGGTTGTTAGTGTTGCAAGAAAAACAGATGGCCGGCATTGGGCTGATCTATTTTCTGCTGCCGGAAGATCGACAGAGTATGTACTTTTTTTTCTTCTGTTTTTTAAATTAAAACATATGACAATTAGCTTTAGTGCTTGAAGTATTTGAGTCTTGCCGTGTTCTTTATTATATTTTGAAGTGATTTTGGAATGCGTCAAGACATTTTAGTTTAAATCCTCTCTCTCTCTTTGCTTTTCCTCCTATCCCTTTTCTGGAATTGTAGTTGTTTTTGGTTGCTTCTGACTTCTATCCACGGCAACTTAAGTGTTCCTATGCATAGTATGCTCTGTACATTCTAACCTACCGCGCTGACATTGATCCGTAGAACTTATCTCACTGTTTTATTTAGTTGTAATTATGATATTGTGTTTTGTTTTTGCTTTGAAGGGACGTATATGCTTTTGCCTTCCACTAACCTTGTTGAGGATCATATTAGATGTTCTACTGAGTTAAGCTGTTTATGTTAGGTTGTTTGAGGAATGCTTCCAGCAGAGATGGTACCGGACAGCTGCGTGCTACATACTAGTAATTCTCTCTATCCTTTTTGTTGATTATGGTTAAGTTTTAGGTTTGTAAGAAGTATATCGTTGACTCTTCCCCTGTTGTCTTTAAAATTATTTTTCTTTGATTTACAAGCTTGGATTGAATCAGCAGATTGATTTCTTCACTTGTTTTACTTGGCTTTAAACTGGACAAGCTTTTATCACCATTCAATCCTCCTGTCATTTTGACACATTGGTATAAATTAATTTAGAATCTTTAGAATAATAACATAAGTCAGACTTATATTTTTTTGTGGAAGGTTTTTTTATTAATTTTCTATTTAAAGCATGCTTTAATCTGCAGCCCTGGCTGCTTTCCCTATATTAAATTTGAGGTTCTGATATTGCAGATCTTTTATGACATCTTAGAAGTTATAGATACTTATCCAAAATAAATAAATCTACAGGTGATTGCGAAACTAGAAGGCGCTGCTGTGAGCCAATACTGTGCTTTGCGTTTACTACAGGTAAACACTCCTTTTTGTAGCTCTTTGTTTCTGTTCTTTTCTTCCATTGGATATTTTCTGCTTTGTCGTGCTTGACAGTCCATATCACACAGGCAACACTTGACGAATCTTTATATGAACTTGCTGGGGAACTGGTACTTTACATATATTTATATTTCCTATGATTAGATGTAATTACTTTTTTTTTTGCTTGTATTTACTTTTTTGCACTTTGTCCCCAGGTGAGGTTTTTGCTTAGATCTGGAAGGGAATATGAACATTCCGCAACGGATTCAGTATCTCCCAGATTTGCAGGATATTTTATGTTTCCATCTAGTTTCAGGCGCCAATCTTTTGAGTCGAGAAGGTAATGCTGTAGTTACGCGTTAATAGCATGTTGTTTGGGACCAAATCTAATTATGTTTTTTAAATTAGTAAACTGAAATTAATGCATTTGGAACAGCCCATCATTCAAAGAGCAGAATGCACATATTGCTTCTGTAAAGAATATTCTGGAGAACCATGCCAGCTATTTAATGTCGGGTAAAGAACTTTCCAAGCTTGTTGCGTTCGTGAAGGGAACCCAGTTTGATCTAGTGGTATGACAAACACAAGTATCTGTTTTTCTAAGCTATGCTGCTACTCGGTGATCTAAGTTTGTACTTGTTTCACAATTATGACAGGAATATCTCCAGAGAGAGCGCCATGGTAGTGCTCGTTTGGAGAGTTTTGCTTCAGGTCTTGAATTGATTGGTGACAAGGTAATTTTTATGTTCCATTTATACTCTCTTCATAGTTTTATGCTCAAGGAACTAAACGCTCAACAATGTTGTGATTGTCATTTATTTATGTTTACAGGTCTTGACTATTGTTTCTCAAAGAAAGTGTTTTCTTATGCTTTATCCTTTTCTTATTTCAGCTTCAAATGGGTATGCTGCAGAGCCGATTGGATGCTGAATTTCTCTTATCTCATATGTGTTCTGTGAAGTTCAAAGAGTGGATAGTTGTTCTGGCCACTCTCTTGAGGCGGACTGAGGTTCGTATTCTTTCTAGAAACGGAAGTAATGTTTTGATGCTTGATAAAATGCTATTTTTTTAGTATGTGTATAATTACGTGTTGCTGTACAGGTTTTATTTGATTTATTTCGCCACGAACATGACAAGCGGTTATGGAAAACGTACAGTTCGGTACTGGAGGTATGTGATTCTTTTAAAGACTTGGATTCTTTGTGGTGATTTGTCACTCTTCAGTATCCTTTATGAAGAATAGGATTTTAAGGGAAAATAAAGGAATATGAAAACAATTCGAAACGAGAATAATGAAATCTGAATTTAACTTGTCCATACATGTTGATACATGCATAACGTGTATGGTTTAAAAAAAATACTGTATTTCTCATATTTATTGGACAAAGAAAAATTGGAATAGCAGGTAGTTGAAAATTGAGCTACTAAGTTTGACTCTTCATCAAGATTTATCCAGAACAGCTAAAAGTTATAATAGGTGCATGACCTCAATCATTGCGGATGATGATCTCCTCCTATAATCACATGTCAGATAATTTCAAAAAGAGAGTATTGAAAACTACAGCTTTGAACCATACAACTCGAATAGTTTGCATTATATTAGGAAGTCAAATGTTTTTTTGTCCAGTAACTAGACTTTTGTCCATGTAACTATGTCGAGGTTAGAACTACCAGGCACTTGCTTACTTCTTTTCCTTATTTCCATGTGTGATTTTTAGTCGGACCCTGCATTTGTGGAATACCAAGATTTACTCGAAGCGTTGGAAGAAAAACTTTCATCTAATATAAACTTGGATCCACAATGATATTTACCGAATTTATAGACGATCCAATTCGCCAGGGTTTGCCTTCATAAGGCAATACCCATTCTCAAAATAGCGACTCCAAATGACTCGTAAGGCAATGAATGTGCTCCTTCGGGGAATATACCATAAATCAATCATTTAGTCTTCGTTTGAAGGCTGAAGCCCTTCATATGTTGCTGGAGTTAAAGATAAGTGTTGGCTGTAAATATATACGAAGCGTATCTAGAGTTTTTTGTTTTGTTCTTTTTGGTAAAATGTATCATTTATTTATTTTAAAATAAATCTTATTAAGGACCGCCATGCAGATTTTTGTACTTATGCAGGTTGTTCTCCGAATTTAAATTTTTGCCTTTTGTTGGTTTAATTAAAGCTTCTTTCTTTCTTCCCAACATATGAGAGTAGACTTAAAAATCTTACGAGAGTAGTGACCTATGAACAAAAATCTTATTGAAAGGTGACCTGCTACCAATGAGCCGCATATATTCGACCTCTTCCCCATTGTTATTAAGAAAAGCTTGTTCTGTATATAGTGATACGTTTAGCATGTAGTACAATTAGATTAGAATGAAAAGTTTCCAACTAGCACTTGTGAGGGAAAAAAATGTTGTATTGTTACATTTTTGCCTTTGTTTATAATAATAATAAAAAAACAGCCTAATGAGAGGATGTTTGTTTATAATAATAATAATAAAACAGCGTAATGAGAGGATGTAAAATATTATTCATTTCCTCACGTTTGGACACTACCAATTCTTTTTGAACCCCCTTTTCTTGAAAGAGTACATCTTGGACGTGATAATTATGCAGTTATGCAAATAGTTTATCATCAAAGTTATCTGGGCGCATTTGAAGTACCATTGAAACACAATTGTTCCAATTATAGGGTTATACCAAATACAAATGGGGTTAAACGCCATGTAAGCATGTGGTCTATGTAGACGATGGTCTTTATTACTGTTTTGGTGCAATTGACTGACTTCTGGTTTCCAGTCGGATAGTTGTTTATCGAAGATTGTCTACCAGTGATTTTGCAACTAGTGAAGGAGTTCAAACTCTGGTCTGTTTTGTGGCTTTTATCAAAGTTTATCCAATAGACAATAGGGATAAACTCTTTGGAGGAAAATGTTCACTTTTAATGTTGAGAATTGTTTGCTTGATTACTTTGGACAGATTTTCCCGGTCCATTTGTTACCAAGTTTTACTACTCTATCAGATAAGCTTAACGCCTAACCTTTGGTTTTATTCTGAATTAATCTAACAATGGCATGTTTGAAATGGATTGGTATTTGGTCATATCAAGAAATGTCCACTAGATTCCGAATATAACAAGATTTTAGACACATTATTTTTTGGTATAGAAACTGATGTTTGCGGTATCCTATCATCTTTGGTTTTATTGTATCTGAAGCTGAAGTTTTATAATACATCATATTCTGCAATTGATGGTGAAGTTGTCACCAGTTGAAGCTAATGAACTCGAAATGGAGGTTTTTTGCCGAAGAGGATGAACAGATGGCCGCAACTTCATGTCTCATAGTCTTAGGTCCACAAACTAAAACACCGATGCTGGTTTCTTCGCGTTCCAGTAAGATTTCTGAAAAGAAGTTTACATTATTAAATTTTATGCTTCAATGGAGAATATAGCGCAATAAATCACATTGCCAGCTGGTTCTGGTAACATGAAAAATAATTTTTTTTAAAAACAATAGTATTGTCGTCTTGAGTTTATACTTCCTACTTTATTACGTAAAAGGTAGATTACCGTAATTTTAGGTGATAGTTAAGATTTAAGAAGCTTTAGACGTGTCCAGGGGCCAAGTAAGAACCATATGTGAGAGGGGTGTCAAATTACATACTAAGAAACAATGGTTTAGATGGGATTTTATGGAAGTGCGAAATCACTATTTTCAATAAATTATAAGGAGGAGAGGCACCAGACTCCCTCATTTTGGGGGAGTTACCGGAACCCCTCAACATTTTCACAATTTGGTATGATTTTTCGGTTACGTTTTTTTATCAAAGTTTTGTTTTGTTTTGAAACTGTCTATTCCAAAAAATATGTAAAATTTCCACTTTTACATTTTTTTTATATATTTTGGCATTACTAAACCGTAAACTGTCAAATAAACAATTAAAAACTAAAAAATATATAAATGTTTTACAGATTTTTTTAACAGACATTTTCAAAATTAAACAAAACGTTGATTCAAAAAATTATAGTTTTTCCGAATCATGAAAACGGACGGAGAGTCACGATAACTCCCCCAAATAGGAGAGTCTGGTTCCAGTTGGGGACAAATGACATGCTAAAAAATAGTAAAGTATTAACATTTATGGGGGATGTCCTGAGAGCGGGGACCTGACTCCGAGTCATCATGAAAGTTCTTAATTACTTTTAAAATAATCAATTTCATTTTAAATGTCTTTGATAAAATCAAAGTCAAAATTATATAAAACTTACAAATATAAAAAGAAACAAAGAGGAACACTTCGGATCTATATATTATATATATTCACACATACATATTTATAATACGTATGTATACACCTACATATATAAATGTATAATATTCTGAATTTTTAAATAATAGTTATAACTTGATTTCATGGAATTGAAAAGAAAACAAAACTCATATAATTTCAACTTTGAAAAATCAAAATCAATTAAAATATGAAATTGAGTATTTTAAAGGCAATTAAAATTTTTGAGTTACCATGACTCAGAGTCAAGGCCCCGCTCCCATATCATAACCACTCATAGTCACCATTTATACTCATTTCGGGACATGTCAATGTATATTAAATATTTTCACTAAAATAAACATGATAGATATGGTAAGGGCTGGAATCTTTAAAATATTGGTTCGTACTCCTTGGTTTTAAATCTTTTGAAAATTGGTTTTAAGCCCAAGTTAGTTGTTAAAAAAAATCGTTGTAAAAGTTCGTGTGTTTTTTCCATTTTGGTTTCGTCAAAAGTACAACCAAACACAGTTCAGAGATTGAGAACATTGCAAAGAAAAACTTACTCTTTAGCTCAGGCCTCCCACCATAATGCACCTTTGTAAACCTCTCAAGACATTGATTTGGAAAGCTTTCTAATTCTCTCTCTTCTCGTTCAGTATTTTCATTATCTTTACATTCAGCTCCTATATGTTTCTTGTTCCACAAAAAAGCGATACTCGCACTCACTACAATGGCGACACACAGGAGTAACATATACCATAAGGCTTGGGACGAATGTGAATATATAGTGTTTGTGTTCTTATCAATAGGGAAAATATAGTAACGAGTAAATATCCCGATAAAAATAAGGAACAAGACAAATGAAGAAGAGATGATTGCCGCGAGACAGAGCCAGGAGTTGGGTCCCAGAGTGGGCCCCACTGGTGCAAGCGAAGGGTTAGGATTGAACCATAAGGTTCGTAAGATTTTGGGATTTTGTAGGGGTGGTGATTTTTCTCTTGTTACATAGGCTTCGATTTTTAGTTCCAAGTCGGGAGATGAAGAGGGAAGGCTTGGGAGAAGGTGTAGCATGGTGAGGTCTAATGAGTGCTTAAAAGCACTTATTAGGAGAATTTTTGGGGGGCATGTAATTTTGTTATTAGTGGTTAGGAAGATGATCTCTTTGATTATAGAGATGAAAGGTGCTATACCACTTCCTCCACTTACTAGCACAAGCATGTCATGCCTGCAAAATCACATGTACATACAAAAGTCACCAAATTCATACATACCTTGGAGTTTTAGCAACAATCACTCAAAGTTGGCATCAATTTATCCGGGATTTACTATTTAAGTTTAGGATAGACCTCCCTAGGATTGTATATTTTTATTTGAGTATTTAGTGTGTTGTACAATTTGTTTTTAATTTATCAAATTATAATTGGCTAAAAATAGGAAAAAAAAATTAGTTATAGAATAACATTATCTAACCATTCATTTTCTAATCTAATGGTGGTTAAGGTGACTGTACCATAAACAGTCAAATAAGAATGTATTCCAAAGAGACACTCATTTATCCAACTACACGTTATGAAAATCCATGAATCCAACCAACAAGATAAGTAGCTATATGAGATACATGACATAATAATAAGTTTAGATATTAAATTTGCTTACCTTAGAAAATGGGTTGAAACAGGTCCATAAGGTCCTTCGACGGAGACACTCAAACAATCTAATAGAGAAGGTGAAGAATTAAGCAAGTGATAAAGCTGCTTAGTCCAAGTCCCTTCTGATTTGATGATGACACTAAGCTTATTTGGTTCAAGGTTACAGTTTGAGCTTATTGTGAATGGGTGCCACTGCAACTTTGAAATCTTTGCAACATGTATGAACATTATGCTCGTCGGGGTGTAGCTTAGACCTTTCATTTACACATCAAAATCAAAAATTCTATTTAAACTTATTACATAACGTACCTCGACATGTATGGTCATAATAGGTGAACTATTTGTAATGCACTACATATTTTTATATTTCAAATTTTGATATGCTTAGATTTCGTCTATGACATATCCTTTTCCTGTTTAGAAATCATGACTAGTGTGGTTCAGTTAGACAAGCAATCTAGTTTCACAATATCTGTCTTTTTTTTCCAAAAGAATTGGGACCATTACTGTTCTATGAGACTATGCATGTTTTATAATTAAGTAAATAACCTAATATAGAACACAATAAAATTCAAACCTTGTGTTTTCAAGAAGTTGAGCTCGAGGGTTTCACAAGACAAGAGCTTTGCAGAAATAAGACCAACCCTCTGCCTAGACTGTAAAAATCTCAAGTACCGATCCACCATAAAGAGGTAAAATCCAGCGAGAACCGTATATGAGTATTCGAAACCAAGATGAAATATGTAAAAGACCATGAAGAGGATGTACAAATAATGGGTGTAGAAGAAGAGCTCAAACATCTTTTGCCTTATTGATGGGAAAGTTGTTACCCACAATAGTAAGCCGAAGAACAATGATAACTCTCCGGCTAAATTCGATACGTAAATGGCGTTCCAAGTCAGCATCTGTTATTAAAGATATCGATTATGAGTCAGTTTTACTTATTATACTACAAATTTTTATGATCTGATAATTGCAGGTTACAACTCGTAAACGATTAAACTTTTTGTGGAAGAATGAAACTGCTAATTAAACTAGCGAAGGTATTAATTTAAAGACTGAAGTAACCGTAAATTCGGGTTATTGAAATTCCATGTGCTAATAGAAATTCACGCTTAGACACAAGAAGAACATGTTCTAAATAAGAGTGATCCCTTTTGTTCAATATTTGTGTCCCGCTTCCTGAATATATATGTGGATATATTATTATAAAGCTGAGCAATTGTAGTTGTTTTGATACGAAGATATATATACTAATTATTGTACCTTTAAAAGCAACCATTTGACGCATATAATAATACATTATATGGAGTATTTGGGAAAAACATTAGTATTTGTAGCAAGTCTCTCATAAATTTTGTCACGTATAGGTCCTTGTGTCAAACCCTAGCTACCCTTCATGTTTTTTTAAATTTACTGGTAACAAGGTTGTGATGTAATTTTCAATAAGTTTAGTTCCTATCATATAGTATTAATGTTTGATTTAGTGAGAGTCAAAAGTTGTCACAAGTCTGTCGCAAATTAACTAAATTGTCACAAAGCCGTCACAAAAACCGTCGCTAATTATAAGCTCGTAACAAAAAATCCCGTCACTAATCCCGTCACTATTTGAGTATTTTTTTATAGTGAGTATAGTGTTTGTAACATCGTATAAGATGCGCTAAGTTCACCTGATTAATTACTTTTTCAGTTTTGTAAGTTGTGTTTGGACGCTGTTATAATTCATGAAAAGTTATTTTTACATTCTTCATTAGACGGTCTATTTTATAAACAATTGAATGAACACGTACAGTTGTGTTTTTTTAGTTGTTTCATTGTATTTTGTGCTCATTAGACCACATCGATTTTTTATTTATTTTTTTGTATTTTTTTGTTTATAAGATTGATTTTGAATTCATTTTGAATTCATTTTTCTACTATTTTTCGTTTTAGACTGTTTACTTTTTAGACATTCTAATGAAGACAATTGTGTATTTTCAGTGTCTTTATGTATGTGATTATACATTAGATCGATTGTCTTAATTCGTATATTAGACTTTTTTAGACTGTATATTACTGTATTATTAGACTCCCTATTAGACTTTTCATTGGTGTGACTGTCCCATTAATAACTAAAAAAAATGTAACCATCAGAGCGTTTGTTGCTAAACTGATGGTAAAATGAGTGTCGTTAAATTTAACAATAGTTTAGCAAAAAAATTTGTTGCTAAACTGTTGCTAAAATTTAGCGACACTCATTTTACCATCAGTTTTGAAAAACTAAACTATTGTTATATAAACTTTTTCTTTTAGTAAACGGTGTATTAAATTTTTCATTAAATTGCCCATCATTAGTGTATTTAAAATCTTTTTTTTCGTACTTTTATAAAAAAGTTACACTATTTATTTGGTTTTGTGAACTTTTTTTTGGAGGTGGGTGGGTGGGTGTTGTTGTTGTTTATTTTTTGGCTTTTTCTCGATTTCTTTGAATTTTTGATATTTTTTTAACTTTGTTGGGTGTTTCTATATCTTTTTTATTTTTGGCTAGCGCGGATCAACGCGGTCAATTAATCAATTATGGTAAACAATGGTCAAATTTTATCATTGGCAATTTTTTTTTGCATTTATTTTATTTTTTAAAAATAATTGTATCTTTTTATAAATTATTTTCATTTTTTTTATCGATGGGGTCAACCTCCTAGACCAACCGACAGCATTTGCGGGTCAATGGCACAGATCATGGTGTTGGTCAAACTTGTTTGAACTACAGTGTTTGATCAAAATAGTTTGGTCATTGGATAAAGAATTATAAGATATCTAAATAAGTCTATTTTATAAATGAATGTTATAGGGGTACCAACATCCAAGTTACTATGTTTATCATGACATTGTGGACAATATTCCTTTATTTTAATAAATCAAAATAAACTACGTAAGGTTTTGGTAAAGTCTATTATCTTGACTTGTTTGTTACCAACATGATAAAAAAGATGGACCCAAACTGTTGTACTACAAGTCAAGTTTTGCGACTATCAGTTATCACCCATCCCATTTGTCTTAGAGATTGTTTCAATTCATTTGAAATTGCAACATCTAAATATATATATATGGCCATTAATTAGCTGAAATGTTTACCAAATCCGAAGGCTTCTTAAATAAGAGATCGTATAATCATGCAATTCCCATTTCTCATAAAACAAATGTATTCCATTCCCATAATAAATTTCTTCAAGTTTGTATGGTCATGTTATTAATTTTTTCATATGTATTCTCAATTTTATTTTTTAAATCAATCTATTATTTTATTTTTAAAATGTTTGTTAAAAAAAATCTGTAAAATTTGACATTTTAAACAAACAATTAAACATAAAAAATATATATAAAAGGTCAAAATTTAAAGGTTTTTTTGAACAAAAACTTTAGAAATAAAATAATACGGTGATATAAAAAAAACCGATTTTTTTTACAAATATTTGTGAAAAAACCGATAATATGATCCAGGCGTGAGGAAATTTGAACTCATTCCAATAACCAACTGGACATTGGTAGTAGGGCTCCAATAACCAACTGCGTAGTTTTATCTAATTTAGTAATTTTTATATATTTGATGACCGTTTGGCTACAAACATTATTACTGCTTCATATATTGACTAGAAAACATAATATCCATGCATGTGAGTACTATTCAAAAAATAAGATGGAACAAATTTTGAACATCCTAGAAAGTCATTTTTCGGAGACACCATGCACATGTACTTGAGACTTTTATTTCTTTATAATGAGAAAGGCAAGAAAAAGGCACCATGAAGAGACTATAGACGAATTGCAAGAAAAATGTAAAGCAGTTTTCAATTTAGCTGGATAAGTACATTTTTCCATACCAAACAACGAACTAACATCCAAAAGTTGTCATAGCAACAGTTTGTCCACTGATTTACAACCATTCGATTTATATTCTCAAAAAACCAAACTTATTAACAACCAAATAATTGTGGTTTGAAACCTATGGCTATCAATTAAGGATCAATTAGTTTTGATATACGTTTCAATCCCCTTTTTTATTCTTACCGTCATATGTCTTAGAAACAAATGCACTTATTTAATACAAAGAAACTCATATAAGCAAACTCATATAAGCAGTGAAGTAACTAAGTGGGTGCAGTCGCAACCCGCAGCCCTTCCATTTTGCAAAATATTACCGAAAGAGTATAAATTTTTATATGTATTTTGATCAAAATCTTCAAAAGTTAACACTTCCCCCATATTACGAAAAGAAATACTTATATAGGATATGAAAATTTTATATAGATTTTCGGCTCCTCTTATTAACTAATCCTGGTTCCGTCGGTGATATACTAGTATTTTAAAAGTATGTTACGTACCTCATGTATTCGATTGGTAGCAATCCAATAGATGATGTAAAAAACTCCATGCAGAGTAAACAAGAGCATAGTAATATGTCCAAGCCAAATGTGGTACTTAATGCTACCCTCTGAAGTGAGTCCAAATAGAGGTAATACTGATGAGCATCTTGTAACTGGAAAGAAGAGAAATGCCAGGCATATGTTACCAATGAACCCCAATATTAGTCCACTTTGCTCCAACTTCACTTCCCATCTAAAATATTTCATGGATAAATTATAAATATATGAAAAACTTGTACATGTATCTTTTTTCCTCTAAGCAAGTACTACTTTTTAAAACCATAAAAAAAGTAATAGGAAATATACTCTACAATTGTATACAACGATCGATATCAATCAATCCATGCTATGTGGTTAGTGTTTTGAATTCAACTCCGTTAAAACTTCTGTCAAATTCTTAACCAAATCCTACATAGTTCTATAGACTGATAAGGAATCAGCCTATTTTGATTTCTTAATGAAAATATTTTGAGTTCGTAAGGAATCAGCACATTTCCATAACGGAAAATATTGTAATGAAATTTCTATTCGGACAGTGCTTACAATTCAACTTTCTTGAGGGTTGCGCGTTGTTTGGCCTGGGAGAAAGAGATGTGCAAGTTATAAGAAAACGACCAAACCAAAAGAGCAATAAACATGACACAAATGATGATCTCCAACAAACAAACAATCCCTAATCCTTTAATGATCATTGGTCTTCTCAACCTGCCAAGTTTACTGTTTTTGCGCTTCCTAATACACAGAAAATGAAAGAAAGCTATTGTAAGTATCCCAAAAAATAAATTCACCAAGTATGAGGTGATTTGGACTATTTTGGAGTATAGGAACTGAAAAAGAAAATTGCAAAAAGTAACCAGAAAGTGATAATCATACCTTTGGAGACTAGCTTCACCAAATTTCTTTCCCAGGTGGAGATACAAACATCCAAAAACACCAATAAGTAGAATGGGAAATGTGTAAATCAAAATTGTTGAGCCTGAAACATAGTTAGATCAAAGAAAAAAAAATAGAGTTACTAAATCACAGGAAGCCCCTATATGACCAAAAACTGACTTTTTATAAGTTAAATGTGAATCTAAACAAAACGCTCACATAGACTATATGAAGTTACGAAACTCGCCATTGATACCGACTTCTTCTTTTTCAGAAAAAAAGGTTATTGCAGATACTATGTTATTTGCTCGTTGATCAAAATACCAGACTTTATATTTTCTGGAGGAGAAAATTTTCTACTAATTTAGAAAATAAAGCTCATGTAACCATGCTAAAGGGGAAGTGACTGGTCACTAGTTTTTATTATTGCTGCTAAGCAAGTGTTAGTGATTTTTAGAAAATGAGAAAAAGTATAATCAGAAAGCAAACCTTGAGAAGTACCAAAGTAAGTTGAAGTGGTGGCAGATGTAATCTTGTCATACCATCTACTGTAAATGTGAATAGCCGAAAACACATGTAAATAAAATAAATAACCAATGAAAATTGCCATTATTAACACCATTATTGTTTGTTGGAGAATTTTTATAAAGCTTTCATGGAGATGGAGAGGGGACAAAAATCCCTTAATCGCCATTGGAATATTTATCTCTCTCACTCTCTCTCTCATTTTCTAGTCTTACAGCTTGCTTAATTAACTTGGACTCTTAGAGGAAGCCTTTTTTTATGTAACCTGATATTATGTAAAAAGGAATTAAATAATATATTTTTTGATTTTTCAAGTATATACATGCAGCCCGTTTATACAAAAATAATTAAATGTAAATATATTTACAAAAAATTATACACCAACTTTCATTCATACAACTATATATAAGGGACCAAACCCAGAATACAAAATTACAGTCTTAGTACCTACACTTCCAAAATTACAATCCGTACAATCCAATGTTAAAATCAAAAGAGGCTATAATCTGAATTATGCTATCATGCATACTTTTACCTATTATTAAACTACTAGAAGCAGGATTAAAAAGCAAACACCAGCTAACATTTGCTTGCATGCAGTAGAACAAAATATCCAAAAACGTTTTGGAAACTGCAATTAAATAACTATCAAGCAACGACTAAAGACCTAATTTAGCTATATTCGGCTTAAATCAGAAGAAAAAAGTATATTCAAACTTATGGTATTATCCTAGTGGGTAGTTTTAACTGTTGAAGGTCTTAAATTCAAATCTTTTTACTTGCGGTTTATTTTCTTTTATATCACTATATCGCATTACTTTTACTAGATCTAATTGTTTTTTTGACTATCTGTATGCCGGTGGATTTTAGTACACATAACATATAAAAAAATGTCACTGTGTTTTGTATAATTGTGTCCCTTTTTCGTTTGGACTCAGGGTCCGCCTTTGCCGTATTGTTAAGATAAACTCTCAAGATTGTTATGATTTGATTAGAAAATTAGTTAGAATGTATGGGTACGACAAAAACACTGAAGAAACCAATGTTCTCGTCTAAAAATTAAACTTCAAATGAAACTGACTTTCTATTATGAATTTGTCAAAATATCTAGTGCCTAGTGGATGAAACTGTAACTTTATCAAAATTGTTAGATTGAGTTTGTTTCTTTGATCAAATCAAGTTTATTCAAGCAGCGTATACAAATATGCGACCTATTAAAACAAATTAAAAACTTAAAGGAATGACAAACTACATCTGGGTCTATTAATCTTTTATTTTTTTTGGACACAAACATTATAATTTTTTTATTTTATATCCAATTTTACGTTGTGTATGACTTTCCAACTTTTCTCACCCAAAAATAGTCCCATGACCCCCTATGCTCTTTTCTTCGATAATATGAGCCTATGAGGGGTGTCTCACGTAATTTAATTTTTTCCCCCTAATTAACATATATTGTATTTACGTGCATATATCATTCTATTATAATAAGTCAACCAAATCAAATGATACTACCCAATTTAGCCATTTTTTTTCAAAAATACCCCTACACTTTTATATTAATTACAATAATACCATACTCTCATAAAAATATAAAAAGTAAAAACTAATAAAACTATTTATCACTCTTTAACAACCAAACATTCTTTTAAATTTTAAACTATGTTTTTTTTTTGTATTATACACATTTATATCATAACTATACCTATTTTCTATATATTTTTATTGCATTACGCATTGCACACGCAATGCGTAGGACACGATTACTAGTATATATATATTACACTATTACGAGGAGTGCTCACCTTCAAACTTTCTTCTACGATTTTCTTTTATACCTGACATCATAGTCATCCAGGTAGACAGTGGAAAATCCAATGGCCAGAATAATTAGATTAAAAAAAATCATCCATTCCCTTCCCCCCTATATTTTGTTGAACTCTTGAAATCATCATACAATTTCGTGCAACCTTCAGGCTTAATGTATTTCCAAATTTGCGTTGTAAAAATTATCATACTAACTAAATTCTACTATTTTTTATAAATTAATTATCATGAATAATTATAGTCAACCGGAGATCTTTTTCACAATATCGGACATATAGACACCAGAAAAATATATGATAAAGTTGTTATTAAATGGGGAAAAAACTGTAGCCTTAGACGGTAAATTACAAAGATTGTTTTTTCAACTATTAATACTAGGTTAATATAGTTGTAAAGAAAGAGGGGGGGTTTCTTTTGAAGTAAAAGTGTGTTTGCCAATCGGCTCAGAGATCGTCGATGGAAATGCCTTGTGCAGTGGGGACTCGAGAATGCAGCAAGTGCGCCGACGCCATCGTCGCCCTCAATTTCGGAAGTAACACGGAAAGAATCGCCAAGAAAAATCCTTCCGATTTTGGTAGCTGAAAGTCATCCGTGGGGTCGTACTAAGCTAAACCTATGTTGTGATTTTATTATTATTATTTTGTTTGTTGGCTTTAGTCTCCTATGTATATAAAAAAAAAAAAAAAAGGTGTGTTTGGACTATTCATGTTTCTTTTTTCCACGTGCAGTCTGCAGATGAGGTGCCCCTCGTATTATACACTACACTACTATATGTCTAGACCTTTTATGAGGCTTTTAAACATATATTTATGGAAAACCCCTTGACAAGTATTAAAATTACAGTTTAGTATAGAAGAGAAAACAAAAGTTGTCGAAAGAGAGTGGTCACACATATAGTTTTTCATCCTATTCTTATATTAGGTTGTATATTTGAAAGCATTGGAGATAGAAAGTGAAAAAGGCGAATAGAAGGAAAGGAAAGTGTGCATTACATCACACATCACATGGGTATATATATACATATTCTTACACCCTCTTTTTTTTTTGTGGTAAAGGGCCAAACTTTTATTAATCACATGCATAATCAAGTTCAATGCATGGGCCATGCCCCATGCTGGCAATTCCGGCCAAAGTCCGGTAAAGAAATCAGAATACACAAACATATTTATGCACATACTCACAAAGGAAATACTAAGGGGTATGGTGATTAGGGGGATTCCCAAACATGAGTTAGGCTGTCGGCAGAAGTGCTGGGAGCTCTAGTGAAAGCTTTAAACTCGATCCTATATATTAGGCTATTCTCCGAAAGAAGTACATGGTCATTTTCACCACAATTAACATCTCAAACATTTGTCGAGTTAGAGTTCGAAACGCACCAATTCCACTTGAAGGACGTCATAAATGATAAAAACCTAATTTTACATTTCAAAAATATAGATCTTCTCTCCTTAGTCCAATAACCAGGCCTAGCTGGCCACCATTATTAATGATCAAAACCACAATTATCTTTAAAACCTCCATAATTTAACTATCCTCTCCGATCGAATCTTGAATCATCCTCGCCTAATTCACCTATAAGCTTTCAATTTTTTTCAGATTCATTGATTGTCCCTTTATCAAGTTGCTTTGGCATGCAATATTGTTATATAGTAATTATTAAGTTGCACCTAAATCGCCAAAAAAATAAAATATATTAAAAAGTATATACCCAAAAAAATCGTGAAAACATACAATATGTATACGTGCTTAGAAATGATCATGTAAAACATTACATATAACGATCTTATTTTGGAGTGTGTAAATATAACTATCACATCTTCAATCACAATTAGAATTAGTATGGAACACTGACATTAATGCTTTTGTTTGCAAACTATTTTTGCATTAGTTTTCCGATTAACACATAAGAAAAAACATGGATATTCTTCAATGTCATCATCAACGGAGAGACTGCTTAGAGATAGAAATGAGGCGGCGGAGGCGAATCTCGCCTCCCTCTAACCTTTTCCTCCTATCTTTATCCCTCTTCTCTCTTCTTTTCTTTACTTACATCATTCTAAATACATATACAAGGCCCATAGAAAGTTTTAGCATAAGATTTTCTCCTGTCCTTATCCTTAGAAAGCTAGGGTTTCTCTTATTTCAAAGGATTATAGTACAAAGAATTAGGGGGTTTTATCTTCATAGCATGGATACAGGTAAACATGGATTACATTTGGGTAACTTGATCACAGAGGAAGCCAATTCAAAAACCAGCTACGCCAACGCCGTAACAGATAAGAAATCAATTTCTAATATGGATTCAATTAGTAAGTTAGATTTGAGTAAGTTAGAAATTACTGATATTCCATTGCCTTTAAGACAAATTTAGAGTGAGGGGTCATAACCAGCGGTAGTTTTCTCACAAATTGAATTACAGAGATCTGAAACTCCTCTTCAGTTAGCTTTAATTGCTAAATTTAGCAAAAGTAGACCAAAAATTGAAGTCATTAGGGATCATGTTGTAAAAAATTGGGGTTTACAGAGTATGCCAGCTGTAGGTCTAATTGATCATAGACATGTGCTTATTAAAGCTTTAAATAAGCTAGATTATAACATGATATGGACTAGGACTTCACATGAGATGGAAGAGGCTTTATTCAGATTGTTTAAATGGACCGCTGAATTTTCTTTATCTAAAGAGTCATCAATTGCTCCTGTTTGGCTGCGGCTACCTCTTCTACCATTGAATTTCTGTGTGTTATCCTATTTAAGAGCTATTACTCAGTCTCTTGGCAGTTTTTTAGATACGGACATTGCTACACTTACTCATGCTAGACCCAATTACGCAAGAGTTTGTGTAGAAATGGATCTTATCAGGCCTAGAGTTGATAGGATTTGGATTGGTAGCTCTTTAGAGGATAGTTGTGGCTTTTGGCAAAGGGTAGAATATGAGAAAGCACCTAAATATTGCGATAGATGTAATCTACAAGGCCATGAATATTATGAATGTAAGAGATACAATAATAATGCGGATAACAAAGGTAAAGTCGAGGTAAATGATGGGGATAGAACTCTTGGCGAGGATAATCGGCTGCCCCATTGTGCTGATAAAGGGAATGGTAGAGTTAACCCGCAACAACATCATAAACAACCACAAATAGCTCAGCTAGAGCAAAGGAAAAATATGAAGACCAAAATGGAATATAGAGCTAAAGAATTACCACCGTCTTATGAGGACACAGTGGAACAACAAAAAGAAATATGGAGTTCTAGCTCTGTACCAAAGAGTAATGAATGGGAAACTATTGGAAGTGATAAAAAGCAAATTCCTTTAGCTTCAGGTGATATCCAAATATTTACTGAAAATTTGGACCAGAAGAGTTCTCTTAGTTTGATGAACAGTTTTCAGATTTTAAATGACTTGGAAAGTGAAAGTATTGGGGTGAATAGTTATGTTTTAATTGAAAGCGAGCTATCTCAAGTGACCGTTGTTGTTATAAACATCACTTCTGACCATGAAGTTAGAAATGAAGATATGTGTAGAGAAGTTGGGCAAAGAAACATTTCAATTGGTGGGGGAGGAAATGGTGAGTTTCCTTCCATGATAGACAAAAATGACAAAAACTGCTCATCTGCAGAAGCAAATTTGAATGAAAAACATGGGGGACATTCTGCTCTTTCTCTAAATGCCAAGGCATTTAATCCAATTTATATCACCAGTCTTCAAAAGTTGAAGAAAGGGAAAATGTTTCCCCTATTGATGAGTCAAGAATGGAAAAAAATGGAAAGAAAAAGGAAAAACATAAAGAAAAAAAGACAAAAAAGACTAATGAAGAAGCCATTACAGTTCGTTCAAGTAGCCAAAACTATGTCTTTTAACAATAAATTAGAGGACTTGATGGGATATTATAATCTCGACTTCTCGTGTTTTGTCAACAATGATTATTCCTCTTCGGATGAGTACGGAATTCATTCGGATTTTGGAGGTATGAATAAAGATAAATGCAAGATGAGAACTCAAAAACACTCTATGCATGATTACTAGGGGGCATATAGTGAAAACCAAATGGTAGGTTTTGTGTAGTGTTTCATGTGTATATTTAGTCCTTAAAACTCCAACTTCTGGTATAAATGCAGATGAATTAGAAGCTGCTTTTCTGAATTCATTACTGCGAGCTGATTCTCGCTGCATGGACAAAGCATAAGTGGTTTTGCTATAAGTTTTTGTTTTTATTCACATGTATTAGTTGTTCGCATTATGTTTTCAAAATATTTCTCTAACACTATTTCCGATTCGCTTTGTATATACCACGAGGGAGGTGCTTTCACTCAATCTTCAATTGATGTTTTCTTTGCTTAAAAAAAAAAGGAATTGACATTAATGTTTTATGTATATATAAATTAAATGACTAATTTGTTTTTCTAGAATTTGTAAGTTATTGATATATTTGTTGAGAAAGAGATTATTGAACAAAAAAATAAAGATCAACCCAGTAAACAATATCACTCCATTTAATTGACCTTGGGAAAATATTAAAAGATTTTTTTTTAACAAACTCAGCGAACAAAAAATGCCCTAAAACTTTATGGCCTGTTTATATTTTTTGTTATATGAGTTTTTCATAAATAAAAGAAAACAGAAGCAACATCAGGTAGCAACTACAATATACACATAACTGGAAATAAGACCAACGGAAATATACACAGAAGTTACTTTTGTGATTCTGTGAACTAAAACGATCAAAGTTTTTTTTTCTTTGTCAACAAGATTGCCTGAATGCAGTTCAAGTTCAACAATATTGCCTGACTAGTGTCTATTTGGTGTGTTCTTATGGCGTAAGTTTGGTCGAACTTGGTAGAGCTGGTTTCGAGAGGCAAGAACCTGTATATACTATATAGTGATGATGAGTTAAGAAAAGAATTTATCACTTTTCTTCTCTATAAGATATAAAAAGGGAAATCTTTGTATAATAATGGAAGCTTAACAGAGTGAAAATAGAATCAATCTCATAAAATATCTAAGACAAAAGAAAAAGGAAAACATGGTCTTCATAACGAGCAGAATATGCTTGATGACATTGTGGAGGATCCTACAAGAAAATGACCATGTACCAACTAAAAACTCTAACTTATTTGCTAGTTAGTAAATACCATTAATTGAATTACTAACTAAATTTTGCATTTCTAATATTTACTAACTAATTTGTAACTATAATAATTTCAGTTACTACAAAGTAACGGAATACTAACTTACAATTTTTGGTCGGTAAATAACAACGGAAATAGTAACTAACACTTTAGACCTTATTTGAGTCTCTTTTGTTGCATATATAATGGAGTAGTATGTTGGGTTTATGTCATGTATAGGCTTGTTGTAGGACTATGTAAGTATCAACTTGTTAAATCTTGTGGTTGTATAGAACAAGATGAAAATCTGTAACTTGTAATATGTAAGTTTGTGTTGATCGTTGTAAATGTCTTTTCTTTTGTTATACAGTAACTACTTTTGTCTGTTTTGTACAATAAAACCCTAGTTAGATTATTTTTGAATTATATCTGCAAGCATGTGTCTTCATTAATTACTTAATTATTAGTCATGAAATACTTTCCGTACCAACTATTAGGAAAAAAATACAATTAATATATTGTATTATATGTATTTAACGATTTAGATATCATACTATCACTTTGTTACAATTGAGGTACTAAACTATCATAATATTCACTATTCAGTACCGACATTAAATTAATTGGATGAAAATTAGTTTTATTTTTCATTTTGGTCATATTCTTTATAATTTGTATAAATCTAACCTTTAATTTTCGGAAATGCCTCATTTTAGTATAAATTCAGGAAAAACAGATTTTAAAAAAAAAAATACCAATTTTTTTTGAAAAAAACTTTAAAAAAATTAGGAAACCCGAAAAAACTACGAAAAAATGTTTAAAAAACTAAGAAAAATCTAAAAAAACCCCCAAAAAAAATAAAAAATCGGGAACCCGAAAAAACCCAAAATCGGTAAAAATAAATAAAAATTAAACCCTAAAAATCAAAAAATCAAAAAACAATGAAAAAACGTTCAAAAAAGTCGAAAACCCATAAAAAAACCCAAAAAACAGTAAAAAAAAAAACATTAAAAACCCAAGAAAAATCAAAAAATCCAAAATCACAAAAAAATAAAAAAAAGTTTGAAAAAGTCGAAAAAAGCCGGAAAGTCAAATGTAAAAAAAAACTTTAAAATAACTTGCAAATGTTTACTGTCATTTTTAAGTCATTTTTAGTCATTTCATTTGGAGTCATTTTTAAGTCATTTGAAAACAATTGCAAGTTATTTAAAAGTTTTTTTTACATTTTTTTGACTTTCCGGCTTTTCTCGACTTTTTCGAATTTATTTTTATTTTTTTGTGATTTTGGATTTTTTGATTTTTTTTTTGGTTTTTTAATAATTTTTTTTATTGTTTTTCGGGTTTTTTACGGGGTTTTCGACTTTTTTGAACGTTTTTTCATTATTTTGTGAGTTTTATTTTTTGATTTTTAGGGTTTGTTTTTTATTTTATTTTATAGATTTTGGGTTTTTCAGGTTCCCGGTTTTTTAGTTTTTTTTAGTTTTTTTAAATTTTTCTTGGTTTTTTTACCATTTTTTCGTGGTTTTTTCGGGTTTCCTACTTTTTTAAAGGTTTTTTCAAAAAAATTTGGTATTTTTTTTTTAAAAAAAAAAATATGATTTTTTTGAATTTATACTAAAATGAGACATTTCATAAAATTAAGGGTTAAATTTATACAAATTACAAAGAATATGACCAAAATCAAAAGTGAAACTAATTTTCATCCAATTAATTTAATGGCGGTACCTGAATTGTGAACATTATAATAGTTCAGTACCCCAATTGTAACAGAGTAATAATATGTTATCTAAATCGTTAAACACGTTAAACACTGATAATACAGTATAATAGTTCAATATATAAATATAAAATTTAAAACAATTGTGATGGAGCTGGCTCGATACCTGCATTTTCGTGGAAATTTGAGAATTGTTATGTTGGTTTCCGTGTACGAAATAACAATTAATAATAAATAAAGGACTAAACAATAATTAAATAAACCCAGTGTAATCTTTATTAATTTCCAAATGAAATACAATAAACTGATTACAACATGTAGGTACTGAATTGTAAATAGAAACAAACGTAATCAGATTATTATTAATTAATAATCTGATGTACTGATTTGCAATTAAAAGAAACTGCCGGACTGGAAAGTATAGACTTAACAGCCGGACTGTTCTGTTATGAATTTAAATTACAGGACTGAATTGAAACTAATCTAATTACAGAATTAAATTACATAATTGAAATTACAGAACAGAAACAGAACTTTAAACTAATTACAGAATAGTACAAACAGAATAGAAAAGCTACAGCTAGGGACAGAATATTAAAAACTGAAATATAAATACTGAATTGAAAAACCAGAATGTAAAAGACTGAATTTAAGTGCGAAAAATAGAGGGACAAAATGTAAAAATAAACGGACGAGGCTACTGTTAACAGTATGCCCTTAACCGATATTCGCCCAACCACCTTAAGG
Organism: Primula vulgaris; assembly: GCA_963920805.1. NCBI lineage: Eukaryota > Viridiplantae > Streptophyta > Magnoliopsida > Ericales > Primulaceae > Primula > Primula vulgaris. The sequence goes on along the minus strand of OY987212.1, from coordinate 36,721,915 downwards.
TTTCTGGTTGCGTTGGCGCTTCGATCCCAAGGTACAACGTCTCTCGGAAGACTCGCCGGAAACTGGCGACGAATCTAAGTCGAGCTTTTAGTGGGTGGTTCTCTCTGATCTAATATGCTATGAAGGAAAAATTATATGCAGCTTTTAGAGAGAAGGAGATACTGATTTTTGAATGTCTGAAATGTGAAGGGATGGCTGCCTCTTTATAGAGGATTCTGAAACCGCAGAATTGAATGTGGTCATTTAATTCTGGGAGTTACATCCCCAGAATCCGCCTCCATTACTGCTGGAGTTTCAACCTTTCTGGAACTCTAGGGACTGCTCTTGCAAATATGCAAAAGTCCCTTTTCAGATTTAGTACAAGACCCAAGACCCAAGACATTCCCCAAATCCCAAATCCCAAATCCCGCATCCCAAATCCCAAATCCGGCATCCCACATCCCGCGTCCCGCGTCCCGCGGCCCGCGGCCCGTGACCCGAGGCCCGAGGCCCGAGTCCCGAGACCCGAGCGAGCGCGCGTGATGTGCATCATGTGGCATTCGATTATGAATCTAAGCTCAACATTCCTCATGTGGGTCCGGTTACTCGGTCAAAATCTAAGAAGCTCGAAATTGGTAATGAAGTGCTTATGACAAAAGACTTAACTCATTTGCTAGCTTTGAGTAGCAACTTTGCCGATAACTTTGCCGATACATCGAATTTTGGCTATCTCAAGGAGTGCATTAATTCGATACATGAATCTGCACATTCAATGATTCTAATCTGCCAAGGGGGTGTAATCTAAGCATTTGACATTGTTGTGCATGCTTATGGACGTGGATATGCTTATATTAAGTGTATCTAGTGGTCAAAGTCCCTACTTAATGATATAGATAAGTGTAAAAGGTTTTTATGAATGTATCTAACTAGATTCAAGTAATCTAAGTTGGAAATCTTATCCTGTCATTAGGGTGACGTTTTTGGCTCTATATAAAGCCATATGTATCAAGTTATAAAGACACTAAAAATGATATAAAGAATTAAGCTTTTTGCTTGTTTATCCTTTTCTCTTATCTTGCAATTTGTGGAATTCAGATTGTTAGTGGCGAGTTAAACCCCGATTCTTATCACTCCCCTTCTTCTCTCTCCGGAGTGTGGTGAATCATCCTAACGGAACTTGTTTGTGGCGCCTTTGGGCTTATCAAGCTTGTTTCATTAGAACCCCAACCCATCTTGTTTGTGGCGCCTTCGGCTTATCAAACACGAAGAGTTGGCTTCTCTATTGAGTTCTCCTAGAATTCAGCGACTTACCGACATCTTAGCATCCCGGGCACATCATATTGGTATCAGAGCAAGGATGTCGACCAGGTCACACCAGTCTAATGAAAACGAAGGTCGAATTCCAAGAGGCCTGACGCTCGACCAAGCCAAAATCTATCGGCTTGAGCGCCAAATCGAGGCCATGCAAGCGGAGATGGCGGAGATGCGTCTCCAAAACCAACAAAACCAACCACCATCAGAGCAAGACAATCAAGGTCACCGTAGTGACTTGAGTGATTATGCCGACGAAGAATATGAAGGGGCACCGCGACATCGCCAAAGGCATTATGACAATCCCGGACGTAACATGAACATCAAGATGCCTCCATTCAAAGGTAATAGCTCGCCCGAAGATTACCTCGAGTGGGAGCAGCGTGTTGAAAAGCTCTTTGAGTACCACGACGTACCCGAGGAGAGGAAAGTTCGCTTGGCTGCACTTGAGTTTACCGAATATGCTCATTTGTGGTGGGAGAATTTGAAAGGGCAGAGGCGTCAGGATGGAGAGGAGGAAGTCCGAACTTGGAGGATCATGAAACGGCTTATGCAACGTCGTTTCGTACCAGAATACTACCGCCAAGAGTTGTACCTACATTTACAATCTCTTCGACAAGGAGCTATGAGCGTGGAGGAGTATGTTAAGAATTTCGAAACTGCGATGATGAGGTGTAACCTTCAAGAGCCGCATGAGCAAACCATCGCTCGGTTCTTACGGGGTCTCAATGATGATATAGCGGATACAGTGGAGTTGCAACCATTTGTTTTCTTGGAGGACGTAATTAAATTGGCGTTGAAAGTGGAGCGTCAAAGAAAACGAAAGGTCACCACCCGGCCATACTCCGATCGGCCAAGTGGGGGGAAATACACAAACAACGCTATGATTGAAGGGAAGACTGTCTCGACCACCAACCGGGTCGGACGGGGTGAGATGGGGAAAGCGCCAATGGCTACACCAAAAAAAGATGAGGTTCCAAAGCCTAACCCGAGGCATCGGGACTTGAAATGCTTTCGTTGTCAAGGACATGGTCATATCGCTTCGGAATGTCCAAATCGGAAAGTTATGATTATCCGAGAATCTGAAATTGAGAGCGAAGAAGAAGTCGAGGAAGAAGTTCAAAAGTCCGATGAGGATTCTTTAGATGTGGCTGAAAATGGAGAGGTCCTAGTTGTTCGGCGCGTTCTTAACGTACAGCCCGTCACTACCGATGAACAACGAGAAAACATATTTCACACTCGATGCAAAGTGAGTGAAAAGGTGTGCGAGGTTATCATCGATGGAGGAAGTTGTACAAACGTAGCATCCACTACGCTGGTGGAGAAATTGGGATTGGCCAAGATGAAGAATCCTAGCCCTTACAAACTGCGTTGGCTTAACGAGGTGGGTGATATTCGGGTCTCCGAGCAAGTAAAGGTTCCTTTCACTATTGGCCGGTACACCGACGAAGTTCTTTGTGACGTTGTACCTATGAGTGCTAGTCATTTACTCTTAGGCCGACCATGGCTGTATGACCGGAGGGTGGTTCATGACGGATTCAAGAATACTTATTCATTTGAAAAGGAAGGGAGGAAGCATACTCTTGCGCCACTCACACCGGCGCAAATTCGAAATGATATTTTAGGCAAAACAAAGCGGGAAAATCTGGTTGTTAGTCGCAGAGAAGTCGAGCGAGTCTTGAGTACCAAGGATCAGATTTTTGTGTTGCTCATACGGGAAATTATGCTTACCGACAAGTCCTCACTCCCACCGCAAGTTGTAAAACTTTTGGAGGAATTCGAGGATGTGTTTCCCGAGGAATTACCACCTGGTTTGCCACCGATTCGGGGAATCGAACATCAAATCGATCTCATTCCCGGTGCTGTTTTACCTAACCGACCAGCCTATCGTTGTAATCCCGAGGAAGCCAAAGAACTGCATCGCCAAGTGTCAGAGTTGATAGAGCGTGGGTATGTTCGGGAATCGATGAGTCCTTGTTCGGTTTCGGCATTACTCGTACCGAAGAAAGATGGTAGCATGCGTATGTGTGTTGATAGTCGGGTTATCAACAAAATTACTGTAAAGTATCGTTATCCAATACCACGCCTTGATGATATGCTCGACGAATTGCATGGTTCAATATATTTTTCAAAAGCTGATCTTAAAAGTGGATACCATCAAATCCGTATGAAAGAAGGTGACGAGTGGAAGACCGCTTTCAAAACGAAGCAAGGGTTGTTTGAATGGCTGGTTATGCCATTTGGTTTGTCAAATGCACCGAGCACCTTTATGCGTTTGATGAATCATGCCTTACGAAAGTTTATTGGGCAGTTTGTTGTTGTTTATTTCGACGACATACTTATCTATAGCAAGTCCTTTGCCGAACATTTGGAGCATCTACGACTGGTCCTCGACGTTCTACGTCGAGAAAAGCTTTTTGGGAATTTGAAGAAATCTGACTTTTGCCAAGACCGAGTCGTCTTTCTCGGTTTTGTGGTTTCAGAAAGGGGTGTTGAAGTTGATGAGGAGAAAGTAAAAGCAATCAAGGAATGGCCTGAACCGACTAGTGTTTCAGAGGTTCGAAGTTTTCATGGATTAGCATCATTTTATAGACGTTTTGTGAAAAACTTTAGCACTTTGTTAGCCCCTCTAACTGAGTGTACTAAAGTTAATGGTGTTTTTAAATTTGATAAGGCTGCTCGTAAGAGTTTTGAGATAGTAAAGGAGAAATTGTGCTCGGCTCCAATTTTGGCTCTGCCCGACTTTTCGAAAACTTTCGAAATCGAGTGTGATGCATCCGGGGTAGGCATAGGGGCTGTCCTCATACAAGACAAGCGACCGATTGCTTATTTTAGTGAGAAGTTAGGTGGCTCTCGACTCAACTATTCCACCTATGACAAGGAGTTCTATTCCTTGATACGAGCCTTGGAAGTGTGGCAGCATTATTTACTTCCAAAGGAATTTGTAATACACACCGACCATGAGTCTTTAAAATATTTGAAGGGACAAGCAAAACTAAACCGAAGACATGCGAAGTGGGTCGAGTTTATGGAAGTATTTCCATATGTTATCAAATTCAAGAAAGGAAATTCGAATGTTGTTGCTGATGCTCTTTCTCGAAGACATGCTCTTATATCGATGATGAGTGCCAACTTGCTTGGATTCGAACTCATCAAGGATCAGTACTCAGAAGATCCAAAATTGTCCTCTATCTATTCGGCATGTGAGAAGGAGGCCGTGAATGGGTTCTATCGCCACGAGGGATATCTCTTTCGGATGGGAAAACTTGTGATTCCGAATTGTTCTGTTCGGGAATTGTTAGTTCGAGAGGCCCATAGTGGTGGTCTGGCAGGACACTTTGGGGAAAAGAAGACCTTGGAAATGGTCAAAGAACATTTTTATTGGCCTGCTATGATTAAAGACATACATCAGGTTATTGAGAAGTGTGTAGTTTGTAAGAAGTCGAAGAGCAAAGAAGCAAATCAAGGGTTATACATGCCATTACCTGTACCGAATCAACCATGGGTTGATGTGAGTATGGATGGAGAAAAGAAAGCCGAGTTGGTTAAAGAGATACATAAGAAGGTGAAAGAACGGATTGAGAAACAAAATAAGATCAATGAGCAAGTGACGAATAAAAGTCGAAAACGTGTTGTTTTCGAACCAAGCGATCTAGTTTGGGTTCATTTGAAGAAGGAGCGGTTTCCAAACCTACGGAAATCAAAACTTATGCCAAGGGCCGATGGTCCTTTTCGGGTGTTGTCTAAGGTCAACGATAACGCATATAAGATTGAACTACCTAAAAGTTACCAAGGATCAAACACTTTCAATGTTCGGGATTTGACTCCATACATTGAAGACGATGAAAATATGGATTTGAGGGCAAATCCTAATCAACCCAGAGGAGATGATGTGCATCATGTGGCATTCGATTATGAATCTAAGCTCAACATTCCTCATGTGGGTCCGGTTACTCGGTCAAAATCTAAGAAGCTCGAAATTGGTAATGAAGTGCTTATGACAAAAGACTTAACTCATTTGGTAGCTTTGAGTAGCAACTTTGCCGATAACTTTGCCGATACATCGAATTTTGGCTATCTCAAGGAGTGCATTAATTCGATGCATGAATCTGCACATTCAATGATTCTAATCTGCCAAGGGGGTGTAATCTAAGCATTTGACATTGTTGTGCATGCTTATGGACGTGGATATGCTTATATTAAGTGTATCTAGTGGTCAAAGTCCCTACTTAATGATATAGATAAGTGTAAAAGGTTTTTATGAATGTATCTAACTAGATTCAAGTAATCTAAGTTGGAAATCTTATCCTGTCATTAGGGTGACGTTTTTGGCTCTATATAAAGCCATATGTATCAAGTTATAAAGACACTAAAAATGATATAAAGAATTAAGCTTTTTGCTTGTTTATCCTTTTCTCTTATCTTGCAATTTGTGGAATTCAGATTGTTAGTGGCGAGTTAAACCCCGATTCTTATCACTCCCCTTCTTCTCTCTCCGGAGTGTGGTGAATCATCCTAACGGAACTTGTTTGTGGCGCCTTTGGGCTTATCAAGCTTGTTTCATTAGAACCCCAACCCATCTTGTTTGTGGCGCCTTCGGCTTATCAAACACGAAGAGTTGGCTTCTCTATTGAGTTCTCCTAGAATTCAGCGACTTACCGACATCTTAGCATCCCGGGCACATCAGCGCGCGTGTGTGGTACACATTAACCCACTCATGGGTATGTGGACTTAATTAGTTTACCAACTACATGAGATGGGTTTGTATATATAGAGTGAAAATCAACCTTGATTTTCCAATGTGGGATAACCCTCATGGTTTATTCCCACTCTCTACTCTATTTTCCAGATTTCGGTTTTTCCCTCTTTCGAGTACCAACATTCGAGTCCAATTATCATTCACACCATTCCTCCGAATTGGTCATGCGATATACCGTTACGAAGCTCGTCGCACGAGCTACTCAAACGCATAGAGTATGGCCTCAGAAAAACTGAGGAGTCGCATTAAAAATTGACTCAAAGTTGGTCCCAGACCACTTGGAACAAATATGTTTAAACTACATATTTTCCCAACTTTTTCCAACAATCCCCCACATGAATGCAATTGGCTCGAAAGCCCATGTCCTAAATGCAAATCAAGAGAACCGCAAAAGTTCACTGCCTAAGGTCAGGTAGCGCGCGCCTTGAACCTGCCGTAGCGGAGTACCACCCGGAATACTGCTATTAGGTAGCTGTAAAGCTTTGAACCATCAAGCTTTGTGTATCCCAGAATCGCACCTGCACAGTGCCCTCTCTACCCACGTACTAGGCCCTTTAGTTGTTGTCCATATTTGGCCTGGACTGCCTTGGCAACTTCAACTCAGTGCTCTAGTGAATTAGCCCAAGCTCATCACATGGTACCGGCCTTACACACTAGTTATAGGTGTTCCAAGTCGAAAGTGTCCTGACTCACTTTACTCGACCGTCGAGTTACTTGGATCATTAAGAGCCTCAAGCTCACCCTTACAATGGTACAGGTCTATCACTCTGTCATCGCGGAAATGGGCTGTGAACTCCAGGTTCCCGAGTGCTTTGTTCGGTTGCCCCCACAGTTCAGTTTCCCTTTGAACCTATCAGGAATGATTCCGTTTAGGTTGGGTTGCCTATGGGGGGGCCACCAATTTAATGGGCTTTAATCCCATTCCGTTCGATGACGTCTCGACTCCCACTTGAGTCAAGCCTTTTGTTAATGGATCCGCTATGTTTTTCTTTGATCTCACAAAATCTAAAGATACCACACCGTTGGATAACAATTCCCTTACGGATTTATGTCTCCGACGTATATGTCGAGACTTTCCATTATACATATGATCCTGAGCCCGCGCAATAGCTGATTGACTATCGCAATGCATGCTTATTGCGGGAACAGGTTTCGGCCACATCGGAATTCCTTCCAATAGACTTCTCAGCCAGTCTGCCTCTTCGGTTGCTAAGTCCAACGCTATGAATTCAGATTCCATAGTTGACCTTGCAATACATGTCTGTTTGGAGGATCTCCAAGACACAGCAGCTCCTCCCATTATAAACACATATCCACTCGTGGATCTTGTGCTATTGGAGTCTGATATCCAGTTGGCATCTGAATACCCTTCCAGTACCGCTTGATATCTGGTATAGTGAAGCCCGTAATCGGCTGAAAACCTCATATACCTGAGAAGTTTCATTATGGCCTTCCAGTGTTCCTCATTTGGATTACTGGTGTACCTGCTCAGTCTACTCACTGAGTTTGCTATGTCTGGTCTAGTGCAATTCATTATATACATGAGACTGCCTATGACTCGAGAGAACTCCAATTGATTCACACTTTTACCGAAATTCTTTTTCAGGTTACAGTTGAACTCAATTGGGGTTCTTGACATAGCTTTACTGTCCTTGTCAAACTTGTCTAAAACTTGTTTAACATAGTGACTTTGGGACAAGGCATACCCTTCTGATGTTTTGGTAATCTTCATACCAAGTATTACATCAGCTATACCCAGGTTCTTCATATCGAAGTGTTGTGATAACATTTTCTTTGTGGAGCTGATTCTATCATTACTCCCAATTATGATCATGTCATCCACATAGAGACAGACTACAACATAGTCTCTTCCACTTCCTTTAGAGTAGACACATTTATCACACTCATTAATGTGAAAACCGTTTGATAGCATAATTCTATCAAACTTCTCGTGCCATTGCTTTGGCGCTTGTTTGAGTCCATATAGAAACTTTACAACTTTGCACACTTGGTGCTCTTTACCAGGAACTACAAACCCTTCCGGTTGTTCCATGTAAATCTCTTCTTCCAGTTCTCCATTTAGAAATGCCGTCTTTACATCCATTTGATGTATTTCCATATCAAACAAAGCTGCGAGAGCAATGACGATTCGGATAGACGTTTTCCTGGAGACCGGGGCATACGTGTCAAAATAATCGACATCTTCCGTTTGCCTGAATCCTTTTACTACAAGTCTCGCCTTGTATTTCTCAATCGTGCCGTCAACCTTTAACTTCCTCTTGAAGATCCACTTGTGACCTAGGGGCTTGCATCCTTTCGGAAGATCCACTAGTTCCCAAGTGTGGTTTTGCATGATTGATTCAATTTCATTTTGAATAGCTTCTTCCCAATATTGGGAATCCGGTGTTGACATAGCTTGTTTATATGTCGCCGGTTCGCCTTCAACCATGAAGGTTAGGAAATCAGGTCCAAAGAAAGTTTCCTTCCTTGCCCTTTTCCTGCGCCGAGGCTCTTCCTCTTCCTCTGTCGGTTCACTTGCCCCCACATTTCCTTCACTGTTCAACTCTTCAGTTGGTACAGATGTAGGTAATTTTTGGGAAAAGATATCTTCAAAGAAAGAGGCCTCTCGGCTTTCCACATACGTATCTACATGCACATCGGGATTGTCCGACTTATGCATGAGAAACCGATATGCACTACTATTCTGTGCATATCCGATGAACACACAGTCCACCGTCTTAGGACCAATTCTCATCCTCTTAGGAGTGGAAACTAGGACCTTTGCGAGACAACCCCAAACCCGCATGTTCTTATAACTGGGTTGATGACCTTTCCATAATTCATATGGAGTCTTTTCTCGCTTCTTATGTGGTAACTTGTTTAAAACATAGTTAGCGGAAAGTACAGATTCCCCCCACATGTTCTGGGGTAACCCAGAACTGATTAGCATAGCATTCATCATTTCCTTTAGCGTTCTATTTTTACGCTCAGCAACCCCATTTTGCTCGGGAGTGTATGGGGCTGTGGTTTGATGTATAATGCCGCTTTCAGCGCATATCTGTTCAAACGGTGATTCATATTCACCGCCTCTATCACTTCTCAATGTTTTAATTTTCTTATTGAGTTGATTTTCAACTTCGGTCTTATAAAGAGCGAATTTCTCTACTGCTTCGTCTTTACTTCTCATTAAGTAAACGTAACAGTATCTAGTACAATCATCTATAAAGGTGATAAAGTACTTTTTCCCTCCTCGCGTTTGTATAAACTTTAAGTCGCATACATCCGTGTGTATTAGACCGAGAGGTTCACTTTCTCGTTCAACATGTTGAAACGATGATTTCGTTAATTTTGCTTCTACACAAATCTCACATTTGTGTTGCTTATCAAAAACGAAATTTGGTATTAGTTTTAGTGAAATTAATTTCTTTAAAGAATTATAATTCACGTGACCTAATCTACCATGCCACAAATGAAATGACTCAAATAAATAATTAAACTCGGAATTTTTATTGGCCTATTGGGCAACAGTCATTACAGTACTTGTGCTAGCCTCAGCTTTAGCACCTTTATTGGGAGCAGGTGTCCCTACGTTTAACTTAAACATGCCGTTGGTCATATAGCCACGGCCTACATAGACACCATTTTTGGTGATTACAATTTTATCAGATTCTAAAACTAGTTTAAACCCGTTCTTCACCATCACTGATCCTGATACCAGATTCTTGCGGATATCTGGAACATGAAGCACATTTGTCAACCTCAGCTCTTTTCCCGAGGTCATCTTCATCACGACCATTCCTTTTCCTTCCACCTTGGAAGTAGCAGAATTTCCCATGAAGCAGCTTTCTCCCTCTACCGCTTCGTAGGTCTTAAACATCCACCTAGTTGAGCAGATGTGGCTTGTGGTGCCAGTATCCAGCCACCACTCTTTGGGGTTGCTCCCCACGAGATTGACCTCAGAGACCACTGCAGTAAAGTGGTCGTCATCTCGTCCTCCCTCGGCCAGATGTGCCTGAGCTGGAGCTCTCCTCTTTCCCTTGCCCTTAAAGTTCCTCGGGGGGGGGGGGGGGGGGGGCTTAGGCTTAACAGCGCCTTTATTGTCATAACAGTCCGCGGCACGATGGCCGGTCCTGTTACACACGAAGCAGGTTCCCGTAAATTTCTTCGCGACAACAGCACTGCCTCCGGTGTCAAGACGTTTCCGTTTGACGTTGGAGCTTTCGACCACATTGGCCTTTGCCATCGGGATGACAGCACCACCGACTCTCCTGACGGAGCGACGATTGCTCACCTCGATGTTGAGCTTCTCAATGAGCCCCTCCAGCCTCATTTCCTTTCGCTTGTGCTTAAGGTAGTTTTGAAAGTCTTTCCAAGATGGTGGCAATTTCTCAATCATGAGTGCCACCTGGAAAGGCTCGTTTATCACTAGCCCCTCAGCCTCAAGGCGATGGTAAATGAGTTGGAGCTCCTCAACTTGCTCCATGACACCCCTGCTGTCAGTCATACGGTACTCGTGAAAGTCCGTGACAACAAATCTCTTTGTGCCAGCGTTATTCACTTTGTACTTATTTTCGAGAGTCTCCCAAAGCTCCTTTGCAGTAGCTTTGGGCTCGAAAACACTGAACAGCGTGTCATCTAGAGCACACAGGATATAGTTCTTGCATAGGTAGTCGGCATGTCTCCATGCCTCAACCGCAGAGAACGACTGCTCGTCCAGATCGTTCTCGCTTAGGACGGGAGCAGTCTCCTTGAGAAACCTGGTCAGATTCAGGGTCGTGAGATAAAACAGCATCTTTTGCTGCCAACGTTTAAAGTTGTCTCCCCTGAATTTTTCCGGTTTCTCCAGATGAGAAGTCGGCAAAGTAGGCACAGCCGAATACATCGATGCCTTGCCCTTGGCCGCAGCCTTGGCTCTTGCCGCATCCTTAGCTGCGGCCTTAGCCGTGGCCGCTGCTTCGGCCGCAGCCTCAGCTTTGGCCGCAGCATCCGCCATAGCCGCAGTCGCGGCGGCCTCAGCCGCTGCAACTGCGTCATTGGCGTTAGCCACAACATTCGCATCGCCCTCAGTGTTATGGACAGGCCCACCAACCACTGAGTCATGCTCACCCCCGCTAGGCAACTGAATAGGCGACGTGTTAGTCATCTGAAACGACAACACAAAACGTATGAGATACGTGTACAATCAATTCTATAAACAAACACCAAAACTAATATTTGGGTTTGTAAAAGAATTAACAAACAAATAATAAAACTAAACTTTTTATCCTTTTAAATATCAATACGGTTGATATTAAAAGGATTGAATGATTCTTATTGAGTACCAATACGGTTGGTATCAACAAGATTCAAAAACCAAAATTAAAACTGTTTGGAATTTTCTTTTGTAATCAATTTCTAATATAAATTAGAATCGAAAACAAAAAAACATTATTCCTAATAAAATAAATAATTGTATTAATCAATACACGAAAGAAACAACAGGATATCGGTTAAGATTGTTGGTTTCCGTGTACGAAATAACAATTAATAATAAATAAAGGACTAAACAATAATTAAATAAACCCAGTGTAATCTTTATTAATTTCCAAATGAAATACAATAAACTGATTACAACATGTAGGTACTGAATTGTAAATAGAAACAAACGTAATCAGATTATTATTAATTAATAATCTGATGTACTGATTTGCAATTAAAAGAAACTGTCGGACTGGAAAGTATAGACTTAACAGCCGGACTGTTCTGTTATGAATTTAAATTACAGGACTGAATTGAAACTAATCTAATTACAGAATTAAATTACATAATTGAAATTACAGAACAGAAACAGAACTTTAAACTAATTACAGAATAGTACAAACAGAATAGAAAAGCTACAGCTAGGGACAGAATATTAAAAACTGAAATATAAATACTGAATTGAAAAACCAGAATGTAAAAGACTGAATTTAAGTGCGAAAAATAGAGGGACAAAATGTAAAAATAAACGGACGAGGCTACTGTTAACAGTATGCCCTTAACCGATATTCGCCCAACCACCTTAAGGTTTCTGGTTGCGTTGGCGCTTCGATCCCAAGGTACAACGTCTCTCGGAAGACTCGCCGGAAACTGGCGACGAGTCTAAGTCGAGCTTTTAGTGGGTGGTTCTCTCTGGTCTAATATGCTATGAAGGAAAAATTATATGCAGCTTTTAGAGAGAAGGAGATACTGATTTTTGAATGTCTGAAATGTGAAGGGATGGCTGCCTCTTTAATGTGGTCATTTAATTCTGGGAGTTACATCCCAGAATCCGCCTCCATTACTGCTGGAGTTTCAACCTTTCTGGAACTCTAGGGACTGCTCTTGCAAATATGCAAAAGTCACTTTTCAGATTTAGTACGAGACCCGAGACATTCCCCAAATCCCGCGTCCCGCGGCCCGAGTCCCGAGACCCGAGCGAGCGAGCGCGTGTGTGGTATACACTAACCCACTCATGGGTATGTGAACTTAATTAGTTTACCAACTATATAGGATGGGTTTGTATATATAGAGTGAAAATCAATCTTGATTTTCCAATGTGGGATAACCCTCATGGTTTATTCCCACTCTCTGCTCCATTTTCCAGATTTCGGTTTTTCCCTCTTTCGAGTACCAACATTCGAGTCCAATTATCATTCACACCATTCCTCCGAATTGGTCATGCGATATACCGTTGCGAAGCTCGTCGCACGAGCTACTCAAACGCATAGAGTATGGCCTCAGAAAAACTGAGGAGTCGCATTAAAAATTGACTCAAAGGTGGTCCCAGACCACTTGGAACAAATATGTTTAAACTACATATTTTCCCAACTTTTCCAACATGTTATTCTCGCAACCATGTCTTGTTTTAGATATACGTACGTACTAATCCAGTATATAACTAATGTGAATATGGAGATAAAAGCTTGATTTCTTTTACTTATTTATATTTGTACCTCTGCTTGAAAACTATCCGTCCAATGCATAAAATCTCATTTTCTTACTCGCTTATGCCAAAAGAAATAAAATCATTGAAAAGTTAAGACTTTGTCGATTAATACGCTAAATTTTTTACGTGTTAGCGAAGTACATTGCAAGACGAAGTAGTTACGCTTTCACGTTTAAAAACAAATTTAAACTCATATCGATCGACTATGACTTAGGAAAATCCTAGTTTGTATTGAGTTTTCTTATACTATTTAACTAAGAAAGTGTTTGATTACAAATGAAAAAAAAAAGGGTAGTTAGGGAAGTGTTAAAAGAGAGGAATGACGTCCGTACAGTAGTCCATCCTATATATATGAAATAGTTAGTATTCCATATACGTAGCTACTGATCATCTCATCAAAGGAAAGAAAAAATGGAGAAAGAAACTCACGTCGTTCTTTTACCATACTTAGCTTTTGGTCACATGATGCCATTTTACCAGCTAACTATAGCCTTGGCCAAAACCGGCGTACACGTCCACTATATTTCAACCCCAAAAAACATCTCGAGACTCCCTACACCACCCCACACCATATCAAAACTCGTACACTTTGTATGTATTCCAATGCCGGTGTTGGACACGTGTCCGCTTCCTACTGGTGCAGAGGCAACAGTGGATTTACCTCCCGAGATGGTACCACACTTGGCCACTGCTTATGATTTGTTGAAAGAGCCCGTTAAAGAGTTTGTTGCGTCGGTTTCGCCTGATTGGCTTATCATAGATTTTCTACCGTATTGGGCGGTCCAGATTGGTCGGGAGCTTGGTGTTCCCTTATTGTGCTTCTCAGCTTTCTCGGCAGCCCCTAAGTTGTTTTTTGGTCCGCCAAAGTATCTCATCGGGGACGAACAAAAAAGTGTGAGGTGTGTTGATCAGTTGAATCGTTTACGCATATTTTAATGGGTATCGTTATAGCCACCTGGAAACTTTACCCAAAAACCGTATTCGCTGACGTGATGGACTAGATGAGCCAATTATAGATTAAATGAAAATATGATTTCAATATCGAAACAAAATTGATTGGTACACTTAACTCGTCACATCAGCAAGTAATGTTTTTGAGGAAGTTTTTTGATAATAACCCGTCATACCATTTATCTATTTTAACTTAATAATAACTAACCCTCGTATTGATGTATCTCTATTCCCTACTAGTAGATTTAATGAAGGCCTTAGGTTGACATGTTTGGATAACTCATTTTACTGTGTTTCAAAAATAGCCTAGGTTATAGAAAAAAATAAGAAGAAATTATTGTTTAGCACCATTCTTATCTAAACTTTATGTTCAGTATCCCAACCTACAGTTTTTCTAAAATAGTATCCCAACATATGACTCCGCTATATATTTAGTATCATCGGTAATGTGACCATATATGCTATTTTTTATTGATACATTTACTCATTTGTCCCTCACTTTTTTTCCTCAATTCTTCTATTTTTCATACCTCAACTATATTATTAAAAACATAACAACGAGCCTGCAACTACAATAAAACATAAATATACATACACATTTACTCAAATTTTATTAAACATAAAAATTATTTTTTTGTGTTGCAACAATCTAGCCACTAATCATATATAATTTTTAAACAGACAGAAATTCATTTTTTTTTTATTATTTACCTCTAACAAAAATATATATAAGATCAACCCGGGCCTAATTAAATTTTGGGTTTGAGAGAGGTAGAGTTTGATTTTTATGTGAATTTGTCTTTGTTTAAGAGAAAGGACGTTGATTGTTGCGTGGAAGTGTTTGCCAAGTATAACTAATTACACAAATACCAATATCTCCATGAATCTAAACCTATTTACAAAAAACAACTAAAGTTTGTTGCAAAATTTAACATAAGTGCATTATATATACAACGGGATCAAACGTTAGAGGTACTATTTTAGAAATTGTGTAGATTGGGGTACCAAATACAGAATTTTGATAAGGATGGTGCACTAAACACATAAAAACCAAAAAAAATGGTGTATATATAATAGCGCTATTTCAGAGGCGAAGCGTAAAAAAACATGCAAAAAGCGCAAATGAAAGCGTAAAAGACGAGGTTTTTATATTATAAAAAAATATATATACAACTACGATATTAATTTTGAGTCACAACTTATCTTTTTACATAAGTATACATTAACAAGAGTTATAATATTTTTATTTAAAATTTCATTTATTCTTTTATTTTTGTTGAGTAGGTTGTCAGAAAAGAAAAAAAACCCGAACCAAGAATCGCAACTATATAAACTAGGGTTGGGTCCGGTCCGGTCCGGTTTGGTTTTTGGCAAAACCGAAACCGAGCATATTTTTCGGTTTGATTTTTTTCGGTTTCGGTCTTTTTATTTTTTGGACCGAACCGGACTGGTTTTTTCGGTCCAGTTTCGGGTTTTTTCGGTTTTATTTTTGATTTTTCGGTTTTTTTCGGTTCGGTAATTGGTTCAGTTCGGTTTTTCCGGTTTTTTGCCCAGCCCTAATATAGACGATGACATTGAACAATCTAATCCATATGATACAACTAAATTTTTAAGTGTGTTAACATAATTAGATTCTGAATTATAGAATTATTTATGTAAAAGATAAAAACACCACATAACATTTTATTGCTACACTATTTACGCTTTTTGCATAGCTTTTGAAAAAAAAGTTTTATTAACAATAACGCTCTATAAAACATTGATTTTTCTATAGTTCAATTATCGTAGTAGTTACTTTTAGAGTTATATTGAGTTACATCGATGATATATGGATTAAGCGTGCGGTTTATATTTGAGTTTATTTCCATTCTATCTCGAGTAGTTTTTTGGCTGGGACTTGGGAGTGCGGTTTATATCTGAGTTTATTTCCATTCTATCTTTGAGTAGTTTTTAGTTGGGAATACACCATTCTTCAAAAAGTTGGTGTCTTCTGACTTCTCAGTAGTAAGATCACACCAGGTTCACGGGCCTAAAAAGGTCTTTCTTCATAGTAGTGTTACGTAGGAAGCTATTTTATTAACATATCATTTGCATCCGTTCCATTTAATTGTACATTACGAAACTACGTGCAATTTTGACCGGATAAGAACTTATATCAAAATTATCGGAATGAAAATTTTCAAAAGTTGATTATATAGTTATAATGTTAAATTTTATAATTAGATTTTAAAAAAATTAATTTCGACAATTTTGATACAAGTTATAAGCCGATCAAAATTGCATGTGCTTTCGTAATGAACAATTAAATAGGAACGAAGGGAGAGATCTTCCAACAAAAAATGATATTTTCTGCACTACATGATCTTTATGCATATTAATCACCAGACAATATAATTTTAAAAAAAAAAACCTTTCATAATAGAATAAAATTTCTGATAGATTTGGTATTAGTTCGATACTAATTTTAATTACTTACGAATACTTTTTTTTATATTCTTTTCTTGACTTTTGAGTTTTTTTTTTTATATATAACAAGGTCGACAGTGGAAAACTTGATGGTACCCCCACCTTGGGTCGATTTTCCGTCTAAAGTGGCTTTTCGCCATTTTGAAGCCTTTGGAGTGCTAATCGGATTCTACGAAGGAGACAACTCACCGTCCTATAGAATTTGCAAATCACTTGAGGGCTGCGAAGCAGTGGCCATTCGGAGTTGCAATGAATTTGAAGGTGAGGAATATGTCTAGAATTATAGGGGTGATAAAAAGACAAAACAATACGAAAATGGTCATGTTCGCTTTCGTTTCGTTTGATTTTTTGGCTTATTCGTTTTCATGTCGAACTAAAAAAATAACGTTCATTTTCGTCTCTTGAAAAAAAATAGAAAATTTCGTCTCATGTTCGTTTCGGCTCGTAAACCAAAAAATTGATGTTCGTTTCGGATCGTTTTGCAGATCGGTTTTGCATTGTTTGTAATCAATTAAATCATATATAAGCGGAAAATATTAATTAATTTTTTTACTAATGCAGACACACAAAAGTCTTTAAGGGTTGAATAATACAATTACACTATTATGAAGTCATACATAATTGTACTTTAATTGATTATAAACACAATTTCTTACAATTCATTATATATATATGTGTGTGTGTGTGTGTGGGGGGGGGGGGGGGGGGGTTGGTTTCAAGTGATATATATATTTGAAGCGTTTTTACATAAAAATGTTACGAAAGTGTCACTTGAATGTTTCCATATATATTTATGTTTGTGTGTATGTATATATACATGTAAATAAATGGTGTGTGTATAATAGTATGATGTGTGTGTACTTAAATGAAAACGAAAGTTTTATGCTCATGATCGTGCCGTTTACTGAACAGACTAAATTCTTGTTTGTTAATTCATTTACTAATAAATGAACACAAGCCGAGCTCTCATATATCAAAACGGACACTAAAATTTTCATGTATTGCTGGCTTCGTTATCACCCCTAGATGGGTCCAATGCTACATTAAAAGGCTACTCTATAGTCTATGCGGTCCTTATATATACCTTCAACGGCTAGCTGATAACTTGTTGGCTCCCAATTTTTAAAGAAAATGCCTAGTTAGTCTTTACTGTAATGACAATTCGTCTTTTAGAGATGAGAACCCATATGAGTTGGCTTGTTATATGCAGGTTGTCCCATGAGGTTCTTTTTCTACTGCTATACTTTCCTGTCATTTTCAATTGGAGAAAAAAAAAACTATGGATTAGCCCAATGTATCAAAAGTTTCAAGTTATGAGGACCAAAACCTCTTCTTTTTTTAATCAACCCTAGGTACTAAAAGACCATTAACATTGGTCCAAACAATAGGACCATGAGTGAACCATCTATATTTTTTTTCTGATAAATAGGAATATAAGACCTTCAATTATCAGAAGCTATAAGGGTTGATATAAGAATAGGAGTCATAAGGTGGAAAGTAGCATGTATTGAGCTCATTATCTAAAGTCGTTTTGGTCGTGTTTTTAAGTTTTAGTATTTCTATTTTTTCCTCTTGATGTATGCATAGGGCTATAATAGTATATGTTGTATTTGGTTAGTTATCAGACTTTCTCTTGTATCTTATCATTTTCAATTGGCTTGCGTATTATGGGGTTTTGTCTCATAATACGGATATGTTTTGCTTCTCTTATACTTTAATAAAGGTCATGTTCTTAAAAAAAAAAAATAAAAAAATATAAGACCTTCAAAATATGAGGACCAAATTGATGTGGCTTGTTGCTTTGATTATACCTCGTATGCATATATATATGCATTCAATACACAACAATACCTTAAACAAATGACGTTAAAAGTTATGGTTTACTTTTATGCATTGGTGTTGCTAAGAAAAAATTTCAGAGAGTATCTTTTCTATCTGTACGTTGAATAAAATTCATTAAATAAATCTTTTGTTTTGTTCCTTATTTGTAGGAGAATACCTACGTGCATACGCGAGAGCTCTCGGGAAACCTGTAATTCCAACAGGACTTCTTACTCCTGAGCCGAAAAAGGAGACGAATTTCACAGATGAAAAATGGATTGATAACTTCCATTGGCTAGACAATCAAAAAGATAAATCAGTAACTTTTGTTGGATTTGGGAGCGAATGTAAACTAAAGCAAGAAGAAATTCATGAGATTGCTCGCGGACTAGAGCTATCAGGACAATCATTCTTTTGGGCATTAAGGACACCTAGTTGGGCAATCGATGAACATGATGCCAATATTTTCCCACCAAATTTCATCCGAACCACTTCGAAACATGGAAGGATCTGTTTCGGGTGGTCTCCCCAGATGGAGATATTAGGACACCCATCTGTGGGGGCCTCTCTTTTCCATTCCGGTTGGGGTTCCGTGATCGAAACAATCCAATTTGGGCACTGCCTTGTTGTTTTACCTATGATGGTTGATCAAGGTTTGAACGCGAGGCTCTTAGTTGAGAATGGTTTGGCGATCGAGGTAGAGAGAGGTGACGATGGGTCGTTCACTGGGGAGGGGGTTGCAAAGGCAATGAGAGAAGCGGTGGGAGGTGAAAAACTGCAGGAAGCTGCGAGGGTTGCAAGTGACCAGGACTTGCAAGACGGGTATGTGGATGAGTTTGTCAAGTATTTGAAACACGGGGTCCTTAATGAAAAACTAATAGTTTGATACCTATGGTAGCTTTCTTTAGATCTTTTCTCAGATTGTTGTCAACTAACGATAGAATAATGATAAGGTGGGTCAGTCATTTCACCTTGTAGCACTTGTATCATTATATGATCAATTTATCTTAATATATAAGCAAAATGTTTTAAAATTTTATAAGTTTTTTTATCGATTATCTTAAATATACATTAACTCAAATATGTCTCAAATATAAGTAATAAAAATGTTCTCTTATAATTAAAATAATAGCTTCTCTCTCTTATTTTTCTCTTATTCTCTCTCTTTTATTTGTAATTTTCACGTATAAATTAATAAAATATCAAAAATATGAGTTGTATAGTTGTAATAGAGAAATTTATTAAAAAAACTGATAATTTGTATAAAACAAAATATTTTCTTATAATTTGTAAAAATATACTTTTTACTTGAATACGAGAAACTTATAAGTTATTTAATGTGCTTGCTCTAGGAAATTAATTTGAGTTGAAAAAAATTGATATAAATATATTAAAATATAGTAATACTCTTAGTTATGATAATAAATTTGATATGAAAGCTGAAAAATGTATGAAGTTAAACTGTTACCCTAAAAATATAAAAATGATGCTAATTAGGTTAAATATGAGGAAAAATGTAAGAAAACTGATGCGTTTGATCTTAGACCAGTATTTACTTGAGGGACCAAGTCAATTTTCTTATTATTTTGTTCTATATATTTTTAGTTAAAACTTTGTTTATATTAAGGGGCAATTAACAAAAGAGGATGGATTAATTAACTTAAAAAAATCTGTATTAACGCGTAAACCGTAGAAAAAATCTACGGTTTACAGTGATTAACTGTAAACCGTAGATTTAATCTACGGTTTGTATTAATTAATACAAACCGTAGATTAAATCTACGGTTTACAGTTAATCACTGTAAACCGTAGATTTTTTCTACGGTTTACAGCAGTTTTTTGCTTAAAAAAAAAAAAAAACTGAGAATTAAAATTAAAAAACTGAATAATTTTTTCAAAATAAATATGATTTTTTTAATAAAAAAACTAAATGCCTTATTTTTAAAATTTTACATAAAATAAATTACCAATATTCTAACAATCTCTCAAAATAAACACAAAATTTACACAAATTTACACAAATAAAGTTGATTTGATAAATTTTATGTTTGATATTTATTGTATAAGTTCAAAATTTTACATGTTATATTTTTGTGAAGTGTATAAGTTGATATTTATTGAATCATTAACTAAATCGTCAATTTTTGTGAAGTACATTTGGTTTGTTTTTAACACTTGTATAACGTAATATGAAACATTAACTAAGTCGTTAATTTGGTGTCAATCATCAATTTTGTTGAATGAAACAATCATAAATTATATAAATTTCATAAAAAAAATTAACTAAATATGCAAACATGAATATCAAGTTATAAATTTCATAAAACAAATTTATTAAACAAAATTTACAACAAAATTTCATAGAACTAAAATTCATAAAACAAATTTATTAAACATTTGTTTACATCATATAAATTTACAACAACTTGGAAAAAATAGTAATTTACATCAAATTAAAAATAAAGAAATGATTATGGACTTAGGTCTATAGCTTCGTCTTCATTTGCTTTTTTCTTTCCCGATTGCTTTTCCAGCGCCATATATAACTTGAAATTTGGTCGAAAAAGTTCCTTCCATGGCGCAGCTGTCTCAGTGCGCGTTTGTTCCCACCGTGCTATAATTCCTGGCATTGGGAAGATCCCTTCTTCTTTAGGAATAACCTGAGCATAGTGACAACTGTTGACGAACACCATTACAGTCGGGATGTAATTTGTCGTTCCCCGAGGCGGACCAGTATAAAGAGGTAAAAAAGTACTGTTCCACACGTTTACCCCTCCATCATTATTGTGCCATAAGGACAACAATACAATTGGAATATTGTAATGAGAAGCAATTAAAAACCCATAAGACGGAAATCTCATCCATTTGTCAAGAGGTGCGGGATTTGTAGCATGATAAAAATTTAAACTTGATAAAATATAATCATACCGGTAATCAAAGCCAAGATTCTCAAACAGCTCATAATAAACACCTTTCATTTGCTGCAGCTCTTGAAACAACTCACATCTTACCGCATACCAATCATCTTCCCCATGCTGTTTACCCGTCACATTTGCAAGTACCCGGAACCCACAGTTACCATCCCCACGCACATCATAAACCGTTTCAATGTAACTATGTAACATGAACCATATTTGGTCACTGTACAGGAAGGTTGGCCTATTGGGGGTGGGTTTAGGGTTCTGGTTTCGCGGCCTCCTAGTTGGGTTTACCCTTACCTCCGGTGTTTCATCAGCCTTGCCTTTGCCCTTGTCCCTACTAGCACCAGCACCATGTTCCTCCTCCACATACTCCCATCCCGACTTATCCCTCTTACTAGATTTGTCGCCTTTTCTAGGTCTCCCCCTATTTACTCTCACTTCGGGGTCACTGATGGATGTTCTGGCTGGTACGGTTATCTCTCGGAGTTGTGTTTTCATACGCCATTTTTCAACATTACTTTTCCTAGCATAAACACTTTTAAACTCTTCTAGATCACCCTCTACCCCATAATCATCGGTGTTCCCATTATCATCAATTACGTCTAATTTTTTCCAGAATGGATGAATATATTCTAGAGGAAGAGGCTTCCCGAATAAAATATGTTCACTCATAATATGATGACAAGGTAAACCGTGAGACAATTTGAAACCGCAAGAACAATTCTCATCAGCCTGGCCACTACATTTTTTATGTTCTTGAAATAATAAATCAAAGGCATAGTGTGTGATATACGACCTAAGATTTATAAATAGAGGTGTTCGTTCAGAATGTGGAAAATAAGACTTGCATTTATCCAACTTCATCTTAATATCCTCAAACTGTTTTTCTAGAATTCTATTCACCTCTACCCAAACAGTTTCAAGCGTGCCAGTATTTGTGGAAAGGGATCCTTTCAGCTTAGCATGTTGTTGTTCGGCTCGATTGCTAGTTCTGTTACCTAGATGTGTTGTATGGTTGGTATAGCATGCAACAAACTTTTCAGCATAATCATTTAAAAGCTTGTCTACATACTTAATCACAGCAGGGTACGATTTGTAAGAGGAATTGAAATAAGTTCGGTTATGATTGTACTCCTCTATCGACTCAGAATCAACCAATAAACCCCAATCATCTAGAAACGTTTGCCACTCCTCATCAGGGATCTTTTTACGGCAGTTTTTCAAAACATTTTTTGCAATATGAAAAGTGCACAAAATATGATGAGAATCGGGAAAAACAACGGACAAAGCATTTGATAAGGCCATTTCCCTGTCGGTTACAAAAACCCTAGGTAGTATACACCCCTCCAATGTAACTTTAAATTTTTCCAATGCCCATATATAACTTTCCTTTGTCTCGTCACTCATGAAAACAAAACCTAAACAATATGTTTGGTTCGTTGATGTCATTCCTACGACTTCTAGAAATGACATATTAAAACGGTTTGTTCTATATGTACAATCCATTAACAAGACATCAGGAAAAGCTTTGAACATCCTTATAGAATCGGGGTGTGCAAAAAACAAGTTCTCAAGGGAATGGGTTGATAGGTTCATATTATAGTAGAACGTGTAGCGATGGCTATCCAACAAATTAAACAGTTCCTGTATCGGGTTTCTACCATCTCGTTCTTTAAATTTCAGTCCGGCCAAAAAATTATGTATCGTTTTAGCGTTTGATACATTGTCAGGATTTCTATTTTTTATGGCCTCTAATATTGCACCAACTTTAAAACTACTTTGCCTTAAAGTTTTAACAATTTCTTTTTCATCTTGGCTTAAACGAGCACGTCGTGCTTGCCCTTGGAGGTAAGTTGGAGGTGGGTGGTTATGTTGTCCATTTTCTACGTGACACATCCATTCACCATTAACTACGTAACCTTTAATGAAAAATGGGCAATCTTTTTTCTTTGTACCTGATTTTATGGAAGATGGTTTCTTTTTTTCGTAAACCCCCGATTTATCACATACAATATCAACATACGGTGTTCTGCTCCCATCACCCCCTCCAGACCTACGAATCGTAAGAATGAAACCCCAATTTCCAGCCACATCAGCAAGATCAGCAAGCATTTCATCCCTTGTTTCCCAAGTCAATTCATCAACTTCAAAGTGCTCTGAATAATCAGTTAGCTCATCGTTTGAGCCACTGGATGAATTCGCATTGTTGTTGTTATTCCATTGGTTGTTGTCATAACCATAGTTGTAATTCATTTTCGAAAAGTGTTTGTTTGTATATTTTATTGGGGAGGAATGAGGATTTTTTTAGAGATTTCCGAAATGTGTTTGTGTTTGATTTTATGGTTTGTTAGAATTGGCAAAATTGAGTCATATTTATAGTGTAAGTTTACACTACAAACCGTAGATTACTTTTACGGTTTGTAGTGAATTTTTGGTGTAGTCATTTCCAAACTTTAATAATGCATTGAGTAGTCATTTTCGGATAGGGTTGTCAAATCATAATAATTCAAAAGTGATAAGGTGTTGTCGGAATTATTTTGATAGAAATGGTATCCAATGTAATTTACACTACAAACCATAGATTACTTTTACGGTTTGTAGTGTTTTTTTTGGTGTAGTCATTTCCAAACTTTAATAATGCATTGAGTAGTCATTTTCGGATAGGGTTGTCAACTCATAATAATTCAAAAGTAATAAAGTGTTGTCGGATGCATTTGATGGATATGGTATCCAATGTAATTTACACTACAAACCGTAGATTACTTTTACGGTTTGTAGTTTTTTTTTTCTACGTTGTTTACGGTGATTCAGTGCAAAAAGTACATTCGTAAAATGGCGCTGCTTAAATCAGGGGTACAAACCGTACATTACTTTTACGGTTTGCACAAAATACATGCAAACCGTACATTTAATGTACGGTTTGTATGAAATCTGTACAAACCGTACATTAAATGTACGGTTTGTATGTAAATTTCAGAATATTTAGGGTTTTTTAGGGTTTAGGGTTTAGGGTTTAGGGTTTGTAATTTAGGGTTTAGGGTTTAGGGTTTTTAATTTAGGGTTTAGGGTTTAGGGTTTGTAATTTAGGGTTTAGGGTTTACAGTTTGTAATTTAGGGTTTAGGGTTTTTAATATAGGGTTTAGGGTTTACGGTTTGTAATTTAGGGTTGTAGGGTTTAGGGTTTTTAATTTAGGGTTTAGGGTTTGTAATTTAGGGTTTAGGGTTTACGGTTTGTAATTTAGGGTTTAGGGTTTTTAATATAGGGTTTAAGGGTTTACGGTTTATTTAGGGTTTAGGGTTTTTAGGGTTTAGGGTTTGTAATTTAGGGTTTAGGGTTTAGGGTTTTTAATTTAGGGTTTAGGGTTTACGGTTTGTAATTTAGGGTTTAGGGTTTTTAATATAGGGTTTAGGGTTTACGTTTTATTTAGGGTTTAGGGTTTAGGGTTTTTAGGGTTTAGGGTTTGTAATTTAGGGTTTAGGGTTTAGGGTTTGTAATTTAGGGTTTAGGGTTTACGGTTTGTAAAAACTCAATATTGGTCCTATCTATTAAAATACAGAATATTTTTTACAAACATACAAATCAAACATACGAATCAAATTAAACTTACGAAATTATAACGTACAAATCAAACATAGAAATCAAATAAAAAAACAGTGCATTTATTTTTTTTTGTAACGACTAAATGTTTTAAAGTTGGACATAGGGAGCATCTTTCCCGCCGATGTTAATCTATCCGATGACAGCTCAGCAGACTCTTCGATTTCGTTTAGCTCCGTACGCCGTCTTTGTCGCTGCTGCGATTCTGGTTGCGGCGCACGCTCGTGGGATGTAATTGTCAACCCCCGACTCCAACTGTCGGTGGACTGATTACTAGGATGATGCTCGTACGAACCAAATGATTGTCTATGATGATCGAACGGAACATCGGTCTGAACGTAGTCCGACCCAGCAAAAGAAGAACGACGACGATGACTGCTTGAACTCGGACCCGGACCCTGATCTGTAGTCGGGTGTCGACCTCCAGTCGATCTTCTACCCCCGCTACTAGATTCGCCTCTTTCGTCGGGACGCCGACAACTTGAAGCCCTAGTGTAACTTCGTGGGTCGTAACGTAGGTCGTCATCACCATCGTCGTCGTCGTCGTCGTCATCCCCCTCCGACTGTTCATCAGCTGACCCATACGGATTCATACCCATTTCAGCGAACTCCTTTCGTAGTAAGTCCACGTCCGTTTTCATTTTTGCCCGTTTGAACGATTTGAAACTGCGGCGCAACATCGATTTCTGAAAAAAAAAACAATGAAAAGCGATTTATTAGTATTGAAATATACAGAAAAAGAAGTAACGATTTATTAGTCAAAAACGATTTAGTAGTTACCATTTTATTGAAGACACCCGTATTCTCCCGGAAACCGTGAGGGGGCAGGGCAAGTTCAGGTGGGTTTATGAAGATGCGGGTCCTCTCTCTATACCATCTCATGTAATCCGGTGACGTCCCTGACCCATATTCGCCGTTAATAAGACGGGTGTGGCGGTCATTCCACACGGCTATAAATTCTCCGGTTAGTAAAGGCCAGTCGTGTTTTTGCCCAGTCCCATATCTTCTATCCTTGCCGTGACCCTGTCTTGGTTTCCAAATATATGTAGGGACCCGCTGCACAAAACCGAACTGCCTCATGAACCTGTCCGCGGGGTGGTACTCAATCTTCTCATTACAAATGAGAGGCACAGAACAATGCCACATATAACGGCCCCGCGTGCAGTATTCCGGATACTGATTGAGATCCCCGTAAGGTTGCCACACTATCTGTAATCATCAAATTAGAATATATAAACAATGGTTTAAAATTAGACGAGTAATAAATTCTACGAACATAAGACAAATGCAAACATATACAACATATAATACGTAAGTTACATGTAATACGAAAATTAAAATTTACCTGTTCAGGCGACATATTGTCAAACTGGTCACGTATGTGGACCACATTATGTCCGTAGACATATGGCGTAAGGTTAGTTTGCCTCCACATCTTCCATCTGTAATATACAAACAAAAACCGATAAACAATAAATATAACCGGCAGCTAAGTAAATGATAGATGACACAATAATATAAAAAAGCAAATCCAATTCAAAAACTAAATAAACATCATACCTGTAACCGAGGGGGAACCTAGGCCAGCCCTCCGGTGGCTCGACATCTTCCGGCAGCTCTTCACACGGTCTAACAGGCAGTAGTCTGGTAATCGCCCACATATCCAGAAACATCACCGCCCCGCTTACTCCGGTTGTCTTACAACGTACCACCCTGCATAGATTAGCCTCTAACCAGGCCAGAAGAGCTGATCCCCAACTATACTCAGCACATGTGTCAAAATCCTCCAGAAATGGCAGAGGCCAGAGTGGAATCTGATCACTGCTCTTATCCGAAAACACATGTGCAGCCAGTAATAATAGCATGGCAGCCCTAGACTGATATAGTAAACGCTCCTCACTAGGGTTGGGGGGTAGTTCACCGAAGGTCTGTAACATCCAATCAAGTCTAACTGTCAGACAGTTTAGATCGACTTGATTGTCAGCCGGCCTAACACCCAACAAACTCTCCATCATAGCCAACCTGCTCGCCTTCGTGTCATTCCGCTCCGACCGGGTCACAGCAAGACCATCCACCCTCAGACCGAGCATAATCTCTACATCCTGTAAAGATATCCCCAACTCTCCCCCGACAAAATGGAACGTGTGCGACTCATCACGCCACCTATCAACTAAGGCTGTAATCAACCCTCGGTCTACGGTATAATTACCTATACTGTAAATACCGTAAAAACCAGCCCTAATGATATTTTGAACTACCCTTTCAGGCGTCGGTATCTGGCAACTATAATTATAAACCCTAATCTTATTGGCATCTCCTCTACCCGCTTCTCTGCCAGCATCCCAAGTCTGATTAGAAATGTGACCAGTCTGTCGTAAAATACCCAACCTCCCTTTAATATGTGGACCTGGGTCTGCCATCCTAACTATGATAACCAAATATAACTCAATTAATGATAACCAAAAAATGATAACATAACCAATTAATGATAACCAAACAATGATAACCAATTAATGATAACCAAAAAATGATAACTCAATGATAACCAATTAATGATAACCAAACAATGATAACTCAATGATAACCAATTAATGATAACCAAACAATGATAACTCAATGATAACCAATTAATGATAACTAAACAATGATAACTCAATTATAACCAATTCATGATAACAAAACAATGATAACCAAACACACATTTTTTCATAAACCAAACAATAATAATTTAATTTTTTAATCATAACCAAACACACATTTTTTCATAAACCAAACAATAATGTGACCATTTTTTAATCATAACCAAACACACATTTTTTCATAAACCAAACAATAATAATTTAATTTTTTAATCATAACCAAACACACATTTTTTCATAAACCAAACAATAATGTGACCATTTTTTAATCATAACCAAACACACATTTTTTCATAAACCAAACAATAATAATTTAATTTTTTAATCATAACCAAACACACATTTTTTCATAAACCAAACAATAATAATTCAATTTTTTAATCATAACCAAACACACATTTTTTCATAAACCAAACAATAATAATTCAATTTTTTAATCATAACCAAACACACATTTTTTCATAAACAATTCAAATTAACCAAACAAAATAAAAAAACATGCAAAAATGGGACAAATATCAACAATTATTAAAATTTCTATAATTAATATAAACAAACAACAAACAATTATATATAGCTAAGTCAATTATGGTTTTGCATATTTTATATATTTTTTCCTATTTTACAAATTAAAATTACAAAAAATAAAAAAACATGCAAAAATGGGACAAATATCAACAATTATTAAAATTTCTATAATTAATATAAACAAACAACAAACAATTATATATAGCTAAGTGAATTATGGATTTGCATATTTTATATATTTTTTCCTATTTTACAAATTTAAATTACAAAAAATACATAATAAATTAGAGAATAAAAGATATACCTTCAATTATGGATAAGTTTGATTGATGATTTGGGGTTTTTTGTTAATACATTTGATAGTTAATGTGGTTGATTGATTTGGGTGATTTTTTGGGTTGAAAATTGGGGGTTTTTGAGAGAAAGAGAGAGAGTGTAGAATAAAATTTATTTTTTTTAAAAAAAAACGAAAGTTTCTGTTTTTTCCAGGGACTGTCTGTGTAATTTTCGCGCAGGGACTGACTGTGTAATTCTGAAAAACAGGGACTGACTGTGTAATTTTGAAAAAAATTACACAGACCGTAGATATAATCTACGGTCTGCGCGTTTTAAAAGAAAAAATGCAGTACAATGAGTGCACCTCTTAACAAAAATATACTCTACCTCTATTATATTACCAAAAACATACCCTCAAAACTTAAATTACAAAAAAGCATACATATATATACTTATTATTTCTCTAATTCTAATCAAACCATAATCTAAACTCTCTCTCTAACCGCAACTCTCTCTCTCTAATCGTACCTCTCTCTTTAACACACGATAATCGCACATCTTTCTAACACATGCTAATCACTCATCTCCCTCTCTCAAAATGACTAAAAACTCACAAAATATTCATATTCTAATTATAAAATGTCATACCCTAATTTTAAAATGTCATACCCTAAATGTTCTGAATCACAACCAAATATCTAAAAAAGAGTTCATACCCTAATTTCAAAACTTCATACCCTAATTTTAAAACTTCATACCCTAATTTCAAAACTTCATACTCTAATTTTAAAATTTCATACCCTAATTTTAAAACTTCATACCATAATTTTAAAATTTCATACCCTAATTTCAAAACTTCATACCCTAATTTTAAAACTTTATACCCTAATTTCAAAACTTCATGTTGGCCCGTGTGGCTAAACCTTAGAGGGGGGTGAATAAGGTTTTTGGCGCTTTTCGCCTAATTAAAATCTAAGCGCAACTATTAACCCAACTTATCCAATTCTAAGCTTAAGCGTTTTAACAAGAGTTAATGAATTGCTAGAATTACTAAACGCAACCAAGAAAATAAGCAATAATAAATATTTACGGAAAGTAAAAGGTAGGGAAAGAAGATGACACCAAGATTTATAGAGGTTCGGCAAACGGCATACGTCCTCTCCTCGGTACTACCGAGTAATTCACTAAAAATAATCTTCTTTCGGATATTACAATCCTATCGAGCTCAATCGACCGATTGGCTCACCCTCAACCCGAGGTCCTATTCTTGATACAAGTGCAAGCGAACACTTCTATGAGTCAACGACTCCCCCTCACTTTATGAGTACCCAAGTGTTTAACCTAGACCTTTTAACCAACACTTTGGCTTAAAAGCTTCTACCCAAACACTCACTCACAAATGAACTTATAATTTGCTCTTTACAATTTTGTTACAAAAATGTAACTACACTCACTATTTTAATTGCTTCTAAATAAGCTAATTGGTGAGTTTTTTATGATGATAGAGCTTGAATCGTTTTCTCCTTGATTTCCCTCTTTCTCGAATATTTTCACCAAAATGATGATTTTTAGGGTTTTTATTGAGAGAACTTGAAGGATGATAGATTGGTATGAATGGATGTATATGGAGAGTTATTGGGGGTCCAAAGGTCTGTTTTTTGTTTTTCTGACCGTTGGTAGTGGTTGAGGGTTTATCCACAGGTTTTAAGCAATTTTCCATAATAAGCTGAAAAGCTGTTTTTGAAAACTGCAGAAAACGATCGGACGTTTTCTACAGTCGATCGGTCGTTATTCAGAAAACGATCGGTCGTTTTCAGAAAACGATCGGTCGTTTGTATACTGAACTCTCTGGAAGAATTTGGACAAAAAACGATCGGTCGTTTTTGTCCAGTCGATCGGTCGTTTCTTCAGTATTTCCGCTATTCTTCGAATGCTCATAACTCCTTCGTTTTAGCTCCGATTCTGGTTCCGCTTGAACCGTCGGCTTCGTTTTCGAATGCTCTATCTTTCTGGCATACTGAAATTTACAAATTCTCTTTTTGGAAAAGACAAGCATTATATCAACGAAATAGAGAAATCATAAAATCATTAAAAACATAATCAAAGTTATAATCAAAATCTATTATTGAACTCTAAGTTCAACACTTCATAACATAATTTTAAAACTTCATACCCTACATATGAATTTCTCTCAATGCTATACATATGGATTCTCCTCCTTCAACTTGAAACACACAAGTTTTACAATATTCT
Organism: Primula vulgaris; assembly: GCA_963920805.1. Classification (NCBI taxonomy): domain Eukaryota; kingdom Viridiplantae; phylum Streptophyta; class Magnoliopsida; order Ericales; family Primulaceae; genus Primula; species Primula vulgaris. Next base: position 36,691,467 of record OY987212.1, on the reverse strand, counting down.
CAAAGCTCAATAAATAGAAAAAATATCACCAATTTCATATATTTTTCATATATTACGGGATAGAAAACAATCTCATCAATTTCATATATTTTTCATATATTACGGGGTATCAACCAGTGTAATATTTGTGTATTACGTATGTATAAATATGTATTTATATGTATATGGATGTTTATATAATTTAGACGGTGTTCGGTAGTTAGTGACGGGTTTTCGTGGTGCAGGAGGGGAGAGAGATAGAGTGAGATATAAAATAAAGATATAAACAACAATGGAGAGAGTGACTAAGATCAGAGAGAGATATAGAATTGGTGAGAGAGAGAAAATGGAGGAGAGAGATAATAAGGGAGGAGAGAGAGAGTAAATGAGAGATAGAGAAAGAAGAAGAATAAACAACATTAAATTTGTTTGGTATGTTTTTGATAGTTAAAGTTGTAAGGGTATGTTTTTGGTAATTTAGTTTCAAAAGTAGTATGTTTTGTTAATTTATCCTTATATTAATTCTTCATGTCTATTTCCGTGCTAACTGTGGGACTAAATAAGCATGTTTAATAGTCCCATTAAAATCTATTATATTATGAATTGAATAAAAGTTTGACATACTTTCTCTAGTTTTCCCGCTCCATTCCTTGGTAACTTATAAGTTATAGCTCAACATATAATCATCCAATTAGATCCAAAACCGAGAGGAAAAAAAACCCCCGACTCCAGTAGACAATGCGAGAAAGTTAGAAATCGGTCGACGAGAATATATTTAATTTGGATATTACAAGACATCAGACAACTTGCATTGGATGCTCGGTTTATTATAGAAGTTACGTAACCAATATAGGGAAGGCGTCAATATATGGTACAAGTGGACTCGGGATCACTTCAATGACAAATAATTTCCACAAAAATAATTATAATTTATAATTTTATTTTCTAGTTATTACGTGGATGCACAAAAGAAAAGAAAAGAAAAGAAAAAATCTATATTTAATAACCCATCCAAAATCTTTATTTTGGGCTACCTCTGCGAAACTTAATTGGATTATTATTGTTACGATATTAAGCCTTTTGCCTCGGTACATTTGTTTTGTATTATTTGCTTTATGCAAGTTTTTTATGTATGCACATAAAATGATTTTTTGCATTTTGCTAATACAAAAATTCTCCTTTTTTAAGTAAAAGTTTTGCTCTTAAATTTGCTCTTTAGATCACCTTGATCATGGAGCTACAAATGAAGATGTAAGGATAGTAGGTATAAAGAGTAAATAGCAAGTAATCGTAGAATTTTTTTTCTTAAAATGATTGGAGAATTTGACTATTAGTATTATGGTTTGTTTGTCTGTTCTGATTGTTTTTTCGGCCTTCTTTGTTACCCTTTTTCTTAAACGGAATGACCATTACGGTGGCTTGGCCCATAAGTTTAAATATTTCTTTAATTTTAATAAAGTTCGGATATTGATCGAAAAAAGAATTAAGGTTAATGGACGTCGAGTTTAACATGTTGCTACAGTCACCAGAATCAAAGTTAACTAGTATTGTAGCTTATCCAAAGTAAACAGCTGTGACTGAAATATATATAAACTTTATATCAGATAATAACAGTTATATTAATTATTAGAAGATATTTATCGAGCCATCGAGGAGGGGTAGAGCCACTAATGAGATCAGGGGCGGCTCTAGGGGGTGGCTAGGGGTGGCCGTCAAGGGCGGCTCAGGCCCAAGTCCAGTAACACTTGGGCCTGAGGCAAAAACTGGGCTGGGAAAAAAAAATTGTAATGGGTCTTGGGCAAAAATAAAAACTGGATTAGGGATTGAGTAATCAACAGTACTAGGCCGCCTCTGGTGGCCGTGGCCGAGCTAGCCAATGGTGAGAACTGAGAAGGAATGTTCCAGGAAAAAAAAAACTACTATAAGCAGATGTTAATTAAGGTAATAGTTTTCTTTTAGCTATTGTTAATTTACTAGGAAGAGTTTAACGGGACTACCGTAATTACAATAGAGAGTGTCATTATTAGTGCGGGCTACCTGCTGTTGTAAGCATTCTTGAAACCTGTTTAATTTGTTGATTCTTTTCGGAATGTTTTGTCGTCATAAAACTTACTCCATTTTAATAGATATTACCCTTTAGTGTGTACTTCAGGATATTTTAAATATGAATGATGAATTATTAAAAGTGCGTTGGTAAGGGTTATGCTAGACACACAACTTACACACAACTCTCACACTCCCTATTTAATAAAATGCATATCTATCTCTTTAAATATATATAAAATACAATCTATAATTTGATAAACCAAAATATAAATATTTAATTTAATAAAAACTCAACCTAAGTAAAACTCAAACAAAAATATAGTAGAACTCTACTTGAACATAGCCTAAATTTAAATATTAATTAAAATAATAAAATTTATTAAATCTAGTATTACTAATATATATAACTTACACACTCCATATATATATATATATATATATATATGGAGAGATAAAAAAATATTTTTTTAACAAAAATATATTATTATACATGTAATAGAGTATACAATACATATAACTGGGTGGGTAAGAGAGTGAAAAAGTTGTTTGAATATATTTTTCATCCCAAATACTTAAAGAGCTCACACATTGCTAATAGTGCATGCAACTCATTCCATGAATGATTTATATATATATATAAAAGAATCATAAAATTATAGAAAAGTAGACCTTAATAAAAGGAGGTTCAAATTTCATGTCTCGAAAAGTTGGAATAAGGGGCGACTCAAGCCCAAATCGAGTAAATCTTGTGACTTGGGCAATTAATTCGGAAAAAAAAAACATACAACAACCGACTATATTTTTAATATATTTGGTAGTAAAAATAAAAATATTAAACGTCAATTTATTTAAAACGTGTTGCAATAACTCAAATGATAGAGTGATTTGTTACTTTACATAGGAGATCATGAGTTCAAAACTTTTTAGTTACAATTTCATTTTATTTTTATTTTAATTTGTATTTATCGAGTAAAAAAAATCCAAGTTATGGGCATTACAATATAACGGGGCGGCATTGGTCTGAATCCACCCGGCAATGAGTGTAGAGGCCTAAGCCATCTTTCCTTCGCATTGAACAAATGGAATACTAGTCACTTAAAATGGAGTGATCCACTCAAACAATTTCTCATAGTGACCACCAAAAAAGTATATAGTAAATCAGCCAACATTCTAGAAAGGTGCGCATTCTTATGATCATATCATTCTCTTGGAACATTTTTTTTTTAATATCATTAACATAATTCCGGACAACATGCCTTGATATTATTCATGGACGCATAATATACTTCAAAGTTTCCGGAATGATTTCTATATGTTTTTTAAATGTTTCTAGAACAAAAAGAAAGATCGAAGCAAGAGTATGATCAAACTGTAAGCAATCGAGGGATAGGTCTTATCGATCAGTACCCAAATTAATAAGTACACTAACTTGCGTAAACGAATTTCACTTAAATGTGAACAGAATAATATCGTTACGTACTAAATGTGTGGAAATGGATTCGGTTGCATATAACTTGCATATCCTAGACAACTCAAGAACTTGGGCTAAAACTTGAAGTTACCGAAATCCGACTGTACTACTAAATTGAAAAACAAACTCGACGTCATCGTAGCTAATCCACGAAAATATATTCTTATAGAGCACAATGTGTCGTGTCTCTCTAATTAATTTCTACCTATGGTGTATGTCGTTGTCATAACCTACTAATATGTAGTAATCTAGCTAGTATTAGAGTATATACAACCAAAGTCGGAACTTTGATAACTACTTAATGGTCACTGCCTGGCTTACCCGAATCTGACCGGATCATGTATGTACGATCGATCCACAAACCTATTAATGGGGGTAACCATGACCTAATAAGAACGTATATACTATGAACATATGCTAATATATTATACATGTCAGTAATCTAATTTGCTATATAGTATGTTCTTAAGAATGTATCCATTATGGAAACACAAAATCTATTCAAAATCTCAGGCATTAGTACAAAATTTGAATTTTTTAGTAAGCACATATGAAGCACATACCATAGTTTTTAGTCGGTGTTCTAAAAGACACACCTAGACGAAAATTAAGTGACATCTATACTTTAGACGGAGTCTAAAAATCTAAGAGATTAGACAACAATTAAGCGGAATTAAACGATAAACAGACAATTTCGTTTAAACACTTTTACAACATTGGTTCTAATAAGTGTATGGGCAGAATTATATACTTAGATAGTTAGACCCGTGAAGTGGGTCGGTGGTGCATGGTAGAGAGAAACAGAAAAGGGTTCACGAGCATTAGTATTGGCATCTCACAAAACATAAAAACAAAACAAAGAGGTGGACCCTATTCTAAACCACTTTCCAAATTCCAACTGAAACGGCTATGGTGGCCCACTTAGTCACAAGACAATCCTAGTCTTCTTTTACATTTAACTGTTGGTTACCAAAATAAATACGTTCGGTTCAATTTAATTTATATTAAAATTATTAAAATGATTTTTTTTTAAATTTAATCATAAAATTTAACATTTGCACTATATGATCAATTTTTAAAAAAATTTATTCCGATAATTTTGATATAAGTTTTTGACGAGTCAAAATTACATGTAGTTTCGTAATGAAAAATTAAATAAAATAAGAAGGAATGGAGTATTATTTTTTACATAATCGGTGCACTAATCCAAATTATTTAACCAATTTAAACATAGTAGATAAAAATTAGTAATATAAAAGTTGGTATAATACATATATGGATTTTTCCTATGCAAAGTGAAAACAAAGTAATGATTTGAAAATGTTGCAGTTTTGCACTTAATTTTCCATGCCATAGATAATGTTTTTGTAAACTGCGGTGATTACTGTATACAGTACTTTATAGCACTCGAGTATACTCTATATTCATAAAAATTATATTAATATTCAGAATGAGGCTTCCTTATTAGCAATTTAGCACCACTAGTCATGGTCATTCTTATCGAAAACAGTTATTATTCTTTTGAAAATGTTGCAGTTTTGCACTTAATTTTCCATGCCATAGATAATGTTTTTGTAAACTGCGGTGATTACTGTATACAGTACTTTATAGCACTCGAGTATACTCTATATTCATAAAAATTATATTAATATTCAGAATGAGGCTTCCTTATTAGCAATTTAGCACCACTAGTCATGGTCATTCTTATCGAAAACAGTTATTATTCTTTATATGGTAAGATTGGTTTTAGAGTTGAGAAAACAAAGTATACATGTCATCTTAAGGAAAAAATGACACTTATGAGTCTTAGCACTTTCATTTCAGTGTTCGTAACTTGAGTTATATATCTACTTAAATTGTTTGTGTATTTACTAAGAATCTAATCTTTCTCATTACTTATCTAAAGATTTACATAAGTGACGTGAATAATGATTTAAAATTGAAAAAATAATGCACGCTTTGTCTCTTACAGAAAGTGTTGGGACATTTTTTCGTAGTGGGAGTTATATTCTAAGCTTGACAATTATAAAACCCAATCCTAACAAAATGGGCATCATTAGTATTTTCGTAGTGAATGTAGTTTCTCACTTTAGTTCCTATAAATAATGCTTCATTTGCCACTCACAATACACACCACTAAATCAAGTCTTTTTTTATCACACAATGGAGCTGCTCCCTACTCTACATGTAAGTTATCACAACCTTTTTTCACTTTTTCACCATTCCGCGCATTGCTTCTTGTTAAAGTTTAAACTCAGGAAAATAAAATTCGAATCAACATTATTTCAGCTTCATCAATCCCAATCTATAAATCTATTTAATATTCGTGTAGCTGTATAATTAAACCAAAGTAGCACAAGTAACTCAGTCGGGAACCATAATCTTGATACTAAAAAGGGCTCAATCCCATGTGTACTATTTTTGCTATCATGTGGGATATTGTGGAAATGCTAAGATTTTTGATATTTTGTTAAAGGAAATGGTAAGAAGGGATCTTTTTTATAAACATGGGGGTGGTGGTGCAACAAATTTCAGCCTACCACTTGCTACTCGGCTTTACCACATTAGGATAAGGGTAGTTGATATCACCATATAGGTAGAGACTTTTTGACTCGTTTTATTGCATAGACTTGTTGGAGACCGTTTGATCAATGTATATCGAGATAGGTCAATGACCCTCAGTTATGTCAAATAGCCTTTACGTATATCATCGCTCTTAGCATAACTTTCCGTTCATAATAAATGTATCACGTCGTACTAAATTTGCTTCAATAGTAATTATACAGACTGCTAGCATAATATATCCATAAGAAGTAATGCCAAATTCATAATCAACTCGATTTTTATTTTTTTTGCAGGTTTGGGCAATTTTGTTAAGTCTTGGTGTGCTAGCCAGTGATATAACAAGAGTAGAGTGCAGGAAGGGGGTTAGAAGGGTATTAGAAACATACGAGTACAAAGCCATAAATTGTAGGGGGCATAGTGCATCAATAGAGGACTATGGTGGCGTTGGAGATGGGATTAAATCAAACACAAAGGCCTTCAAAGATGCTGTAAATGATTTAAGCCAATATTCATCAACAGAAGGAGGTGGAGCTCAGCTTTTTGTTCCTGCTGGAAAATGGCTCACCGGAAGTTTTAATATCACTAGCCACTTTACTCTTTATCTCCACAAAGATGCTGTCCTCCTTGCCTCTCAGGCAAACACACACTCTTCTCTGTTGCTCTATTTCTTAGATCAGCTGAACTATTTATTTTTAGAAAAATTGACAATCGGTATATCGCTAACTACTTGTAGAAGAGTCAAAGGCGCAATTTACTTGTAGATAACTGCACTAGCATTAGCATTGTATCTAATCATATAACATATTTAAGTGACATAATGAACTTAATTTCACGGCTGCTCACCGGCAAACTAAGTTGCAAAGTTACCATTTCTTTACCCCCAATATATTGATCCTTCCTGTCAAGTAATTATTTCCATTCAAAAGAAATGGTTCCAAACTTTAACAACGCTATTAATTTTTTTGAAACCTTTTATATCTCGAATCGATTCATCATAGGGACAAGACTAAAGTACCGCTTAAGGTCTAAAAAATGTGCCAAAGATGCTGTCTTTACTTTTACCGACCAACCACGACCTATATTGTTTTTAACTATTGTGTTATTAGAAAATGATGAACGACATTACTTGTTTGATCATCAGGATATGAATGAGTGGGCAGTGATCGACCCATTGCCATCGTATGGTCGAGGAAGGGATGCGCCAGGTGGAAGGTACATCAGTTTCATATTCGGAACAAACCTCACTGATGTTGTTATCACAGGTATTACCATTTTCTACTCCTAATAAAAAAGGGATTGAATTGCTGAATTACAAGCCAAACATTACTATGTGTTAATGATGACTTGTTATATTTTACCACAATGCAGGTGATAATGGCACTATCGATGGTCAAGGTTTGTTCTGGTGGCAAAAATTCCATGGGAAAAAGCTCAAGTATACCCGCCCCTACCTGATCGAGCTCATGCACTCAGATAACATTCAGATATCAAATCTAACACTTTTAAATTCCCCATCATGGCATGTTCATCCCGTCTACAGCAGGTAATTAGCACTTTTTTTGGTACCAAACCTAGTTTCCTTGTTACACACAATCAACTTTTCTCATCGTATAAATGGAACGCAGCAATATTCTAATACAAGGGCTTACAATCTTAGCTCCTATATCTTCGCCAAATACAGATGGTATCAATCCAGGTCAGTTAGTAAAGTTCACTACTTGCTTCATAATCAACAGAGAGAAATTACCTTATTATATTGTTTTGCTTACATACAAAATCAGATTCTTGCACCAACACGAAAATTGAGGACTGTTACATAGTCTCCGGAGATGACTGTGTGGCTGTGAAAAGCGGTTGGGATGAATACGGTATATCTTATGGCATGCCCACAAAACAATTGATCATCCGAAGGCTCACTTGTGTTTCTCCTTACAGCGCAACAATCGCATTGGGAAGCGAAATGTCAGGTGGGATTGAAGATGTCAGGGCAGAGGACATCGTGGCTGTCAATACAGAATCAGGGATCAGGATCAAGACAGCTGTCGGCCGAGGAGGATACGTAAAAGATATATACGTACGAGGAATGACGTTACATACCATGAAATGGGCTTTTTGGATGACTGGGAACTACGGGTCACACCCTGATACCCATTATGATCCGAAAGCGATACCCACGATAACAGGTGTGAAACTTTAATTTATATTTTTTCCCGACTAAAAGGGATCTAAGAATTTCACATTTACCACCAATTGTAACTAGAATCGGAGACTTCTGAGTTTTGGCTTGCAGGGGTCAATTACAGGGACGTGGTGGCGGAGAATGTGACGATGGCAGCGAGGTTGGAAGGTATCTCCGGCAATCCTTTCACCGGAATATGCATGTATAATGTGACAATTGGGTTGGCTAAGAAGGCCAAGAAGGTTCCTTGGACTTGTAGTGATATAGAGGGGATAACTAGTGGTGTTACACCACCACCATGCAGGTTGTTACCAGATCAAGGTCCTGAGAAAACTGGCATGTGTGCTTTCCCACAAGAAAGCTTACCTATAGATGCACTTGAGTTCAGGAGTTGCTCTTACCTAAATATGAAGTATTTGTAAACCTTTGTAATGTATGCATCATTTCAAATGTAACCAAAGAAGTATCCAGTGTTCTGTATTGTATGTACCATAATAGGATGTTATGAAGAAAGTACTATCTAGTAGAGGTCTGGTTTTTTATTGTGCCTTAAAGTTATATATACACATGTAAAGAAAGTCAAATTCAGCTCACTTGCACGGCATTCAGTACTAAACAAAGTTGAGAAGATAAGCAAACAAAAACTAAATAAAACCCTTAACACCCAGACTGTACAATTTAAATCTCAACAGCCTAAAAGTGTTTCTCTGCTGGAACTTTACGAGTTTGTTACAACTTACTATTACAAGGGGAATATGGTGTCATATATTGAATACAGTAGTACTTCACGAGTTTATCCACAAGATTTTTTATTTAATAATGAGTAATATATTCTGCTCTAGCTCGGGTCATTAATAGTTAGTAATAAAGGAACATAAAGACAGATGCAAACTAGCTGAGGTGTTCTGTGTTAGCTTTTCAAAATGGTTAATATTGGTTATACAAGTGCTTTCACTAGGGCCTCTTTTACCACATTTTTTGTAGGCTTCTTAATTATTGTTTTGTAAACACTACGATGAATAAACAAAATATACTCATAAAGCGCTTTGTAGCCATCATTGTTTGAAATTTGAATAGCCCTCGATAACCCAAATAAATAGCTTATCATATTCGGCAACACTAAGTATACAAGAAACACTGGGAGATCGAAGATATTTCCCCTGGCATTAGAAGAAGAAAATGAAGCAAGCAAGAAAAAAATCACGAATGACAGCAAACATACTGCAACTAGAAAAGGCTTTTCATTAAGTCAAGATTACATGCTAACCAATTCAAATGCTAATATCACTAATATCTAAAGACGAGACCTTATCTTATCTTTACATTGTGTTGTGCTGCATTCGCCATCACCTCACTAGCTGTGCACGATGCTTCATCACCTTCTCCGTCTGGTCAGCTACACCACCGCCTACTCTAAGGTTAGAAATCAAAGCATTACGACCACTAACAACAATACTGAAAAAGGTATCAACTTGTTTCTTGAGAGAATCGAGTCCGGAAGATAGTTGATCTGCACTATTTCTTAGTTCCAACATCGAACTGTCGATTGAATTGTTTTCCATAACTGGAGTCAACTTCTTCATACATGTATCTACTGCTTCTATCTCCTTTAACACAGTTACCCTCCCGCTAGAAAACACGTTTCTAATTTCTCCATTTACATACGACTGTACACCTGTGAAAGCCTCGGCCCAAAGACATGCTTCGGGAGCATTTAAATCAACAAGCTTACTTGTAGAACCCATTAAACCAGCAGCAAATACACTGCATATAAATACGGTGAACACCTTAACTCCATACATGGCTCTCATCAAGACCTTCCCTTTTGCTGATTTCTTAATCTTGGGAACGTTAAGTGTCTCAATAAGATGATCCAAAATGGAAAAACAGTTCACTAGTCTTGGATTTTCCAATCTTACGTGCTGTTGCCAGCTGCCAAGCGATGAGCCATTAGAAGTGTTAATTTTCAAATTGTGTAAGCCGTATTGGAGCAAGAGATTTCCCTGGCTTAGTCGTGACAGCTCAGAACCGAAAGCGATACATAAATCAAGGAGCTTCACGCTATTATCTAAGTATATATCTACCCATTCATCCTCCCAATCACAAACTGGCAGCTCAAGTTGTGTGATGACATTTTTTATATCTGAATGAACTTGGCAAAGCAATTGCATCGCAAGTTTCATCCATGAAAAGCTGAGAATATCTTCTTTGCCATTTGACTTGAGCTTATTAAACCGCTCGGCCAAGTCTTTCTCAAAGGAGTTCAAAAGTGCGACAAGTTTTGGCGATAAACCTGAGCCCTTAGGCAGTATCTTTTTTAATGGGTTTCCGAATACAAAGAGAGGGCGTTGTGGGTCCTGAAAACGGCTCATTTTATCTATACCTGCATAAGCATAGAACAAAAAAACTATCAAAATAAGTATAGGAAAAAGTCTACAGAAAGCAAGCATCAAAAACATTGTCTCATCACTTAAGGCTTGTTTGGGCAGAACTTATAAGCCCTGCCTTTATCATTTAGTTGTTAACATTGGCAGAAATTTAATCCGTTTCTAAGCCTAGTCTGATATTTTAGAAACTTTAAGCTAGGCCGAAATGCCTTTTTTTTGTCTGAAAACCTTAACTATTATGCCTAGTAGCTAAGATTAAACCCAAATTCCTAAGATGAAGACTTATTTTGATGATGACGATGAGCTACAATCAAACAAACCCTAGTACAAAATGAAAAACGCGGTATGCAGAAAAGAGTTGACCTTAAAATGTTTAAGGTACACAACTTCAAAGTTCCACCCAACCAAACGAAATACAACCATGCGATTTAACTTTAAAATTTGGCGATTTTTACAGTCTAGGTACACTAATTTTGTAATTAGAATAGCTCTAATATTTCATAAAAGGCCATTAATATGGGATGCTGGCAGAACCTAAACCGGCGATATTTTGTTGGAATTAGTGAATTACATGAAAAAATCGATTTTTGCCCTTTCCATCGAATTCGTAGTTAATCCCGGGGCGGAAGCAATAAAAAAATTCTAGTAAGTACACAAAATTAAAACTCATCCTTTCCAATTTCATAATCAAGATAAGAAATCAATTAAATCATTTCTACATAGCAATAAACATGGTTAGTTGGGTTTTTTACCATGTATTGTTGAGTTTTTCTTGTTACCTTGTATTCGTGTTTTTGAACATTTTGAATTTTTCCATCCAATCATGGATGGACAACGAGCATAATTGGATGAAAAACCAGCATAACGAATGTTTTTCATCCATAACTGAATGAAAAAGTTCAAAATGTAAAAAAAAATACTGATCGGAAAAATTAACAATGTAAGGTACTAATCGATAAACACGCAACAATACAAGGTAAAAAATTGCTGAAAAGCCCAATAAGCATAAACCTGGGCTATAATTATAAACAAGAATAATTGTATTCTAAAGTACTATAACACACCAAGTAAATAACAAGTGACTAGAAAATTACCTGGTCTGTTTGATTTAAAGCTTGGTCTTATAAAACTGGAGTTTTTTTTTTTTATTTTGAAAATATTGTAAAACTGGAGTTGTTTAAAGGAAAAAAGTTGTACTAGATAGAAAATGGAAATATAGAAAGAGTATTATTTGGCAAGATATAGTAAAAGAGAAAGTACCAGAAAGGAGTACTTGATGAGGTACTTTTGAGGAAGCGTTTGGGAAACAACTGTAAAGGCGCCGCGTTAGTGGACTTTTCAACACGACTAACACGTTCAAATTGTGATGTTTATTGTACTTTATTTTGCCTTTGTACCAATCTTAACGTCACCTAATTCTAGAAAAGATGAGATGAGATGAGATGAATGTTCCACTTTTAGTAGTTGTACATTATAAAAATAAGTGGAATTTTTTACTTATAAATAACTGGTATGTGGGGTATCTAACTTGTCAAAGTTGGAAAATTTTCATAATCTAATAAAATTTACTATTTTTTATTAAAAAAAATTCATGCTTTAAGTTAGAATTTTTAATTAGTCAAAATTGCATATAGTTTCGTATAATATAGACAGTAATTCATACGATCATACCAACATATTAGTTTGGGTATATGGAAAGACCTACCATTTATGTCATGTCAATTATGAAAAGAGATTTAATGGACACACTAATTTCATCATATTTTTTTTCTTTAGTGTGTTGGCTATTTGGAAAGACATGTAGTTTGCCAGGAAAATAGAAACACATGGTATAAAGAAAAATTGGTTATATTTTTGTTTTTGGGATAGAATGGCCAGTCCACTTCCGAGTGCTTGCTTCAAGTCAAATGAAACGGCGTTGATGTTAGGAATTGTGTGTTAGAAGACAATTCATGTTCATCTCCATAACACTAACCAACTAAGTAAAAGCCGAACTTCACCCGGTCAGATATGGATGGGTAAAAAATACACAAATCCGTCCCGTAACTCAATTCGTATGGATTGAGGTGGGTTGAGTATAAAAAAAATTAATTTTTCTGTCCCAATCCGTTATATATTTTACGGGTAAGGTTAGGATTGAGGTTCACAAATCGCGGGCCACGCCTATCCGTTTCAAACCGTAATATATATATATATATATATATGGAAATGTTATATGAACATAATGAAAAACACCTAACTAGACACTTTTTCGTAAAAACGCTCCAAATCAAGATTTGGTTAATGCAAATCTTGATGGTTTCACGACGGGAACACAAATATGCGTCTTGTTTTTTTTTTCCGAGATGTATAAATGTATAATGACATGTTTTCAAAATTATGGTAAAATTTAAAAATTTAAAACATGTCATTATACATCTCAGAAAAAAAAAAACAAGACGCATATTTGTGTTCCCGTCGTGAAACCATTGAGATTTGCATTAACCAAATCTTGATTTGGAGCGTTTTTACGAAAAAGTGTCTAGTTGGATGTTTTTCATGATGTTCATATATCCTCCCCATATATATATATTTATAATTATATATATATATATACTTATATATACATTGTGTGTATTTTAAAATAACATCTTTCATTCTTTTTATATTTTAGTTTTATTACTTGTTCGCGAATGTTCTAAACGTATTTTCATTCATTTTAATTTATATTTCTCTTTGAAATATTCGATTTATTTTAAAATTTAGATTGATTATGCAAACTATGAAAAATAAATGACCAAAATAAAAATTTAAGAATCAATATAAACTCAATCCGCCCCAACCCGTAATTTATTTTGCGGGTTGAGTTGGGTTGGGTTGGGATTTTAATTGTAACGGGTTAGGTTGAGTTGAGATTTAAATTTTATCAATCCGTTCCGCCGGAACGCCATTTATTTTACGGGTTATGTTAGTATCGAGGTCAATCCATCCCGTAAACAACCCTACTGTAAAGAAATTTGGATTTCTACTTGACTCTGTCTCATTTTACGACCATTGTGTACACTAGCTGACTTTTCATTAAAAATGAGAGAATAAGTTCGAGAATATCTATTCAATGTTTATTTATAAATTCGAGCAAATGCTTATGGGAAAACTCTTATTTTAACAATTTTGTCGCTTGTATTGTTGCGTGTGTATCGATTAGCTTATTCAATCAGTATTTGTTTTTGTTTTTTTTCACATTTTGAACTTTTTCAATAAAAAACATATTTGTTATGCTGGGTTTCTATCTAATTATGTTGGTTTTACATGTATAAATGGATGTAAAAATGTAAAAAAAAAAAACACGAGTATAAAGTACAAAATAGACAAATTAATAGTATAAAATAGCAAACAATATTAATGATAAAGCCATAACTTTGGTCGGTCGCGTTAGACTTTTCAACAATAAAATAATGATAAATTAGCTGTAAGTAATGAACACTTCTTGGTCTTTATTATTGATCAGGTCATTACACTTGTTCGGATTGTTACACTTGCTCGGATTATTATTAACTTACTACAATTGCACTCGATTTAACTATTTGAACTCTTATCTTGGTCGTTCTCCCTCTTCTTCGATGCTCGGCTCTTTCTCTGTTCGGTTTGTTTCTTCACTGGATAAGCTTTGACTAGTTTTTCTCTTTTCTCAACTTCTCTCTATATTTTTGAATAGATTTTTTTCGGGGGGTTTCTAGGAGGGGTAGTTGGTTATTTATAGGCAACTACGCCTCCTTGGATATTGACAAGTGTCTCCATCTTAGGGGGGTTTTTAGATATGGGTCCCTAGTTAAGTGGGCTTGGACTTTTATTAATATCTATCTCTATTTTCTAGGAAAGGCATGTGATGACCCATCAAGCATTGGATACCCATTTATGAAGTGTGGGTCGATTGCTACCCGAATAGAATATTCGGGTCTAACTTTTATGTTCTATCAAGTGCTCCCTGACTTCCTCGGCGTGGTCTCCATGTCGAGGGAGTCATGATCGGTCGGTCGAAGATATTACCTCGGTTTTGCTGTTCCCAAGGTTACATCGAGAAATGCGATAGATTCACGACTGTTCCCTGGGGCCCATTTGAGGTCATTAAGAGGTCCAATCTTGGTACCCTTTTTCGAGGAAAAAACCCTTGATCTTCCCCACATTTATCTACTATAAAGGTGCCCCATCCCCCATTATTCCATTTATTATTACTTCGACTGTGACACGATGGCTTCTCCCAATGGTTCGACATGAGACAACTCTTCAGATTACGTTGCTTACTTGGAGAATGAGGTCAAGAAGGTTCGTGTCCTGAAAAAGAAATTGGCGGACGTGTCCAAAAGGTTGTTTGATATGGATGCGGAGCACCATATGACCATGGCTGATAGGGATTGGGCCTTCGAGCATATAAAAAGGCTCGAGGCTTCTCTGGCTAAGCAAAAGGCAGCAAAAAAGGCCTATAAGCTTGCCTTCAAGGAGCTACATGCTCGGCTGAAGAAGAGGGCGGACAATGTCGAAACAAGCTCTTCTACTGGATAGCTTAGCTGTTGTATTTTTCTTTTCTTTCGTTTTTGTTGGGTTTCATCCCCAAGTTGTAACTGAACTGTCGAAATTAATAAACTAATCCCTTCTCATCCTTGTTTGCGTATCTTCCCAATAGTTATTGAATGACCTAATTTGAACTTGAATTGTGGTTAATTGGGCATTAAATGTTTCTTTTGAGAAGCTCGAGGGTTTGTCTATCTTCGAGATGACCTTTGGTCTACCCCTTGTTTCTTCCTATAAAAGGGGACTGTCCCTGTATTCTTTGTGCAACTCATTCTTTATTATCGTACAAATGGCTTCTCCTCGTGAAGATAGTGGTGACAATCTTCGTGAATACGTTGCCCATCTTGAGGAGGAGGTTAGGAAGGCTCGTATCCTCGAAAAGAGGGTTGCCTTTTTAACCATGGAGGCTCGCCGAGCTGAAGAGATGGACGAGCGCTTGGAGGCCATGGAGAGTGAATATCAGAAGTCTCTGATCGACAATATTTGGGCTCATGCTCGGATCAAAGAGCTTGAGGCTTCTAGAAACAGGCACATTGCTTCCAAGAGGGCTTACAAACTAGCCCTTAAGAAAGTGTATGCTCGGTTGAAGGGGAAGCCGAATGACGAAGCGGGCCCTTCCATGAAATGATTTTATTATTTTTATTGTATTTCCTTTATGTTGACTGCCTCTTCTGTAATAAAGTATCAATCAATCAATAAATATTACTTTCCCA
Organism: Primula vulgaris; assembly: GCA_963920805.1. NCBI lineage: Eukaryota > Viridiplantae > Streptophyta > Magnoliopsida > Ericales > Primulaceae > Primula > Primula vulgaris. The sequence goes on along the minus strand of OY987212.1, from coordinate 36,675,579 downwards.
ATGCGATTTATTTGACTGCGCACGCTTGTGGCTTCATTAATGCTTTTTCTTGGGCTTTGTGTTTGACCTTATCCACTGGACCTTCTTAATCTTTGTGTCTAGGGACCACTGGGATTTCTTGAGCCCTGTGCACAAATCTTATCCTTTATATCTTAGTTGCTGTGACATTTTCCTAGAGAGACACGTGTAAGAGCTTTTCGAATTTCGCCCTCTTTAAATACTAGCGTGAATCCAAGCGTTTCTTCTCAAGGGACTCAACTTTTAATAACGAATGGTTGCTCTTTCCCACTTAAACTTTTCTTAACAGACGCATCTTTTTAATTACCCCTGTTTCCAAGAGTCTTTTTGACGAACGGTTGCGATTCCCCACACTAAACCATCCTTAATTTTTCTATAAATACCCTCTCAAGATATGGATTTATTCTTAATCTTTTCTTCATCTCCCCTTACCATATATAGAACTTTATCCCCTAATCTTTTCATAATGGCCGGTTCTTTCACCAAATCTGCATTGGTCTTGCAAGTGGAGGCTTTTAAAGCTTCCTATGGCCATGCATTAAAACTGTTGAAGGATGCTGAGGAGGAGTTAAAGGTGATGCGTTATCACCATACCGAGATGGTTCGGGAATTAACGTGGCTAAGATCCGAACTGGATTATTGCCGACGTGCTCGTCAGACTCTAGTCGAAGAGAATGAGGTGTTAAGGGGGAACTCGGAACTTCGAGACAGGAATGTCTCTGTCGGGCCCTCTCATCGATACCGATCGACCTCCCCCTAACCTCTCCATTTTCCTTTTTTTTTTCTTTTGATTTTCTTCAATTTTCTTCATTTCTTCATCTTTTCTCATCTCCTTTTTTTTTTACATCCTTCTTATGCTTCTTTTTTTCTTTTTTATCGTGTTCCTTTTACTTTCTTCATCCTCTTCTTTCTCACCATCTCTAGCTCTCTACTTTTTTCCTTTTTCTCTTTCTTCCTCTTCTTTCTCACCACTACGACGTAACAATCAATCCTGTGATCCTAAGGATTTTGTGTTACTTCTAGGATTTTTGTCGTTTTTCATTTTCCTCTTCTTGCTTTTCACTTCTTCTTTATGTTCCTCTTCATCTTTTTTTTTATGCTTCTGTTCTTCGCCACCTGCTGTTCGTCTGATCCGCTGATGTTGTCGATTCTTCTTTGGCCATGTTGTCTACTCATTTGGCTCCACAACTCAACACACAATGTAGTAGATTTTCTTTTGATGTAATCCTCGGATGTAGTAGACCTCAATGTAATAGATTGTCTTTTGATGTAATGAACAATGATGTATTCCATCTTTATTAATGAAAATTTCCTTTGCCCCTTTATATTGCACTTATTTTTATGTGGCACTTGTGGTTTGTCGTTTTTCCGAAATCAAGATCTTTGAATATCTTCTCTATTTTTTGCTGTACTGTGATATCAGATGTATGTAGATGTACTGTCGATCATAGGTGCACCCTCCCAAGCATGTCAGGAAATATGCTTGCTCCCAAGTATGTCAGGAAATATGCGAGTTCCCAAGCAATGTCATAAAATATCATACTATCTTCGTTCTATAAGTACTCCTCTTTTCTTTAGTAGTTATCATCTCTCCTTTTATTTTTATTGTTTGCTCTTCCCTCCACCCCTACTTTCTCTTGCACTATAGCAATTTCCCAGAATGTCTGAACCTGTGGGGAGATATCATGCTCAGATGAAGGGTCTGGATGCGGAGGTATCTCGCGTCCGACGTCGAATGGGAAGGCTTGAGAAGGAGTACGGCATTTTGGCCTTGAGTCTGTTCGGCTCTCATCCCGAAGAGACAGTGAAATGGACCGAGATTTCGGCCTTGAGTCGTCAGCTCGATCACTTGTTGCTTCAGAGAAATCGTCTGGCTAACTCCTGGTATGATGCCGAGGAGATTTGGGACCATGCTCAAGATGAGTTCGATAACTCCCCTCAAGGCCTAGCTAACATGATGGTTAGGAATGCTCCGCTGGAGGAGCGCGTCATGGTTCTCACTAGGGAGAAATCCGAACTCTCCGCAGAGAACGAAAATTTGATTGCCATGAATGATTCCTACCAAGCTCGGTTGAACTGCTCTGCTCGTTTTGCTTTCTCTCGGTCTGGTAGTTCGGTTTTTCCACCTATTGGTCCTTAGTTAGATTGGGCTGGTTTTCTGATGTATTTCCCGTTTTGGAACTTGTATTTTTTTTTTTTTATTTGGATCAGATGTATCTGTTCGTATCTCATGCTTTTGTTCTGTGTCGCGCTTTGTGTCCTTTGACTCTCTATAAATGCTCCCTATTGCTTGTTCTTCATTATCCAATCTTCTTTTCTCTCTCTTGTTGATAATTTTTGTTTCCTCTAACTTGCTTTTGTTTGAGATGACTCCCATTACTAGATCTGCCGCCAAAAAGAAAGCCCTTCTGGAAGAGGAGCCTACCTTCTTGCTACCCCGTCCCCCTGGTTTTGGGGAGGAGGATTTGACTCCTCTTCAGCTAAAAGAGATTGAGATGTCATGGCTAAAACATGATCTAAAGTGTGCTCATACTGAAGTGAGGAGGCTTAAACAATATTGGGATGCGGAGGGCATTGCTCGTTTCAAAGCCGAGCAACAATGCAAGTCTCAGTCTTACTCCTTACAGCAGGCTGAGATGGCGATTGCTCGCTTGATTAGGGAGAAAGAGCGTCTAGAGGATCTCTTGGCGAAGAAGGATGCCGATATGGGGGGTAGTTCTAAGAAATAGGATGGTGTATTTTCTTGTAAAAATTCTCTTCGGTTGTATTTTTGTGTTTTTCCCCCTTGTGAATGAATAAAACTTTTGCTTTACACTCGATTCTGTCTATTCTGTTTTATTTCTTGTTCACTTTGCCTTTATGTCTAACATATGATGTTTCAGTACACACCGAGCAATGTGCCCGGTTATCCCCCCGGAGAGCGTCGTTAGACTTGATGCTTAATGCCGTCAAGGTAGAAACGGTCTCCGTCCACCTTGTTCGGTGTGTCCTTTCGGTAAGGAATGGTTGGGCGTTGAGGATCTTAATCGGGGATATTATTGGTAGCGTATGCTGGAAGCTTTTCGTGGTAGGGTCCACTGGCCGTTTATTTAGGTGTAATGATGTGAATTGCTTTGGGTAGTGGGATATGTGCTGACGTGGCAAAATCTGGAGCGTTTATAAGTTAAAAATAGCAGCGGTTGTTGACTTATCTATGGTTGGAAAGAAGGTAAACCTCTGTCACACGAAAAGGTGGTTATTATTTTATTCTTTTTGTGACTCCACTCCTTTTTTACTGTGCCAAGCAATCCCTTTTGTTTTTATCACATAATTGGCTGAAGAAAATCTCTCTCTCTCTCTAAAGTATACTCTTCCCGCCAAAAAGGAAAAACGTGCTGCCGCTCCATCTAGGGTTTCGTTGTATTGTCGATATATTTGCTGCTGTTCGAACGTATCCGCTCAGAATGACAACTGTAAGTGTTTTGTTATTATTATGTTCTTTTTGTTTTAGGACTGGTATTTGATTTGTTGTTGTGGTCGTAGATATGGTGTTGGTAACATGTCGTGGTTGTCTATATATGTCTGACGATATTGAGTTATGTATTGGATTTATACTGATTGGGAAAGGAGTAAAACGTAGGGTTTGTGGTTAATTGTAGCAGGGGGGGGGGGTTCTTTATGTTGATGTTATTGTGGGTTGCGTGTTAGTATATTGATGGATTTTTGTTGATGTTTGGATAGGAAATTTTGACCCAATGTCTGGCCCAAGTGGGCCCATTTGTGGAAAAGGATTTTAAGAAGTTTGCCGGAATACCCGACAACATACATGTTCGGCTTCCGATATCGGACAACGAGGTGTTGGGGTTTGTTCCTGCTGGCGAGGTAGCTGTACTTTCCTCGGCATTCTTTACTGGGGGTTTAAGACTTCCTTTCAGCAAGTGGGTGGCTTCGTTTTTTGAGGCCGTTCAGATTACTCCGGCCCAACTGGCCCTGAATGGTTACCGTACCCTAAACGGTATTCAAAGGCTATCGGAGTTGGCCGGAATTCCGATCGAACTAAAGGATGTGTTCGGGATCTATACTTTGAGTTTTGAGCGCCGTAGCTCGTATCTGAAGACCATGCGTGCCTTCTGTCGGCTTGTTTTTGGTCTGCCGGATACCAACAAGGGGGAGAACCTTGGTGTTGTGATTGTTTCCGGTGATTGGGGTTGTGTTGGACAGCAAATTCCCGGACCTGCTACCAAGGCTCCCATGATTCCAGACCTCGGTGCTCCCAATGTCGAGGCTCTCTTAGCTCTTTGGAAATGGTGGGGGCCTGGATCAATGAAGGATCCTGCTAGTCGTACTGCTCCCGTGCTGCTCGGATACCCTGCGGGGCCAGTGACAAAGGGGAATCTTGTGCCCGAGATCCCTAAAGAGTCCGAGGAGGAATTCTTAAAAGCGGTTCGAGCTCGAAGTGCTGCTCGGGTAGGAAAAAAGACCGTTCGCTCGAAGCGTCGTGGACATGACCCCGTCGTTGGAACAACGAAGAGAGTTAGGGGGACCGAGACATCGGTCACCGAGGGGGCTGCTTCCCAAGGGGATATCCCCGAGGATGCCCCTGCGCCTGGTGAGGTATGTGTATATGTATATTGATTCTCTTGTCTTTTGATTGTTGTGTTGTTCTCTAGTTCTTTGCTTCATTGGTTATCTTGTTTCAGCTACTGACTTCTCCATTGGTTACCATCGCTCTTGCCCGGTCTATGGGTATTATTGTGTTTCAGGGGTCGATCGATAACATATTCGGACATCTCAACCTCATGGTGAACATGGGCAAGAGTACAATGACTCTGCCTGCGATCTCGCCTATCCGTACTGAGGAGATGATGGACCCTCTTGTTGTCTCGCCCACCCGTATTGAGGGTGTGAGCGAGCACAGGGCCCCTGAGACTGGCCCTTCGGATAAGGAGGTGGAAGTGGAAGTTGACAAAGAGACTGTCGTAGATGTTGGGAGGGGTGGTGAAGATGGGGTTGCCGAGAAACTTGAGGAAGTGTTGGAGGATGGGGTTGCAATGGCCCGTTATATTGACCGATGTGGGGGTGAGCTCTTGAAGCAACCCCGAGCCTTGAAGATGGGGTATATTGCTCTTAAACCCCTCGCTTTCAAGGATGCAGAAACAATATCTGCTCGGCCTACAATGTCGGTTATAGAGCAGGCCAACGCTGATGCGTTGCGGGTATGTTGGGCGCGTATTTTGTATTACGTCATGCTGCTCATATTTTGGCCGGAATCTGATGTTTTGAAATACAGGTTGTCTTGAGTACCGTGGTGCTGAGGGATCAGATGGCAGCGCTTGGGGCTGATAAAGAGAAGCTGGTGGCCGAGAAAGAGAAACTCGTCGCCGATAATAAAATCCTGGGCGATAATTACGACGAGCTGTCGGCGGAGTTCATGCGCCTGACCGAGGACGTCGGTAAGTTGGAGGATGAAAAAGAGAGTATGGTCGATAAGTACGACCAACTAGAGGCTGAGAATCTGCTCCTGGCCGAGGATGTTGAAGCCAAAAAGGCTGAGGTGACCGCTCTAAAAGCGGCGCACGCGGAGGAGCGGACAAAGTTCGCAATAATGGCTAATTTCGCCGTCTATTGCGCTCATGTGCGCGCGCTTAATTTCACGAAGGTTCCTTTGGCGGATCGAGCGTGGTCGGAATTGGTGTACCCCTGCCCTCATGGTGCGCCTCCTAAGACTCAGGATTGGGCCAACCTCCGAGGCGAGGAGCTCCCACGGCTGCCGGGACACACTACTTCGACAGCGCTGCGTCCCCATTCCGGTTCGGCTCCAACGACTCCTCGGTCTGCTCCTACCGTCACTCCCCCACCCGCATCCCCTCAGGTGGAGCCTTGACTATTTTCTTGTAGTATTTTCTCTATATCTTATTGTAAAGTCTTTTGGTACCCGAATTGTGGGTCTCTTTTGTATCTAGAAACATATTCTTTTGGGGAAGTGGTAATATAGCTGATGTGTTTGTTTTTTGTTTGGTTTTTCCGAGTTAATTTCCCCTTTTCTAGGGTCATCATATTTTGAAGAATGTGAAAACAAAATATTGTCAGGTACCCTATAACCCTCTGGCCATGGTGGTCTGGACCTCGCCTAGTCGTAGCGGAGGTAACGTTATAGATGGCCTTGAGAGATCTAAGGCTTTCCTAATTGCTGAACTGAATTCTGCCCGTCATAAAATCGATGATCTGAATGTTCATATTTCAAACATGTCGATTCGGTTACGTGACTTGGGAGAGAAATTCAGCAAAAAGACCGCATATTATAAGGCGAACAAAGGTAAGGCGAAAGAACTTCTTGGTGTACTTCGGCGCTCTCGTGATGAAGCCCGAGGCCGTGTGACGAGCTTGAACTTAGTCCTAGGTGCCGTTTTCGAGGATGCGGACCTACTGCTGTCCTTTGTCAAAGCGTATTGGGCCCGAGCTCGCGCTCTAGAGGTGTTTGAGCATGTAAAAGGGATGAGTGGTGTTGCCCGGGCAGAACGCCTGGTTGATGCGACGGCCGGGGTAACTGAGACCACGGCTGCCTTGAACCGAGTCGATGCGGTCGTTCGTGAGCGCTTGGGGACTCAAATTGTTTCATTGCGAGATATTCATTTCGCTGATGTAGTAGAGACCTCAGCGTCCGTTGAGGGGCTATCGGATTAATAATTGAGTTGTTTGTTTTGTCGTATTATTTGTAGTTTTTTTTTTTTTTTTGTGAGTATTCATCTCTTCCTTTCTTCCCATTTTTTTTTTTTTTAGGCACATGTTACTACGTCGCACCAGGCTGGCTCTCCAAGCCTAGTTAGTCCGGGGCCAGGACCTACTTGTGCCGCCGGAGACGAGGTCCCATCTGGTGTGGCTAGTGATGAGCATGCCAAGGTTCCTTATATCTTTTTATTGGGTAAAAATGTCGAGTTGCTCAATCTGTGTGGCCGACTTAGGGCCAAGTTGAAAACTCAGGCGTCTTCTTTTCGTGAGTACGCTCGGCGTTCCGAGCATGTTGTTAAGGTTCAGGAGCGTCGTTTAGATCGATATTGGCGGGTAAAGGAAAAATACTTCGGTAAACTAAAGTCGTTGGTAACCCAAGCGAACATGCTGGTGAAGTATTTCCGTTTGTCCCGATCCAGATACGATGCCTCTGCAGCTATGATCGAAGCTCGCAAGCTTCCTTTCGACGATGCTCGTCGGAAAGCGGCCTCGGATGCTCACGAGGTCGCTAAAGGAGCCGAATTTTCTGCACGGCTTAAGACGCTGTCATGCGTTGGTGCTCATACGACCAACTTTGATACCCTCATTTCTGAGGAGCGTTTTGATGGCGAGGAAACTGATGGGGATACGTCGACGGATGACGAAGAAGTGTTACTCGGTCAGTTACCGTCGTGTTCCTCATGTAGTAGTTCTTAAATAAATTTCTTTATTTGGTGGTTGTACCCTGCTGCCTCCGTAACGCGGGCGAGGACTATTTGTTTTATTTCTTTACTCCCGTGTTCGGATCTTCTCATTGTTGTACGGATATTTCACTGATTGGATTGATTTTCCTTTGCTGATTTCTTCGTTTGGCATGGTGTTGCCTCCATAATGTGGGCCTTTATTATCTGCTTCGTTTCATTATACGTGTATTGGACATTCCCGTTGCTGCTATTTCATTGTTTTGATTGATTTCTTTTCATTGTTTTCGCCATTTGGTAATTTACCGTCCCCATAATGTGGGCCTGAATTATTCTTCTCATTGCTGTATTACTTTTCATTCTTGCTCATTGGGTCAACGGGTATCTGCATATACATACGTATTCCTAGGCATTCTTTTAGACATGCCATGTTGGGAATTTCATAGTATTCCTAGGCACTTCGGCCATGTTGGGAATTTCATAGTATTCCTAGGCGTTCCTTTGATAACACGCCATGTTGGGAATTTCATAGTATTCCTAGGCACTTCGGCCATGTTGAGAATTTCATAGTATTCCTAGGCGTTCCTTTGATAACACGCCATGTTGGGAATTTCATAGTATTCCTAGGCGTTCCTTTGATAACACGCCATGTTGGGAATTTCATAGTATTCCTAGGCGTATTTTTTCACGCCATATTGGGAATTTCATAGTATTCCTAGGCATTTCGGCCATGTTGGGAATTTCATAGTATTCCTAGGCATATTTTTTCACGCCATGTTGGGAATTTCATAGTATTCCTAGGCGTATTTTTTCACGCCATGTTGGGAATTTCATAGTATTCCTAGGCACTTCGGCCATGTTGGGAATTTCATAGTATTCCTAGGCACTTCGGCCATGTTGGGAATTTCATAGTATTCCTAGGCGTATTTTTTCACGCCATGTTGGGAATTTCATAGTATTCCTAGGCGTATTTTTTCACGCCATGTTGGGAATTTCATAGTATTCCTGGGCGTATTTTTTCACGCCATGTTGGGAATTTCATAGTATTCCTGGGCGTATTTTTTCACGCCATGTTGGGAATTTCATAGTATTCCTTGGCACTTCGGCCATGTTGGGAATTTCATAGTATTCCTAGGCAATTCGGCCATGTTGGGAATTTCATAGTATTCCTAGGCGTATTTTTTCACGCCATGTTGGGAATTTCATAGTATTCCTAGGCGTATTTTTTCACGCCATGTTGGGAATTTCATAGTATTCCTAGGCACTTCGGCCATGTTGGGAATTTCATAGTATTCCTAGGCACTTCGGCCATGTTGGGAATTTCGTAGTATTCCTAGGCGTATTTTTTCACGCCATGTTGGGAATTTCATAGTATTCCTAGGCGTATTTTTTCACGCCATGTTGGAAATTTCATAGTATTCCTAGGCGTATTTTTTCACGCCATGTTGGAAATTTCATAGTATTCCTAGGCACTTCAGCCATGTTGGGAATTTCATAGTATTCCTAGGCGTATTTTTTCACGCCATGTTGGAAATTTCATAGTATTCCTAGGCACTTCGGCCATGTTGGGAATTTCATAGTATTCCTAGGCGTATTTTTTCACGCCATGTTGGGAATTTCATAGTATTCCTAGGCACTTCGGCCATGTTGGGAATTTCATAGTATTTCTAGGCACTTCGGCCATGTTGGGAATTTCATAGTATTCCTAGGCGTATTTTTTCACGCCATGTTGGGAATTTCATAGTATTCCTAGGCACTTCGGCCATGTTGGGAATTTCATAGTATTCCTAGGCGTATTTTTTCACGCCATGTTGGGAATTTTAGCTGCATTGGCTAGACAGCATGATATGATACTTTATTTATTCAAAAGTCAATGACATTAGGTTAGAGAGATAAGGCGGCACCTGTATTTGTACTGACGGTCTGGCTTATATGTAGTACTTCTTTAGGTTAGCCACGTTCCAAGAATTTTTCTCCCCTCTGCTATTTTCGAACAGAACGCTTTTGAGTTTGTAGGTAACTGGGCTTGTTCTTTTGACGATCTCGTATGGTCCCTCCCAGTTGGGGATCAATTTACCATGTATTTCATTTCGGGTATATACCGTTACTCGTCGCAGCACCAATTCTCCGACCATGAACTCCTTGGTCCCTTTCACCCTCTTGTCATATGCTTGTTTGACGCCTTGTTGATACTTCGCGAGTGTAAGAGCTGCTATCTCTCGTTTCTCGTCTATCATGTCAAGTTCTTCTCTCATTCTTTGTTCATTGTTTCCCTGCTCGACTAAAGTCGTTCGGAGCATGGGTAGCCCAATTTCTGTTGGTATGATGGCCTCAACACCGTACGCTAAGCTAAATGGGGTTTCCTTGGTGCCCGTCTTCGGCATAGTTCGGCACGACCACAAGATCTTGAGTAGCCGCTCGGGCCATCTCCCCTTTGCTTGCTCAAGGGTTGTCTTGATGCCGTCTAGTATTGTTCGGTTCGATACCTCTGCCTGGCCGTTGCCCTGTGGATATGTCGGCATCAAATAGAACTTTCGGATTCCCAATTCCTCGTACCACAGTTGTAATTGTGCATCTTTGAACTGGATTCCGTTGTCGGCGACAATAGCGTACGGTATTCCGAACCTGGTTATGATGTATTCCCAGATGAATTGTTTGACGTTGCTGGCTTTGATTTCTCGGAGGGGTTTAGCTTCAACCCATTTGGTGAAATAATCCGTCGCGACGATCAGATATTCCACGCTCCCCGGGGTCTTTGGGAGTTTTCCGACCAGATCTATTGCCCATTGTGCAAACGGCCATGGAGCCGATACGGGGGCCATTAGAGACTAGGGGAGTCGTGGTATTTTGGCAAATCGTTGGCACTTATCACAACGTTGCACATATACATCCGCGTCTCTCTTGATATAGGGCCACCAATACCCTTGGGTAACTGCCTTGTTTGCAAGGGATCGCCCTTTGATGTGTGCTCCGCAGGATCCTTCGTGGATTTCCTCCAGGACCGGCAATTGTAGCTCGGGAGGCACGCACAGTAGGTGGGGTCCCCGGTAACTGGATTTGTACAGTTTGTCGTCCTCGGAGAGCCAGAACCGAGGAGCTTTTCTCGTAATTTTCAGCGCCTTTATCTTGTCGGCCGGAAGCGTTCCACTTCGCAGATAAAGAGTCATGTCATCCATCCAACCTAGTTCGTACTGTACTGACGTCACTCGATCTATCCTTTTAATTATGCTCGGAATCATCAGTAGTTCCACTGTGATCGACCGGGTGTCGGTCAATGCTAATGTCGAGGCTAGGGTGGCCAAGGCATCGGCATGTGCATTTTCGGTGCGATTGATTCTGACTAACTCGCACTGTTCAAAGGTGGCCATCAAGCTTTGGACTTTCTCTTGATAGAGGATCATCCGGTCATCTTTGGCTTGGTACTCGCCGAGGGCTTGATTGACAATGAGCATGGAGTCTGAACTTGCAACTAAGTGAGAGCATCCGAGGGACCGGGCGACGAGCATGCCATTTATCATGGCTTCGTATTCTGCCTCATTGTTGGTAGCTCGGAAGCCCAGTTTTATGCTTTTTTCGATGATTGCTCCCTCTCTAGACTTTAGGACGATCCTTGCTCCGGATCCGTCCTTGGTCGCTGATCCGTCGACATGTATCTGCCAGTGTGATTGCGGAGAGAGTGCCAATGGCTCGTCGTAGCCTTCGGTGAACTCCGCGACGAAATCGGCCAAGACTTGTCCTTTTATGGCATGTCGGGGTACGAACTCGATATGAAATTGGGATAGTTCGACCCCCCAGGCGGCAACTCGACCGCTTATGTCTGTCCGTCGAAGTGACTCTTTGATATGAAACTTCGTGTATACCCGGACCTGATGAGCTATAAAATAGTGTGGCAACTTCCTGGTTGCGACGACCAATGCCAGACACAGCTTTTCCAAGGGTAGGTAACGTGTTTCGGCTTCGACCAGAGTTTTGCTGACGAAGTAGATCGGAAATTGTTCTCGACCCTCTTCTCTGAGGATGACTGCACTCACAGCTGTAGTGGAAACTGCTAGGTAGCATGCCAGAATATCTCCTTTGTTCGGCCTTACCAGCAGTGGCAGCGTCCTCAAGTACTCTTTGAGATTGTTGAATGAAGCCTCACATTCCGGGTCCCACACAAATTTTCTATCTTTCTTGAGTGATTCGAAAAACGGTCGTCCCTTATCTGCGGATCGACTAATGAACCTGCTCAAAGCGGCCATCATTCCCGTGAGCTCTTGTACCTGTTTCTTATTCTTGGGAGCTGCCAGGTTCTGTAGAGCTGTGATCTGGTCGGGATTTGCCTCTATTCCTCGTCGGCTGACCATGTGCCCCAGAAATTTTCCTTTGCTGATTCCGAAGGCACACTTGCTCGCATTGAGTTTCAGTTTGTACTCGCCCAACGTACGGAAGACATCTCTGATGTCTTGGAGGTGGGATGTTGCCCTTTCGTTTTTGACGACCATGTCGTCTATGTACACTTCCATCGTCTTCCCTATATGATCTCTGCATACCCTGGTTATCATCCTTTGGTATGTTGCTCCCGCATTGCGCAGGCCGAACGGCATTACCGTGTAGCAATAATTTCCCAAAGGCGATATAAACGACGTCTTTTCTTGATCTTCATGGGCTAGGGGAATTTGGTGGTATCCTGAATATGCGTCGAGGAAGGTCATTCTTTCTGCTCCCGCAGTCGCGTCCACTAGTTGATCTATCCTCGGAAGGGGAAAGTGGTCCCTCGGACAAGCTTTGTTGAGATTAGTGAAGTCTATACAGACTCTCTCCTTTCCGTTCTTTTTTGGGACGACGACTGGATTGGATAACCATTTCGGATAGAAAACCTCCCTTATGGCTCCAGCCTCCAATAGCTTTTGTACTTCAGCGATTATAGCTGCTCTGTGCTGTACAGACACTTTTCTGCTCCTTTGAGCTATCGGCTTGTATTCGGCATTAACACTTAGGTGGTGGCATGCCGTTTCGGGGTCTAGGCCTGGCATGTCTTTGGGACTCTAGGCGAACTTATCAACGTTGCTGAAGAGGAATGCTTCCAGCTCTTCGGATTCCCGTTTTGGAAGGTTATTCCCGAGGAGGAAGTAGTGCTCCTCGTCCATATCAGGGATATACACCTTCCTAAGTGTTTCTCCTACTTGTTCTTCAACAACCCTCTCGGTTTTAGATATTTGGTTGATCAGCTTCTTTGTGCTGGTGGGTTGTTCGACAACGATCAGCTGTTTTTGCAGGGCTGCGGTAATGTCTTCACAGCGTCTTGAATCTTCTTGACATCCTCTGGCTGTCTCAATCTCTCCCCTGTCATTTGGGTATTTGACTTTTTGGTGGTAGGTCGAGGGTATGGCCCGCATGGCATGCAGCCAAGGTCGGGCCAAGATTGCGTTGTGGCCGGAGTTGTCGTTGACTACTAAGAACTCTACGGGAACTGAAACGGATCCAGTTGTGACATTGAGGACGATCTTACCCAAAGGTTTAGTCGTCTCTGAGATGAACCCGATCAATGTGACATCGGTAGGTTGGAGATCTTGTGTCTTGAGTTCCATTTTGTCGAAAAGCTCTCTGTACATGATGTCACAAGAGGCTCATTGGTCGATAAGCACCCTGCTGACCGTGTCGAGGCCAATTTGAACACGGAGATTAATGGCGTCCCCATGGGGATAAATCACCCCTTCCTCGTCAAGACCCGAGAAGGAAATGGGTGGATGTCGTTGGGGCGTGTATTGCCTTTTAGAGGTCGATGCTTGTGACGCCTTGGCTACCTGGCCGAAGTGCGCCCGTTGCCGCTGTCGTGATCGATCTCCACCTGTTCCCTTGGGCCGTGACATGTGAACGACGTTGATCATTTTGCCCTGCCGGTTGTCGGCTCCCTCGATGGCCAGTTGTTTGCCTTTGTTCCCCGCGCCTTTGATGAACTTGGCTAGGTATCCCGCATCACCCCACAGGTTCATTTTCCATCGCAGGTGACGGCAATGCTCGGTGAGGTGGCCGTGATCCTCGTGATATGCACAGAAAAGCTTGGAGTCTCTCATATTGGGGGGAGAATTGATCGGTTGTGGTCGGGAGTACCAACTCTCCCTGCATATATTTTTTAGGATATCTTCAGCGGACATGTTGAAAGTATATCGTAGTTCGACCGGTCCGAAGGTATTTCGGCGTTCCCTCTCTTGGAACCGACCTTGTTGGAGCGGTTTGGGGGGCATTGGATAAGTGAGCTGGAGCGGTTTATGTTCGTTGATCGGGGTTGGGTATGCGATCTGGAGCGGTTTAGACTCAGGTTCTCGTTGTCGCTTATCCCTCATGTGAACCTCGGGACCTTTGTCCTTCCTGGTCGGTTTGAATGCTTCTTCATGGTTGTTCCTGGCTCTTTTGCGACCCACCTGTGCTTCTCGAACCGTTTCCCTTCTTGGTAGGGTTCGGTTGAGGAAACGAATTTCATCATTTTTATCGGTGAGGTGGGTACAGTAGGCCAGCAGAGAATCTGTGGTCGGAAAATCTTTGCCTATGAACTTCCTTCTCGCCCAATAGCCATTAGGGATGGAGTTGATAAAGTTCTGGATGGCTATATTATTGGCGTATTGTGGAATCTGGTTTGCTACGTCGATGAAGCGTATGCAATAGTCGTTGAGCCTCTCATTCGGCATCATCGTCATTTTCAGAAGGGTTTCGATGCTAACCTTCTTTTTCCTATGGGCAGCGTATCGGGTGGAGTACGCTCTTAGCAGCTCTGCCCAGTCTCTTATGGAGCCCCGTGGTAAGTTGTGATACCACGACGAAACCTCTTGGCCCAAGCTGTTTTTGAAAAATTTGCACATGAGTGCCTGGTCATCACTCGACAATTCCATGTTTGTCTTGTAGTGCCTTAGATGGTCGATAGGACAACTCCTTCCATCATAAAGCCTAAACTCAGGGATGACGAACCCCGCCGGATTGCAATATCTCGTGATCTGTTCGGCGCATGGGGTTTCTTGGCATACGTTCCATGCTTGTTGGAACGCGTCATCCGAGGCTTGGTAGGGGGGGTATCCCCGCTGATGTGGTGGTGGTCCATAACTTTCCCCGATCATGTGTTCGGGATATCTACCGTCCTTCGTGTGGGTATCGAGGACACGTTCCCTATGAGTGTTTGGGTGGACGACTATCGGAGGGATCATCTCTGGGACACTGCCCCTTTGATGGGGCACTCTTGTATTGGTTCGTCGCCCTACTGCTTCCAGGGCGGTCCTGTAAGCTGAATCTTCCGCTTCACGGCGTAGATCTTTGTCTGTATTGGCGAGCTGGGTAATTGGCAATGCGATGCCGGCAGCTGTCATGGCCGTCATGCATGCCGCCAGTTGAGCTTGCAGCTGAGCATAGTTCTTTTCATCGGCTGATGGAACAACGTGTTGTACTTCCACCGTGGATGGTGTAATTATCCTCGGCGGATGAGTCGGTGGTCGGGACAACTGTTCAAGTACATGACCCCCGGGCATACCATATCGGTGATCTTCGTTCGTTTGTAAACGAGCGCCGGAGTTGACCGAGGCTGTTGGCAAATGGACTCTTGAGCTCGGCCCTGCTTGGGATCCGGGTTGGCGTCTTCGTGCACGCCTTAATACGGGCATGACTTGTTCGTCATCCGAGGACGAGGAGGGTTCGTCAACAATCCCTTCAAGTTGCTGGGGTGGTTCTTGGTTGATATAGGAGGTTGTTGGTTGATTTCCGGGCTGGATGGCATCATATCTATCACGGATTTCGAGTAGATCGTCGAGGTCTTGTTGGCTGATTTACGCGTTTTGGTTATTGGTTTCTACTATCTCGGGATGGGTTTCTTC
This sequence comes from Primula vulgaris, assembly GCA_963920805.1. Classification (NCBI taxonomy): domain Eukaryota; kingdom Viridiplantae; phylum Streptophyta; class Magnoliopsida; order Ericales; family Primulaceae; genus Primula; species Primula vulgaris. The sequence goes on along the minus strand of OY987212.1, from coordinate 36,660,335 downwards.
TACATTTGTCACCATTGTCGCTCGTCTGGTAGAGTATTGGTATTCGAATTCTAAACTAGTTGGGGACTAGATGATTCCCGGAGACGGCGCCATTTGATAAAGCCATAACTTTGGTCGGTCGTGTTAGACTTTTCAACAATAAAATAATGATAAATTAGCTGTAAGTAATGAACACTTCTTGGTCTTTATTATTGATCAGGTCATTACACTTGTTCGGATTGTTACACTTGCTCGGATTATTATTAACTTACTACAATTGCGCTCGATTTAACTATTTGAACTCTTATCTTGGTCGTTCTCCCTCTTCTTCGATGCTCGGCTCTTTCTCTGTTCGGTTTGTTTGTTCACTGGATAATCTTTGACTAGTTTTTCTCTTTTCTCAACTTCTCTCTATATTTTTGAATAGATTTTTTTCGGGGGTTTCTAGGAGGGGTAGTTGGTTATTTATAGGCAACTACGCCTGCTTGGATATTGACAAGTGTCTCCATCTTAGGGGGTTTTTTAGATATGGGTCCCTAGTTAAGTGGGTTTGGGCTTTTATTAATATCTACCTCTATTTTCTAGGAAAGGCATGTGATGACCCATCAAGCATTGGATACCCATTTATGAAGTGTGGGTCGATTGCTACCCGAATATTCTATTCGGGTCTAACTTTTATGTTCTATCAATTGACTCAACATTACAAGGTAAAAAAAAACACAATTAACCCAGAGAAACTCATGCAACTTTAAGAAAAAGGATAAAATAAACAATTATGACATTTTAATCATTATTAAGTAATAATCCGTGTATTTGTGAGTGTGTGTTTGGTACCACTTTTTTGTCAGGAGAATTAAGGGTAATTTTGTCAAATCAAATTATTGTTTGGCCGAACAGTCTGTTCTGTGACTTATGTGTCTGTACTCTTCAATTCATTAAAATATATTCCTATAAACATAAAAAAATTAAAAATAAAAATAAAAATAAAAATCGTTTCTGTTGATCCACCAAAACAAGAACCAAAGCTAAATACATAAATACCATTTCTCTCTCTATATCTCGATATTTTCAAGAGGTAAACACTTTAATTATCTCTTTTATTTTCTTCATTACATTACATAATCTTACTTGTTAAGATTCTGGATCTCGATCAACGTGGCATAATCTACAACAACATTTGTATACTCACTATGTTTATTATACATACATACAATTTGTAATTTTGTATTGCATTTTATCAGATTAAGAAATGTTTTTAACTTCAGATTTGTTTTAGCTGTTGTAGAAAATATTAAGGTAGATGAATTATGCATATTTATTATTTATTGTTTTTAAGGTTTTCAATAAGCGTTAATTTAATACTAACTGGTCTATATAATATACCAATCTATATGTAGAGTTTACTGGGTTTGTGTCGCTTTCTATTTTTTCAAATTTATATTTTACGTGATTTTCATATTCTACTATTTTTCGCTATGTTGGATCAGGACACAACTGATGGTATTCGCCATAGAAATTTATATATTTTTGCATATTTTCTGGTTACTTACTTTCCAATATTTTACGACACGTTGTTGGAAACCAAAATTAAGTTTTTTTTTTGTTCAAGTTCTTTTCTCCACGTTTTAAATGTTGTACTAGTTCTCACCATGTAGGAATAGGATTCAGTCTGCTATTACAATTTAAATAGAGATGATTCTTGCACTTTTCTGATTAAATAAATTTTCGAGTATATACTATTTATATTAAAGCGCCTGAAATTTCTCATATGTTAAGCCCAATGGGGTTATTTTGTGTATTGTATGGTGTTCACTGTGTAAGGATAAAACACAATATGTCAATACATTAAAAATACTGTCTTCCTTTTTCTGATTACGGAACATACATTTTTTTATGAAAAGTGTAAATAACAAACTCTGTGCAGTTTTGTATTTTTCATTTTCACTGGCCTCAAGTCACGTAAAAATACGATTTCCCGATTTAGAGATAGGATTGTGTCCTTTGGTGTATTTGTAGAAATACAAAATTTATGATCTGATATTTATAAATGTTACTGGTGTATTTGATAAAATTAGCTAGCTTATCTGATGTTAGAATAGTGAAATGTTGGTGACGAGTTATAATTATTTTGAGAAAAAGGTTTGGACCAAGATAGTTGAGATAAACATGTATTCATGCCTCGAGTTATGAGTGAATTCAGGACACTCATACTGCAGAAAAAAATACTGTTACTTCAAATAATGAAAAAAATTAAAGGTACTATTCAATCATATATTAGCCGAACAAGCTTGTACAGTGTGTTTTTATATGTTATAGGATTGGAACTATTTATTTATTTGGTTCTGCCGATTAAGCATGTACACACGTTTTTAGCTTCACACAAATGTATAGATACAAAATCCATGAAGTTTCTTACCTTCAGGTTAGGCCTGGTTTTGTTAATAGTTCGGATTTTCATTGATGGAATGTGATAGGTATATCTTTATTTTCAAATTTTAAAGGAAAAATTGTATTTTAAGATATGCGCTTTGAATAACCATGGATGCTGGAAAGTGCACACTGATAAGTATACAAGTGTTGAGTGTGTGGGTACTAGTACCAAACTTTAGTCTATTTGTTAATTACATTTGCAGATGAAAGAGATCAGAGAACCTAGAGATGGAACTAAAACTGCTAAAGTTTCGAAATCTTCATCTGTTAATTCTGCTTCGCTTGTTCTTAATGAAGATGATTTCAAGGTACACTCTTGGATCATATAGGTCCATATGACTGAATCCTATAAAAAAATTTGTTTATGAAGAACTTGAGTAAAATTTATATGCAGGGAGAATTCTCTTTTGATGCCTTATTCGGAAACCTGGTGAACGATCTTCTCCCATCTTACCAAGATGACGAAGCAGATTCATTCGATGGGCATGGAAGCGACGCTTTGTCGAATGGAAACCTGCGACAGTCAGGCACGGGCAGATCAGCGCAAGGGGTATCTAGTCCCTTGTTTCCAGAAGTCGATTCTCTACTATCTTTGTTTCAGGATTCTTGTAAGGAGTTGATTGATCTTCGGGAAAAGGTAGATTTATCTTGTTTCAACTTAATTTACACCACGTGAGAGCACCATTAAAGTTTCCCTAAAGATTTTGCGTGAAGTTGCGGTAGAAGTACTATTTGAATCATTAAGCATTTCAAATTTATACAAAAGACCAGCTTCCCTATTAACTTCTCTATTTTTTAATTTACATTTTTTCAATCTTACCAGTAATTTTCAGCATTATTTTTATTCTTCCACGTAAACAACCAAGTTGATTTCTGTGCAAAAATAACAAAGAACCATTGTTGTTCCTCGCATTTGAGGAATAAACTTTGAGAAACTGTATTCTGAAGAAACCACTAGGGAAGTTGATTGAGAACTGTTTGTATCTTAAATTTGTGAAGTTCCCTAAATTTGTGGTAAATAAGGTGTAGAGGGAAGCTGTAGAGGGTTCCCTAAGTGTGCTATTAAAGAGGATACTATTAACTTGGGGTGTGGTTTATAGATTGATGGAAGACTTCATAATCTCAAGAAGGAAGTTATTTCCCAAGACTCGAAGCACCGGAAGACTCTTGCTGAGGTTAGTGTAAAAAAGGAACTTAATTAGTTAATTATGTACTATGATTAACAGGAGAAGGTAATTAATATGCATAATAGATTTCAAACAACTTAAGTCCATCAACTTCTTTATATGTTGATAAATGTTCTTTGGCGCCCAACAACGCAAAGCAAGGTTACTTTGAAATTTAAGTGTAGTACCAATCCATCAATCATCAACGAGCATAGGTGCAGTTAAGTTCTTGAAGGCTGGCTTTGTTTTTTTCTTTTATATTGGCTTATGACCGGGCCTTGTTTTACTGCTTTGTTATTCCTGGAAGTTTGTTTAATGGCCATCAAAATTGATTTGTGACATTTCAGCTGGAGAAAGGAGTAGACGGGTTGTTTGGTAGCTTTGCGAGGTTGGATACACGCATTTCAAGTGTTGGACAGACTGCTGCCAAAATTGGAGACCATTTACAGGTAAGAATTTTGTCTGCTTTGTCGTACCAGAAAAAAATTATGTTATTTGTAATTATAGTTAAGTCACAACTTTAAGTTTATCAAATCCTTTGTAGTGTTTATCTTGCTTGCCTGTTTCCTTTATGTCTTTCTAAGAAAATATTTTGGATAACGTACTTGTTTTCGCCAGAGTGCAGATGCTCAGCGAGAAACTGCCAGCCAAACAATAGATCTCATTAAGGTAATTCAAGTTTGCATTTGCGGTCGTACTTTTTTCTTTTCTTTTTTTATTTTATAATGTCTTCTGATTTTGTATTGATGCTGCAGTACTTAATGGAGTTCAATAGCAGTCCCGGCGACTTGATGGAACTCTCTCCTTTGTTCTCCGATGATAGTCGCGTTGCTGAGGCTGCTTCAATTGCCCAGAAATTGAGTAAGATGGCTTTGCCTACAACTTTTAATTGGACATCTTCAGAATCTTTAAATAGTAGATTGGCGTTTTGTATCTTTTTGCATACCCATTTCCCTTCCCGCCATAGCCGTTGATGGGTGTTTGTTGTGCGACCTTTTGTTGCTTTTAGTTTTGTTGTCTTAAATTTTTCGTATTCTTGTGTTCAGAAATGGGAACAAGCCAAGAGTAGCCTAAGAGTTCAATTAGTTTAGAATATTTACGATAAAGAGAATGAGAGAAGCAACCTAAGTCTTGTACGTTTACATTTTATTTTTATCTGAAAGTTCATGGGCGTGCTGTACTGCTTTATTTTTAGCAGGTGTTACTTGCTGAGCTTTACAAGTGATAATATTAAATATTTTCTCCTTGTATGATTGCTTTAGGGTCATTTGCTGAAGAAGATATTGGAAGGCAAGGCGTAACTGCACCATCAGTCCCAGGAAATGCAACTGCAAGCAGAGGCCTAGAGGTGGCTGTTGCTAATCTCCAGGAATACTGCAATGGTATCTACTTCTTTGTTCCCTTGTGATGCTAAATTTGCTGTTTCTTGGCATTTATTTTTTCCATCTTATGTAATTATATTTAGCAATGCTATTCCATCATTTCTAAAACAATTCAAACTTTTGAGTGTGATCAAGTTCAAGTACAAATAGACACAACTGCAAAAAGGAGAGGTGCAAGTACCAAAATGTTCAATACCTTCTTGGGGTATCCTCTCACTGAAACTTCCTGAGTTAGGTCATCGCTGTCTCATGATTTAGCATCTTATTTTGGTTCTTCAATTTTCATTTTGAATTTCAAAAGAATTACACAGGTCATGCAACTAGTAAATGCACAAAAGATACGGAAATGGAAATCCAAATATAAAAAAGTAGATTTTGGGTGTGCCATGTGAAGAACAACTTAACACAGATTTGGTTCTTATGGACTAAGTGTTAGAGTATCGAATTTAAATCAGTTTATTTCCCTTTCTTGTATGTATAGAATTAGAGAACAGGTTGCTGTCTCGATTCGATGCAGCATCACAAAAAAGGGAATTATCCACGATGTCGGAGTGTGCAAAAATCTTATCACAGGTTGGTGATACATTTTATTTAGTAATCACACGATGAAGAAAAATTAATACTGGTTTGTCCCAACTTTTCAATCACTATATATGATGGGCTTTGATTAAAACGAACTTGGATTTTCTGTACTTGCCTTTAGGGAGTAAAAGTAATTAGTACTCCCTTTGTCCCATAAAAATAGTTCAATTTGAGTTTTTACCAAGATTAAGAAATGTTGTTAATTAAAGTAATAAATGTGTGTCAATTTTCAAATATACCCTTACAAATAGGAATGATAATCATGATCTGCAAAGAACAAATTTCATTAATTTGGGGTGTATGAGGAGCTAAAATATTTAAAAGCAAATTCGACTATATGAAGGCCTCGTTTGGTTGTGGGACTATTAGTCCTGAGATTGACAATCCAGTCTAGTCCAATTTGGACTGGCTAATAGCCATGTTGCACTTTTCGCAACCGAAAACATCATTTGTGGGACCACTAGGACTTCAAATCCTATCCCGACCTTAAAATGATGCAATAAAACAAGGTTATAAGGCCTAAGATGCCTCTTTTTTCTTCATTTTTTGAGTTCTTTTCTTTGACTCTCCAAAATTGTAATTGTTGTACAATGGGTCTGTAAATGTGACAAATACTGGCAACTGGAGAAGACTTATTTATAAGCAAATACCTAAGATCTTATACTGATCTAGTTTTCCGTAATCTGTTACTACTTTAAAGTTTATAAGTGAAAGTACAACTCTTCATTCACGTCCCATGATGTGTTTGGCTATGCAGTTCAATAGAGGCACTAGCGCCATGCAACATTATGTTGCAACACGTCCAATGTTCATAGATGTGGAGGTCATGAATGCTGATACTAGGTTAGTTCTAGGGGACCAGGGAACCCAGCCAAGTCCAAGCAACGTTGCGCGTGGGCTTTCATCTCTCTACAAAGAAATTACAGGTTTGTAGTCATGCCGTCGGTCGTCCAAAATACCTTGGGTCTTCATTGCAAATGAAACTGATTAATGTCTAATTATTTAATGTAGATACCGTCCGTAAAGAAGCAGCAACAATAACTGCTGTGTTTCCTTCCCCAAATGATGTCATGTCAATCTTGGTGCAGGTATTCTGGCTCATTTTCATCCATTAGCATTTATTGGTTTTCTATTTAACACTTTTGTTGAACCTCAGGATTAGAAAAAAACAGTGATTTTTATACTTCTATTGTTGTATTGCAGCGAGTTTTGGAGCAAAGAGTTACAACACTTCTTGACAAGCTATTAATAAAACCATCACTTGTAAATCCACCTCCTATGGAAGAAGGCGGTCTTTTATTAGTGAGTTGAATTGTTGATATTTATCTCCATCACTTTGTTTTCTTTATCAAACAAGTAATTTGGACTATTACTTTTATGCATGAAATTTCAGTATCTTAGGATGCTAGCAGTGGCATATGAGAAGACACAGGAGCTTGCTAAGGATCTGCGTGCTGTTGGATGTGGTGATTTAGATGTTGAAGGTAAGCGAACTAACCATAACACTTTTTATTAGGTTTACTTAGTTTTCATGTTGAAAAGCAATAAGTAAATGTATTTTGTGTAATGAAGTTGTTAAAGGTGAGATTGTGATTAAGGTGATACAAATACTCTCTTAGAGCGATCAAGGCAAGTATATCTGTGTCAGTTTGTCCTGGATAACATAGACTACATAAGTCTTCTATTTAATAAGAAAATGAGGCATGTTTGACATAGATTGCATCTCTTTTCCGACAGCAGCTTACTTTTGATGCAGGCTTGACAGAGTCTCTATTTACTGCTCATAAAGATGAATTTATTGAACATGAGCAGGCTTCTTTGGGACAACTATACAAAGCCAAGGTGATTATTACTGACCATGTGTTTTACCTTTCCAACCATCTACATTGCCCTTTGCCTTTCACTCTCTTATGTGCCTTCCTAATTGCATGTTTCCCTACATAGTTTGTTGATACCTTTGTGAACGCATTTGCCTTTTTATTGGTTCCTCTTTATCTGTCTTCATGTGTCGTTCTCGATGGATGCAGATGTTATAATTTTGTATTAGCCAAAGTGGCAATCCTGTATCCAAATTCTAATCTAACTAAATCCTTCTGATATGGTTACGCACTGTAGATGGAGGAATTGCGTGCAGAGAACCAGCAAACTACTGAACCAACCGGGACAATTGGTCGATCCAAGGGAGCTTCAGTTACATCTTCTCACCAGCAGATATCTGTTACAGTTGTTACAGAGTTTGTGCGTTGGAATGAAGAAGCAATTTCAAGATGTACATTGTTTTCAGCTCAGGTAACACTGTGTAGAGTTCTATTATGTCTAGTTCTGTCTTCTCCACTGGATTGATTTGTAACTCAGCATACTATTGTGCGTACATTTTTTACGTAACTTCTGTATACAGCCTGCGACCCTTGCAGCCAATGTTAAAGCAGTATTCACCTGCCTGTTAGACCAAGTAAGTAAAGTGATCCTTTGATCAAAGTTGACAGTTTTGATATCTTGTCGTGGACACTAACTTTCTTCGTCCTTTTCTTTTCCTATTAAAGGTGAGCCAATATACAACAGATGGTCTTGAAAGAGCGAGAGACGCCCTGACTGACGCCGCTGCTCAGAGAGAGAGGTTTGTGTTGGGAACAAGTGTTAGTCGAAGAGTTGCTGCTGCAGCTGCTTCTGCTGTAATTTCCTAGTTTGACCCTACTGATATTGCTATATGTAATGCCACTGATTTTTTTGCCCTGCTATATTTAACTGCTTGTTAATAAATAATTTATGGGTACTGTGTAGGCTGAAGCGGCAGCAGCTGCTGGTGAAAGCAGTTTCAGATCCTTCATGGTGGCAGTTCAACGTTGTGCTAGCAGTGTGGCTATTGTCCAACAAGTATGTTTGATCCGAGTACTCTTGCTATATGTATGTATGCATATATATATAGACACACACACACGTAATATATGTATAAATTTGGATCTGTTTTTTTTTGTGTATAAGAAATAATGCATGATTGTATCTGATGGTCCTCCAATCTCTGATTTTAAAATGTAGCAAATTTTAAATATGAAGCGGTTTAGATGTACATAGCAGTCTTGGAATTTACAGTTTTCTCAAGTGTGGTGCAAACTTATTTCTTTTTTTTTTTTATAATTCCCTTTAAGGTTTTTAATATTTTCTTCCTATCAAATTGTTGAATGGTTGTAGGTTTAACATAAATTATTGGGATTCTTAATAATTATATATTTGTTGTTTTATGAAGTTTGATCGCTTTGCAAGAAGTATTGCTCATATTTATTATAAGAAGTGCATTGGATTCTTTCTCTACAGTATTTTGCAAACTCGATATCTAGGCTTCTGTTACCTGTAGATGGTGCACATGCTGCATCCTGTGAAGAGATGGCCACAGCTATGTCCAGTGCTGAGGGTGCTGCTTACAAGGGGCTTCAACAATGTATTGAAACTGTTATGGCTGAGGTCTGATATAGAATTTCTTTCACCTAATAATAAAATAAGACAATTTTCGGAAGCCTACATAATTTGAGTTCCGAACTTTTGCCATATAAGGCTGTTGTATGCATCATTATATTGATTTTAATCTGGTCGCATATTTCCAGAGCCATATTTGACTTTCCCTATCTTTTTAATGATTATCTAAATATGGTCTGCTAAATCTCTTATTAAGGTGGAGCGGTTGCTTTCAGCTGAACAAAAATCTACAGATTATCGGTCTCCTGATGACGGAATTATTCCTGATCATCGTCCAACCACTGCATGTACAAGGTTAATATAATTTCATGTAATTTTGCTTTTGTTATATAAGCATTGTGAATTTTTCAAAATCGACCATTGAGTATTATCTGTTTCTCATTTGCGCTTATTTTGTATTGTGTTTACTGCGGTGCAGATACTTTTCTTTTATTGTTTTTCTTTTTACTACTGTCTAATAGAAGATTGTTAGATAATGTCTCCTCTTTTGATCAGAGTTGTCGCATACCTTTCCCGTGTGCTTGAGGCTGCATTCACTGCATTAGAAGGCCTTAACAAGCAGGCTTTTTTGACTGAATTGGTAAAATTCTTTTTTTCCCTTGCAATCCTTCACTTTGAGATGTATTCTGTTCCGTGACATTTTTTTCAAGTGTGAATAATGATTTCTTTGAATATGTAAATACAGGGAAATCGATTGCACAAAGGTCTCCTAAATCATTGGCAAAAGTTTACATTTAATCCCAGGTTACAAAAATAACACATTGGTCTGGTGTATTAATCTTATGATCGTGCTCGTATTCTTGGTTAATAAGAAAGTTATGCTAATATCTACTTCTGTGTCCCAGTGGAGGACTACGACTGAAGCGTGATATAACCGAGTATGGGGATTTTATTCGTAGTTTCAACGCTCCTTCTGTTGATGAGAAATTTGAATTGTTGGGCATGTAAGTTTTTCCAGGAGCAATGTAATCTCACTTATTTTGTTTAGCGTTTCGTATCCTGATTAACTGTAACAACTTTTTACAGATTGGCCAATGTCTTCATTGTTGCTCCTGAAAGTTTGGCCACTCTCTTTGAGGGTACCCCAAGTATCCGCAAAGATGCACAAAGGTAATCATGAAATCATTTTTATTATTAGACTACACTCTTCGTGTGTGGTCAACTGGTTTTGCGCTTAGAGATTGCAAAACAAGAACCCTCTTTACTTTCATTGATAAATAAATTAGTGATACAATTGGTGATAGCAAAACAAAACTAAGTGATAACAATTACTGAAACTAAGCAAATCAAACAAATAAACAAATCGATAAGCAACATGCAGACTGATATAGAGATATCCCAGTAGTGTTAAGGTGGTTAAAGTAAACGAATTGCGTGAGTCATGTTCATGCCACATCACTTTTTATATGTATTGTTACGTTAATACTTGGAACTTGCTGTAAAACTATCTGTACAAACTGAAGACTAATAGTCATTAGTATAAAGCATATAAGGTGTGTTCAAGAATTATGGTTCTATATTCCGAGTCCTGACTATAACTCCAGTAGTAATTAAACTGAAGCAGCTGGGAATTCTGTAGATAGGACTTTTTAATACACTAGCGCCTCTTTGTCAACTTAACATCATTAGTACTTTTAACCAAAATTAATCCTAGTTCTGAATTCTGATAGCACCACCCTCCTCTTTATCTCTTTTTCTCTCACTATCAGCTATGTGATTACAAATTATATGATCCTTTGACTTGGTTGCAATTCTTAGGTTTATCCAGCTCAGGGAGGACTACAAGAGTGCCAAATTGGCATCTTTGCTCAGCTCTTTATGGTCAAGCTCTAATTGATAGGGGAATGAATGCGGAGATAGATATATAAGATTTTAATGATCTGAAAACCAATCACCCAATTACCATCAGTAACTGAGCTTCAATGAAAGGAGAATCTCGATTCTTAAGGCACCAACAAACCTTTGTTTTGCCATCAAAATGAAGATTACCGGGAAGTACCCCTCCCAAGTTTGCATAGGTTTAATATGCTTGTAATTCATCTTTTGAGATTGTATTTGTGTAGAAATGGGTGACGAAAACAAGTTTATATAATCTTGCATTGTTACTGTGTGTTTGTTTGTGATGATTGAAATTGAGAGAACTGGGTAGGTTTGTAACATATATAGTTGGGCTGTTGGGGTAGGTTTTCCCAGACCGGAGTAGAGTACTGTGATGACTTATTGAAAGCTAAATCGTTTTTTATTGATGTTTGTTTAACGGAAATCCTTAAGCTTTTATAGAGCAATAATTTGATATAAGGTTATTGCTTGTATGTGTTTGTTCAAGAACAGTGTCGGTGTTTTCAGACCCTTTGCTCAACGGTAGCTAATTCTGCTATTTGTTACTTCTGTCTATTTTCCACCTCGATAGCTCACGGCAACATTTCATAGAGTGAATTTAAATATAGATGGATGTGGTGGATCAAGAAACAGATAACAAGATATGTCCTTATTATGGTCTACATGCATATTGAAGATTTTAGATGTGGTTGTTATTTGCTTCTCTTATTTCAGTACGGGTTGTTGAATAATTTCTCATTCCAAATACTACAATATTTAAGAGCTTTTTCCTGCTATCAATTTACACAATGCAAATTCAATTTGTGATCGGTCAATTCATTCACATTGATCAACTTACTGCTAGTTACTAAGTATAGTTCAAAGTAGGAAATATGTAATTTTGCAACAATATGAAAAGATCTTCAATACTCCCATAAGATAATTGCAGTGCAGATACTACAATGTAATTTATTTAAATGTCAAAATCCAAAAAAGCTTTACCAATTCTCTCTAGTAGGTGTGAGTTGACCAGCGCAAGGAGATAGAATAATTATAAATTGTTTTGAGAGTTAATCAGGAATAACACGAGTAGTTAATAAATTTATATACGTATACACATCATTCTGTTGGTTAAAATAATTATGTGTAATATACAATTAGATCCCCCTGACATTCCCTATAAGTGGCTATGGTACACTAACCAAAGAGGAGTGCTACCAGCCTAGATGTAGACATTACCCCCCACTACTAACCCCATTACTAATTCGGAAGGCTTAGTGACAATGTCAGAATCGGTAGATGGTGTGTTGTATTTAAAAAATAAATATGTGAGTTAAATCGTTATTTTTTATTAAAAATGTAAAAAAATGCTTTTTGAAAATACGGGGCCGTAGCCCCCCACCCCACCCCACTCCACCCCAAAAGCTAGAACATCGTTTAATTAGGTATTGCGTGCTACTCTAATTTTTAAATATGGTCAATAAACTTTTATAATTTTATTTTGCCATTACCAGTATTTTAAAAGGAGCGTCTATACGCAAATTAGGCGGCGTTTAGACGGTAGGCGGAGCTTAGAAGGCTAAGATATTAGGCGGTTAGGCGGTAATCAGACAGAATTAGGCACTAGGCGGCCAATTTTATAAATCAACACAAAAGAGCAAAAGCATGGAGTTGCAATAAGAATTTAACGGGGAAAATAAATATAAAAGGAATTTGAGTCTTGGAATTTGGCATCACATTTGTGAGCGAATTAAGAGGAAGGTCTCAACCTGGATAGTTTACTATTTAAAAAATTAGAGTAGAAATATGACTGTTTAGCGACTGATACTCAAAATGTGCGACAAATTTAATATTAGAAAATAACATGACATTTAATTGAACTCCATTGTCACTCCGCTTTAAAGGTGACGTGGTGCATGCCATTATATCTGCAACGCCATCCTTCAATGATATATAGCAGAAACCAATTGAATGGTGAATTCGACTCGTGTCTGATTTCATTGATTTATGATCACTATTGATTTATGAAAAATATGTAACTAAATTAAACAAATCATAAATTAACAAAACATGCTATTTTTGAAATTAATTAACAAAAACATACCCAAACGTTTATAATTAACAAAAATATACCAAAAAGTTCATAACATAATTTGTATATTTCATACCCTTATTCCAAAAGTTCATACGCTTAGTTCAAAAGTTCATACCATAATTTCTATATTTCATACGTTTATTCCAAAAGTTCATATCCTAATTTGTATTTTTCATATACTTATTACAAAAGTTCATACCCTTATTTCAGAAGTTCATACCCTTATTTGTATTTTTCATACATTTATTCTAAAAGTTCATACCATTATTTCAAAAGTTACTACCCTTACTTCAAAAGTTAATACTCTAATTTGTATTTTTCATACACTTATTCCAAAATTTCAACTTCATAACCTTAATTCACCTAATTCATACATTTAATTTTCAACATTATACACTAATTAAGAAATCCAACTCTTACCCGTCATCCGATCTCGAACTATCACGTCGCCGTCGTGAGCCTCTCCTTCGATGACCGTATCTCCGTCGGTATCAATCTCGAATTTTCGATCTCGCTGTACACACTCGTCATCCATTCCGATAGATGTGTCCGTTTCAATTTCCACGGAAAAGAGAGATCGGAGAAGAGAGAGGAGAAAAAAAAGATCGAAAAAATAGAGTAATGATGATGAGATAGATCGGAAAGAGAGATTGGAGAGAGGGTGAGAGTATGAGAGAAAGGAAATAGATTGAGATAATCAGTTTTTTTGTTTTTATTAATTATTAATTGAAGATATGTTTTTGATAATTTAATTTTTGAATGTATGTTTTTGTTAATATAGCATAGATATGTTATGCTTATGTTAATTGTCCCTTAAACAAATTGTTTTACTACTATGGATGCATGTTGCACAATATATAACTCCTATGTTTTACTTTGAATAAAAAAATTCGGAAAATAAAGACAAATTCCAAGAACTATATAAAATTTTCAAACTTGAGTTCTTTCGTATAAATTTTCAAATTTTAAACTACTGAAATTAAATCAAGTATAACAAAAAATTTATAAGGTTGCCCTAGTATTTTTTTTTTTTTTTTAAAAAAATGAAAGATATTGAACAAAAATTCTTGAGCGGCCCAAAAGTGTGAACTCCTTTCACATCTTAGTTTTTTGTCGGTAAGTGGAGGTGGGGGGATGATCACCAGTCAAGGTGACACGTACAATTAGCCCAAATTTATTGTTGTTTTAGCGCGTGTGGACGTTTTCCTTTTAGCATATTTGACATATTTTAAAAGTCAACTCTTTGTATAAACCGAAGCACTTTTCACTGTCCAAGGAGAGAGAATAACTTATTGAATTTAATAAAATAATAAAGAGAAACAGAGAATAATAACAAAGGTCTGGCAATTTAATTTTTGTACAAACATCCTTAATGATAAAGGTTTAAACATTTGGTAATTAATGAAGCTCTAAACTGCGGATTTCCAACAAATAAGTCAGTTTTTATTTAAAAGTGTATACCATTCATTAATGTCACACTACATTTAGTTTAAATACTGTACTACCTTTTACAATTTCCAATTATTACGGGGTTTCCCCCACATTTATTAGATAAATACCGTATATATTGTTTACTACGTACAGGAGGAAACGACTTCTGAATTCTGATGAAGATATGAGCACCTGCATTTAATTTTCTTCTTGTCTGTGTCAAAACTACTTTATTTCATGATGAGAAAATTAATTGATCAGTAATATTACCATGATGCATTTCGTAATTTAGATACAATATATATCTACCAAAGAAACACACTTATTATATAATAATAAGAGAACACAACCGTAATAGTTAAGAGGTGCAATTATTGCACTACAATATTTCTGAATCAACGCGCAGACCGTAGATATAATCTATTGTCTGTGTAATTTTTTTGAAAATTACACAGTCAGTCCATGCTTTTCAAAATTACACAGTCAGTCCCTGCAAAAATTACACAGACAGTCCCTGGAAAAAACAGAAAGTTACGGATTTTTCAAAAAAAAATTAAATTTTATTCTACACTCTCTCTCTTTCTCTCAAAACCCCCCAATTTTCAACCCAAAAAATCACCCAAATCAATCAACCACATTAACTATCAACTTTATTAACAAAAAACCCCAAATCATCAATCAAACTTATCCATAATTCAAGGGTATATCTTTTATTCTCTAATTTATTATGTATTTTGTGTAATTTAAATTTGTAAAATAGGAAAAAATATATAAAATATGCAAATCCATAATTCACTTAGCTATATATCATTGTTTGTTGTTTGTTTATATTAATTATAGAAATTTTAATAATTGTTGATATTTGTCCCATTTTTGCATGTTTTTTTATTTTTTGTAATTTTAATTTGTAAAATAGGAAAAAATATATAAAATATGCAAAACCATAATTCACTTAGCTATATATAATTGTTTGTTGTTTGTTTATATTAATTATAGAAATTTTAATAATTGTTGATATTTGTCCCATTTTTGCATGTTTTTTTATTTTGTTTGGTTAATTTGAATTGTTTATGAAAAAATGTGTGTTTGGTTATGATTAAAAAATTGAATTATTATTGTTTGGTTTATGAAAAAATGTGTGTTTGGTTATCATTAAAAAATTGAATTATTATTGTTTGGTTTATGAAAAAATGTGTGTTTGGTTATCATTAAAAAATTGAATTATTATTGTTTGGTTTATGAAAAAATGTGTGTTTGGTTATGATTAAAAAATTGAATTATTATTGTTTGGTTTATGAAAAAATGTGTGTTTGGTTATGATTAAAAAATTGAATTATTATTGTTTGGTTTATGAAAAAATGTGTGTTTGGTTATGATTAAAAAATTGAATTATTATTGTTTGGTTTATGAAAAAATGTGTGTTTGGTTATCATTAAAAAATTGAATTATTATTGTTTGGTTTATGAAAAAATGTGTGTTTGGTTATGATTAAAAAATTGAATTATTATTGTTTGGTTTATGAAAAAATGTGTGTTTGGTTATCATTAAAAAATTGAATTATTATTGTTTGGTTTATGAAAAAATGTGTGTTTGGTTATGATTAAAAAATTGAATTATTATTGTTTGGTTTATGAAAAAATGTGTGTTTGGTTATCATTAAAAAATTGAATTATTATTGTTTGGTTTATGAAAAAATGTGTGTTTGGTTATCATTAAAAAATTGAATTATTATTGTTTGGTTTATGAAAAAATGTGTGTTTGGTTATCATTAAAAAATTGAATTATTATTGTTTGGTTTATGAAAAAATGTGTGTTTGGTTATCATTAAAAAATTGAATTATTATTGTTTGGTTTATGAAAAAATGTGTGTTTGGTTATCATTAATTGGTTATAATTGAGTTATCATTGTTTGGTTATCATTGAGTTATCATTGTTTGGTTATCATTAATTGGTTATGTTATCATTTTTTTGGTTATCATTAATTGAGTTATATTTGGTTATCATAGTTAGGATGACAGACCCAGGTCCACAGATTAAAGGGAGGTTGGGTATTTTACGACAGACTGGTCACATTTCTAGTCAGACTTGGGATGCTGGCAGAGAAGCGGGTAGAGGAGATGCCAATAAGATTAGGGTTTATAATTATAGTTGGCAGATACCGACGCCTGAAAGGGTAGTTCAAAATATCATTAGGGCTGGTTTTTACGGTATTTACAGTATAGGTAATTATACCGTAGACCGAGGGTTGATTACAGCCTTAGTTGATAGGTGGCGTGATGAGTCGCACACGTTCCATTTTGTCGGGGGAGAGTTGGGGATATCTTTACAGGATGTAGAGATTATGCTCGGTCTGAGGGTGGATGGTCTTGCTGTGACCCGGTCGGAGCGGAATGACACGAAGGCGAGCAGGTTGGCTATGATGGAGAGTTTGTTGGGTGTTAAGCCGGCTGACAATCAAGTCGATCTAAACTGTCTGACAGTTAGACTTGATTGGATGTTGCAGACCTTCGGTGAATTACCCCCCAACCCTAGTGAGGAGCGTTTACTATATCAGTCTAGGGCTGCCATGCTATTATTACTGGCTGCACATGTGTTTTCGGATAAGAGCAGTGATCAGATTCCACTCTGGCCTCTGCCATTTCTGGAGGATTTTGACACATGTGCTGAGTATAGTTGGGGATCAGCTCTTCTGGCCTGGTTAGAGGCTAATCTATGCAGGGTGGTACGTTGTAAGACAACCGGAGTAAGCGGGGCGGTGATGTTTCTGGATATGTGGGCGATTACCAGACTACTGCCGGTTAGACCGTGTGAAGAGCTGCCGGAAGATGTCGAGCCACCGGAGGGCTTGCCTAGGTTCCCCCTCGGTTACAGGTATGATGTTTATTTAGTTTTTGAATTGGATTTGCTTTTTTATATTATTGTGTCATCTATCATTTACTTAGCTGCCGGTTATATTTATTGTTTATCGGTTTTTGTTTGTATATTACAGATGGAAGATGTGGCGGCAAACTAACCTTACGCCATATGTCTACGGACATAATGTGGTCCACATACGTGACCAGTTTGACAATATGTCGCCTGAACAGGTAAATTTTAATTTTCGTATTATATGTAACTTACGTATTATATGTTGTATATGTTTGCATTGGTCTTATCTTCGCAGAATTTATTACTCGTCTATTTTTAAACCATTGTTTATATATTCTAATTTGATGATTACAGATAGTGTGGCAACCTTACGGGGATCTTAATCAGTATCCGGAATACTGCACGCGGGGCCGGTATATGTGGCATTGTTCTGTGCCTCTCATTTGTAATGAGAAGATTGAGTACCACCCCGCGGACAGGTTCATGAGGCAGTTCGGTTTTGTGCAGCGGGTCCCTACGTATATTTGGAAACCAAGACAGGGTCACGACAAGGATAGAAGATATGGGATTGGGCAAAAACACGACTGGCCTTTACTAACCGGAGAATTTATAGCCGTGTGGAATGACCGCCACACCCGTCTTATTAACGGCGAATATGGCACGGGGACGTCACCGGGTTACATGAAATGGTATAGAGAGCGGACCCGCATCTTCATAAACCCACTTGAACTTGCCCCGCCCCCTCACGGTTTCCGGGAGAATACGGGTGTCTTCAATAAAATGGTAACTACTAAATCGTTTTTTACTAATAAATCGTTACTTCTTTTTATGTATATTTCAATACTAATAAATCGTTTTTTATTGTTTTTTTTTACAGAAAGCGATGTTGCGCCGCAGTTTCAAATCGTTCAAACGGGCCAAAATGAGAACGGACGTGGACTTACTACGTAAGGAGTTCGCTGAAATGGGTATGAATCCGTATGGGTCAGCTGATGAACAGTCGGAGGGGGATGATGACGACGACGACGACGACGGTGATGACGACCTACGTTACGACCCACGAACTTACACTAGGGCTTCAAGTTGTCGGCGTCCCGACGAAAGAGGCGAATCTAGTAGCGGGGGTAGAAGATCGACTGGAGGTCGACACCCGACTACAGATCAGGGTCCGGGTCCGAGTTCAAGCAGTCATCGTCGTCGTTCTTCTTTTGCTGGGTCGGACTACGTTCAGACCGATGTTCCGTTCGAGCATCATCCTAGTCATCAGTCCACCGACAGTTGGAGTCGGGGGTTGACGATTACATCCCACGAGCGTGCGCCGCATCCAGAATCGCAGCAGCGACAAAGACGGCATACGGAGCTACACGAAATCGAAGAGTCTGCTGAGCCGTCATCGGATAGATTAACATCGGCGGGAAAGATGCTCCCTATGTCCAACTTTAAAACATTTAGTCGTTACAAAAAAAAATAAATGCACTGTTTTTGTATTTGATTTCTATGTTTGATTTGTACGTTATAATTTCGTAAACTTAATTTGATTCGAATGTTTGATTTGTATGTTTGTAAAAAATATTCTGTATTTTAATTGAGAGGACCAATATTGAGTTTTTACAAACCGTAAACCCTAAACCCTAAATTAAAAACCCTAAACCCTAAACCCTAAACCCTAAACCCTAAATTAAAAACCCTAAACCCTAAACCCTAAATTAAAAACCCTAAACCCTATATTAAAAACCCTAAACCCTAAATTACAAACCGTAAACCCTAAACCCTAAATTACAAACCCTAAACCCTAAACCCTATATTAAAAACCCTAAACCCTAAATTACAAACCGTAAACCCTAAACCCTAAATTACAAACCCTAAACCCTAAACCCTATATTAAAAACCCTAAACCCTAAATTACAAACCGTAAACCCTAAACCCTAAATTACAAACCCTAAACCCTAAACCCTATATTAAAAACCCTAAACCCTAAATTACAAACCCTAAACCCTAAACCCTAAATTACAAACCCTAAACCCTAAACCCTAAATTACAAACCCTAAATCCTAAACCCTAAATTACAAACCATAAACCCTAAACCCTAAACCCTAAAAAACCCTAAATATTCTGAAATTTACATACAAACCGTACATTTAATGTACGGTTTGTACAGATTTCATACAAACCGTACATTAAATGTACGGTTTGCATGTATTTTGTGCAAACCGTAAAAGTAATGTACGGTTTGTACCCCTGTTTTAAGCAGCGCCATTTTACGAATGTACTTTTTGCACTGAATCACCGTAAACAACGTAAAAAAAAAAATACTACAAACCGTAAAAGTAATCTACGGTTTGTAGTGTAAATTACATTGGATACCATATCCATCAAATGCATCCGACAACACTTTATTACTTTTGAATTATTATGACTTGACAACCCTATCCGAAAATGACTACTCAATGCATTATTAAAGTTTGGAAATGACTACACCAAAAAAAACACTACAAACCGTAAAAGTAATCTACGGTTTGTAGTGTAAATTACATTGCATACCATTTCTATCAAAATAATTCCGACAACACCTTATCACTTTTGAATTATTATGATTTGACAACCCTATCCGAAAATGACTACTCAATGCATTATTAAAGTTTGGAAATGACTACACCAAAAATTCACTACAAACCGTAAAAGTAATCTACGGTTTGTAGTGTAAACTTACACTATAAATATGACTCAATTTTGCCAATTATAACAAACCATAAAATCAAACACAAAAACATTTCGGAAATCTCTAAAAAAATCCTCATTTCTCCCCAATAAAATATACAAACAAACACTTTTCGAAAATGAATTACAACTATGGTTATGACAACAACCAATGGAATAACAACAACAATGCGAATTCATCCAGTGGCTCAAACGATGAGGTAACTGATTATTCGGAGCACTTTGAAGTCGATGAATTGACTTGGGAAACAAGGGATGAAATGCTTGTTGATCTTGCTGATGTGGCTGGAAATTGGGGTTTCATTCTTACGATTCGTAGGTCTGGAGGGGGTGATGGGAGCAGAACACTGTATGTTGATATTGTATGTGATAAATCGGGGGTTTACGAAAAAAAGAAACCATCTTCCGTAAAATCAGGTACAAAGAAAAAAGATTGCCCATTTTTCATTAAAGGTTACGTAGTTAATGGTGAATGGATGTGTCACGTAGAAAATGGACAACATAACCACCCACCTCCAACTTACCTCCAAGGGCAAGCACGACGTGCTCGTTTAACCCAAGATGAAAAAGAAATTGTTAAAACTTTAAGGCAAAGTAGTTTTAAAGTTGGTGCAATATTAGAGGCCATAAAAAATAGAAATCCTGACAATGTATCAAACGCTAAAACGATACATAATTTTTTGGCCGGACTGAAATTTAAAGAACGAGATGGTAGAAACCCGATACAGGAACTGTTTAATTTTTTGGATAGCCATCGCTACACGTTCTACTATAATATGAACCCATCAACCCATTCCCTTGAGAACTTGTTTTTTGCACACCCCGATTCTATAAGGATGTTCAAAGCTTTTCCTGATGTCTTGTTAATGGATTGTACATATAGAACAAACCGTTTTAATATGTCATTTCTAGAAGTCGTAGGAATGACATCAACGAACCAAACATATTGTTTAGGTTTTGTTTTCATGAGTGACGAGACAAAGGAAAGTTATATATGGGCATTGGAAAATTTTAAAGTTACATTGGAGGGGTGTATACTACCTAGGGTTTTTGTAACCGACAGGGAAATGGCCTTATCAAATGCTTTGTCCGTTGTTTTTCCCGATTCTCATCATATTTTGTGCACTTTTCATATTGCAAAAAATGTTTTGAAAAACTGCCGTAAAAAGATCCCTGATGAGGAGTGGCAGACGTTTCTAGATGATTGGGGTTTATTGGTTGATTCTGAGTCGATAGAGGAATACAATCATAACCGAACTTATTTCAATTCCTCTTACAAATCGTACCCTGCTGTGATTAAGTATGTAGACAAGCTTTTAAATGATTATGCTGAAAAGTTTGTTGCATGCTATACCAACCACACAACACATCTAGGTAACAGAACTAGCAATCGAGCCGAACAACAACATGCTAAGCTGAAAAGATCCCTTTCCACAAATACTGGCATGCTTGAAACTGTTTGGGTAGAGGTGAATAGAATTCTAGAAAAACAGTTTGAGGATATTAAGATAAAGTTGGATAAATGCAAGTCTT
This sequence comes from Primula vulgaris, assembly GCA_963920805.1. Taxonomy (NCBI): domain Eukaryota; kingdom Viridiplantae; phylum Streptophyta; class Magnoliopsida; order Ericales; family Primulaceae; genus Primula; species Primula vulgaris. Next base: position 36,638,862 of record OY987212.1, on the reverse strand, counting down.
ATTTTCCACATTCTGAACGAACACCTCTATTTATAAATCTTAGGTCGTATATCACACACTATGCCTTTGATTTATTATTTCAAGAACATAAAAAATGTGATGGCCAGGCTGATGAGAATTGTTCTTGCGGTTTCAAATTGTCTCACGGTTTACCTTGTCATCATATTATGAGTGAACATATTTGTTGGCCCGCGTGCTAACCTTAGAGGGGGGGGGTGAATAAGGTTTTGGCGATTTTCGCCTAATTAAACCTAAGTGCAACTAACACCCCAACTTACGCAATTCTAAGCTTAAGCGTTAATAAACGTTAATAAATTCAAACGCAAGCAATAAATAAGTAAGAATATAAGTTGCGGAAAGTAAAAGCAAGGGAAGAAGATGACACCGTGATTTATAGAGGTTCGGCAAAACGCGCCTACGTCCTCTCCTCGGTACTACCGAGTATTTCACTAAAAAATCTTTTCCCGGATATTACAATCCTAACGAGCTAATCGACCGATTAAGCTCCCCCTCACTTTATGAGTGTCCCGAAATGAAAAGACCTAGAGCTTTTAAGCAACTCGCTTACAAAGCCTCTACCCGATCACTCGCTCACAAAAATGAGTTTATAAAACACTCGATACAATTTTGTTACAAAAATGTAACTACACTCACTATTCTATTTGCTTCTAAATAAGCTAATTGGTGAGTCTTGGTTGTTGATCGAGCTTGAGTCGCTTTCTTCTTTGATTTCCTCTTTTTCGAATATTTTCACCAAAATGGTGATAAATTGGGTTTTTATTGAAAGAGGTATTTGGATGATTGATTGGTAAGCTTGGTGTTGTAATTGGTGACTTTGGAGAGATGATTGGGCTGGTTTATATAACAGCAAAGTCTGTTTTTCTGGGTTATGACCGTTGTAGGTTTTAACAGCTATTTTCCAGAATAAGCTGAAAAGCTGTTTTCGAAAACTGCAGAAAACGATCGGTCGTTTTCTACAGTCGATCGGTCGTTTTACAGAAAACGATCGGTCGTTTCCTGAAAACGATCGGTCGTTTTTATACTGGACTCACTGGAAGAAATTGGATCAAAAACGATCGGTCGTTTTTGTACAGTCGATCGGTCGACTGTAATCCTGGTCCCGTAAAACTTCGAATGCTCATAACTCCTTCGTTTTAGCTCCGATTTTGGTTCCGTCTGAACCTGTGGCTTCGTTATCGAATGCTCTATCATTTAAAGACCTGAAATATACGTTTTCTATTTTTGGACAAGACAAGCATTATATCATCGAAATTGTAAAATCATTAAACGCATAATCAAAGTAATAATCAAAATCATTATTGAACTCTATGTTCAACAATCTCCCCCATTTTGATTATGACAAACTAATGATGATTTTACAAGATACAAGAAAAATATCTCCTCCATTTTAACAAAACGCATTTACACCAAAATATATCATTTTTCTCCCCCTTTGGCATTATCAAAATGCAATCAAAAAAAAATAAAAGATGGGGTTATGTGAAGGGTTTTTAAAGAAAAACCAAACATGAAAAATGTAATTATGATGCATATACCCGACCCAACTAATCACATATATGTAGATATTATAGATTAGAGTATACCGCATATGTGATGTGGAGTCGAGTCCGCTCGCTAATGGCATTTGCATTGAGCGTTGCCGATTCCTAATAGGTGGTACCACTTGTTGGTATGCCTTCCACCTTTGTTGATCAACGGCACTTCATCTTTGATGGTGGAGTCGATCTTCTTGACTTCCACGGCTTTTGTCGGCATTGCCAACCATTTGTTGATTTTCTCCTTTTGGATGGAGATACCTACAACACAAATTTTGTCCTTTGGTACCCAATTTCTTTTGGGTCCGACATTGTTAGTGGCTCGGGTCTTTACTACCCATTTCAAATCGCTTCTACTAACATGGAAACGATAAGGGCATCTAGGAGAAATATGCTCATTTCTACTACAATGCACACAATGCTTAGACTTTTTAGTATAACGATAGTTATACGTAGTTTTGGAAAGGTTTTTCGGAGCATCCGATTTGGTTTGAAAACCTACACCCTTCCTATCATTAAAAGATTTTTGAAAAATCTTGGAAGTACTCCTTTTTGGAAAAACAACCTCTTGTTTAGGTGGAATAGGAGTTTTTGAAATGTTAGAGGCTTTAACGAAGCGGGGTTTGTTAGAAGTAGAGCTAATGCAATCAAAACCTATACCGCTCTTATCATTGACATCTTTTTGACAACTCAAAATGTTATCTAAAACGGTTTTACCTTTAGAAAACTTTGAAATTGTTAAATTAAGTTTTTCAATGGAAATGACAAGCTCATTGTTTTTAGTTTTCAAAGATTCATTCTCGGTTTCTAAAACCTTGACCTTGTCATTTAAGCTAAAAGCATGAGAACTCAAAACCTTGTTTTTGCTTTTAACTTTATCGAAAGCATCTTTTAACTCTTCAAAATTTTCTAATAGATCACAATCTAAAGAAGATGGTTTTGAAAGAGTTTTAGTAAGTCTAGAGACTTCATTTTTAAGAAAATTGATCTCGGTTTGTAAAGACTTATTATGAATGACGAGATCATTGTTTTTTTCTTTCAAGTCTTCCTTTTCGTCATCTATATCACTTAAAGAAAATGACGATGTTGGAATAGACTCATTTTCAATTTTATCTCTTTTTAAAGATCTTATTTCTTCATTGAGAGAAGAATTTATCTTTTTAAGAGATTTGACCTTCTCTACAAGCTTAGGAAATTTTTCGGAATAAATTCCACACATATGAATAAGTTCATCATGAGAGAATTCTTTTACCTCATCGTTGTCACTTTCGCTTGAGTGGTCACTTTCGCTTGAAGACGATTGGTTAGGCTCATTGTTGTCTTCCATGGCCATATAGCAACCAAGATGCGCGACTTCATCTTGGTCGGAGCTATCGCTAGAGCTTGAAGCGGATATCTTCTTCTTGCCTTTGCTCTTGCGATTCATGACGCAATCTCTCGCCATGTGTCCTTCCTTGCCACAAGTATAGCAAACAAAATCGTTAGAATAAATTGAATTATTTGACGATTTACCTTTATGTTTGCGGTGGTCTTTTAGCTTGAGGATTTCCTTGACGATTCGAATGATTTCCATTGAATTTTTGTCGTCCTTGGATATCTCATCGCATTCGTCACAAGTCGTTCCTTTGAAAGCTATCTCCCTCTTTTTCGAGATTGGCTTGTGACTATTGAGGGTGATCTCGTGTGTAATGAGCGAACCCGTCAATGCATCAAGAGTGTATGTGTTCATGTCGTGCGCCTCTTGAATTGCGGTGACCTTTGGTTCCCATTCCTTCGGCAAGCTCCGAATCACCTTCGAAACCATTTCCTTACAAGACAAAGACTTACCAAGAGATGTTAATCCATTAGTAATAGTAGTAAATCTAGCAAGCATGTCGGAAATAGTTTCACCCTCGCTCATTTTAAAAAGTTCATAGTCATGAACTAAAAGTTGGAGTTTGCAATCCTTAACTTGGTTAGTTCCCTCGTGCATAACTACTAACTTATCCCACATAGCCTTAGCGGTTTTACAAGCGGAAATTTTGTTGTACTCGTTAGGAGAAACGGCACAAACAATAGCGTACATCGCTTTGGCGTTGGTAGAGTAGGCTTCTAGTTGAGCATTATCTAGGTCCTCTACGGGGATTTGGATCTCGCTATTCTCGGATGTAGGTGCGGAATATCCTACTTTTATGGTCATCCAAAGTCTAACGTTATAGCTTTGTAAAAACATGCTCATCCTATCCTTCCAATATGAAAAATTTATTCCATCAAAATATGGAGGTGTATTGGGTGATGAAGCCATGCCGGATGCGAAATTAAGTATATTAGCCATCGGGATCTTAACTCTTAAATCGTTAGATTTCTATAATCAAGAGCCTCGGCTCTGATACCAATTGTTGGCCCGCGTGCTAACCTTAGAGGGGGGGGGTGAATAAGGTTTTGGCGATTTTCGCCTAATTAAACCTAAGTGCAACTAACACCCCAACTTACGCAATTCTAAGCTTAAGCGTTAATAAACGTTAATAAATTCAAACGCAAGCAATAAATAAGTAAGAATATAAGTTGCGGAAAGTAAAAGCAAGGGAAGAAGATGACACCGTGATTTATAGAGGTTCGGCAAAACGCGCCTACGTCCTCTCCTCGGTACTACCGAGTATTTCACTAAAAAATCTTTTCCCGGATATTACAATCCTAACGAGCTAATCGACCGATTAAGCTCCCCCTCACTTTATGAGTGTCCCGAAATGAAAAGACCTAGAGCTTTTAAGCAACTCGCTTACAAAGCCTCTACCCGATCACTCGCTCACAAAAATGAGTTTATAAAACACTCGATACAATTTTGTTACAAAAATGTAACTACACTCACTATTCTATTTGCTTCTAAATAAGCTAATTGGTGAGTCTTGGTTGTTGATCGAGCTTGAGTCGCTTTCTTCTTTGATTTCCTCTTTTTCGAATATTTTCACCAAAATGGTGATAAATTGGGTTTTTATTGAAAGAGGTATTTGGATGATTGATTGGTAAGCTTGGTGTTGTAATTGGTGACTTTGGAGAGATGATTGGGCTGGTTTATATAACAGCAAAGTCTGTTTTTCTGGGTTATGACCGTTGTAGGTTTTAACAGCTATTTTCCAGAATAAGCTGAAAAGCTGTTTTCGAAAACTGCAGAAAACGATCGGTCGTTTTCTACAGTCGATCGGTCGTTTTACAGAAAACGATCGGTCGTTTCCTGAAAACGATCGGTCGTTTTTATACTGGACTCACTGGAAGAAATTGGATCAAAAACGATCGGTCGTTTTTGTACAGTCGATCGGTCGACTGTAATCCTGGTCCCGTAAAACTTCGAATGCTCATAACTCCTTCGTTTTAGCTCCGATTTTGGTTCCGTCTGAACCTGTGGCTTCGTTATCGAATGCTCTATCATTTAAAGACCTGAAATATACGTTTTCTATTTTTGGACAAGACAAGCATTATATCATCGAAATTGTAAAATCATTAAACGCATAATCAAAGTAATAATCAAAATCATTATTGAACTCTATGTTCAACAATATTTTATTCGGGAAGCCTCTTCCTCTAGAATATATTCATCCATTCTGGAAAAAATTAGACGTAATTGATGATAATGGGAACACCGATGATTATGGGGTAGAGGGTGATCTAGAAGAGTTTAAAAGTGTTTATGCTAGGAAAAGTAATGTTGAAAAACGGCGTATGAAAACACAACTCCGAGAGATAACCGTACCAGCCAGAACATCCGTCAGTGACCCCGAAGTGAGAGTAAATAGGGGGAGACCTAGAAAAGGCGACAAATCTAGTAAGAGGGATAAGTCGGGATGGGAGTATGTGGAGGAGGAACATGGTGCTGGTGCTAGTAGGGACAAGGGCAAAGGCAAGGCTGATGAAACACCGGAGGTAAGGGTAAACCCAACTAGGAGGCCGCGAAACCAGAACCCTAAACCCACCCCCAATAGGCCAACCTTCCTGTACAGTGACCAAATATGGTTCATGTTACATAGTTACATCGAAACGGTTTATGATGTGCGTGGGGATGGTAACTGTGGGTTCCGGGTACTTGCAAATGTGACGGGTAAACAGCATGGGGAAGATGATTGGTATGCGGTAAGATGTGAGTTGTTTCAAGAGCTGCAGCAAATGAAAGGTGTTTATTATGAGCTGTTTGAGAATCTTGGCTTTGATTACCGGTATGATTATATTTTATCAAGTTTAAATTTTTATCATGCTACAAATCCCGCACCTCTTGACAAATGGATGAGATTTCCGTCTTATGGGTTTTTAATTGCTTCTCATTACAATATTCCAATTGTATTGTTGTCCTTATGGCACAATAATGATGGAGGGGTAAACGTGTGGAACAGTACTTTTTTACCTCTTTATACTGGTCCGCCTCGGGGAACGACAAATTACATCCCGACTGTAATGGTGTTCGTCAACAGTTGTCACTATGCTCAGGTTATTCCTAAAGAAGAAGGGATCTTCCCAATGCCAGGAATTATAGCACGGTGGGAACAAACGCGCACTGAGACAGCTGCGCCATGGAAGGAACTTTTTCGACCAAATTTCAAGTTATATATGGCGCTGGAAAAGCAATCGGGAAAGAAAAAAGCAAATGAAGACGAAGCTATAGACCTAAGTCCATAATCATTTCTTTATTTTTAATTTGATGTAAATTACTATTTTTTCCAAGTTGTTGTAAATTTATATGATGTAAACAAATGTTTAATAAATTTGTTTTACGAAATTTAGTTCTATGAAATTTTGTTGTAAATTTTGTTTAATAAATTTGTTTTATGAAATTTATAAGTTCATATTCATGTTCGCATATTGAGTTAATTTTTTTTACGAAATTTATATAATTTATCATTGTTTCATTCAACAAAATTGATGATTGACACCAAATTAACGACTTAGTTAATGTTTCATATTGCGTTATACAAGTGTTAAAAACAAACCAAAGGTACTTCACAAAAATTGACGATTTAGTTAATGATTCAATAAATATCAACTTATACACTTGACAAAAATATAACATGTAAAATTTTGAACTTATACAATAAATATCAAACATAAAATTTATCAAATCAACTTTATTTGTGTAAATTTGTGTAAATTTTGTGTTCATTTTGAGATATTGTTACAATATTGGTAATTTATTTTATGTAAAATTTTAAAAATAAGGCATTTAGTTTTTTTATTAAAAAAATCATATTTATTTTGAAAAAATTATTCAGTTTTTTAATTTTAATTCTCAGTTTTTTTTTTTTTTTTTAAGCAAAAAAATGCTGTAAACCGTAGAAAAAATCTACGGTTTACAGTGATTAACTGTAATCCGTAGATTAAATCTACGGTTTGTATTAATTCATACAAACCGTAGATTAAATCTACGGTTTACAGTTAATCACTGTAAACCGTAGATTTTTTCTACGGTTTACGCGTTTAAACAGATTAATTGCAGTAAATTAATCCAACCTCGCTAGTTAATTAACATTTTATCTCCACATATTTTAAAATTTACTCTTATTATTTTCATGACCACTGCGGGGTGGACACGAGACGGATTAGACGGATTTACCTCAATTCTAATTCAACCCGTAAAATAAACGGCATGACGGAATGATAAAATTTAAATTTCAACCCAACCCATTACAATTAAAACTCCAACCCAACCCAACCCGCAAAATAAATTGCGGGTTGAGACGGGTTGAGTTTAGATTAATTCTTAAATTTTTATTTTGATATTTTATTTTTTATAGTTTGCATAATCAACCTAAATTTTAAAATAAATCGAATATTTCAAAAAGAAATATAAATTAAAACCAATCAAAATGCGTTTAGAATATTCGCGAACAAGTAATAAAAGTAAAATATAACAAGAATGAAAATTTTGTATCTTAAAATACATACAATGTATATATAAACATTTCCCATATATATATATATATATATATATATATATATATATATATATATATATATATATATATATATTGCGGGTTGAAACGGATTGGGACGTATTAACACGCGGTTTATGAATCTCAACTCTAACCCAACCCGCAAAATATATAGCGGATTGGGACGGAGCGGATTGATTTTTTTTTTTTACATTCAACTCACCCCAATCCATACGGGTTGGGTTATTGGGAGGGTTTGTGGATTTTTGGCCCACCCCTAACCACTGCTTATAAATATCAAAAATAATCGTCAATTTTATAATGTGTTAAAAGATTACTTTACATTTTAAAAAATTGAACAAACCCAAAATAATGGACTTATAAATTAAAAAAGGGTACGGAGTATCAATTATTTAGTAACACATGTAGAAACAAATAACTTCACACACTCATTTAATTATAATATATGAAATCACATGCAATTTTGACAAAATAACTAGTCTCAAGATTGACGAAACGTTTCTTTTTTAAACTTACATGTACATTTTAACAATAAAATTATATGTTTGTTGTAAATCAACTATTAGGTATATAATAATATAGATACAATAAAGATAGATTCGTTTGCTTGTTGACGGGGCTATATAAAAGGTTGAGGGGGCTATATAAGAGTCATATACAAAATATAATTACGAATCAACAGATACAAATACTATAAGAATCCTAACTGGAGTAGGAGTCTTTGAAAACCGAATAATTTGTCCGGTTTCGGTACCAGTTTTGCCAAAAACCGGACCTAACCCAGCCCTAAGATAGGAGTTTTAACACATCCATAATATACTACAGCACTCGCCCTGCATGTATGTCTCTATCTTGAGTCTTTCGTCTACATGTAGCGCGCGTGGTAGAGAAGTCAAGTCGATATCTATTCGAAAATGCCAACACATAAAAACCATAAGTTCGGAAAATTCAACGTGGGACAAAACCGACACTTAGGAGAAAAATGGTGTTGCCGAATGATAAAGGCCGAATCATGATGAGTGCGTGTAACTGACTATGAAACTTATGTCTCGTTAAAACCTTGCCAAAGAAAACCATGTGGGAGAAAATTTGGTTGAATGACAAAAGAGTACATGATAGTCAATACAATAGTGGGTGAACTAACCATATAAGAAGTGCATCGTAAAAACCTTGTCAAAGTAAACCCACTGGGAAAAACATATGATCGAATGAAAAATAGTGCACAATGGTTAGAAGTATACGACTGGATACTCTTCCTGATTTCGACAATATTTAGTGAGCTATTGGGAATGTATCTCGTTAAAAATCTTGTCAAGGAAAACATTGTGAAAAAAAAACATTGGTTCAAGGACAAAAAGAGTACACGAGCATGCAACTAGATGATTCACTCACTTGCACACGACAAGATGCACAATTTTCTGGATGATCACCCTCACTCGCACACAACTGAGTGTAATGGTTTCATATTCCAATAAATAGTACGACCATTCGACTGGATGTTTTATTTCATAACGTATTGTAAGTCAACTATTAGCTATATAATACGAAGAGAGAACTAGAGAGAAAACGAGTCAAATATATATCTATTAATGTATCAATGTGTTACATATAATGAAGGGCTCAACTTTTTTTATATAAAGAGAGGTTGATGACTCTAAATTAGAGTCGTATATAAATTATAACTAGAAATCAACAGATACAATTACTATAGCAATACTAATTAGAGTAGAAATGCTAATACATCTATAATATACTACAACAATGTTAAATTTTTTATTTTTACTTTTCTTACGGTGGAGATTAGTTGTTTGACTGTCAAAATTGTTGTACAAGAAATCAAATAGAGTATCAATTACATAATCTTATGCTATAAAAAACTTCCATAAATAACTAATTTTGCTAAAAATTAGGACTCGAAATATTATTAGGGTAGGATCATATGAATATACAAACAGTTGTTAAATACCATAAATAAAAGTAAATAGATATATAAAAAAAATGTAATTTAGTATCCAACTTGTTGGTCTCTCCCCACATATAATTATTGCTTTCCAACTCAAATCTCTCTCTCTCTCTCTCTAAAAGTCAGCGCCTTCCTTTTTATCCCCTCTCTCTCTCTCTCTCTATATATATATATATACATACATAACAACAATATATATAACAAAAATAAATAATGGGTAACGACGACGACTGGGATCTCTACGCCGTCGTACGTAGCTGCCTATGCTCCTCCGCCACGTCATCTTCATCCACCACCGTCACAGATCCAGTTATAAAACCAACAACTTTAAAAAACAGAGATAATTATAATATTACTCAACACTCACAAATATTACAACCACAGTTGTTGTATACTACTAATAGTAATATTAATAATAGCAGCAGCAATTACAACCCTTTAGTCCCGATATCGCCCCTCTCCGTCCTTAGCGGCTTGCATGATGTATCACCGCCACTGCAGGTTCCGGTTAAGAGGCAACCCGTCGGGGAAGTCTCAAACGCTGTTGTTATGCCGAGTCCGAGGTCTAAAAGAAGGTAAAATAATATAATATATTTACTTTTTCTTTTAGTTTTTTTTTTCAAGTATATAGGGATGCAGTTGTAACCCAGAAAGTAAAGTTAAATGGGACTGTTTTTTTTTTTTTTTTAAGTATTAGTTTTTTTTTCTTTAATATGGGCTCTATTTTTATTTTTATCAAAATACAAAGGAAAAAAAAATACTTTTTTAATCACTTTTCTCGATTGATGTTATGGAGTATGATTTTCTTTAACTTTGTTTGTTTTTTCTAAGATGAGAGCAAATATTTAATCAAAATATTCATCCACTTTTATTTTGAAAATGAATAAAAATAAAGAGTGGGGTTTTACCCACCATTATACTATAACAAATTTAATCCTTTTTTCCATTAAATTTTACCAAAGTAGAGGGCATGTAGCCCTGCAACTAGTTTTTGGATTATGTTACTTTTTTATTGGGATGGGTGAAGGAAAGGAAACATAAGAAGATATGGTTTCACTTTTACTTTTAAGAGTGTGAAAGAAATTTACTTTTAAGATAAATGCTTTCTTATTTCTTAAGGTCTTGTTTGATTGGAGACTTGCAATTTTGAAGAAAACAAACGAGGTCATATTTTTATGTTGATTGAAAAATAATATGTGTGTTACTAGGGAATTTAATTGTTGAGTACAAACAATTAGTTCACTCAAATTTATATATTTTCTGTTTTATTTTTAAGACTAGAAAGGTCATATTTTTATGTTGATTAAAAAAGTGGTCATCAATCAATCAAGCCAGTATTTGAAGATTTTAACTTTCTGCTATCTTCAAGAATTGATCTTTGTTTAAAATGTATTTGGTAATGACTAAATTAGGAAAAATTAGTGTGGGGTTTAAGGTAAGTTGGTTTTTGTTTATGGTGAGGCAATGGAAAGAGAAAGATTTGCCTTATTAGACAAATTTACCTTGATTTTTATATGTGAATAAAATCGGAAGTTGATGCTTTTACCTTATTTTACAAATTTTTCAGTTACCATTTCCCTACTTTTTTGTCCTCTTGCTATTTTCCTTTACAAAAGTAATAGTAGGTGGATGATAAAAAAGTTTTAAATTTTCTCTTTTGTTCTTTTGATCTTTCGAATCTAACCCCCCCTTCCCATTTCTTAATATAGTGAAATAAATAGATTTTTTAGGACACCTAGAGCTTTTTTGGTTTCAGTTTTAGCTCATCTGTTTGTTACTTTTGTCTCATTAACTTCAATGGAGTACTATATATCCAACCAATTTAAGTTTTTTTCTATACCTAAATAATTCATTAAAAAAATATATTTCCAAATTTGAATTTATCATCATTTCATGATGTGTTCTTATAGAAACAGTCCTTGATTTTGTAACTGAAGCAAAATTGCTTAATTCTTTTTGCAAAAATTCTTTTTGATAAGTTTAGTTTGTTTCAGAAAAATCCAGAAGAAGATGGTATGTCAAGTAGCAGCAGAGGATTTATCATCTGACACTTGGTCTTGGAGAAAATATGGCCAAAAGCCCATCAAAGGCTCTCCTTATCCAAGGTGACATTTTAGTTTCAATCTATAAAATTAGAACCTTACCCTTTTTTTTTTTCTTAAAGAACCTTACTTGTTATTGGAAAATTATGTAATACTACTATAAGATGTGGCACTTAGGAATTCAGTTTACTAGTTTGGTAACATGTTAGGAGTTGCATCATCTTTTCAAGTTAGAAAACAAAACAAAACAAAGAGATCAATTCTAAGTTGAACCAATTTAATTGTTTTTATTTCTTAAAAGATGCAACCAAACAAGCCTCCTAATACTTCTAAATTTGGCTTAGGACTGGTATTGGTAGTGATTCCCTTAAGACTTGCTCTATGTTACCAAATGCAGTTCATATGCATTATACAAGCAGTAGCATTCTTAATTTCCCTTTTGATTCCAGCGGAAAAAGTTGTTCTAGATTATAACTAGTCCCTCCGTTCCCAATTAATTGTCTATTACGAAACTACGTGCAATTTTGACCGACCGATAACTTGTATCAAAATTTTCGAAATGAAATTTTTTAAAAGTTAATCATATAGTTCAAACATTAAATTATATGATTTAGTTTTGAAAATTTTCATTTCGACAATTTTGATACAAGTTATAAACCGGTCAAAATTGCACGTAATTTCGTAAAAGACAATTAATCGGAACGGAGGGAGTAATTAACAAGAGGTTAAGCCTGGTTTCAAATGTGTTTTCTTCTTAATTCTCTAAAGGTTAAGCTTACCACATTTTCGTTGCATCCTTCTTCGCTCCGGTTTCCGAATTTAAAAGGCTATTTTTTCGTGCCATTTGTGCGTTCTAAATTTTCATTTTTAAGCTACTTGTTTATAAATTCCAAGGGATGTGCGTTCTAAATTTTCATTTTTAAGCTACTTGTTTATAAATTTCCCCCTTGGAATAAGACTTTCCCCTCACGTGTTCAAAACACTTATGCCAAAACTACTCTTCATATAATACCATTCCACTAATTTGATGTTCGAGTATTCTATATAAGTAATTTGAAATATATTTTTCTGTTGTTTGTTCAAAAAACATCAGGGGCTACTACAAATGTAGCACATCAAAAGGATGTTTGGCTAGGAAACAAGTGGAGCGGAACCGATCCGACCCAGGAATGTTCATAGTAACCTACACCGCCGAACATAACCACCCTATGCCTGCCAACCGGAGCTCCCTTTCTGGCATCTCTCGTCTCAAGCCCGATGGTCCTACCACCACCACAGAGGAGAAGAAGGACGAAGACGATGAGAAAGAAGATTTCCCAGAAGCGGATGAGGAAAACGATGAATTTGTTGGCTCTGATATGGCCGTTGGTGACGATTTTTTCGAAGGTTTAGAGGAATTTACTGGGTCTGGTGATGGAGATTGCCTTCTGGATCGTTACCCTGAGAATAGACAGCAAGTGTTGCTGGCAAGGGAGGCTGAGTTGTCGCAGAAATCATGCTAGTTTTGATTAGTACACTTGTAATTTTCTTTTTATAAAACAAATATTTACATTACTAGTAATAATTAATAACAGTACACCAAGGTATAGTAATTTGGGTATTGTAAATCTTACTAAATTTTCATCTAACCACCTTAGATCACTGGTCTATCAAAGATTGTAAGCTTACGAGTAACAAAGAATCTCGGTATCTCACTACTTTATGAATTCTTTCATTCTCCATTCCACTATTAGCAAGTCTATTAGAGGAAACAAAAAGTTGATTCCTTAGTTTTTTGATCACTTTGAAGATGCTTTACTTTATTATCATATAGTCCATGTTAATTTTCCCAAATTAATTTTAGCCGCTGTTGTATTATTGGTCACAAACTGTCAAAATCAATATGATAAATGTTCATTTACAGTAGACTTCATCATATACTTCATCACAAGTTGTTAAAATGAAGCTCCAACCATACAGGGACTAATTATGTGTTGTTATAGTCACTGCCATAAATGAGCGTTATATGCCCTATAAAATGCAAAACAACAATGACTTTTTTCCTTTCTGCTGAACTTTTTCACGTCTGTTTAGGCTCTTTTCTAATTTCCTAAAAAATAGGAATTCCCGCAGGCAGTTTAGTGTTCAGTCCAAACAAACTACACAATGTTTCAGGCAAGTTCCACTTATTCTATCTGCTGTACAATATAAAAACTAAAATGATAACAATATTTCTCAGAGAATGAGACTTCCCATTGATATATAGTATGTGTCAACTAAAACGCAATAAATATGGCATCCTTTATTAGCCTTGGGGTGTGGCTATCAGTATCACTAATACAAAATTGGTAAAAAGGGGGCTAAGATCCGTAAATTGGGTTTCATTCTAAAACTCCAAGCTTTTAAGTCTATCAAAATATTAGCTTTATTTTATTTTATTCAGTAAATCAAACCACATGCACTATTTACTCTTCACTGCTTTGAGTTATCAAATTTTCTGTTCTTATGAATCTTTTGTATTTAGTTATGCTTTGTAGTGTTTTTTGTACCGAAACTTACAAACAGAAGAAAATTTTCGAAACTAAAAACAGTGCTGAGTAACTAGAAACAAAGTTGATTTTTTTTTATAAGCCTAACAACCCGGAGGGTTAGAATGACACCTAATTTGGGGTGCTAGCCCCTCTCTTCCCACAAAATTGTCCCTAGGATGCTTATCGATTATTACTGTTATGGAAACAAAAAGATGTCCTATTTAGTTGCTAATGCCAACTGATTCAGTTTTCACCATCTTTTCTGCAGCTGTAGCAGCCGCAGAGGCCGCCTTACCTAAACCCATCTTTTCCAATTCTTTCGAAAAACCATCGATATCCGCTTCTGTTATCTTATAGGGGCTGTGAGAAGGGCCGGGAAATGTACCATTTGCTACTTCTTCTCTGTATTCAACTAAAGCCTTGTTAATGACATCCCCCACTTGCGCATATTGTTTGCAAAATTTTGGGGTGACCTACAAAATAAAGTTGAAACTGCGATATTCAGATTTCAGAACAGTTTTCATAGTAGAAGAAAATATAGATGTAATAACTAGTATTAACCTTGGCGTGGTGAGGGTGTTGCATCATTCCCAGTAGATCATGATAGACTAGAACCTGCCAGAAAATGAAAAATTAAATGTATGTTGATGCCAAAAAAATAAATGATTTGCCATATTAGCATGAGGAAATATTAATGTTTCATGCAAAGTAATGCCAAATGTAATGAAAATGTTCTTCTTAAAAAAAACCGGCTTTCCAGTCGCAAGAAAAATTGGGATGTACATTCACAAGTTTGCAGCTAAAACAACATCACACTGTACTCAATTGCAATAGCCGAGAAAAGTGAAGATCATTTAAAAGGTAGATCAAGACTCCTTTATCCAACATTTCCTCTAGATAGATCCTAGATTTACTTATTTCTTCCACTATAACGCCACAGTCTATCATGAACAAAAGTTTACTCACAGGTTGTGTTAGAATTAAGGAACGCAATACTATCCAATTTTCAGTACATAAAAAAGGACGGCATTCAAATTTTGACCGGTGAACATAAATACTCATTATACGAGCTCCATGAGTCAACCGATACTGTTGAAGTCTCTAGAGTCTCCACCTTCTCATACTATTTAATTACCTATATTGCAATACAGCAATATCATGGTTGACGGAACACCAACTCACATCGTCTTAAGATCTAAACCTCTATACAATAAATTGAAATTTAAAGTTAAAGCTCGAACGACGCAAATTTTCGCATACAAGCTTTGGAACTCTAGACAAACTTTTCAGTTTCTGCAAACGTAAATACGAAAAGCTAGGGTAAGGGCTTGTGTGGTTGCATATTAAGCAAAAAGGCTGAACTTCATGAGGCTTAGTGGGAAAAAACTACTTTATCCAGTTAAAAGAAATCTTATTAGGTCAAACAATACAAGAAAATCAAAGCTGTCGAACCAAATTAAGTCCAGCTTTAAAACAAAACAAAAACTGAGCTTATAAACTGCAACCAAAGAAGGCCCAAGTATATACAGACCTGGCCACTACAGAACGGTCCAGCCCCAATACCAATGGTGGGGATCTGAAGAGCAGCTGTGGTGGCAGCTGCAACAGCTGGAGGAACACATTCCAGAACGACCGAAAAACAACCTGCTTCCTGTAGAGCAAGTGCCGTCTCAACTACCTGCAATAACCCAAATTAGTCTGAAAATTGGCAAGAATATATAACAAAATTAAGGTGTCAAACTATAATCGTCAGAGGCTTATTAAATAACTAAGCCTGAAGGCCGAGTGTCTGATACAGGATGAATAAAAGTAGGGAAATTACAGTCTAATCTATCCCTAGATTTCGATTTTGTAAGCCAACCTACAAAATCATCATTTAGTACACTACTTTAGTGTAATACGTATGGAAAACAAACATACATGGGGGGAGTAAAAATAGGACAAACATTAAGAATAGTGTACAAATTCTACACTTAAAAAAAACAGAAAATAGTGAAAAACTTCTTCTGTTTCTCTAACTATTTAGACTCCAACCTATTATTCTTTCAATTGGTATTTACTAGATCCCGGAGACAAGTTACGGTAGTGTAGAAACCGCTTACCTTTTAAGGTTGGTGTACAAAATCGAGATCAGGTGATATGTTAGTGTATAAAACTCTAATTAACCCTTAAAATACCAAGTCCAATTGTTGAGGTTCTGATACGGGTAAAAAAAGCAAGAAACAGTAGCGAGAGAGGGGTACCTTGACTGCACTCGCGACATTCCTTCCTTGAGGCCTAAATCCACCAAGAACACTAATCGCTTGAGGAGTAAGCCCAACGTGGCCTATAACTGCAATACCTGCCTCTACAACTGCTTTTGCAGCTGTAATTCTTGAAGGTGCTCCTCCTTCTAGCTTAATGGCATCCATTCCTCCTTCTTTTAGGAACCTAACAGCTGTATCAACTGCCTGCTCACAAATAAAATTGCATCTTCATCAACCACGGTAGAATTTCTAGTAAACTAACAGTAACAATATGAAGAGAAGTTAGAAAACAAAGCAACTGAACTTCAAGTATCTTCTTGGCACTGGCATATAAGAAAAGGTAGGTGCTGAATGGACTAAAGCATTAATCTTGAAACTGCTAGTTTTTTTTTTTGAATCTTATTAAAGGGGATCAAGAGATTTCACACCTACCCCCGTTAACAAGACTTGAACCCTGCATCTCCTATTTGATAGTGCGGACTCTAGCCCACTAGGCTACTCCTAAATTGTCTAAAGCAGGGTTTTTTATTCTTTCCCAGTAAGTAAAGCAAGGTTTACTGGTTCACTCCAGCATTCAGGTACTAATTTCACTTCCTAAATATATTTTTATAAAACTGCAATCTAAGAGGCCATTCGCCATTCGGTGAAGTTGTCATTTGACATTTATCAGCCACTAAAACAGTTACAAGCTATACTTTTCATTTCACTCAAATCAACCAAAACGTTTCTATGACTATAAACCAGCAGCATTCAGGAATATAACAAGAAACAAAACAAATCAGTGCCGGTAATTTTGGGAAGACAAAAGGACAATCAAGGCTAACACAATCAACAAAACGAATGAAAACAAACACGCAAAAATCAAAAATACCTCGAAAGGTTTTTCATTTCTTCAATATTTGAAAAACCCATTCCGGTTTGTTGAAGAAAATGATAACAAAATTTGTTTCACCAGTGTCATTTTCAAATGTGAGTAATCTACAAACAATCATTCACATAATCTCTGTAAAAAATCCTTGAAAGTATATCAAGAATGTAAAAATACTTCACAATTTGCTATTTGATCCATGAGTATTGCTATAGCCACCCAAAAAGATTACCCAAAAAATCTTACCCGCCAATCATGTATTAAATGAAAATCGATTTCCGAACTCACAAGTCCACGTAATCCATCACATCAATGCCTACGGTTTTTGAGTTTGAAAATTGGTGATTAAAAGCATTTTCCTTGATCCATAATCCATACACTTTTGGAAATTAGGCAAATAAATGAAATAACCCAATATTAGTTTTCATTTCACAAGCCGACCCTTTAACGAGCCAAACTGTTCGTGAACACCTATTGTAACGCACATACACACATATATAGATAGATACATAAAAATACAAACAAACCCCGTAACCTGAGTTGCGCTGGACTCATAGCTCCCGAACGGCAAGTCCCCAACAAGCAACGGCCTAGTCGCCCCTCTAGCCACCGCACGACAATGCACAAGCATCTCATCCACCGTGACAGGCAACGTCGTGTCATGCCCATGCACAACCATAGCCGCAGAGTCCCCTACAAGGCAAATATCAATCCCTGCACTGTCCACATGGACAGCGGAAGGGTAGTCGTAAGCGGTAACCATTGTTATAGGATCGCCTTTGCGGTGCTTGTTACGGAGCTGAGTTAAAGTGGTTCGTGTGTTCTGCGGCTTTGGTCCGCCGTAGATGGAATTCTCTGGCAGATTGCTAAAGGGTCTCACGGTGGATAAGGCTTTTTTTATCAGGCGTGACATTGTTGTTTTTTTGTTGGAGTGAGTGTGAAAGTTTTTGTTTTAGGTTTATTTTTGTTACTTTCATGACATTTTCTCAGCACCCATTTTTGGAAAATAATACAACCGGCGGCTTTGTAATTTTATATTAGAGTTTTCAGAGAAAGATATATATGTAGTAGTTTATTCACAATAACCAACCACTGCCCTTTTGATAAGATAATATATACTTTTTGATAAACATTAGGTAACAAATATATTTAGTACATCCAAAGTAGTTACTAAAAAAAAATATATATATAAAATTATTAATATTAATAATTGAATTATCAAATTTTTTTATTTTTTTCACTAACAGACGTTTTCGGCTAAACCAATCTCAAAATCGTGTCACATGCTATTAAACGAGCAAAATAAATGTTATTTTACTTTTTCTGGTTCATTTTTTCCTCCAAAAATAGAAAAAGGTAGAAACATATAATAAATAAGATCGATTTACAATTAACATTTACATTGATCAAACAATTCTCAACAAGTTCTTATGGAGGTGAAAAAATGATGGCAAGATGATGATACATGATACGATTATAAGATCGATTTAGCCGGACATGTTTGTTTATAAAAAAAAGAACAAAGTTTAATATTTAAATTTTGTTTTAGCCGGACATGTTTGTTTATAAAAAAAAAACAAAGTTTAATATTTAAATTGAGTAAATGTATTTTTTCACTTTCATAGGAACTTGTTGAGAATCGTTTGATCAATGTAAATGTTAATTGTTTGAGAGAATTTGTGAATTGTGAAATAGTCATAGTATTTTTCAATTTACTCACGCATTAATCCGCTCTTGGATGGTATTCCAGTATATGCTACAAATATTTATATGAATATAACGATTAACTTTTAGGTAGACCCGTCATACCACTTTGTATTTTTTATGTGGTGTGGCAAATCAACCATTGGATAGCATGTAGAGAAAGTGTACCAAGTAAGTTCAAATTTAAAAGTATAAAAAAAAAACATAAATAAACAAGTTTTCCAACAAACGAAGTTACGTAATTATCATCTCATATACATGATATATTTTATCAATTTTGTCATTCAAATATTAATATTAGTATAAGTAAAAAAAGCTACATGTTAGACATTAATTGTGCCACAATATATTTTATATATCATGATATTATAAAAATAAATTGGTTTAGTATTAATTGTATTATATCTTGTAACATATGATGCATTAAATATAATTTTTTTAATTAATATTATGTTCCGACAAATAGAATATATTAGAATCATCAATTTTTTTAAATTTTTTAATTAATATTCAACTTTAGGGTAGTCTCAACTTGGGTTCTGTAATATTATATTTGAGTTTTTATTGTGTTGTAATGTTCCGTAAAATCTAATATATTAAAATCATTAAGTTTTAAATTAATATTTAAATTTAGGATAATATTGTAACTAGAGTTTTATAATATTATATTTGAGATTTTATTGAGTTGTAAATTTAGTTTTACTTTTCGAAATTATAATTACACAATTTTTGTTTAAGTTTTTTTTTTAATTTTTATATTTTATTTCTCACAAGTTTTCGATTACATAATAAGTATTTTCTATATGAAAATGTAAATTAAAAAAATTACACCCTCATGATTTATCCTACAAGATAAATAAAAAAATATTATTTAATAAAACTTAAATTATTATTATGTATTAAAAAAGAAAGTGAATCTTGATAATTTAGATCAAAAATTTGATTTACGTTGATGAGTTTTCTTATCCAAAAAAATAGGAAGTGTTGTGTGACATATTAGCTCGTTATAGATATATATAGATATATGTATAGATACAGAGAGAGGTATGAGAGTGACAATAAGAGAGACTTTATTAATCAGAATGTATGAATGAATGTGAAATACAAGACCCCAAACCCTCTTTATATAGATAGAGGGGTAGGGTTAAATAATATCCTACAACAGGTATATAGAGGGGTAGGGTTAAATAATATCCTACAACAGGAAGGAAGTTTTTTTCCAAAAATATAGGGAGAAGAGAGAAGTAGTGGGAATATGAGAGGAATGATTTTAATACGATGTTTCAGTTGTATTATGTTGATATGTATAAATGACAGGTCTATACGTATGATTGGTTTGTCACGCCACATAAGAAATCATATGTGATAGACCGAATCTATCTAAAAGTTAATGGAATATAAGTATCTTGATTGTTACATTAAAAATTCAAAATTCAAAATACAAACATATGATTTATTTATCTACTGTAGTGCTTGTTTTCAACAAGCAAAACTAAACTATTGCAATTGTGGAGTCATTTTCTCTCATACTAGTTGATAGTACCATGCATGTATTTTGTATGGTGATTAGTGATGCACGGTTTGTGTCTTCCAACTACAATTGCAAACACATAAACGATAGAAACATGAAATATCAATGATTTAATTATAAATTATGCCTTAAAAAATCCGATGGCTGGGGTAAATCGTAATTAAATTAAATTTTAATGTCTTATTCTTCCTTAACATAGAGGGTCAATCCTCTAGTGTTTCGATGAAACAAATCGCGGAAATATTGAGTACACATTCGTGCTCTAATCAATAACTTTTGTTTTGGTGCTAACCCAACTTACGAGAGGGGTAACCTTTGAGTACATATGCATGAGAAACATAACTGATAGCTGAAACTGACCCAACCAGTTTGGTTTGTTTTTTGTTTCTTTTAAAAAGAAAACACATGACTCAACTTGACCGGAACCGAACAGTTAGTATGTCAAAATTTGATTGCTACAATTAGTTTTTCAAGATAAAAATATATCTAAACTACTTAACCAAAATTGTACCCCAAAGTCGAATGAGGACCGAAACCGGATCGGAATGGAAAACCCGGCCGAAAATCAAGTCCGAACTTGATCAACCCGAGAGCATATCGGCCATGCTCTGTCCGGTATCCTATCTCAAAAATCCAAACATCAAAACTGGAACAAACCAATTTTAACTTCTCATTTTGGTTTTTAAAAATACCTCACCGAACGAGACCGAGCCTCATTGGCCAAATGTGTCACACAGTCAAACGCCTGAACAAACGTGTGTTCTAAAAGGCGAGCCTATACGAAAATTAAACGAAACTTAGACGCCTAACAAATTAAATGAGATTATACATTTAAATTAAGGAAACAAAAAAACCAAAAGAAGGTTGTATAAAACTACATAGGAGTCATCATTCCCCTAATTTTTTATTTTATCTTTTGCTCTATTCATACAAATGAATTACTTTCCTATTTTGTATAACCAGTAAAACCATAATTTCTTAATTTACTGATCCTAGAAAAATTCTGACAGTCTCTTTAATTTGGTTTGTTTTGTTTACAATTCAATTAAGAACTATGCAGTTTGGTTTGTTTATTCCGATTCTAGTTGAATAAACCCATTAGTCTTTTTTATTCATTTCATAATTCATAGTAAAAAGAAACGAAAATTTTAGAACATGATAGGATTAGTAGTTGCGCATTTTAGAACAGGGTTATCAGTCGAGTCTATTAGAGAAGTACTGGTATTTATTAAGGATCTGTTTTGGCTTCCTTAAAAACATTAGTGCAAATTGGATTATTTTTTATTTAACTCATTTGATCAAAGTAAATACAATCCAAATTTAACAAAAACAATGAAAAAATTTATTTTGTTCAAACACAAAAATTGTATACATAAACATCTAGGTAAACACGAGTATTTCATATTTTTTATTTGAATTAGCCGGTACGGATACGGTACGTCATTTCAATTACGGTATGCATAAAGAAAAAAATAATTTTTTTTGCCGTGCCGAAAAAATACCGTACATGTAAAATGTAAAATGTATTTCATTTGTCGTATTTTAAATGGTGTATAGTACGTATATGTACATGTGGTGTCTATGTTGGAATCCGTATGTTAAAGACAAAAAAATTATTTTACCATAATTTTTATTCATACTTGATTATTAAAAAAAACCATACTTTTTTTAACTCTCAGATGATCGATATAAAAATAAAAAATAAAAAAAATCTGCCCTAGTAATAACATGGCAGAAAAAACAGATCCCATAATAATACGTAGATCTGTTGTACTTGTAAAGTTGAACCAAATCGTATGAGTTTAATAATACTTTGACTAAAAAACAGTACTACTTTTAGTTTATCTTAAAAACTATTACTGTACTAAAAAAACACATGACAATCTAGAAAAATGTTGACATTGCTACAAAACTCGTTTAAACAAATAATAGTAATAAAAAAGCCTCTCCTTCTCCACTCTCTCACTCTCTTTCTCTCTCCCTCTCCTCTCCTCCGCCGTCGTATCCACTCTCTCTCCTCCGCTATGAACGTGTCAAATTCCGACGAGTACACCTCCGGAAAATGGTACTCTGTGCCGGAACTCCGGTTAAGAGACCATCACTTTAAAGTACCTCTAGATTATAACTCTCTTGATCATAATACTTGTCCTAAGATCAAGCTTTTCGCTAGAGAGGTTGTCTCAGGTATATATGTACCCTTTTTTAATTAAATTATATGTATTAGTAATTACTACACATCTCTAGTTTCACTTTAAAGTGCATGGTTATTCTTTAAATATTTGTACTATTGAGATATGAAATGGGGATTGATGTTAATGAGAAGTGGGAAGGGATAATTCTATTTGTCTAATAATGTTCAATGTTTTTTGGGATGAATTGGTATATTGTGAAGATTTAAATGTAGAATATAAGTACATTCTAACTTTATAAAAGAGGCTTGGATATGCATTTAATGCCTTTGGGTGTATTTTCTAAGTAAAGTACACTGTCAAAAAAGAACTTAGTTATAATGTGGTTAAAGCTAGACTTTCTTTTAGAATTAAACAAGAAGTACAGTTTTAAGTTTGCTCAATGCGCCTCTTGAACTTGAGACTGAAAAGTAATTAATTTACTCCATAATTGGATCCTTCCAAAAATACTTGTTTTTGAGGATGAGGTTTACTGGCACTTTAGATGACATCCAATGAAATCCTAATACTTATATAAGAATATCCTATTTTATGCAGAACATCATTGACGTCCTATGTTTTGTTTCTGTATTTAGGTTTCAAGTATAATTTCCTGTTGCCATCTCTTACTAAAAAATAAAATAAAAAATTAGGCAGGAATTTACAGTAAACAAGGGAATATGGACTAACAAAAGATATCATGAAGAAATCATCAATCTTTTCTATTTTCATTTAAAGACGCAATAATTGGTAGAACTGTTGATGTCATAAGCACCGGAAAAGAAGATTGGAGTTAATGATTTTAAGGAAAATAGGTTTTGGTCTAGCCAAAAATCGAGTCTTTTTTGTTCTTTTTTTTTTTGTATTGGGTACTCAAGAATAAAATGTATTTTATCAAGAATTCGATATCAGTTAGTGGAGATCGCATATTTGTATCCCTATCCAGCAGATATTAGTGTAGTAGCCTATAAAATTCAGAGCAATTCAAAGCTCAGGATAAAACATGTAACCAGTAAATCCCCACCAGAGTCGACCCAGTTTTCCGTATTGGCAATGTTATTACTTAATTTCAAGTTTTGTCATTATCTCTGGTCATTTCGTGCTTATTTATATTTTGTGCTTGCCTATCTCGTTGAGCCACTCTCCACCTTTTACACTTTCGCGCTCTCTAAAACGAGGTCATCATAAAAGAAAATTGCTGAGTATTTCCGGGGGGTAAAAGGGAGGGATTGTGCGGACCATCATAACCGCAAGTTGAAAGACATTGATTTACCCTTTCCCCGTTGACAATATATGGCCAAAGCCATGCTTCAATAAGTTTATCTGAATTTGCCCACTTCATGATGTTAACTTTCAGTAACTTTGCAAACTTTTGTTCTACTTTAGTCAAACAGTTTAATTTGTAAAAAAAAAAAACTGTGTTCTATTTGTCTCCCTTTTCACTTTTTCTTATTATGATTTTAACTGTCTATTGCAGTTGGTAAAGAAGAGCTACCATTGCCATATCTTTTATATTTGCAAGGAGGACCTGGGTTTGAATGCCCTAGACCTACAGAAGCTAGTGGATGGATAGGTAAAGCATGCGAAGAATATCGTGTCATATTGATGGATCAGGCATGCACTGTGTTTTCCCCTTTTATGAAATTTGTTATATTGTTTTTTCGATTTATTATTGCAGTTTGTGATCTTTGTATGCTATTGTGGGCCTGAGGTCATTTGGTTTAATCGACATTCTCTATCATGCAGAGAGGAACAGGCTTATCTACTCCTTTAACAACATCGTCTATGTCCCAAATGAAATCTCCGGAGGAATTGGTCAATTACTTAAGATATTTTAGAGCCGAGAATATAGTAAATGACGCTGAGTTTATAAGAAAGCGTATTGTTCCTGACGAGGGAACTTGGACAATTTTGGGGCAGGTATTTCATCTAGGCATCTAGCTGTGGATTCGACTTAACAACTCCTGTCTAATACATGCTAATTATACATATTATTGTTCAGAGCTATGGTGGTTTTTGTGCTATCACGTATTTAAGTTTTGCTCCTCAAGGACTGAGACAAGTTCTTCTAACCGGTGGGATTCCTCCGATAGGAGACGGGTGCACTGCAGATTCTGTATATAAAGCATGCTTCCAACAGATTATCAATCAAAATCAGAAATATTACCAAAGATTTCCTCAAGATATCGAAGTGGTTCGCGAAGTTGTTAGCCACTTGGCGGATTGTGAGGGAGGCGGGGTGAGTAAATAAAGAAAAAAAATTGTCTTTTCTTTATAAGTGGCTATGATGTTTGTTAAATTTCTCTCTCAATCTCAGGTGGCTCTTCCCTCTGGTGGAATCTTAACACCAAGAGGACTGCAAACTCTTGGTCTTTCTGGTTTGGGATCAAGTACTGGTTTTGAGCGTCTACATTTTATGTGAGTCCTCTTATTGTGCCATTTTTTTCTTCTTCCTATTATATAGTAAAATTTCATGTATTTTTTATTTTTCCGTTGTGTTATTTGTTTTGTGCAACTAAACGTGCAGGTTTGAGAGGGTCTGGGATCCTGTCATAGCTCCAGGTGCCAAAAAGCAGATCAGTCATTACTTCCTGAACGCTGTAAGAAACTAGCTGTTTGTGAATTAAATAAAAATTCACATAATTTTTTTTAATTTCATTGACCTGCTTCTAATTTGAATATGCAGTTTGAGAAGTGGTCGGCTTTTGATTCAAACCCACTCTATGCTCTCCTACACGAGGCTATATATTGTCAGGTAGCCTTAATTTCCATCTTTTGAATCTTGTTGTTAGATAGACTATATAGTTGCTCTATTTGTATTATGTACAACCAACAACGCTAATCTGTGGGCTTGCTTTTAAAATTATTATCGGTAATATCTTATTTCTTCTAGGGAGCCTCATCTCGATGGTCTGCTCACAGAGTAAGGGAAGAAGATACCGGGGAATTTGACGCTGTTAAGTCTGCAAAAGACGGTGGTGCTGTATTCTTTACCGGAGAGGTATGAATTAAGAAGCAATAAGAACTAAGCCGAGTTCTAAATTTATTTTTAAAAATTGAATAAGTAAAATTATGGAAGTTTGTTTCTGTGGTGATGAGACAACCTCGAAGCTCTGTTCATAAATAATTTTCATATTGAAGATTGATCGATCAACAAACACTTAAGACAGTTAGGCTCATATGGTAATTTATTGAGTTTGGCTTTGATTGGTTTGTATTTTCAAGGTAATAAGTCTATGAGTACTTTGATTTGCAATCCTTATTTGCATTGTGCTTTCGCCTAATGGATTTTATTAGACTAATTTTATCTTAGATTTGAAATCCACTTTTTGTAAGGCCATCTCAGTTCTCTCCATGGATCCATTGGCGTCGCACAAGTTTTGCATCCTTGCATCCAAATGTTACACCACCTTACACTTCATCGCATATCCCTAAAGGCTTGAAATCCACATATTGACACAATGCCTTGCTTCATTCATTTATATAAATACACAGTTGGTCTTTTTTTTTCTGAACTATGATTGCTATTAGTAATTCACTATTTTCTAAAATCGTGAGGGGGTAATATAAAGTTTATCTATTATTTTACGTGTATTAACCAAGAGCTGCAAAAAAGAATACCAGGAGACCCACTGTTAAAATGTTGCTTGCAACTTTGACTAACTTTAGAATTTTGTAATTAACAGATGATATTTCCATGGATGTACGACGATATATCAGCCTTGAGGCATTTGAAGGAAGCTGCTCATTTGTTGGCTGAGAAGAAGGATTGGCCTCCGCTATATGATGTCGCATCCTTGAATAATAATAAGGTACCGTATCTATTATCTTTCATAACCATTGATCTTAAGCTTTACACCTTTCTGAGGCCTTTTTAAGTACAAATTATTGGCGTATAGCATAATTATTCAGTTATTTGACCGTCTGTGCATCAAAATCTGTTGACAGGTACCAGTTGCAGCAGCTGTTTATTATGAGGATATGTATGTAAATTTCAAGCTATCCATGGCGAGTGCTTCTCAAATAGCTGGGATCAGGCTATGGATTACTAATGAGTATATGCATTCTGGGCTCAGAGACGGGGGTTCTCAAGTTTTCGATCATTTAATGGGGATGCTAAGTGGAAAGAAGCCACTGTTTTGATTATTTCTAACTAATCTCCATGTTTTGCCATTTATTTGCTCTCTTTTTTGCGTATTAGTTTTCGGGATAGTAGCGAATTTGCAAGAGAATTTAGTTTTGGACAATTGCATAAACTGAATAGTTGAACTGTAACAAAATTTAGCAAGGCCAATTAGGGAATATTTTACAATTCTTGTTCATGAAGCATTTTTTTCTATTTTAAGTTGCATGGTTTATCTAACATTTTTTGTGAGTTTTGATGTGTCTGGACAGTCAGCAAATAGTCCCATCCGAGATGAATCTTCGTATGCTTTGTGTTTTGCGAATTCAATAAGGAGTCATATTTTGTGAGCTGTTTTTTTTTGCGAGTCTAATGCACACAAAAAACCTCAGCTTTGAGAAGCCAAATGCTGATTATAAGGAAAGAAACATGAAACTCTTGTTGCAAACAAACGAACCCCTTATTCTAGATGTCTAATTTATGTGGTTGCTCGTTGGTATATGGTGCGTAAGTAAAATATAGATTGACAACTCAGTATTCTAATTTGTACGAAAATAAGTTTGGTAAACTATATCATATCAAGTTACGCTGCCATAATCATGTCACTGATTCAAGTTTTCATATCGACCATTAGGTAGATTTTTTAAATTAAATGTTGACTATAAAAATTGGTCAAGTATACACGTTTTCTTTCAATAAGATGCAGTTGAACAACATTAGGTAATTTGTAGCTGGCTTCAGCCTTAACAAATTAGTAACTGCCAGACATTTTTGATATCATAACCAAAATCCCTTTTAACAGTCCCCGTATAACAAAATCAAATACTATATGATTAAACATTTATTTGACGTTAGTATGCCCAACCTCCTTACCAATTACCTCCCACTACAACTTCTCAACACAAACTTATAAATACGAAACATTCTCCTCTCAAGTTGGAACTCTCTCATGGAAGGAAAACAAACCCCGCTACCACCACTTCCGAATAACCCAGGTTTCAATCTCACCCCCTCATTTTCGTCGGCTTCAATTTATTCACCACACTTTCATCCATCCCTAAATTGGGATAGCCTAATTTCAAGTCCAAATGAGCATGATCATCCAATGCATTTAGTCTCAGGATCTTATTCACTAGCATCAACATCTCAAAATGCTGTAGCTTATGATAAAGAGATCACCCGATCAAGTAGTAAAACAAGAAGAGCGAGCGCTCTTCCTCGTTTTGAATTTCAGACAAGGAGTGAAACTGAAAAAATGGATGACGGGTATCGTTGGAGGAAATATGGGCAAAAATCTGTGAAAGATAGCATATATCCAAGGTTTGTCCTTCACATTAGTAACATTATTACTTGTTTTGCAATTTAATCAACTACTTGACCTTTTTGCTTTCTTGTAAAAAGGAGCTATTATCGGTGCACACGCCATACTTGTGGTGTCAAAAAACAAGTCCAAAGGCTAGCAAAAGACGATAGCATTGTCATCACCACATACGAAGGAACTCATAACCATCCATGTGAGAAGCTCATCGAGACTCTGACTCCACTACTGAAGCAGATGCAATTCCTCTCCAACTTTAACTAGTCAAAAATATATAAATGCAGTATTCGGAACTCAGAAAGGATTTCGTTAGGTGATGCCCTTGTTTACAAATTATAACTAAGGGGTTGTTTGGTACTTCAACTACCAGAACTCTACTTTTTTTAAAGTGCTGAGTGCAAGTAAGTTCAGTTTAGAATGACTTTACACAACTGTATACTTGGTAGGAGTAATTTAAAAGTGCTTTGAACCCGATCTCCGAAATATTTGGCGACATTGTATCTTGTTGGGTTGTCCACAAAAGCAAAGTATGGATAAGGACACTTTTTAAACGTTGTATTTGATACTTTTGCATGCATTTGCACACACGTCAATATATTTGTTTCACTATTTACAAAAAACATCTGCAATACTTTTAGCATACTGTTCCATCCCGATCAAGTGGTATCTAAAAAAATACAGAACATGTAAAAAAGAACATGATATTTCTATGCCCCCCAGCCTTACTAAAGTAGCCGAAAGAATACTACATATTAACCCAACTGTTCTGTGGGGTTGTGTCTTGGCCGAGAAGGAGCTTGAGCTCGAGCTGGTTGAATAGGTGGACTCATCAGGCGGCTAAGAGCATTATCATACGCTTGTCCAGTGAGACTACCTCTCATCCTTCCAACTCTTTCATTACCTTGTGTCGGTAGAACAACAGTTTTGGGACTTTCTTGAGTTGTTGGAAGCAATGTTTTACGACCATCTGAGCCTCGGAAAGGAAGTTGTGGGTCTGATTGTACCGCAGTAGGCTGTTATACAAAAACTAATGGAAATTAAATCAAAGCTGGCTACCACGGAAATATTTTGATCACAAAAGTCGAAATTATCTTTGCTGCAAAAGACTTTATGTTAGATATACAAACATTTGATTTTTCAAACATAATCTTATTAACACGCTTTCACTAGGTTCTATCTACAGATAGAGCATTGTGATCAAACGATCGAGGTCTAAAGCTCCTTAATTTCAGCCAAAAACATTTCTCCATATGGCTCTATTTCTCAGCAACTCAATAAGCAGGGCTGTAAATGAAACGAACCGAACCGAACAAGGTTCGGTTCATGTTCAGTTCATGAACTAAAATCCTTGTTCATGTTCAGTTCATGTTCATTTAAATAGGAACGAACATTTGACGAACATGAACCGAATATTTGACGAACATGAACCGAGCATGAGTTGTTCGTGAACATCTAATTATTTCCAAAACATTCAATAATTGAAAAAAAAAAAAAACTTTCTTTTTAAAATATATTTTAATTTTATCATATATTACTATATTGTTAACTAGGATAAACTAGTTCACATATAACTTTAAGTTTATACAGTATATTGTATAAATTCTTTTTTACATACGTATGATTACCTTAACGAGTTGAACACTTAACGATAAAATCGGAGACTATATTTATAGTATGATGATATAAGTTACCATAATAAGTTCGAAATAATACAAACATATCATTTATATTATTATAGCATAAATAAGTTTATTAATTGTGTAGTGATATTAGTTTTTGTTACATCATTAATAGATTTAGCGTTTTATTTTATCAAACTTTATATATAGTTACACAAACGCGAGTTTACACGAACCGAACAGAGGCATGTTCATGTTCCGTTCATTTAATAGACGAACACTATATTCTTGTTCATTATCGTGTTCATTTATAAATGAACGAACATGAACCGAACATTAGCTGAGCCGAACACGAACGATTCCACGAACAACTCATCTCATTTACAGCCCTATCAATAAGTACCATAATAAATCAGCTATAACACACATAAAAGGATATCCTGATAGACTGGAATAAGAAAATAAAATATGAACTAGGAAAGCTAAGGTGAACTAAATTGAAACCTGATTTAAAGATTGATGCTGCAAAGAATTAGATGAAGGTCTTCTATCCGGGGAAGCTTTGTTTGGTGTAATTTTTTCTTTGGTAGTACTTGAAGTAGCTGAAGATATAGTATGTAGTATATCTGACCATAAATTCTTTTCCAAAGGATCTTTTCTTACGGAGACATACTTCCATGACCCGTCTTCCAAGATAACCACGTCGCTGACATGTACTGGTGTCTCTCTCAAAATCTGAAAAAAGAAGCAGAATTACACCAAATTCATGTGGAGCATTAGTAAAGTGATAGATATGGAATATCAGTTTACCTTGGAAAATTTCTGATCGACCTGTAAGCTTGTACGACCTACTGGAAGTTTGCAATGAGGGCACTGCCACGAGGGCTCCTTTGAGTTCATTGCCATGAAGGCTTCGTAATCAAAGCACTAACAGATGCAAGAAGTGAGATACCTTATACTTATGAAAAGAGTACAAACTTGTGAATGAAAAAGATAGCTATAACTTCTCAGAGAAACTAGAACCCTAACCTCGGGATGTTTGCAACGACTTCCTTTGACTGGGATCTTGATTCGCCATTGGCTATTCATGCAAGGTTGGAGAAAATAAGAGAAAAGAGCATTAGTTATGTAAAAGTCTCTTAGAACCGTTACATGAAGAATAAACATGATTATTGGTATTATATACCATATTTTAGAATTGGCATCATAATTAAATGGCAAAGATTGCAAAGTAACAAATACGGTACCTTATCGGGCAGTTCAATGATATTTCCTGAGACACACTGTAGTTATTGGAACCTAGATTTATTGCAAGAGCGAAATAGTTTTAGTTTTACATTCATCCTTGTAACAAATGTGTCTCAAAGAACACGGACAGAGAGAATCTCTTTTACACAATTCATCATTATGTTGATTGGCTTACCAGAATCAACTGAAGCAATAGGTGGCTGATTACGAACATGTAACTCTGTGTCTCCAGAAGATGGCAACATGCTCGTAGCAGCCAAGGCAATAACATAACTACCTAGAAATATAAATAATAGATTTCAGACTAAGAAAATAAAATAACAGACGAGAAATAAATACTACCGTAAATTATACTGAAACATACTATTAAATTGCCCAGAAGTTTGTAAAAGATTTGCTCCATTTTCAAGCATGAAAGTTACGTCTGTGATAAGTTGTTGCCCGGTGTCCTGCACAGATAAGGGAATTAAAGATAGTTTCGCAAGGTGATCAACCCAATTTAACGAAGTTTAGGTATAGAGAAACAAACCTTATGGTTTTTTATCTCATTTTGAACTATTTTCCCGTTTAACATGACGCTATAGAAAACCAAAGCAAAGAAGTAAGGTATTCAGAGTCAAAATATCGTTACAATCGCAAAGCAAAATATTATTTTAGAATGTCACACTTTATCTGAGGTGGACCGACTGTATGAGAAAATGAATCCAGATTTTCCATTAGAGCAACAACCATGCACTGCAAATAAGAAATTTTTGAACATTAAAAGAAGATAATGAATATGTATAGAAGATAATTTTGAACAATCAGGACAGTATAAATATGAAGGTATAAGCAGGTAAGATATGTGGATTATGCACAGTAGAGTTAAGCCAGAAGTGATGAAGTCAAATTAAAGCAAGAAGCTTATATTTTGATGGACATTAAATTGTGTGATTCTCAAAACCTTTCACCAGTATCAAGTTTGTCCTTTTCATTGACAATGACTAGATATGCAATTTTGTACTGCTAGTGCAATACAAAAAGCAAAAAGGTCAACAACAAAAAACTAGTAAAAGAACATTACGAAGAAGCAAACTTTGAAATTATAAAAAAAGTATTCTTACTATTTTCTCACGTCGATAAGTAATTGTATCCCTTGAGATATGGAAGTCAGAAACATAAGCTCCGAATCCAGCCTACAAAATACAGGAATAGACAATAATGCAGTATTTTTAAACAATGTTAACATTTTTCGATAAACATACCTTGACCCCAAGAGAAAAGATAATCTTTTGAATCTTTACTTGTGGATAACACCTGCATGTATAGGCAAAGGGTAATTTGTGACGCCATTCATTACTAGTACTGGGATGTACAATAAAATACATTTGTCTTCATGAGATAAAGAAAAAAGGCCCAAATGTGGTATGGAAAAACTATAGGCTACTGAAATTTAAAGACATGTTCAGACTAGCATGAATTTGCGTGAACATATAACTTTTTAGAACAAGAAAGTTTCACACATTTTTTCGGAATTATTTGAGTACCAATCTACATGGCTGATGATTCCAGTCTCCAGATATTCCAATTTTATTAGAGTGGACACAGAAAAGCGGTTTCCAAATAATGGAGCGAGAGATGGAAAGGCCATACCTGGATAAGATATTTGAAATATAGGGAAGAGCACTGCTTGGTCCAATGCTGAAATCAACTGGATTAGAAAAGCATTTCAAAGCCTAAAATGTAGGCAACATTTAGCAGTGATACATGTGCTAAAAGTGTAACAAGTCATATTATGCCTTTGAGAGAGAGTGGGGAAGAAAATGTAGCTACCGCTTCGGTCAATAACCGGAGATCCTCAGTGTCTTCATTTGAAAACCATCCAGCCCTACAAGCACTCTACAGAAAACATTAGGCAAAGTGGAAATAAAACGAGAGAAAAATATAAAACCCGCTCCGTCCCTAGAAAGCCTAATAAATAAATAAAAGTAAAAGCATTAAAATTAAGTGATATTTAACCTACTTTACCCTTTATTACATTACTCAACTGGAAATCCATAACAGCTTCTTGATTAAAATACAAAGTTACCAATATGAGGAAATTAAAGTTGATTTATTATTTTTACTAAACAAGAGCAGACTACTTCACTGTAGTGAACCCAAAGAGATGCCTATTTTTAGGGACAATGGAGTATATATATAAGCTATGGACGAAAAAATATATAAGTATAAAAAAGTATCAAATAGAACAAGACTTCTAGGAATGCAATAATAAATTAAGACCGCAATTAGGAACTGTATAGCTGATGTCTCTAGAACAAAATCGTAGGTACCTTGACAGATATCATCAGCACCATAAAAGCTGCTTCAAAGATCGACCCTTTTTTGTACGTATGTATCTGAAATGAAATTCACATTGAATTATAATGCTAGAAGCCAATTCCATGGAACTTTTAAAAAGAACCCAATTAGTTGGTTAGAAGTTGAGGCTTGATGAAATTGGTAATGCTTCACCTGTTTTAGCAATCGAGGTATATCAGAAGATCTTGGTGGAATCTCTTTATTCGCGATTGCCAGATCAATGCCACTGCATTTCTCAAAGCAAATGACCAATTATTACTTATTAGTACTCCATATCATTGTGCAAAAGCTTAAAAGTTAATAGATCCCATATCAGGGACTGATGAAAGTTGACACAACCAAAAAGGTTTTGATAGCAAAATCAGTGCCAATAAATATGTCAAAGGAAAATGCCTGATCATTATTAATTCAATGCAAATAGAAGCTCAAATATGTAATAGAGCCCAAATCGTGGAATAAGGACAACGTTAACTCGACCAAAAAGATAGTGATACCCACTAGTTTTTTCAGTTCAACTGAAAGACCATAACAGCTCTAATATTTAATCTTTACCAGGTTCAACAGCCATTTCTTCTCTAACTCTCGACAAACTAAAACTAATCTATTCTTGCTCTAAGCTTCCTATAAATTCATAACACATTCTTTACAAACGGGAATCTTTACATAAACGTAATAAAACAAAGACGTTACCACAAACCGAAGAACATCACTCTAAAATATGTTCTCATAATCTAAAGTACCCTCTGTTTTAGAAGGCTAATCTTAATAGAGTAGCGCTATGCTTACAGAGTTCTTGTATATATAACTTTGTCGACAAACAATCAACCAACAACTTACTGAGAAGGCAGTAATCATGAAAATACGTTAAAATTACAAAACACGGTGTCACTCCATACAACAAAATGTTATTGCCAATCAGCAAATACTAAAGACCAATTTTTTCTATCCAAAATTTTAGAGGGGTCAACCAACGAACTGAGCATAAACAATAGAGTTAACTACAGCTTTATATAGTTTATACACCAAACTATCATGATTTTCTGATTTTGTATACCCAAATAACAAGTAACAACTTTTTCAATTAGTATACCAGCCTTTCATAATTTTCTTATTTCGTACAGTCTTGTCTCATCACGTTTTGCACCAAGTTGGGTGTACAACATTGTAATTTTGTGATTATTGGATCCAAAAAATTATAATCAACCTAAATATTATAATAAACCAAAGGTATTGAAATATAACATTCATATAGATAGGATCCTCAATGCAGTCCCACATTGGACTAGATAGTACTTAACTTTGACTAACGAAGAAACTATAAAAGCAAACCTGTAATTTTTCTAGATCCTAGGTACTCCCTCCTTTCCCATCCAATTGTACTCTACGAAACTACGTGCAATTTCAATATTCCAATAAATTGTATCAAAATTATCGAAACGAGAATTTTCAAAAGTTAATCATATAATTTAGCATTCGAACTATTTGACTACTAGACTTTGAGAATTTTTATTTCGGCAATTTTAGTATAAGTTATCGGCCGCTCAAAATTTCACATAGTTTCGTAGAGTACAATTAAATGGGAAATGAGGGAGTAGTACTTAATTTTCGTCATAATAGACTTAATTAACTACTTTAACAAAGTAGATAGCTTTTAAATTTGTATTTTCAAATTTTCTTGAGTACAAAAAAACTTTACATCCTAAAATTGCACTAGTTTCGTAGAGTACAATTAAATGGGAATGGAGGAAGCAATACCTATTTTTTGTCGGAATTAACATAATTAACTACTTTAACTATGAGAGTAACTCTTATAATTTGCAACCTTGAATTTTTTTAAGTTCCAAAGAAAAATAAATTGCAAAAATTGCAAAAAACTCTTAAAAGAACCAATGAGATTGTAACATAAGTTAGATAAATATAGGATATTGGCAATATGGTCCCACATTATTGCCTAAGTCCATCTCCAACCATAAAACACTAAACTAGTGCAACTTTCACACTATAATAGTGTAAATCCCACACTATCCACTATTTCATCTCCAACCCAACTACACAAAACATCACGCTAAAAAAGCATATTTTTTTACAAAATTCTCTAATTTCATCATTAACAACTATTCCATATATTATTTCTTAATGCTTCAACCCAACTAAAAGAAAAGCACACTAAATAGTACTATTTCATAAAAAATTATTCTACATATAATAATAACTTCATAAGAGTATAGTTTAAACAAAAAAATAATACGAAATACGCCAATAGATAGATGGTCTAACTAGAATGATACAAAATAGTCCAATAGATATACATGTGTATTATATGTAATATAAAAAGACCAAACCTGGCTAAATAAAGGCAGAGATTATAATATAGTTGTGAATTATCTGTCCCTGATCGGATAAAGTTAGATATTATTTCAACTACTATTCTGATATAACTCCACGCCGCCATAGCTCCGCCTCCTCCGCCACTCGTCGCCGTCGCGGAGGTCGACGGTCTCATTCTTTTTCCCCTTTTTATTAATATTAAGCTTTTTTTCTTTCTTTTTTTGTTGGGTTGTTAAATATCCATATTTTTTAATAAGTTGGTTAGAGAGTGGCAGCCAGGGGGAAGCTGGGACGATCGGGTGTCACGGCACCCCCCATAATTTTAGAAATCCCAAGTGACGCAATTTTTTTTTAGTACAATTTATTTTTTGGTGTAGATTTGGCACCCCCATAAAAATATGTTACTTGTACATATATTTTGGCACCCCCCATTTACACATCCTGGCTTCGCCCCTGGTGGCAGCTGAGAACATGTTTTGTAAGTACTCAGTTTTTTATTTTTTTATTTATTTTGTAACTACTGAGCTCCTTTTATTTTTAATTTACTCCAGTACTTAACTACTTAGCTTCTTTTTTATTTATTATTATTTATTTATTTAGTAATTATTATTATTTTATTATTATTTATTTATTTATTTATTTATTTATTTATTTAGTATTTAGTAACTACTCAGTTTTATTTATTTATTATTATTTGTCTAGTAACTACTCAGCTTCTTTTTTTTTTATTATTATTATTTATTTATTTAGTAACTACTGAGCTTTTTAGCTGGCGTAGAGTTTGATATTTTGACCGAAACCCGAAAATCGAGTGAAAAAACATAGCTATAAGTTATTCATCGAACCGGAAGTGTTGGTTACTGTTAAGGTTTGGTGATCAAAACCATGACTGTGTTTCCGAACCCAAAAACTGTAATCGTACCACGAATCGTTAAACCTGAAAATTAATCGAAAAACATGTAGTATTACATAATTATTTTTAAAAATATACCGTCCATTCAGTCAAAGCCGACCTAAACGAAAACCGAAACCAAAGGTACGAACAAATATCTGCGCACAATTCGGTTATTCTATAAAATTAATATTTAAAAAAACAAGACCGGACATTTTTCAAACCCGGTCAAAACCGAAACCGACCCACCCGGAACTCGAAAGTTATGGTCATGGGCGGGTGACAGTAAAAATCCCCAGCCACGGGGAGAGACTGGTCATGTTTAACAGTTTCAATATAAAATAATTAAAATAAAAAATATTTGTTTTTCATTAGTAAATAATTAAATTACTTGAATATGAAGTTTAATTAAATAAATATTATTTAAAAATCCCTTTTATATATTTTAATGAATTTTAAAACAAAGTTATGACAAAAAAGTTGTTTAGAAACATACTCTGAGACGAGGTTAAACGGAACTGGGAAAGGAAATAGTAAACTTGAAGAGAAACGAAAACGACATAAAAAAAAATATAATATTTTAAATTTACACGCGACCTAATAACAACTGGAAAACACTATTTTGAAAGTGGAAACCAGTTTTACTAGTACCCTTAATTCTTCTTCTTTTCTTTTATTTTAAAATGCAGATACTATGTAGTTTATCCTGCTCAACTCTTGGTTTTTTATTTTGGTAACCAGTAGACCAATCTCACTGAATTTACTTGTTGTTTTAGAAAATAACCTCGTTAATTGTTTTTTTATAAATCAAGCTATTTTTGTGAGCGTTGGTATTATTCCGATCTTTTAGTGAGCAAACGGTATTATAGTCTCGACCTTCTTAACCAGATGATTGTTTTACACTCCTTTTAAAAGACATGTTAAAGGGTAGAACCATATTGTTGCCTGTCGGGAATGGCTATGGAAGCGGGAACCAAAACGGAAAACGTGAAAAAGATGAAAATTTTCTAAGATTTACAGGTGAGATAATAGGAAACGGAAATCGAGAAGCATGAAACGAGACGGGGTTTCTAAGAGAGAAAACAAGTTTTATGTTTAACTATGAACAAATTTCCTGCGAACTATGAGCATTTTGCAATTAACTCTCATAAACTATGAAAACCTACGATCGAGCCCAATAAATTTTTCTTTTTAGCAGTTAAGCCCATGACCGATTTTAAAATAGCACAGCTTTGTACTCGTTTGTCCATTTTGGACTATTGTTCTTTTCAAAAAGGCGCAAGTGAAAATTATGCTAACAAGGTATATTTGTAGTAAATCAAACGTTGTTGTCATGTTATCACTGCATACATTCAGTCATTCCTTTAAGTAATTGGGAAGTATTGAGAAATTATATAGAACGGAGTAGTATGTATATTACAGTGGAGCAATCAGTGTCAGTAATTCAAGATTTTTTTTAGATGAGAATAAAAAATAATGTCCATATTTTAAGCAGGGTAATAGTTAAGAAATTGCAATTTAAAACTTTCCGAAAACTATTAACTTCATTCAGTACTTTAAAAATGAGAACAGTAGTTCTTAAAAATAGATTTTTTTTATTGAACTGTGAAAACTGTTAATTGTGTAAGTTCAGATTCTGCAGATGAAATCCAGGCAAAAGTATAATTTATTAGTAGTGATAAAGAGGTTTTGTAAAAACTCTAATAATTTTTTGGCTCATGGATGTCATTGTCTTTATATATAAATCTGGTTCAAAACCCTTCAATTAGAAAGTCTAAAACTCGCTCATCTACTATGGAATCGTATCATCTACTCTCAGACATGGTCTAAATTGTATAACCTAATTTAATTATGCTTTTAGATCTACAGTTATTTTAAAAATGGCAATCATTAAAAATAAGGACAAATCGGCCGTTTTCTTTTTTTAACAAAGAAAATTGACTTGCAGCCCAGAGTAATCCTTAAAATTTGAGGCATACAAAATGTTCCTTGTTTTTGAAGGAACGTTGATCATTCCCTTGACCAATAAAGATGAAGTGTCACTGCTTTTTAATTTAATTAATATTGATTTGACCCACATGTAAGTCGATTCTTTTTCAAAATAGTAACCAAATTAATATTAGATAATAATAAAGTATTATTATAGAAAAATTGATAGGAAATCTGATAAATTACACAAAGTTAAATAGCTCGTTAAAATCTTAAGAAACCTACATTTTACTTTATTATAATGAAATATGTTAGAGAATCTGATGTGGTGGTTCTAAAACATATCCATATAGAGACCAATGTGTTGGAAAAAGGAAGGAAAAAACATGTTTTAAACATGATTTTTTAAAATGGTCAGGGATCATTTTTGAGTCAATTTTCGATGCGACTACTCAATTTTTTTGAGGCCATACTCACGGTATATCGCATGACCCATTCGGAGGAAGGGTGTGAATGATAATTGGACTCGAAGGTTGGTACTCGAAAGAGGAAAAAAACCGAAATCTGAAAAGTAGAGTAGAGAGTGTGAATAAACCATGAGGGTTATCCCACATTAGAAAAACAAGATTATTTTTTACTCTATATATACAAGTCCATCCCATGTAGTTGGTAAACTAATTAAGTCCACATACCCATGAGTGGGTTAGTATGTACCACACGCGCTCGCTCGCTCGGGCCGCGGGATTTGGGAAATGTCTCGGGTCTTGTACTAAATCTGAAAAGAGACTTTTGCATATTTGCAAGAGCAGTCCCTAGAGTTCCAGAACCAATAAATTCTGCGGTTTCAGAATTTCCTCTATAAAGAGGCAGTCATCCCCTCACATTCTAACACACATGAAATCTGTATCTTCTCTCTAACATTCAAAAGCAGCATATATTTTTTATTCATAGCACTTAGAAACCAGAGAGAACCACCCACTAAAAGCTCGACTTAGACTCGTCGCCAGTTTCCGGCGAGTCTTCCGAGAGACGTTGTACCTTGAGATCGAAGCGCCAACGCAACCAGAAACCTTAAGGTGGTTGGGCGAATATCGGTTAAGGACATACTGTTAACAGTAGCCTCGTCTTGTTTTATTTTCAATTCTGTCCACTTTTCAATTCTGCTATTTAATTTCCGCAATTTACTTTTCTGTAATTTTAATTCAGTTTTTAATATTCTGTCATTAGCTGTAGCTTTTATATTCTGTTTGTACTATTCTGTAATTAGTTTAAAGTTCTGTTTTGTTGCTGTAATTACATTTCTGTAATTTAATTCTGTAATTAGAATAGTTTCAATTCAGTCCTGTATTTTAAATTCGAAACAGAACAGTCCGGCTGTTAAGTCTATACTTTCCAGTCCGGCAGTTTCTTTTAATTGCAAAACAGTACATCAGATTATTAATTAATAATAATCTGATAAACGTTTGCTTTATTTATTTTTCAGTACTTACATGTTGTAATCAGTTTATTGTATTCCATTTGGAAATTAATAAAGATTACACTGGTTTTGTTTAATTATTGTTTAGTCATTTATTTATTATTAATTGTTATTTCGTACACGGAAACCAACACAATGTTCTTATTTCTACTGGTTAAGCCTTAATCAACAAGTCTAATTCTCAAGCACTTGTAAGTTACAAGTACTCGAGAATTAGACTTGTTGATTAAGCCTTCAAATTGGAGTAATGTTGAATACTATTTGTGCAAAAAACGGAAAGAAATTGTAACATATAGTAGAAATTTATTTCCGTTTTTGCACAACTAGTATTCAGTATGTCTCCAATTCGTATGTCTCCAATTCGTTGATGTGAGGCTTGCATGGACATTAAGCGTTTTTACGTCTTCAGTGTAGAACTGATAAGTCAAAATTTCTATGAGTGTCTTGTTTACTTGGTTTCTTTATCTAATTCTTCGTAACGTTCTGGTACATGGGAAGCAGAGGAAATTTTCTTTCTTAGAGCTTATGAAATGATACTTGTGAAAATAGTATCAAAAGATACATGTTACATTAAGTAAGAAACACCTGTTCCATAAAGTAATGCTCCACAGCCTGTGCGCAACAATATGCTTACATTTCATTTTCTTTATCCCCCAAGAATCTTTTTCTATGTGGTAGTTGACAAACAAATGACGTAATTGGTTTGCTTTTTTATTAGTTAAGGCCACTATATAAGTTTAATTGAAAAGTTTATCTTTTTTCACCTCAAGAGATCACTGTCTTTGGTTTCCCTTTCCTTTTGCACCATTCTCTACCATGATAATAAATTCAGTGGAAGAAAAAGGTGCAGTGGATGGAAAAGAGGCTTATACCAAAGACGGGACTGTGGATCTTCGAGGTAGACCTGTTCTTAGTTCCAAAACCGGAAGATGGAAAGCATGTTCCTTTCTTGTTGGTAAATTATTTCGTTTCACTCCTTTTCTTAATTTCAACTCTTCAGTAGATTTTATGGCATATAGCAAGAACGCAAGTCATGCATGTGTTCGTGTTTTCACTTTTGTATTTTCTTTGCAGTGTATGAAGTGTTTGAAAGGATGGCCTTTTCTGGAATTGCAGTCAACCTTGTGTTGTATTTGACAAATATGCTCCATGAAGGCACTGTAAAATCTTCGAATCACGTCACCAATTGGGTCGGCACAGTATGGTTGATGCCCGTCTTAGGTGCATATATAGCTGATGCTCATCTTGGGCGATTCTGGACTTTCGTCATCTCATCAGCCATATACTTTGTGGTAATCATTGCAACTTGGTTACGCAAAATATATGCATAAACATATTACATATACATCATCCTACTGACCCCCATCCCATTTGCATCAGGGAATGTGTTTATTGACATTAGCAGTATCCGTCCCATCCCTAAGACATCCATCATGTGGTGACGGGATAAAGGTGGACGATTGCAACAAACAAGCTTCACATTTACAAGTGGGAATTTTTTATTGTGCATTGTATATAATAGCACTCGGAGCAGGCGGTACCAAGCCTAACATCTCAACCATGGGTGCTGACCAATTCGACGACTTTGAGCCGAAAGAGAGGGCCCAAAAGTTATCCTTCTTCAACTGGTGGCATTTTAGCATTTTCGTTGGAACCCTTTTCTCCGGCACTTTCTTAATCTACATTCAAGACAATGTTGGTTGGGTTCTTGGGTATGGCCTTCCAACTTTTGGCCTAGCTATATCTATAACTGTGTTTGCAATAGGGACGCCGTATTATAGGCATAAAATCTCTTCAGGGAGCCCTTTGACCAGAATGGCTAAAGTGGTCGTGGCAGCAATCAGAAATTGGAGAGTGGTGGTGCCGAATGACCCAAATGAGCTTCACGAGCTGAATTTGGTAGGGTATGCTGACCCTGGCAAGTTTAAAATAGACCACACCCAGTCGATGAGGTGCGATACTTTTCTTACTTTTTGTCATTCTTTCGGTCACCTTTATATCAAGTCTGATTCATCGTATACTTAATAAGAAATTCGTGAATGATACAACATGAAATCTCTATGGTTTTGGCAGTTGTTCTTTGGGTAAATTCTGTTTTTTCAAAATTCTTCTCTACGTAGTTTGTCAGCACAATGATTTCGGTTTCGATATATTTATGCTATAAGCCTGTAACTACTATGCGTCTCCTTTTTAATTACTGTTAAAGAAATTCTCATTCAGCGCCCGTCACACTATATTATAACATGGCACTGCAAAGTGGTAAGTTGAAATAAAATGCTGACCACTAGATCAGGAAAATCCAAACAGACGATGACCAATGGCGAAACCAGGATTGTGAAATGGAGGGCTGATTTTCTATAAAAAAAAAATATTTTATATGAAGTTATTTTACCGAAGGACGGGGGCTGAAACACTAAAATTTAAAGGTTTTTATTAAAATACATAGAAAAAATTTATTTTTTCATCAATTTTTGTCGTCGGGAGGGGGGCGGGGGGGGGGGCAGCCCCCGACTGTCCTTACCTAGTTCCTCCCCTGACGGGGACAAAAGAAGAATACCGATATCGTTATTCCACCTTGGTGCCTATCAACAAAGTTTAGATCCACAAAGGCATCCGTGCCTGCAATAGTTTCTAAGAAGTAGACTGTCGATCATATATAGATGTTTCAATACCTGCCATAACCTGCTTAAATAAATTGGTAACAGACCAATGATCATTGTCCATAGTTTTCCACTTTTTGCAATTTCTTTATATCAAAATTAGGACAAAATCACAAATTATTTCACTGTGAGATGACAAAACTCAAGCATGTATGCATGATGAAACTTCATTAGGGATCAAATGCAGAATGGAACTAAGCCTAAGTGTCATCCAAACAATTACACATATCCTTAGAAAATGAAGTCCAGATTAATGTCAAGCCATATTTTGTTAAGCTAAGAGCAAATTTTTAAATAACATCGAATAAGTATAATAGATGTTCAATAAAATCAGAATTGCCAGTATTGAATAGAAAATAAGTCTCATTCAGTGATTAGCTTTAAGCCTTTAACTGAGTTCACATTGGCAGATTTACAAGCTGGTTCAATTAAACTTAATGCAGATTTCTTTGCAGTCACTCATGATATGGGAAGGAATTAACTAACAAAAGCTTCCTTGATATTATGTCATCCATCATTGTTTTGAATATGAATATCACTCATAGTTGGAGGTCACAAGTACATACCTAACTAGAGCTCCGTGAAGATTGATACGGTGACTAGCCAAGTCATCTAACTCGAAAGAAAAAACTCACACCAAACATTGAATTTAGATGAATTATGTAATTTAATCCACCAAGTTGTTTTAACATGCTAAACCTTTCAGTATTTCAATGTTCTTTTTGTTTTAATTGCTGCAGATTTCTCGACAAAGCTGCTGTTAAAAATGGATCACCTACACCGTGGAATCTGAGCCCAGTCACACAAGTTGAACAAACCAAACAAATGTTAAAAATGATCCCGATTTTCTTTGCCACAATTATCCCCAACACCATTCTTGCGCAAACAATTACGCTCTTTGTAAAGCAAGGCGCAACTCTCAACAGGAGCATAGGACCGCATTTTGAATTGCCCCCCGCTAGCCTTACTGTATTCATAACAATCTTCATGCTGGTGTCGTTGGTTCTCTATGATCGTTACTTCGTCCCCGCGATACGTAAGTATACAAAAAATCCAAGAGGAATCACTAACTTGCAGAGACTCGGGACAGGAATAGCCATCCATGTATTTATTATGTGTATCGCTTGTCTAATAGAGAGACAACGGTTAAATTTTGCCAAAGCTCATAACGTTACTGGTAAACATCAAATGGTCCCTTTGACGGTTTTCATACTTCTTCCTCAATTTGCTTTAATGGGAGTAGCCGATAATTTTTTACTGGTAGCAATTATGGAGTTCTTCTACGATCAAGCCCCAGAAGCAATGAAAAGTCTTGGATCGGCTTATTTTACAACAGGAATTGGTATTGGTTTTTTCCTTAGCAGCTTTATCCTTTCGACTGTGTCCGATCTGACGAAGAGAAACGGTCACAAGGGATGGATTTTGAATGACCTGAATCAGTCTCGTTTGGACTATTACTATGCTTTTCTCGCGATTCTGAGTCTGATCAACTTTATATACTTCCTTGTTGTGGCGAAGTTATTTGTTTATAACATCGATGTGGATTCCAAGATGAGTAGTACTGCGCAGAGTTTTAACGTTGATGAAACCTCAAAAGTAATGCAGGGTAGCACAAGCACAATCAAAGAATCCTAGGAACCTAACATGTCCGAATCATGAAGCTCCTACGAAATTAAAATTAATAGTTCTTTTCCTTTTTACAAATCTAAATAAATCAGGTGTTCCGTGAATATTATTAATGAATTTTTTTTTCTAGTCACCAAGTTTTGTGTAATAAAAAATAGGCCTTGAGGTCATACATTGTACAGGCTTTGGCAATCAAAATTTCTGTAATTTACTGCTTTCTTTCTCTATACCGGCAAAAAAAAAAAACACTCTCGTTTTGTCTTAAAACTCTTATGTAAGGAAAAGTTAACTCCATCATTTTCCACTTCAATTTAAGTCACTTTTTCGCTTCTTTCCATTTAATATTAACTTAAAGTTAATGTAGATAATTCTAGTTATGTTTGTCAAATTATTCATCTTTTTTTCCCTTTATCACTTTAAATTGCATTATTTTGCATGCTTACACT
This sequence comes from Primula vulgaris, assembly GCA_963920805.1. Lineage (NCBI taxonomy): Eukaryota > Viridiplantae > Streptophyta > Magnoliopsida > Ericales > Primulaceae > Primula > Primula vulgaris. The sequence goes on along the minus strand of OY987212.1, from coordinate 36,594,353 downwards.
TGTTACTTGTTAGATTAAAATAGACAATTTTACCATATATAGTAGGAAATAAATATGATTTTAACTCATATGCTAGCTAGGTATGGCTTAATGTTGTACTTTTTTTTTTTCTCACGTCTCATCCTAACAATTACCTAGCATACTATTTGTAGGCATCATGACTTAAGTATTCACAAAAGCTTAAAATTTTTCTCGAGTGATGATATAATGAGAGACTTTTTGGCACAAATTCTTACAGATACTTAATGTGGATCATTAATTTATCCTCGTATACATGATATGATGGTTCACATTGAGTATCTGCGAGAGTGTATGTCAAAAAGTCTCTCCTTATAACACCAGTCATTTTCCTCAGCACTCTGAATTACGTTAACAATATCTCATCACAACCGCATGTTATGACTCTCTTGGGGTCATTCGTCTAAGTAATCAATGTCTCCGCTATCCAAGGGAGGAGCAGTCGTGACACAACTAACAATTATATTCATATAGATATACGAGAACGACTCTAATGATCGGCAAACATACATTCAGTATAATCTAAACGCAAAATTTGAGGCTCTATAATCTGAAACAAATATCTGAAGCGTCCCAACATGTCCAAATGATAAAAGACACAAGTATTGACACTTGGTCTTTGTTATACATACTACTTGAAAACCAGACAATAAATTAACAATAACATCAAAATTAAGAGGTAGTGAACAAACCTGCAAGTTTTGGAGTTTGGAGGCTGTATATGGACCTGTTAGAATTCTTTTCAAATTCTAAGACGTTATATCCATTTTCAAATGTAGCAATAACAGTGGCAAAGTATAACCAACTAAATGCAAGGCTTTGTGATGCTTGGTTTAGTATTTAATCTCTTTCCCTCTTATTCCATCACTTGTTAGTCTATCATGGAGACCTCATAAAACCTTGCTATTGGTAGCTTTTCATTCCATTGGTTAGCAAACAGAAAACTATGTTTTGATAGCCTTAGCGAACAGCCCTTAAGAAAATCATTTTCGTTTTTAGAAGATAAATATTCCGAAGAAACTATTATATCAATATATCATCTCACCACCCTATTTTCCACTTTCCCACCTTAGAATCTAACACCGCTATAGTCCATGCCCATGAAATATTCTCTCATGGGCTTATATTACCTAAGTTTTCCGAGAGAGCAAATAAGAAGGCGTTTCACAGATCATACTCGGTTCCCTCAACGCCAAACATATCTCTTTTGCAAAGAAACCATTCTCCACATGGCAAAGTTCGTGTTCCTTTTCACAGAAACTAGGGTTATACGTCAATGAAATTACTGCAGAAGTATATTTCTTTCTTTAAGCCTCTTTGCAGGAAAACGGGGTCAAGGTGTACCGGAAAGAGTGTTGGGGTCCTCGATTTTGATGGAACATATAGGGATACTACAAGCTTAAAAAAAATAAAAAAATTTACCCCTTCAGTAGGAAAATTAAACTGTGTGGAAAATACAAGTGAAATGAAAAGGCGAACACGAAAAGTTAAAAGTATGAACAGTTCACCACAGTACGTGGTATCCTTTTTCATATCACGATAGCAGTGATCTGAGTATGGATTTCTCAATTGATGAATCAATTTTCCACTGCAAGGAGTCACTCGATCGGTAAGCTTATAACGAACACTAACAATGTTGTTATAGCGTTATAATAGCCTTATAGGAGTATATCATTGTATTTTAAAATGATATTCGGAAGACTTGAAACCGTTACATCTAGTATTTTTATTTTTATTTATATTCTGCTCATAAAGATGTTTTATCAAGGATGTGAATGGTGAGATTGTTGATAAGATAACAAACATATGATGAAATTTAGTGATATATACTACTAGTGTGCAATGCAGAATCAATCTTCATAAATAGTTATTAATCTTGTTCTTTATTGTTTCCAGCTAAATGAAGAAAAGGAGAGAAGGATTCGGAGTTTCTAGACATTGATGTTGTATCAAAACAAATCCTATTGATGAAGTTCTATTTCTTGTAGCATTCCATTCACTGTTCTTAATTTTGAGTACCAAAATTTCTGTAGTGTATACTTTTATCTCAGTCAACCAATGCAAATTTAACGAGAAGTAATCATCAATATCTACTTGTCCAAGCCTGTCCATCCCCACCACTAAAAGGCCTACTGATAATAATAAGGAATGAAAGGAGATTATATTAATACAAGACTATCAATTAATGTTTTAAATAGCGTTATTGTTAATATAGCGTTTTTTTAGAGTTATGTTAAAAGCGCAAATAGCGTAGTAACGAAACGTTTTGGGGTGTATTTTTTTTTACCTATATAATTCAGATAATTATTATGTTAACATACTTAAAAATTTAATCCTAAATCACAATATTATAACTATTATTTATGTATACTTATCTAAAGAAATAAACTGTGACCCAAAACGATGTAGTTATATCCATTTTTTTAATAAAAAAAATATAATAAAAATAATAATTAGTCTTTTTTTAAAACTCGTTTTTTACGCTTTTACTCACGCTATTTGCATTTTTTCGCGCTATTTGCGCTATACTTCTAAAATAGCGCTTTTGGGTAGACGATTTTTTCTCGCTATGCGGTATTTACGTAACGTTGCGCGCTATTTAAAACAGTGATATCAATGCTCAAGCTTGTGAGATAATAATTCTAACATATATATATATATATTACTATTTTACCCATATCACTATACTAATTAAGCTCCAAGTATTAATGTGATACTCTTATAATCTAACCGACAAAAACAACACTGAAGAATTCAGAGGAGATGCCAGTATGAAGCAATTTCTAAAAGATCGATTTTTAACTATTTTTCTGGTCAGGGACAATCCCCAATTTTCTTGTTAATTTATTTTTTGTCTTTTTATTTGATGATTATGATGTTTTAGTTTCTCCATTTGTTATTACCAATAAAACCAAAATAAATGAGGAAGTAGATTCACTATATTTTGGAATGATGCTTTTTATAAATTGACTCTTTTTTTGGAAGTGAAATGTTGAAAAAGGTGGACATTTGTGAATTGGTTGGTCGTGGCTTTCAGTTGAAACATACTACATGTCTATTGGTCTATACATCAATATTAGAATGACCCAAGATTGGACGGCCAGGCCTTCACATTGACGCAAATTATTACAACTATATGCAGAAATATTCTGTAAGGCAATGTCAACTCGAATCAACTTATTTACCCTAAAAAACTAGGATCAGCCTGCAGAGAAAACATAGAACAAATTTAAACCTTAAACGAATTTTAGATCATAATTATGAAACTAGGAAAACAAAACTTGAAAGAGGGTGAAACTTGGGAGTTGTTTTTCTGCATATATGTACTTATCTTATGAGCACATTCAATCGGAGAAACCGAGAAAACCGCGATGAATGAATTTTGAATATTAAGACCAAGTAGATAAACTTATTTGTCTACCGAATTAGTACTTCGTCCCTTTGAGGGTTAACTTCTCCCAAGTACTAAGACCTATCTGGCAGCCGAATTCAATCCTGAAAGTTAAAACAATATCTCGAATTGTACGCTTCATCTCAAAGCCAGCCGTGAAGACACCTAAGCTAAAAAAATCATAATGAAAGCAAAACAACAGATCGTCTCAACATACACAAGATGACTATCCTTTGCAAACATGAGAAATATTTAGGTAGAGACAGTCGAGCCCCCCATTTTTTTAGAATCGATGTAGTAGTCAATGAATCGAACATATCCAAGTTATAATATCCACTGAAAAACAAAGATAATACACCTTTTTTAAAGATTGGCCTAATTAAATATGCCCAGTAACTTCAGAGTGGTCCAGTAGGGCAAAAGATGATTCATCCCTTTACAAGGGTAATCGCCGCATCTACAGTCGCTTATTGCCACATCACCATCCTAATGATATGAAATCCGGAGTAAAACGATGCCATGTCAACTTACATCTAAGTTATTTGTATTTTCTTACTTTTCAGAAGAAGATGAACAAATAATTTATTAACAATTCCGCAGATCCTCAGGCATTCTGACCGGACGAAACAAATCTTTCCTGTGAAGATTTTAGGCTTGATAATTACGGTTTGTTTCTGTGGATAAATAAGATGGATGTTGGCCGACTTGGTCAAGCAATAAAAGAGCATATCAATGGAAGGAGGCAAGAGAAATTTCAAAAAATTATATTTGGTTATGACTATGTTTTTTTTTTTAGATTTATAATATATTTGGGTATGACTAATGATTACATGTATACATCATATGATTGTACAAATATACATCATATGATTACATCAGGGTCATTCAATAAAACCTGGAACTTGAAAATCATGTGCCATTTTTTGACTTGCAATATGCTTTCCGATTGTGAGTGACTTAATCTGTTCCTGTTCTAACTTGCATGTTTTAACTTTTCACTTCGAAGAAAGAAAGAAATTTTTGGGAATTTCAAAAGTCACCAAACGAACTACAATTCTTCACGATAGAATTTACGAAACAGTCCTCAATAGGTATTTTACAAACAGATGAGTCAAAAGACTAAAAACTGCCAGCCTCTCTCGTTTACGTTTGTAATTACATTATGGGCTGGTTATACTATATGGGCTTAGTTCAAAGTCTATACATTTAGTCTTTACATTGAACATATTATATCTAAACTCCAATTAGCATTCTTGATGCTAACTACACTACAAAATAATGTTTGATTTAGTGAGAGTCAAAAGTTGTCACAAGTCTGTCGCTAATTTAAAAAATTATCATAAATTTATCGCAAATTGACTAAACTGTCACAGAGCCGTCACAAAAACCGTCGCTAATAAGCTCGTAACAAAAAATACCGTCACTAATCCCGTCGCTATTTGAGTATTTTTTTGTAGTGCTACTCCCACAAACTCATTATGGTTTCTATGGTTTTATGTACTGTCCATCGATCGCATATTCGCATGTTTCTCTGAAAGATGAACAGGCATTATAATTCCCCTTGCGAAGACATTATACTATTACAGGCGTATCAATAGTTGCCAAGACCCCATCAAGTGTTGATAAAATGTATCAGTTTCTGCAAAAGGCAACAGAAAATCCACGGCCACATATATATGATCAAATTTTTTGTACGAAACGAAACAAAATCGATTGTATATCATTAAAACACACGTTAAACATGTACTCGATGGTTCAAAATGCTCCAAACCCAAAAGGATGTACTCTATTATTGTATATCATTCAGGAGGACTAAAAACTAGTATTACTGTATTAGAGACGTCTCACTTTCTGAATCTTACCCCTCTGCTAGAATGTTAAATATGCAATAAAAACACAAAAAATGAAACACCAATAAATAAATAAAATCATAGCAAAATCTACCCCACTAATTATGAATAAACTATAAACATTGTGCGTGTGAGCGATCAACTTTTTTGGTCAAGAAACTTTTTTTTAAAAGCAATGAGAAATTTTTTACGCTGCAGTGTTGACACTATTTTTGCTTTTATACTTATAAGTGACGTATGACTTATTGTTTTTATTGATAAGTGATTTCTTAGTTATTTTAATTGTTAAGTGACTCGGAAATGTAAAAAAAAAAAAACTTAGATGTTTCTTTTTGGTATATTTTATGTGAAAAAACTAAAAATATCACCAATTTCCTACATTCTGTCTTTGAGCTATTTGACTTTTTTGACCCAAATTATAGCTTTTAAAGCTAAAAAGGCTAAATGACCAAACACCAATAGCATTTTCAAAGCAAAAGACTAAAATATTTAGGAAAATAAACAATTGCCATGAGAAGCACAATGTTAAATGATTATGGATGCTATTTTAAAACTTTCGGAATTATTAAAAAAAAAAAAACTGAAACATTTGGGGATCATTTTTACAAATTTATACTATATATGTACAATATGCATGTATTGACAGTTGAGTTTTTAAAATATGGCGCGGTGATATATAGTCTCTGTATAGGCCCTTTCTAACTCCCCTCATGTTTCTTCTTTTAAAAAATATTTTCATTTTTTTCGGACTATCTTAGGACGAGCAGATACATGACACTTATACACATGCCGGTTTTATGTCCAAAATTGGACTTATTAGAAAGCATGAGTACACATGGAAGATTAATGCTCGATATGCTTCCCTCGAATATTCTTTTTGGAAGCTTTCATCCTTGAAATTTTCACTTGCAATTGAAAGTTGAAACCATCTCGACCAATTTTGAGAAACGGCAGTTTTTGTTTTCTATATCTTTGTTGTTTCCCTTTTTTATTAAGTCTTGGACATTTGTGTTCTCTTATACATCACAATTCCAAAAGGAAATATTTAAATAGTAAAATTATATCAAAAGGACGCGTAAATCTGGATATTTATATTTAGTTACAATGAATTTGGCTTTTTCGTTTTATTAGGTTATGTTAAGAACATAAAGATCCAAAAAACCGTCTGTTGGGAAATTCGCCGTTTATTAATCTCTTTTCTAAATTTGGGATAACCAGACGGACGTTGGTCTAGTGCTCTTGATGTACACTTGAACGTTCATAAATAGTAACTTTCATCCCTTGCATGATTCACATTATAAGTTACTAGCGGACCTGCCCACCCGATGGGTGTGAATCCAACAAAATATATGTAACCCGTTATGGTAAAATATTTGATGAATTGAGTAATAATTATGGTTGAGAGAGATGATGAATTTGATGATGAAGTTAATAATTAGATCGCGGTTATTTTTCTTTTAATTCTCCTGTAAAAGTTGTATATTACTATTTTGTAATTTTGTAAATTAATAGGACTCTTTTATAAATAATTGTTTCAAGGCTTCATAAGCCCTCCTCACATAAACTAATAGTATAGATATGCATCGCTGACTTTATAAATTCCGCTTTCCAACCTAGTTTATAAAGTTTCGACGTATATTTAGCTTTATCCGGAGAAAAAAATTCATATTACAAAAAAGAAATGGAACACGAATCATACTTGTGATAAAGTATATTATATTGAAACATAATACAAAATTAAGCTCACGAAAAACGTAAATTATTTACTAGCTAGCTAACTTCTAAACGCAGTCGTTATTTTTGTTATAGGTACATATTGTGCCTAGGCGTGGACACAGTCATGACTTGGTAGCTCAATTGAAAGTTTGTAAACTATTCGTGAATTAGTTTTCTGTTTTAACATATAGCATAAGTGGGTAACAAGATGAATAAGTCTACATATATATGTTCAATGACTTATTCTCTCTATATATATTAAGATCTTTCTGTTAGGACCAGATTTCTGGTCTAAATATTGTTTATTGTCTATTGGTTTTTCACTATAAATCCTAACTGTTGTTAAGAACTAAGACAGTACTGACAGGTTTCAAGTACCAGTTGCAACCTCAGTTGCAACCTTGGCTGACAGGTTTCAAGTACCAGTTGCAACCTCAGTTCTAACCTGTTGTCCAGCAGAATTCTGTTTAGTTCTATTTATCTGCATAACTATTCTTTAATAATAATCATGTGTTTTAAAGTATGCAGGATATATTCTCAAATGATCTTAAAGGATTAATATGTGGTTATTGAGGAATATCAAAGTGTTAAGGAAAGATGTTGTATTAAAGTTGTAAAGAGATTAATTTATAAGGTTGTTTCCTTTTGAATATGATCTCTTCTATTATGATTATCCTTATCACTTGTGTCAAATCTTTGATCTTTATATATTCAGTAAAGACACGTTTGAAGATTGACTATATGGAGTTAAATGATATGGAAAGATAGAATCTTTAAAAGATATTATCTTTATATGTTTCCTAGTTAAAGGAAAATACTAACTCCTACTTTTAAGCTTGTTATCAATCAGGTATCAACCAATGATGATTGGAGTCAATCAATGCTGAAGTATCACGCAATGCATGGGAAGATTGAAGCAAATCAACAAGTCAAAAACAATCAAAAGATATTGAAGAATAGAAGATTGTTTTACTTGCATATATACTTGATAACTTAGCTTGTAAAAGTTTGTGTGTTCTAAATTATAAAGAACTTATTTTCTAGAGAGAATACACGTGAGCTTCAAAAAGAAAACAATGGTGGGATGCCATTGATTTATATTTGATAGTTATAGAGTAGGAGCAATATAGTGATAGGCAGAAAAACCTAGAGGGAGTCTAAGTTTTTCATTAAGACTTGAGTCATATATTGTAAGCTTTTTATAATATCATAATCTGGGTAAGTGCCCCGGAGACGTAGCCTAGTTAGGTGAACTCCGTTGTTAAATGTGCGTGTGAATTATTTTCAAGTACATTTAATTTTAAAACAGTTCTGTCCATTAATACACTTGGTTCCAACTGCAGTTCCAACCTCACTTAGAACCTTATACACTTGGTTCCAACTGCAGTTCCAACCCCACTTGGAACCTTACTGCAAAACTGCATCTAGAACAGCGGATAGGAATTTCAATTGGTATCAGAGCTTTACACTAGACTTTACTTAGTGTTGATCCTGTGTTCTAATAAAAATGGACTTAATGAGGGAAGGAAACGCCTTCAACAAACCTCCATTGCTTGAAGGAGGAGTAAACTATGGAGTATGGAAGATCAGAATGAGGTCCTTCATCAAACAGCAGAATGAACATGCATGGAAAACTGTGATGTATGGATGGGAGGCTCCAACTGCCATTGATAGTGAAGGAGAACTGGTCTTTATACCTGAAGACAGATGGTCTGCTGATGAAGACAGGAAATCAAGTGCCAACTCAACAGCCATAAACTTGATTTTTGCTGGTGTAACTCTCAGTGTATTCAGGTATATTTCTCACTGTGAAACTGCTAAAGAGGCATGGGATATTTTGCAAGTTACTTTTGAAGGAACTACTAAAGTAAAAGCTTTCAAACTTCAACAGTTAACTTCTCAATTTGAAAACCTAAGAATGGAGGAAGATGAAAATATTGAACAATTTAATGGTAGAATCTGCCACATTGCTCATCAAGCTGGAACCTTAGGTGAAAAATACAGTGATGCTAAACTTGTTAAGAAAACTCTTAGATCACTTCCAGAAAGGTTTGAAATAAAAGTTACTGCTATTGAAGAATCTACAGACTTAGATAATCTTAAACTTGAAGAACTTATAGGAAATCTAAGCACTCATGAGCTGAAATTTTTTAAACCAAAAAGACCAGAAAAGGGAATAGCATTTCAGGCTAAGAAATCTGAACCTAATGTCTGTGATAAAATAAGTGATGAAGAACAGCTAGCTTTCTTTGCTAAAAAGGTTTTCAAAAAGTTTTACAAGAGAAAAGAGGATGATACTGGTTCTTCTAAAAACTTTCAGAAAAAGGATAACCAATTTAAGACAGAATCCAGGTTCAATAATAACTCTACTGGTAAGTGGAATTCTAAAGAGAAGGATAACAAAGATTATAAGCCTAAAGAGATTCAGTGTAGAGAATGTAGAGGCTTTGGTCATATTCAGGCTGAGTGTGCTAATACTTTAAAAAGGAACAAAAATGCCTATATATCCACTCATAGTGATAGTGATTCTGAGAGCAACAGTGATGAAGAGGATGAGTCTAATTTTGTTAACTTTATGGGAATAATCACTGAAAAAGAACCTACTTATGAAAGTGACTGTGAACATGCTTCAACTGAAGTTACAACCACTCTTAAAACCTACAGCAGTGATGAGGAAGAACCTTCTGATGAAGACATTTCCCAGCAATATCTTGTTCTTTATGAAAAGTATAAATGTCTGAGTAAACAAACCTTGATCATAAGCAAACTTAATGTTAATCTAAAAGATGAGGTTAAAAGTCTTACTGAGAAGATGAACTTACAACTGGCTGAACTTACTGAAACCAAAAAGAAAATAAAACTGATGAATGTTTCTGCTTCAGAAAAATTAGATTACATGCTGTCATATTCTAGAGGTTCTAAAGATATCAGTGGTCTAGGTTACTATGGTGGTAAAAGTACAGGAAAAACCACCTTTATTGAAGCTGTTGCTAAAGCTAAAACTCATAATTTTAAAAACAAGGTTAGAAGCTCAGTTGCAACCAGGAATAAAACTCAGGTTTTTGTAAAGAAGGTTGGAAGCTCAGTTATAACCTCAGTTGCAACCATGAATAAACTGAATAGCTTTAAGAATAAAAGTAACTTTAGGTTGAAGCTGTGTAATTTCTGCAAGAAACCTGGTCATTCTGAAATCCAGTGTTATTTGAAAAGAAACAGAAGGTATATTTCTCAGAAAACCTGGTTAGCTTCTATTAATAAAAATTTGAACTGGGTCTGGAAAGTTAAAGAAAAAGCTATCTTAATTGCTAACAACAAAGCTGTCATTAACTCTTTGAATGCTGTTACTTCTAATGATTGGTATTTTGACAGTGGTTGCTCTAAGCACATGACAGGTACTGCTAGTCTCCTTAAAAATGTCACCACTCTTACAGGAAACACTGTTGTGTTTGGAGGTGGAGATACAGGTAAAATTGTTGGTAAAGGTACCTTGAACAAACCTGGAATGCCTAATATTGAGGATGTTTTTCTTGTTGATGGTCTAAAAGCTAATCTTATTAGTATCAGTCAACTCTGTGATAACAAAATGATTGTTAAATTTGACAAAGAAAGGTGTCTAATTACTAATCTTAACAATGATTTAATCATGACTGGAGTTAGATCAACCAACAGCTGTTATGTGTTTGAAAAAGCTGAAAAAGAATTGCCTCAAAGTAGGTGTAATCAAGCCATTACTAATAATGTGGATATTTGGCATAAAAGGCTTGGGCATGTGAATTATAAAACTCTTGATAAACTTGTTAAAAATGAATTGATAAGAGGAATTCCTAAACTGAGTGCTAAAACTCAAAGTGTCTGTGGTGACTGTGCTATAGGTAAACAAACCAAAAGTATTCACAAGAGTATAAGTCAAATCTACACTAAGAGAGTCCTAGAACTTCTTCATATTGACTTGATGGGACCTATGCAAACTGCTAGTATAGGTGGTAAGAAGTACATTCTGGTAGTTGTTGATGACTTCTCCAGATACTCTTGGGTAGTGTTCTTAAAAGATAAGACTGAAACTTTTGAACTGTTCAAAACTTTGTGCTTAAAACTTCAACTTGAAAAAGGTTCAACCAGTGGTAATATTGCTAGGGTTAGAAGTGATCATGGAACAGAATTTGAGAACAGTAAGTTTAGAGAGTTCTGCAACTCCTTAGGTATTAGTCATGAGTTCTCTGCTCCTAAGACTCCACAGCAAAATGGCATAGTTGAAAGGAAAAATAGAACCATTCAGGAAATGGCTAGAGTCATGCTTAACTCTAAGAAACTTGCCAACAGATTTTGGGCTGAAGCTGTTAATACTGCCTGTCATATAGTTAATAGAGTTTATATTACTAAAGGCACTTCCATGACAGCTTATGAAATATGGAAAGGTAGAAAACCCAATGTTAAGTATTTTCAAGTCTTTGGGTGTGTCTGTTACATTCTCAGAGATAGAGAGCATCTTGGTAAATTTGACTCTAAAAGTGATAAAGGGATTTTTCTTGGTTATGCTCAAAATAGTAGAGCATTCAGAGTCTTCAATCAAAGAACCAACTGTGTTATGGAATCTTATAATGTGTTATTTGATGACCTAAAAACTGTTGATGAGATTACAGGTGATAATGAACAGCCTGAGATTGCAGAAAAAGACAAAGAAGAAACTCAACAAACTAGGAGTCCCATAGTGGTTGGAAGTCCAGTTGCAACTGAAGTTACAACTGAGGTTGGAACTGAGGTTGGAACTGAAGTTGAAACTCAGAATTCAACAGAATCAGAAGAAGATGAATCTGCTATGCCAACAACAAGCAAGCCACGCTATGTGAGGACTCAGAAAAATCACTCTCTTGACAATGTCATAGGAGAAGTTGCTTCAGGTATGAAAACCAGAGGTAAAAGAAATAATGTTGTTCACTTTGCTTGTTATATTTCTCAGTTAGAACCTAAGAATATAAAAGAAGCTTTAGAAGATAGTGAATGGATTATAGCTATGCAAGATGAGTTGCATCAATTTGAGAGAAATGATGTATGGACTTTAGTACCCAGACCTTCTAATAAAAATATTATAGGGACTAAATGGATTTTTAGAAATAAAAGTGATGAGGATGGAGTTATTATCAGAAATAAAGCTAGGTTGGTAGCTCAGGGTTATACACAAATTGAGGGAATTGATTTTGATGAAACCTTTGCTCCAGTAGCTAGAATTGAATCCATTAGAATGCTACTGTCTCTTGCATGTCTGTATGATTTTAAACTGTTTCAACTTGACATAAAGAGTGCTTTTCTGAATGGTGTGATTAATGAAGAAGTTTATGTCTGTCAACCTAAGGGATTTGAGGATCCTAACTTTCCTGAACATGTCTATTTGTTAAAAAAGGCATTGTATGGCCTAAAACAAGCTCCTAGAGCTTGGTATGATAGATTAACCAAGTACTTGATTGAAAAAGGCTTTAACAGAGGAGGAGTTGATAAAACTTTGTTTACTAAGAAAACCACAAAGGACATAATAATTGCTCAAATCTATGTTGATGACATTGTCTTTGGCTCTACCTCTAATAAAAGGATAGAAGAATTCATTTCTGATATGAAGAATGAATTTGAAATGAGTGGTGGAGGTGAACTAACTTACTTTCTAGGATTGCAAGTTAAACAGAATGAGAAAGGCATTTTTCTGTGCCAAAGTAAGTATGCAGACAATCTTGTTAAAAAGTTTGGTCTGAGTGAGAGTAAAGAGAAGAGAACTCCTATGAGTACTACCCTTAAACTGTCCAAAAATGATAAAGGTAAAACTGTCTGTCCAAGTCTTTATAGATCCATGATTGGAAGTTTGCTGTATTTAACTGCTAGTAGACCAGACCTTTGCCTAAGTATAGGAGTTTGTGCCAGATATCAGGCAAATCCTTTAGAACCTCATCTTCTAGCTGTCAAAAGAATTCTAAGGTATGTAAAAGGAACACTTCACCTAGGCCTATGGTATTCCAAAGATACAAACCATTTTCTAAGTGGCTACTGTGATGCAGATTGGGCAGGAAACATAGATGATAGAAAGAGTACTTCTGGTGGTTGTTTTTATTTTGGAAACAACCTTGTTTCTTGGTTCAGTAAAAAGCAAAATTGCATATCTTTATCTACTGCTGAGGCAGAATATGTTGCAGCTGGAAGTGGATGCACTCAACTTATTTGGATGAAACAGATGTTAACTGATTATAATGTCAAACAAGAAATATTAACTTTGTTTTGTGATAACAAAAGTGCTATAGATTTAGCTAAAAATCCAGTTCAACATTCCAGAACCAAACACATTGATCTAAGGCATCATTTTATTAGAGAACTAGTTGAAGAAAAGAGCTTAATTTTAGAACATGTTTCAACTGAAAGACAATTAGCAGATATTTTCACAAAGCCCCTTGATACAAACAAGTTTGAATCATTAAGAAGTGACATAGGGGTATGTCATTATCAATCTAATTGAATACTTTTGCTAAATATGTCTGTGTTGAGTACCTTTAATAATTTTTATTTCTAAGGTTAAAGTCTTATTTTGAGCTATGATGTTTTTGTTTTGAAAAAGCCGCTTTTTGGTGTCTCAAAAACAGATGTGAGGTAACTTGTCCTTAAAAACCTCTCTGGTAATAGAGTTGCAAGCACAAAGTGCATATTTTTTTTGGTTGGTTGCAAGTTCAGTTGCAACCTCAGTTGAAACCTCATACTCTCAATAACTGGTTAGAAGTTCAGTTACAACTCCAGTTGAAACCTCGTGTTAAAAATACTGGTTGCAAGCTCAGTTGCAACATCAGTTGAAACCTCAGTCTATTCTATAACTGCCAAGACAAAGTCTTGTTATTTTTGACATCACTTATACTCTTTCCTTGCTGAGGTCATCAAACTAGTTTTTGTGTAGAAATAAAAACGGATTTGCTCAATTTAAGCTCCTAAGATTTAATCTTTATTAGAGTTATTCTTTGATAAACATATTTTCTTGAGTAAATTGCTAGGTTTCTTTTGTTCCCTTAAAAATTAGATATCTGTTTAAGTGTTCTCTATCTTGAATCAAGTCAAATTTCCTTAAAAAGCTTCAATTTTTGAATTTTTCAAATTTTGGATGAATCTGTTTTGAAAAAGGAATGTTTATCTGTGTAATTGGCTGAATTTATCTTAATGCAAACTGTTTCTGTCGTGATTAAAGTATGATTTAGTTTTCAAAATTCTGTTGATAAAATTCTTCCTATTTTTAAGCCAAAATCTGTCTCTAAATTGATTTGCATGTATCTATTTCCAATTTCAAAAAGATTTGGTCTTTATTGCTATTTATACTAACTTCTTTTTACTATCCAAAATCAATTACTCTTTACAGAATTACTCTCTCTCCCTATCTCTGTAAAATCGTTAGTCATCTGTAAAACCCTAGTTTTTCAGAAAAACCCACTACCAGGTTCTAAGTACGGTTGAAACCTCCCAGTTAAAACCATGTCCAAAAACCCCAATTCTGATGATGATTGCACCCTCAGAGATTTTCTGAATAAATCTCCAACTCGTCAAGGTTCCAAATCAAAGGTAAGTGAGTCTTCCTCACCCAAAATTAAGCGCACTAAGAAGCGTGCTAGAAGGAATTTTGATACTGACCCTGCTATAGCTAAGTTTGAGTATGTTCCAACAGTCAATAATGTTGATCCTCGTTTCTGGAGTAGGACAACATATAGGAGGTTTAGGGGAATGGCTAGTAAAGAAATTCTGTGTGAAAGAAGGCTTAATTTGGTTAGCTATCCTCATATACAGGTGTATGTTGAGAAATTACTCTCTGCTGTTGGATTAGCCAAAACTATTTGTTATGCAGACTCCTATTACCCTGCTGTTGTAAAAGAATTCTATTCCAATTTGAGCAGTGGTGTCTTTGAAGAGGGTAATCCTAAGTATGGAAGGGTGTTTTTGAGAGGTGTAACTTTGGATTTCACTCCTAAGTTGATTAATGACTATCTGTGTTGTCCCAGTCCTACTGAAGACAACAATGTTGAACCAGATTTAGAAATTCTAGCTTTAATTCTAACTGGGAAGAACACTAGGTTTGATGGTTTTTCCATCAAAACATCCTCTCTCACATTAAGTGCTGCTGTGTTGCACAAAATAGCTAGGTTTAACTGGACACCCACCAAACAATCTTCAAAAGTCAACAAAGATATGGCTATTTTTCTGTACAAGATTATGTCTTCACTACCCATCAACTTTGGCCTTCATATCTTTAATCTTATAAAGGAATTTAGTGATGATAATTCACCATCCATTCTGCTTCCTTTCCCCTGCCTCATATCTATTCTTATTCTGGGCCAAGTCTCTTCTCTTGGTAGAGATTCCCCAATAAGTATCAAGAATGAACCTTTCACTGAGTGTCCATCTGCCCTATATATTTCTGCTAAGCTGTTAAAGGAAGGGCATGTCAATGATATTTCTGGTGAGAAAGGTAAAGAAAAAGAGGCAGAGCCTTCTGCTGCCTCCTCAACAAAGAAGAAAGGAGTGAGGTGGTATTTGAAACAGAGATTGGCTTACAATGAAGAGAGGAGAGCTGAATTGGATACTGATGATTATCTGATCAAAGAGCTGTTGGCAAATACAGTTGAAGATGAAGAAGAAGATAGTAGTGAAGCTACTCATAGCAATGATGGTTTTTCAATCAGCAGTGATGATGAAGTTGATGAAAATGTGGTTCAAGACAGACCTCTTAGGGAAAAGGCACCCTTTACAGACATTCCAAGTGACTAGTGTGTCCTGGTTCTGTCAAATAGGGGGAGTAATGGGTGAAAGTTTATGTGTTTTTCATTTTGATGTTTTCAAGACTTTATTATTTTGATGCTTTCAAGACTTTATTCTGTTTTTCAATTATGCTGTATTAAGACAATTTTATGCCTGTTTGGTTTTAATCTGTTTGGTCTTAATCTATTTGGCTTTAATAATTCTGTAATTTCCTTCTGAAAATATCTTGATATCTTGTTGAAGTATGAATGCCTTTAAACTTGAAACAGGTCTGAAAACTAACTTGTGCACATACATTGTGCTTATATAATATGCCTGCAATTCTAACATACAGGGGGAGCTTACTGATATTGAATTTGCAGGTGGTTGGGATGAGTTATAAACTTTATTGATTTGTCAAAACCAATGACAAAGGGGGAGATTGTTAGGACCAGATTTCTGGTCTAAATATTGTTTATTGTCTATTGGTTTTTCACTATAAATCCTAACTGTTGTTAAGAACTAAGACAGTACTGACAGGTTTCAAGTACCAGTTGCAACCTCAGTTGCAACCTTGGCTGACAGGTTTCAAGTACCAGTTGCAACCTCAGTTCTAACCTGTTGTCCAGCAGAATTCTGTTTAGTTCTATTTATCTGCATAACTATTCTTTAATAATAATCATGTGTTTTAAAGTATGCAGGATATATTCTCAAATGATCTTAAAGGATTAATATGTGGTTATTGAGGAATATCAAAGTGTTAAGGAAAGATGTTGTATTAAAGTTGTAAAGAGATTAATTTATAAGGTTGTTTCCTTTTGAATATGATCTCTTCTATTATGATTATCCTTATCACTTGTGTCAAATCTTTGATCTTTATATATTCAGTAAAGACACGTTTGAAGATTGACTATATGGAGTTAAATGATATGGAAAGATAGAATCTTTAAAAGATATTATCTTTATATGTTTCCTAGTTAAAGGAAAATACTAACTCCTACTTTTAAGCTTGTTATCAATCAGGTATCAACCAATGATGATTGGAGTCAATCAATGCTGAAGTATCACGCAATGCATGGGAAGATTGAAGCAAATCAACAAGTCAAAAACAATCAAAAGATATTGAAGAATAGAAGATTGTTTTACTTGCATATATACTTGATAACTTAGCTTGTAAAAGTTTGTGTGTTCTAAATTATAAAGAACTTATTTTCTAGAGAGAATACACGTGAGCTTCAAAAAGAAAACAATGGTGGGATGCCATTGATTTATATTTGATAGTTATAGAGTAGGAGCAATATAGTGATAGGCAGAAAAACCTAGAGGGAGTCTAAGTTTTTCATTAAGACTTGAGTCATATATTGTAAGCTTTTTATAATATCATAATCTGGGTAAGTGCCCCGGAGACGTAGCCTAGTTAGGTGAACTCCGTTGTTAAATGTGCGTGTGAATTATTTTCAAGTACATTTAATTTTAAAACAGTTCTGTCCATTAATACACTTGGTTCCAACTGCAGTTCCAACCTCACTTAGAACCTTATACACTTGGTTCCAACTGCAGTTCCAACCCCACTTGGAACCTTACTGCAAAACTGCATCTAGAACAGCGGATAGGAATTTCACTTTCTATAGACCAAACGATTCACACGTCTAATTCAATAATTTTCCTGCGTCTACTTTTCTATATTTTGGTATGGACAAAAGTAGTTGATATTATTTGACTAAATTAATGCTGGCTTTTGAATTTGATGCCCTGATTCTGGTCTTAGGACAGACAAAAACAGCTGTGAGATATCATTCTCATGTGCAGAAAGAGGCCAAAACAGAACATGTACGAGTACAAGTTGGTAAAAAAAAGCATGTTATGTACTAAAATTAGTGGTTGAAAGCTTTAAATTGCATTGGTATAATGACGTGGCTTCAAGTCTGTTACACATGATATGGTATCTCATCATATATTCTTAGTCATGACTCGTGCATGTGAAATTAGGTGTAAAATCCTGTAATTTTATTTATTTATTTAAGTTTCCTTGTTGATTTAAAAATTATTTAGCATTCTTATAATATTAATTTGGACTTAAGATGATGTATACAGTCAATAGGTTTGTTTGTTTTGGTTATGAATTGGAATTGGTGATGGAACGCTTATAGTATTATGTTTGGGATGAGAATAGTTTATACGTTAATAGTTAGTACATTATAGCTTCACTCGGTTATAACTACAAGTATTTCTATTGAAAGGGCCGTTTAATTACTTTGTCATTCACTAATCTCGTTTAGCTTAACCCTTGTTTTTATAATGTTTTTAGATATTAGAGTTAAGATCGAGTTAGTCGGACCAAACTTACATTCTAGCATTTTGTATCTAGTTTTCCGCTGCGTTAATATATTAATCTAGATTGTAAGAATTGGAATCGAAATGTTTGAATTTTCAAGCTTGTATTATTTGTCAGTTTTTTTTTATATAGAAAATGATCATTTTTACTGTATATTTTCTAAATGTTTAAGTTAGACTTTGTCTAACACGTGCCGCCACACGTGTTATTCGGTCATGTGACTCCCACATTAAGTCTGTGATGTTACATTAGGGCTCCAAATGAACCGAAGGAACCGAACATATGTGTGTTCGTGTTTGGTTTGTTTGCTTACTAGGTTTGTTCGTGTTCGGTTTGTGTTCGTTACGAACATTTGAAATTGTATTCATGTTCGTTCGTTAAAAAATAAAAATTGTTCATGACCGTGTTTGTTCGTTCGTTAACTTGGTTTTTTTTAATAAACCTAAAATTGATTATATATTTTTTAATTTTGGAAAAAAAGACAATTAAAACATATCATTGACAATGTAATAAAACTTATAAAATATGGTTAAAGTTTTAAAAACAATATTTAAATACATATATACACCTATATTTCTATATATATAAATTAATTTAACATCAATATATTTAATTTAACGAACACGAACCTTAACGAACCGAATGGAGGTATGTCCATGTTAGGTTCATTTACGGAACGAACAAAATATTCATGTTCATATTCGGTTCATTTAAAAAACGAACGATCGTGAATTGAACAGTTGACGAACCGAACACGAAATGTTCATAACTGTTTTTAGCCCTACATGTGAGTAGGGCTGAGTTCGGTCCGGTTTGGTTTTTAGCAAAACCGAAACCGAAACCGAGCATATTTTTCGGTTTCGGTTTTTTTTATTTTTTGGACCAGACCGAACCGGTTTTTTCGGTCCAATTTCGGTCTTTTTCGGGTTTTTTCGCTTTCGGTCTTTGTTCGGTTTTATTGAAAACCGAAATCGACCCAAATTTTTTTTTGGTTTTTCGGTTTCGGTCTTTTTCGGTTCGGTTTTTCCGGTTTTTCGCCCATCCCTACATGTGAGTAGGGGTCTGAATGAAATCGACCGTTTGTGTAAGTTTAAGTTTATGTTTGTTCGTTTGTAAACCAAATGGTAATTATGAATGATATAGTATGTTCTTTTAGTAACTATAAGTGGAGAATTTTTTGGTTTGTTTAGGCTCGTATTTGTTTTAATTAAAGGAGAAATTAACATCAACATACCTTACATCTATTATATTAACAAAAACATACACTTAAAAATTAAATTATCAAAAATATACATTTCATTAATAATTAAAAAAAAAACTCATTCACTCTCTCTCCAATCTCCCTCTTCTCCTCATTCTCGGTCTCTATCCAATCTCTCTGTCTTCCTCCTTCTCCCCCTTTCCAATCTCTTTTTCTTCCTATCTTTTTCCGATCTCTCTCTGCTCATCCCTCTCTCTCTCTCCTCCTCTCACTCTCTCTAATCTTTCTCTCCTACTCATTCTCGCTCTATCTGATCTCTCCTCCTCCCTCTCTCTTTCTTCGATCTCTCTATTCGGTGGAGATAAAAACGAAGACATCCGTCGAACTGTGCGACGAGAGTGTAGAGCGAGGTCGAAAACTCAAAGTTGATGCCGACGGAGATGCGGTCGTCAAATGAGAGGCCCACGACGACGACGTGGTAGTTCGAGATCAGAGGACGGACAAATGTTGAATTTGTTAACTGGTGTATAAGGTTAAAAAATAAGTGTATGAATTTCGTGAATTAATGTTATAATGTTTGTTGACCCGTGCGGCTAAATCTTAGAGGGGGTGAATAAGTTTTTAAGCGGATTTCGCCTAATTAAAATATAAGTGCAACTGACAACCCAACTATCGCAATTCTAACCTTAAGAGTTTAACAAAAGTAAATGAAATGATAAAAATACTATACGCTATGAAGCAAATAAGCAATAATAAGGAATGCGTAAAGTAAATACTAGAGAAAGAAATTGACACAACGATATATAGTGGTTCGCAAACCCACCCAGTCATCTACTCACTATTCACGTTATTGAGTATCTCACTATAATTTTCTTTCCAAGATTACAAATCCTACTGAGCTAATCAATCGATTTGCTCACCATCTATCCGAGGTTCATACTCTTGATACAAGTGAAAGCGAACACGTTTACGAGTCAATGACTCCCCTTCAATCTATGAGTAGTCAATTGTTTAACCTAAAATTTTTAACCAACACTTTGGCTTAAAAGATTTTACCCAAACACTCACTCACAAATGAGCTTATAATTTGCTCTTTATAAATTTATCGAAAATAAAACAACACTCACAATTCGATTGCTTCTAAGTAAGCTAATTTGTGAGGTTTGATGATGTTTGATCTTTATTTGAGCTTGTATCGCTTTCTCATCAATTTCTCTATTTTTGAGCTTTTTTTCTCAAAAATGATGATTTTAAGTGTTTGTAATTGATGGAGGTTAACTGAGATGTATTGGTGGATGATTTATTTGTTTTGGACATGGATTGGGGGTTTTGTAAATCCAAAATACTCATTGGTCCATAAGTTACCGTCTTTAGTGGTTGGATGGTTTATCCATTGGTTAAAAGCCACACTTAGATAAAGCAAAAATGGTTTAATTCAAAACAACAGATTTTTCGATCGATCGAACGCAATTTTCGACATGTCGGAAAATCTGAGGAGCTCACTGCTCAACTTTTGCACTTTTCGATTGGTACTTCGACATGTCGGATATTTTTTGACGTGTCGAAAAATATGTTAATTCACTTAACCGAAACTCTTATAACTTATTCGTCCGAACTCCAAAATGAGTTCTGTTTGAGTCATTAACTTCGATATTGAATGATCTATCATTTTAAAGCATGAAATATACATTTTCTATTTTTAGAAAAGATCAAACATTATATCATCGAATTTTAAAATCATGAAATTATAATTACACTTATAATCAAAATCAATTATTGAACTCATGGTTCAACAAAGTTGAAAATTATGGATATGAATTATGTAAACAATGATATGAATTCTGTAAATTCGGGTATGGACTTTGAAAATAAGGGTGAACTCTACGAATTATGGTATGAACTTTTAAAATAAGGGTATGAACTTTTGAAATAAGTTTATGAAAATATACAAATTAGGGGATGGATTTTTGAAACACGTGTATGAGCTTTTGAAATAAGGGTATGAACTTTTTGAATAAGGGTATGAAATATACAAATTACGGTATGAACTTTTGGGTATGTTTTTGCTAATTAAAAATTTTTGGGTATGTTTTTGTTAATTTAGTTTCAAAAGTAGTATGTTTGTTAATTTATCCTTAATTATATATATACTCCTATATGATTTGTATAAAATTTAAATGCTAGAGATATTAGTAATAAAATTACATTTTCATGTGGGAGATGTATCATTACAAAATCAGTTAAGCTTGAAATAATCCAAATTTATGTGAGTGATGTATCATTATAAAACTTGTATGAGTGTCGTGTATTATTATTTCAAAATCAGTAATGTTATTTTTATTATCTACTGTACAAACAATCACAGACTTTACCATGAAGTGTTCCACTTGTTAAATTAATCTATTTTACGCGTGTGTATATATATATAAAAGAATTTATACATTTGGGGGATATATAAAGTTAAAACTAACAACAATTTGCATTAATTATAATGTCAAACCAATTAATTAATAAATATAAAGTCGTATTATCAGTTAATAATTAAGGAAATGAAAATATTTATTTCTTATAATTATTGAAGCGTTCATGAGCAATTTGTGTTAGGTTCGTCAATTGTTGTCAGTAATTAGATTCATGATCACTTGTTTTAAATGAACATGAACAAATTATTTATTTAATGGACATAAACATATTTGACTGGTTTCAAATAATTACAGTCTTCTTGCCCATTTCTTCATAAATTATACTCCATTTCGGATAAATTATACTCCATTTCTTACAATCATTTCCATTTATAAACACACTGTACCAAAGTGAGAGGTAAATTGGTAAGTAACTAAACCATGCTAATAGAAGAGGGGACTCTAACTGCTGTATTTAAACAGTTACTCAGTTTTTGTTTGTTAGCCATTTAATTGGATAGTGAATTGATAGATTTTCGATGCTTAAATTAATAAGATTAGTATGCCCACCCAAACTTCGTAACTAAGTTACTTCGTTAATATGAAAAAGGATATATGGTTGTGGTCTTGTAGATATATATATATCTAACGCGTCTTGCCCAAAATATCAAGGACCATGTCAATATGTCACCATAGATAAATGAGAAGAAAATCTGCCTAAAAATATAACAACGGGTCATGCAAGTTTAGTCCTTATTTCATTATTTAATACTGTATTATGCATTTTTAGTTCCTCAAGTTCCCTTGTGGGGGCATTGTTTATCCTAAATACCTTATGTAGCGCAAGAATTCTAAAAAACAACAACCTAGTTTCATGTACTGGTACGATACGTCGTTTGAACTTTGAAGTACACTACTTATATTCGGAGTATCGTTAATTAATGATTCTGTTTTTAACGAATTGGCCAAAATTGCATTGTATGTACATACACACACTCATATGACATATATAGTATATGAGTGCGCAATACATCCTATATACATACTAATATGCACAATACAAAAGCTTATATAACCATGGTTTTAACATTGTTTAATAAGAAGCCTAAAAGGGCGGAAAAGGCCTAAATTTCAAAGTTTTTTTAAAACTGAATTACTCAATACCTAATGTACATGGATTAAAATGCACAATATGTAAGTACAGTGGTTATAATGAGACATGTACTATAACTTAGGGGCGATAAAGAAATTAACACTAATACGACTATAACATTATCATATTAATATCCTCCTATAGGTTAGCCGTTAAGAATCTTAAGATAGCCCAATACAATACACAATTTAAATCAAGACGCGCTAAATACAAATAACCCCCATGGATTATAGATGATTTACAATTGACCACCACAAACTCTGAATTTATCAATGTACCCCAAACACTTTATCACTTTTGTAATTAACTCTACTTCCACCTTTTAAATGAATACTAAACTTAACACTTAAAGATCCGGTTATGTAGTTTTCATTTGATTTTAGTATCTTCCAACTCAAGAAATCGAATATTGATTAACTTCATTTTTTTTAATAATAAAACGCTTCATCAGATTAAAACAACTGCGTAAACCATTTCAAATAACTTTTTTTCTCGTTAAATATTATCTTTATATTTACATATCGTCAAGCTGCACGTTTTAGACGATAAAAAATGCACTAATGAATAAAATGTTACATCATTTTAAATCCGAACACAATAGCTAATTGCAAAACTCCGATCGTCAACAAAATTAACAATCTTATAACGTCAACAAAAACACCACATTCAAACTAGTAGTACTAAATAAATAAAACAAAACAGCTTGTTTCTCGTTTTATGTTATCTTTACATATAATTATCGTCAAACTTCACATTTTAGACAAAACAAAAATGTAAAACAGACTAATGAATAAAAAGTTATGTCATTTTAAATGCTAATTGCAAAACACCGATAGTCAATCAGGGTTAATAACAAAAGTTAACATCTTATAAGGTCAACAAAATTACTACATTCAAACTAGTAGTACAAAATAAACAAAACTCGTTCTATGTTATCTTTACATCTAGTTATAATCAAACTTCACATTTAAAACAAAAAAAATTATCTATAAAGACTAATGAAGAAAAAGTTATGTCATTATATATTCGAACACGAGAGCTAATTGCAAAACCACGATCTTGATCTTCAATTAGGGTTAGCAACAAAATTAACAATCTTATAAGGTCAATAAAATTACTACATTCAAACTAGTAGTACAAAATAAATAAAACTCGTTGTATGTTATCTTTACATTTAATTATCATCAAACTTCACATTTAAGACAAACAAATTATCTAAAAAAGACTAATGAAGAAAAAGTTATGACATTATATATTCGAACACGAGAGCTAATTGCAAAACCACGATCTTCAATAAGGGTTAACAACAAAATTAACAATCTTACAAGGTCAATAAAAATACTACATACAAACTAGTAGTACTAAATAAAACAAAACAAAAGCAAAATAAAACAAAATAAGTGTACATAAAATCCTCTGCAACTCACCCTCACAAGAGAGAAACAAAGAATTAGCATATACAAACCCCACCCGAAAAAAACTGATTTTTATAACCCCCAATCCTTTTCCCAAATAAACTCTCCTCCATTATTTCCATATTCTATACTTAGATACACACATACATAACCCAGATCTGTATATCCACACAAACCAACCAAAACCAAACATAACAAAAACACCCTTTTGATCATTTATATATATATATATATATATAGAGGGAGAGAGAGAGAGAGGGGTGATGGGTTCTTTGGGGCTACCCACAGCAACAATGGGTGCCGAAGAACCGAAAGCGAAAGGGTATATAACAGAAGAGGAATTGAAGAAACATAATAAAGCTGGTGATCTTTGGATATCTATTCAGGGAAAGATCTATGATGTTACTGATTGGATGAAGGATCATCCTGGTGGCGATACGCCTTTGCTTAATCTTTCTGGACAGGATGCTACCGATGCCTTCATCGCTTTTCATCCAGGTTGGTTACCGGACCCAGATTTTTTTTTTTTGCTGTTAATGTTGGAGGTTAGATTGGTTTAATTGGGAATTTTATGGAAATTTCATGGTACCCAATAGACATTTATTGTTTGGTGATTGTTTTTTTTTTGTTAATATTGGAAGCAGGTTGGTTTAATTGGAAATTTCAAAGAAATTTTATGGTAAAAGATTGATCTTTATGGTACTTAATTAAATTCTTCATATTTTGGTGATTGTTTTTTTCTTGTTAATATTAGAGACTAGGTTGGTGTAGTTGGAAATTGCAAGGAAAATTTATGGTAAAAGATTGATCTTGAATCTTCATTGTTTGGTGATTGCTTTGGTTGTTAATATTGGAGACTAGGTTGGTTTAATTGGAAATTGTAAGGAAATTCTATGTTAAAAGATTGATCTTTTTGGTACCCAGTTAAAATCTTCATTGTTTGGTGATTGTTTTGATTGTTAATATTGGAGACTAGGTTGGTTTTATTGGAAATTGTAAGGAAACTTGTGGTAAAAGATTGATTTTTATTGTACCCAATTAAATTGTTTGGTGATTGTAAATTGTTTGTTAATATTGGAGGCTAGGTTGGTGTAATTGGAAATTGTAAGGAAATTTGATGGTACAAGACTGATCTTTATGGTGCGCAATTGAAATATTCTTTGTTTGGTGATTGTTAATTTTTTTGTTAATATTGGAGTCCAGATTGGTGTAATTGGATTAAGGAATATTTATGGAAAAAGAGTTTGATCTTTTCAGGTACCCAACTATATTTTGTCATTTTATTGCTGGTTGTTCCTTTTTTAATAGGCTTAGTTTGTTAGGAGTAATATTGAAGGGTAGATCAGTGTAATTGGAACATTGATGGAACTTTTTGGTAAAAGACTTGATTTTTAAGATGCCCAGTTTTTTTGTCAATTGTTCCATTAATATGCTTGATTTTGGTTTTATGGATTTTATTTGGCATGAGGATTGGCTTGTAAACTTAATATTTTTTCTTGATTAGTGCTGTATTTAATTTTGGTGGTTGATAGTATCTAAAAGGGAGTTTTATATAGAGTTATGGTCAGAAAAAGAGAGGTTGGAAAGTCAATTTTTAAGAGTTCTTTTCTTTTGGGTTTGATTCTTCATTTGATTGTCAGATTGGATTGATTCACTTGGCCTTCCTGTTTGCTTTTTTGGCATTTTGAAAAGATGGTTGTTAATTGGAGAGATATTTTTTTTTTTATATTAAGGCCAGATTGGTGTAATTGGAAATATTATGTTTTCTTTAGCACGAGGAACAGCTTGTTAATTCAACTTTTTTTTCTCTACTGGTGTTGTATTTGGTGGTTGATATTAGTACCGATAGGGTGCTTTTATAATAGGGTCATAGTCAGAAAAAGAGAGGTTGGAAAGACACAAATTGGGTTGTTTGGTGAAAGAGTTTTTGTCTTTGGGTCTGACTCTTGTTTTAATTGACAGATCAAATTGAGTCGTTTCGCCTTCCCATTCGCCTTTCTATTAGTGATTGGAAAGATGGTATTAATTGAATAGAAGAATTTCGATAAGTGATTGCTTAAATGCTGTTTGCTTTTGTTGTCGTATGTCTGTGTCTCTGCTTGAGTGGAGTCTTCTTTTTACCAGGGTTCTCTGCGCTTTGTTTTATTTTTGTATTAGAGATCAGAAAGATTGTTTGTTCAATTGAATATGAACATATTGGTTGATTGATTGAAATGTTATTTGTTAGTATTGTTTTGAATCTTTTGATATTTCCTTGTGCGTGCTTGATTCTCAACCCAACGATTGGGTTGTTTTGAGTAGGATGCTTGGCCTTTTGTTTTGTCTTTGTATCAAAGATTGAAAAGGTATTTTTTTGATCGAGTGTATATCATGGGTTAATTGGTTGGATTATTTGGTACGAGTGTTTTGAGGTTTGTCTGTGCGTGCTTGACACTCAACAAAACAAGCGAGTTCTTTTGTTGAGGGCCGGTTGCTTTAATTAAATTTGATTTTACAGGTTGAACAAATCTGTTCCCTATTTAAATTTTGAAAAGATAAATTGTTTAAGTCAATAAATTATTTGGATAGATTGATTGAATATCTGTTTCATTATATTGCTTTGGTTTTTTATTTGTAACGCTTGATTACCAACAAACAATTGATAATGCTTGGCCTTTCGATTAAATTTGATTTTAGAGGTTGAACAAATTTGCGCCAATAGTTATATTTTGAAAAGATATTTGTTCAATTGAATTTTATTTGAAGGGATTGATCGAATTTCTGTTTGATTCTATTGCTTTGGTTTTGTTTGTACACTTGACTACAGCAACCAATTGATGCTTTGTATTTATATTGAAACAAATATATGCCTCCAAATGTCATAATCGTAGTACGTTATTATTTACAATTATACATGCATATTTTGCATCCACACCATTTATGTTTTGAAATCATTAGAAAGTGATTGGTGTCTATTAGTTTTTGTGAGCATGTTTTCGCCTTAGCTTTCAGGCGAAGTTTTGGAATATAATTACGTATTTGGTATCAGGTGTAACCACTAGTGATATAGGAATCATCACTACTCTCACAAATCCAACTAAATCAGGCTCATATGGAAAATTTCACTTCAATGCTACAAATTATTGCTATACCTGATTTAGTGGTCCAGTTTTTTCCCAATCAAGTCTAGCATCTTACGTTTTGACATATAATGGGTTTTCTGCCTTCGAACTCATTTTTGCCTTCTTTAAAGTCTATTAATAATATGATACTTTCTCCATATTGTACTTGTTCTTATGCTCGTGCCTTTAAAAAAGCCACATGACCAAATGGTCAAGCAAATTTTTACACTAACATTTGTAAAAGTTAGTCACTAACTCACTGTAGCAAACATAGTTGAACGCTTGGAATTGTTGGGAACTAAAGTGATTTTCTTTTTTATATCTTCAGAAATATAGTATATCTGTTGTAGTTTGATATATGTTTTACTTTTCCATGGAAGTTTGTCGTTTCATATTAGAGTTTATACAAAGCTTAAAGAACATGCTTTTGTGTTGTTCATCCATTACTTCTATTTATAGATGAATGCTTGAAGAAAAAGGTACATTTGTAAAATTTGATGTATTAGATCTAGTAGGTTCCATCTCCTAGTTGTGGTTTGAGTATTAAATTTAAACCCCATAAAACTATCGTTACATGGTTTTAGAAATTGAAAGGTTTAGGATGAGCTTTTTAACGAATAACTTGTTCAGAAATCTTTTTTGTTGAATAATTGTAAACTCAAAGCTGAAATGTATTTGTTTGGATACCTTTTCTTTTCCTTAACAAATGCAAAAATCTATTAATGTAAGAGAGGAAGATAATTAACTTTCTTCGCTTAATCTTAGTAAGAGTTTCAACCCAGAAACTTGACATAGCAGGTATTCGAAACTGGATTTGTTTCCCAGGCGAGTTTTATGGAAAAAGTTTTGGTAGTTGGTGTAGAATAATTCTGAAATTAATTTTGCAAATACTGTTTGATTATCCTTATTTTACATTAAATGATCCGAGGGATTTTCTGAGAGACAAAGAGGATATGTCCCATGATTCCATCTCTCACTCTTGGTTTGAGTATTTTATGAATAGAAAGAGGATAGGTTCCATCTCTGAGTTCGTTTTGAGTTTCTTAACCCAGTACAAATAGTTTATGGAATAAAATGTTTGGAACTTACTCTTATCTATTTTGTTAATCAGTGCCTATTTACTGTAATTTTTCAACAAACCATAAATTTATTCTACCCCCGTGTTCTTCTTTCACCGGGACAATTCGTTTTTGCAGGTACTGCTTGGAAACACCTCGATAAGCTCTTCACTGGTTTGTACTTGAAAGATTTCGAGCCATCAGAGTGCTCTAAAGACTACCGGAAGATGGCTTCCGAGTTCACTAAAATGGGTTTGTTCGAAAAGAAAGAGCACACTGTTATTAAATGTCTGGCTTTCATCTCCCTCCTGTTTATTTCGATGCTGGGGTGCGTGTTTTTGTCAAACAGTTTCTGGTTACATATCTTAGGTGCTTGTTTTCTAGGCTTGGCTTGGGTTCAAGTTTCTTATCTAGGCCATGACTCTGGCCATTATGTTATGATGAGTAACAAAAAATGCAACAAAGTCGCGCAAATTCTGAGTGGGAATTGTCTCACTGGGATCAGCATCGCTTGGTGGAAATGGACACATAACGCTCACCACATAGCCTGCAATAGCCTCGATTATGACCCCGATCTTCAGCACCTACCTGTATTCGCCGTATCTTCGAATTTGTTCCGTAACATAACCTCAGTATTCTATGGAAGAGAGCTCACTTTTGATTTCATATCGAAGCTGTGTGTGAGCTATCAACATTTCTCGTTTTATCCTGTGATGATCGTGGGAAGGATTAATCTGTTCATACAGACATTCTTGCTATTGTTCTCAAAGAGAAAAGTGCCTGATAGGGCTCTTAATATATTGGGAATACTCGTGTTTTGGACTTGGTTTCCCCTTTTAGTCTCGTGCCTACCCAATTGGACAGAGAGGTTTTTGTTCGTTCTTGCTAGTTTCACCGTGACCTCAATCCAACACATACAGTTCTGTCTGAACCACTTCTCTGGGGATACATATATTGGCCCACCTACTGGTACAGATTGGTTTGAGAAACAGACTCATGGTACAATCGACATTTCGTGTTCGACATGGATGGATTGGTTTCACGGTGGGTTGCAGTTCCAGCTTGAGCACCATTTGTTCCCTCGGCTCCCTCGTTGCAATTTGAGGAAAGTTTCTCCAGTGGTTCAAGAATTGTGCAAGAAGCATAATTTACCTTACAAGAGCTTATCGTTTTTCGAGGCTAATGTGGCAACACTTAAGACACTTAGAGATGCTGCTATGCAGGCTCGGGGTCTGCTTTGGGAAGCTGTTAACACACATGGTTGATGTTGCAGCTCAGAAAACGTATCGTACTAATAAGTCAACAAAAAACAGTTTATTTGTGAATGTTATGTTTTAAAAGTTTTTTGATTTAGTGGAGGACGAGCACACTTTGTCTGATGTTTTTTTTCAGTTCTAAACGGCTGTATGGATTTAATATAAGTTATGTTTTTTCATACGTTGCTCCTGGTAGTTTTCCATTTTGTTATCGAATGAGAAAACTGCTGTTATTAGTGCAAGCCCTTTATGTTTCTGGTATTTTAGTTGCTGAAGATTGCTGTTTTTGCTGTTTTCTGATGGTTGATCATTGATTGCTTTTGAAAACTCTATAGCGACTCCATAATCCTGTGTTTTTAAAATTAAGGAGTTAATAAGATAAATGCCAATCTCTGAAATGCAAATCACATCTATCGTAGATATTCTATAAGTTGCTGGAATTGGTATTTACAGTCACGGGTCACCACCTAAAGTTCTTAGTACAATGAAATTCTGTGAACGAATTATACAACATATGAAAGACATTCATCTACTTATAAATTAATTAAATATTATTAAAAGTAATTTTAACATATGTTTAAAACTTAAAATGAGATGACTTCGTAATAAAATGGTTATAAATAAATTGGCTGTTCAAAATTATCCTTGTATGCAAACAAGTTCAATATATTTGTCTATAATCGTTGGTCTTTTAACTTTTCAGTAAACTAACCAATCTGTCGATTTCCTGATAATCATCCGTCCTACTTTTGAACACTATCCAAATGCCTTGTTTGGCTGCGTGACTATTATACTCGGACTAACAATCTGGTTGGAATGATGATCGATACATAAGTCCAATCACTATCATTGTCACCCCTGTACTCCTCGTCATATACTCCAATTCCGCATCATTTAATATAAGGCGTTCATTTACAGTATCCTTACACTCTCTCCACGCATTTTATGTTTTCCTTAAACCAACTTATCTTTCTTAAAAGGGAAAACAATTACAGTAATATCAGATGATATTTGTTTTTAAATGTAGATTACAGTAATTCATTAGCAGTAATTATTGGTATTAAATACAATTTATTTATGGAAACACCATTAATGATTTAATTAATTACTCGTATGGGTCCTGCAAACAAGAAAACCAGAACCGATTGCCCTTCGGATTACTCGACCCTTTCTTAATACCTATACACTTTCAAGTTTAAGCTACATAAATAGATACATACATAAGATAGAGAGCTTACTACTTTACTAGCCATGTTGATCCCCAAATCAAGCGTATTAGTCCTAGTATCGGTCATGATCGTCTTAGTCCTCGTAGTCCCGTGGATCACCACCCCTACCACACTCATGTGGAGGGATTACTCCCTCTCAGACGCTGCTGCCCATGTGGCGAAAAACAAAACAATTATCGTTTGCACGGTTAGCAAACCTTTCTTGCCTTTTCTCAATAACTGGTTGATTAGTGTATCAAGAATGAACCACCAAGATAAGGTCTTGGTGATTGCTGAGGACTATGCCACACTGTACAAGGTCAATGCCAGGTGGCCCAGTCATGCGGTACTTGTACCCCCTGCCCTGGATGCTCAGACTTCTTATGAATTCGGATCTCAGGTAATTTTTTGATAAAAAGAGAATGATCTTTGCATGTTAGAAATATTGAGAACTGGTAAAATATTTCATCTTTTTTAGTTTAGGGTTATGGATTTCTTGAATTGCTTGTTTTGGTTAAGAGTGGTGATGGGCATGGCCAGATTTTGTATGTATAGTGAAAACAATAAGAAATGACTCAAAAAGTCAAAATTAGGGGATTGGTGCTTTAAGATCTAATCTTCTTCATCTCAGTCAGTGAAATGGTTATATTTTTTCTTACTTGGTGTGTGTACTTGAACTTGACTAGCTAACAAGGTAAATAAGAAGTTTTGCTTTGTTAAGTTTGTTCTTTGTTTTTCATCTATTATATTATTGGATACCACGGGGCTCGCACTTGAAGCCAATAAAGCTATGTAATAGGTTTCAGTATAATCCCTCTCATTTAGAAGGGGGAATCAAAAGAAGTTCTCATCAGAACCGACTCAAATTTCGAATTGTATTTACATTTTTCTATATATATTTGTTTTATCTTCTCAGGAAACCTTGTATATTTCTGTTCTACAGGGATTCTTCAACTTCACACTCAGAAGGCCTCACCATCTATTGCATTTATTGGAGCTCGGATACAATATTATGTACAACGACGTTGATATGGTCTAGTTGGCAGATCCATTTCCTTATCTGCAAGGGAACCATGATGTCTACTTTACCGATGACATGCCTGCAGTAAGCTACGATCTTTGCTTCTCCCTCGTAGATCTTTTTCTTATTGATCAGAAGTTCTTATTGATCAGGAGAAAAAGCGCTATTTACTCGCCTATATCATGGTCACAAATTTGCTATAAGATAAGTTTCGAACTGAATTTCTGCAATAGTACTGTGCGTCATAAAACAGCACTCCTGAACCTTGCTCTTGTGATGACAGTTTTTGTGTGAATGTTTGAGACTTAAAAAATCTATGAATTAGATGTGATGAGATGTGACTTGAGAGTCCAATTTTAAGAGGATAATAATGTTAAAAAAAAAATTAGGCATATAAATATCGATTAATTCTGATCCATGACATTTGTTTTCTGCTATAAAAACAGGTGAAACCTTTGGGCCATTCTCATGATCTGCCACCTCCAAATGCAGATGGGAAAACTTATGTATGCAGTTGCATGCTTTTCTTAAGGCCAACAAATGGAGCAAAACTTGTTGTGGAGAAGTGGATTGAGGAACTTCAAGCTCAATCATGGTCTAAAGCAAATAAAGCCAATGACCAACCTGCTTTTAACGTGGCGTTAATGAAATCATCAGGACAGGTATTTGTCGTTCCTCTGCTATAATATTTCTTTCGGTTTTAGAATAGTTTTATGATCAATGATTAAGTTATTGAATATACTCAGTTCAAAATTTGCATAGCACAGTGAAGCTCGAGTAAAAAAAAATTAGGAAAAAATACGTTTAGTACACGTCTGTACACCTAACTACCATTTGTTACCAAAAAGGGTTCAAGATTATCACCATTGCTAATTTAGGTACTAAACTTTTTTTTCTCCCTCAAGTCATACTTTTCTGGCCAAATTCATCGTATAATTCTTTCACGTGCCATCAGCCCCTACTATGAGTAGTAGCTTGATTCTGCAATTCTCATCACCTGTCCGGTGAATTTTTTAGTTTTCATGTAATATGTTACAGTATGTATAGTACCATATATGTTTGTACTCCATTACTCGTCTCTTCATATCCCTTTTTCCCCCTGCTGTATATGTGCCTTTTGCTGAAATAATTATTACAGCACAGTTGCTGTAAACGATCTTAATTTTATCAAGGTTTTCTTTTTCCGGTAGGTGGATCTGTATTTGCTTCCCCAGGCAGCTTTTCCAACTGGAGGATTGTATTTTGAGAATCAAGCATGGGTGCAGGAAACTAAAGGAAAACATGTCATCATCCATAATAATTGGATAGTTGGTTATGAGAACAAACTCAAGCGTTTTCGCGAATAGGTCTCTGGTTGGCGGATGATTACGCGCAAGAATCCCCTCTTGGCAGAATATAGCCTGCTGAAGGTCTATTTGATATTGAAATTATGAAATCCAGTGGCTCATCAAAAAGGAAGAGATTATGTTGTAAAGACCTTATCTTAAAACAATGAGAAAGTTTTATAAAAAGTTTTATCCCTATAATTTTACATTTTTGTGTTAAAAGTATCAAAACATCAGTTTCCTCTCTATGTTTCTCAAACTTATGGCAAGTTAGTTTGATCTTCGAACTATGGCAAGTGTCACATGGTTAACTTTTCGTTTTCGAAACCAACCAAGTGATGGCACAAACTGGGGTTAAAGTCCACGTTAACCGCCTGTTTGTTCAGCCCAACAACGACTCTCTCGTTCACTCGTGTTTGCCTCTCGTTTACTAGTGTATGTCTCGCAATTCACTCGTGTTTCACTCAAGAGATCACACTCAATACGCAGCGATAATAATTATGGTTAATACAAGTATATGGACAGAATAAACGTATGTAAACGCAAACGAACACACACACATACGGCCACAGCCAACCTTTGTTTTATTACCGTAAATAATACAAAGGGATTTTCGTTCTATGCATTTACAACACTTAATGGCTGACCAAGTGAATGAATAAAACCCACCAACACTTATAATTTCGTGCTTGGTGGTTACATGACAGTTTACAAGACCCATCATGGGCAGTTTATTTGGTTGGAAGTTACTGCCCAAAGTTCAAACTAATGTTTCCCGCTACTTTTCAAAAGGTCTCCCGCACTTAGAAGACTCCCCACCAGCAACTAAACCATCGCGAACCAAACAACCACGTTGATCCTCATCAACAATCCTCTTAGCCAAGCAAACCGACCAGCAATCGAAACCATATCCGAACAGCTGTTCCCTTGCTTTCAAACTTGCCCAACATTCAAACCATATTGAACCAGATTTCTTTGACGCTCCTACACGTCAAAGATTAGCCAACGACTTCATAAACCAACCATATGACTCATGAACCCGCTAGCCAAAGTAGCCAAGCACTAAGGTGCTAACAGCAAGGTAGTAGAGCTCCTCAACAAAAAAATTTAATATTTTTATTATTTCTTTCCTTTCAAGAGATACAGCTATGATCTGTTCCACCAAAAAAATTTTGAGCTAACAAGACAAAAATATCCGTCGCTGCTCCGTGTAAAGAGTCAAAATCTTCTACCCTATTTCTCTACCTTCTTTCGTCCCTCTTGCTTATTTTATCCAAAATAAATTCTAAAAAACTTAAAAAAAATTGTACAATTACTATAATACATGTATCAGTACATTCCAATAATTATTTTTAAAAGAAAATCCACACAAAATTTATTTTGGAATAAATATATAAATTAGTGTAAATTAAACATTGAATATTAAAAAAATTGTCTAGAACAATATTATGTTCAAATGTTTTAAAATTTGAATACAATATAATATAAAAGTTTATAAATTTGCGGTATAAGTTGTGAAAATTTAAAATTTGAGTGAAAATAAGAAAGTGGGCACGAAAAGTGATAGAGAATATGGATAGAAGATTTGGACTCACGTGTAAAGAATTGAAATGGAATAATCTCCGGATCCATTTTGGCAACTTGAATTTAGAGACAGCAAAAATATCTAATTTTGTATGTTAGATTTTTATTTTAATGTTTTGAACCAAAATCGAACGATTAACACCACCGTGGGTCAATTATTATTTAGGCTGTGTCACATATTAAAAACCTAACACGTATTAATGAAACCAAAAATATTTGCGCTAAAATTAATTCAAAATTAAAACTAAAAAAATACTAAAAACGTTAACATGTTAATGAACCCAAAAATATCTAACCTAACATTAATTCAAAATTAAAACTAAAAAATACTATTGGTTGATACACCCTAAATAATAGTGCATTTTGGAATGAACACCGAACGATTAACACTATCGTGAATTTAGTCAACTATTATTTTGGGTGTGTGATATACTAAAAACGTAACACGAACCCAAAAATATCTAAATGGATGTGTCACATATATACTAAATGGATTTATTCCGGATTGGTTTTCGGTGTCTTGGAAAAATCAAAGGGAGACTCTATTGAATTTTTAAATACGGACAAAATCAATCCTGAAAATATACCCACTCATTTTATCTCCATATATCAGTACAAGAATTTTGTATTTTCTATAATTGTTTATAGAATAAAAAATTTATTTTTGATTTGATTTCCAAAAGAAGATATAAAAAGGTTTCATATTATTCATGCTCATGTCGTTATGCTAATTTTAGATGTTTTGTTTTCGTAATTTGTTATTGAGATATTTCAAAATAAATCAAAGAAAAAGGAAAAAATATTATTTTATTATAATAGGAAACCTGAGAAATTATCTAAACTATAAATGGGTAGGTAAAACTGTAAAAATGTTGATTTTATGTAAACTTTGGAGATATTGAAAAGGTTGGTGTGGTGCTCTTAGTACAATGAAATTTTGTGAACCAATGTACACATATAAAAGACATTCATATACTTATAAATAAATAAATATTATTAGAAAGTAATTGCACTATGTTTAAAACTTAGAATGAGATGACTTAGTATTAAAATTGGTGGTTCAAAATTATCCTTGTATGTAAACAAGTTCTAGACATTCGTTTTAGGATCGTTCGTCTTTTAAGCATTCATAAAAACCAAACGGAAAAAGCATTTCAGTAAACGAACCGTTTTGTTTATTTCCTGTTCATCATTGGTCCTATTTTTAGACACTCCCAAAACGTTGTTTGGTTGGGTGAACTGACAATTATACTCGATCGGACTAATAACCCGGTTCGAATGATGGGCGATACATTAGTTAAATCACTAACATTGTCACCCATTAGTCCAATTCTACATCATTTAATTTAAGGCGTTAATTTACAGTTGACTTCTATATACCACCTATTATAGATTATTAGATTGTGTGTAAGAAGGCGGAAGTATCCTTTAACTCTCTCCCCGTATTTTATGGTTTTGAAACGTAGATTACATTAGTCCAATTCTGCATTAGTAATTTATTGGTATTAAATACAACTTTGATATAAAAATACATTTAATGCTTCTATTAATTGTTCTACTGATCATGATTGTATGTAAGGTTCCTACGAACAAGAAAACTAGAACCAGTTGACTTTTCGATTAGTTAACCCTTTCTTGAAATCTAAACACTTTCAAGTTTAAGCTACATAAATAATACATACATATACATAAGATAGCGATTACTAGTTAACTAGCTATGTTGATTACCAAATCAAGCGTTTTAGTCCTAGTATCAATCCTAATCCTCTTAGTCCTCATTGTCCCGTGGGTCACGACCCCTACTACACTCTCTCGCTCCTCATCTTTGATATCTGATTGGAAGGACTACACCCTTTCGGATGCCGCTGCTCACGTGGCGAAAAACCAGACAATTATCGTCTGCACGGTTAGCCAGCCTTTCTTGCCTTTTCTTAATAACTGGTTGATTAGTGTATCAAGGAGGAACCATCAAGATAAGGTATTGGTCTTTGCTGAGGACTATACCACATTGTATAAGGTCAATGCAAGGTGGCCCGGTCATGCGGTGCTTGTACCCCCTGCTCTGGATGCTCAGACTGCTCAGGACTACGGCTCTCAGGTAATTTTTGATATAAAAAAAAAAAACTATGTATATTGGAAATATTAAGAACTTGTTAAAAAACCATTTTTATTTAGTTTAGGGTTATGGGTATTTCTTGAATTGCTTGTTGGTTAAGAGTGGTGATGTGCATTGAATTTTTTTGTACAGTGAAAACATTAAGGAATGACTCAAAATTAGGAGAATGGTGCTTTAAGATCTAATCAATTTTGTCCCATGCCAGTGAAATGTTATTTTTCTTACTTGGTGTGTGTACTTGAACTTGACTAGCTAGTAACTAACAAGGTAAAAAAGAAATTTTGCTTTGGTAAGTTTGTTCTTTGTTTTCCTTCTCTGATATTGTTGGATAGCACGGCACTCACACCTGTAGCCATAGCCATTAAAGCTATGCCAATATGTCATATGTTTCAGTATAATCCTCTCATTTAGAAGAGGGAATCAAAAGAAGTTCTCATCAGAACCGACACAAACTTCGAATTGTTTCTACATTTTTTCGATCTATATTTAATATTTATATTTCTGTTCTACAGGGTTTCTTTAATTTCACATCCAGAAGGCCTCGCCACCTATTGCATTTATTGGAGCTCGGGTACAATGTTATGTACAACGACGTTGACATGGTCTGGTTGGCAGATCCATTTCCTTATCTGCAAGGGAAGCATGATGTCTACTTTACTGATGACATGCCTGCAGTAAGCTGCGTTCTTTTACAGCACCCTCGTAGATCTTTTGCTTGTTGATCAGCCTTTTTTGTTGTTGCTATTTACTCGCCTATATCATGGTCACATATTTTCAATAAGAGGAGTTTAGAATTGAATTTTCTGCAATAGTGTGCTGTCATAAAACAGCACTACTGAACCTTACTCTTGTGATGACAGTTTTTGTGTCAATATTTGAGACTTACAATCCATGAATTAAATACGACGAGATGTGACTTGAGTCCAATTTGAGGCAATGATGTTCAAAAAAGTAATTATGCAAACAAATATTAATTAATTCTGATCCTTGACACTTCTGTTCTGCTATAAAAACAGGTGAAACCTTTGAACCATTCACATGATCTGCCGCATCCAAACAGTGATGGGAAAACTAACATATGCAGTTGCATGATTTTCTTAAGGCCAACCAATGGAGCAAAACTTGTTATGGAGAAGTGGATTGACGAATTTCAAGCCCAATCATGGTCTAAAGAAAATAAAGCCAATGACCAACCTGCTTTTAACGCGGTATTAATGAAATCATCAGGACTGGTATTTGTCGTTCCTCTGCTATAATATTTTTTTCGATTTTACAACAGCTCTATGATCAATTTCTATCACCTGGTCGGCGTATTTTTTGATTTTCATGTATGTTACAGTATGTTGTATAACACTATTTATGCTTGTGTTACTTATTTCTTCATATCCCCTTTCCCCCATGCTGTGTATGTGCCTATTGCTGAATGAATTATTACAGCATATTTTGTTTGTTTTTGGAAATTATAATTACAGCATAGTTGTTGTAAAAGATCTTAATATTATCGAGGTTTTTCTTTTTCGGGTAGGTGGATCTGTATCTGCTTCCACAGGCAGCTTTTCCAACTGGAAACTTGTACTTTGGGAATCCAAAATGGGTGCAGAAAACTAAAGGAAAGCATGTCATCATTCATAATAATTGGATACTTGGTTTCGAGAACAAACTCAAGCGTTTTCGTGAATACGGTCTCTGGTTGGTAGATGATTACGCACAAGAATCCCCACTGGGCCGATTATAGCCTGTTCAAGGACTGTTTCAATATTTAATTTTAAAAACCCAGTGGCTAATAGAAAATGAATAGATTATGGTTTAAAGAGAGAATGATCTCTGGCGGCGAGGGAATTGATGGGTTCGGTGGCGGACAGGGCCGACGGGCCCCGTTTATTTATTTATTTATTTATGGCTCAGACTATTTAGCTCTTTCCTTTTTATTATTGTTGAGATTTTTTTCCTTTCTCAGTTTTGTTATTCGCAATTAGGGATTTCAGGTGTTTCCTAATTGCGGAAGTGCCCCGAGTGGGATTTGTTTTAAATACTTTGACACTTTCATTATTAGGGTTTATGCATGAATAATAAATAGCTCTAAGCCTCCATTGATGGTTATCTAGTAGAACTTATTAATTGGTATCGTTGAACAATCTTGGTGGTGGCCGTTCCATCAGAAATATTTGTATTTTGTATTTCCCTCATTTTATATTAAAATAATAGGAAAATCTTATAAGTTTAATTGTCTTATCGTTATATGTCAACAAATTTATATTGAAACTCGTGAACCCATACAAAAAAAAAAAAAAACTGTTGTGTGACAATCTTTTCTTGCTTGAATTCCTTTACCTGTATTCATAGAATATAGAAATGCTCGCCTTGCCCGTGTCATCTGTGTAGTCCAAATCTCCAACCTTGAAAAAATTTACACAACAAAACGTATTGTAACTCACTAAATCTTGGCATGTCGACTATCCTTGTTAATCTGAATGTCTTTTTTGGTCCAATTCCATCCATTTTTGTTGAGGCGATTCTTACTTGTTTATCTGCAACTGATCTAGCTTCTGGAATGAATAAGATGGTTTGTTGAATAGCGAGCAAAAAAATTTCGCATATAGTAGTAGCAAAGCTTTTATTTCTATGAATGAAAAGAAACAGCGAATGTATAAATAGAACTTCTCAGTTTGGGGATAGGTATAGATAGAACTTCTGATGGAGCAGCAATGTAAAATACTTCAAAGGTACTTTTACATTCCTAGTATGATAGTATAGCAGCTGCGTTGGCGGATCTCCCTTGGCAAATTATAACCCGTTGAAGGACCGTTTCCATGTCGAACTTAAGAAACTCAGTGGCTAATTAATTAAAGGGGAAGAGATCATGCTTTGGAGGATATTGCTCTCGCCTTCGACCTAGTGCCATGCTTGGTGCTCAATGATGGTTGCAACCGATTTCAACTCTCTATCGGAAACTTCCACATCTGGAAAGGACTCGGAAGGAAATTAGATTTCTGGAATCTAAGATGTTCTGGACCAGGGGCGAAATCGGGAGTATAAGTAATTAAATTATGACGGTGTCAAATGATTTACAAAATATAGTAAAATGCAATGCATATCAAAAATAATAAAAAATTATTGTACAATTTTAAGACTGATAGGGTGTTCTCCGATCCAATTTTGATGCCCTAAAAATATTAGGGTAGGGTACCATTTTTTTTTTAGCCATTAGATCAAAAAACAACATGATCCAATGGGGCTAACAAAAACTATGAAAAAATGTTTATTTTGTCCCAATACTCGAATTGCATACATAAACACCCTAGGTACGGCTACAGTACGATTTTTCAAGGAACCGGTATGACAAATTAAGCACCGTTGACATTTTTATTATTTGACCATATCGGAAATTTTTAGTTTTAATTTAGAATTAATTTTAACTTGGTTATTTTTGGGTTCATATATAAGTGTTACCTTTTTAGTGGATTACACATCCTAAAACTTAGTACATTGGATTTACGGTAGTATTATTCGTGTGTATGAATACAATTCGTGTGTTGGAACAAAATAGGCAATTTTTCATTATTTTAGTTAACACTTGGATTAGATTATCTTTGTATCCTATAACAAAAATAAAAATAGGGCAGACTGCCTTAAATTATCCATGACAGCAAAAACGGATACGGTGTCCCCTAAATGAGTTGCACTTAGCTTTCACCTTGTTACCCATTTTTGTTCCTTTTCTTTTACATTTTTAATGATCGTTAGTCTACCTGAAACTACCCACAATATTTGTATCATTTTGTACGTGCTCTCAGATTGGAATGAAAAACATGTCTTTTTTGGATAATTATTGAAATTTCATGTTATTGGTCCATGATGAATTCATATTTTTGTAAAAAATCTGCTATTATGAAGTCACATTTCTGCGCTGTGCACATATATGAACTTGTGAGGTCGTTTAGAGAAACAATAATTGCACTTTCAAGATAATTGATTGCCAACAAAATGGTTCATGTGTAGTTTCCTATCTCAATTGCAAGTGAAACTGTGAAAGTGTGAAACCCTTCTAACAGATTTATTTACTAGCAGATTGGGGGTGAAAAATAGTGGCCATTTGACATCTCGCATCAGGCCGGTTTTTGGGTTAGGCCCAAGCGGTACGGAGCTAAATCATTCAAAAACCGGTTAATTTTAGACCCATAATTTTAAAACAAAAGTTATATATATATATATATATATATATAGTTCCATATATATATATATAGTTTCATAAGTGTCATGAAATTTTTAATAGCCGAGTGGTTAGTATAGAGAATAAAAGCTTCTCTTCTTCCTAATGATCTTTTTATTTAACAATAACAGTATTATACTATTACACTAAACATCCACATGGTTTGAAGTAAAGTAATTTCTGATATATAATATATTATATCTTTTAAAAAAAAACTTATTATAAAATATAGCATATTTGATCCTAATTTCTATGAAAAAAATTGTGAAGAAACACCCCCCCCCTCTGTTTTTGGTGGCCTAGAGCCCACATAAAGTATAGAACCGGCCTGTCTCGCATAATTCTTATATTTTAATCTTTTATCTTGTGTTTGACTAAAATTTGTCAAAAATAATGATTTGACACCCCAATAAAAGTATTTCCTGATTAACATTGTTTTTTCATGAAAATTTGTTTAAATCCTGGCATCACATCCTAATTAGGTGATCATAGTGCAACTAACTAACCGAAAAACCAACTTAAAAATGAACCACTATAGGTATAAAAATACTATATTAATAGACTGTAGACCTTCTGAAATCTTCAATCGAAATAATTAAGATTATACAGGGTCTAAATACAGAGGTGGGATAGCTAACAAAGAGTAATCATAATTCGAATTATTTATATTATTATATATATTCAAAATAATTTAATCGTTAATTCAAAACTCAATTAATAAAAAATAAACGTATAAAATTTTCAAAATAAATAAACAAACAAAGTATTAGATGAAGGATATTGATTTATATAGAGATTTTTTGTGTGAAAATTATATATATATAAATTTTTTATGAAAATTATGTATATGCAGATGTATATATATGTATAATGAGCATCTGTTGATGTTTACTATTTTTTTTTATTTAGTTGATTTTTAATTTTTAAATAAACGATTATATTATTTTAAACAATTAAGAATGTATATCGCATCAAAAGTTGGAGTGTGAGTCTGAGTTACCCATCTAGCGTGGGTAAGTATTCCTTAGGGATGTATTGGTACGCAGCATTAAATGATTTAGTCACGAGAGTCCAAATCTTTTAGCCCCTATTCTCTACTTGCTTCCGTAACCCTTTACTTATTTTCACTCAAATTTTAAATTTTCACAACTTATACCACAAATTTATAAACTTTTATATTATATTCTATTCAAAGTTTAAAACATTTGAACATAATATTGTTTTAAACAATTTTTTTAATATTCAATGTTTAATTTACACTAATTTATACATTTATTCCTAAATAAATTTTGTGTGGATTTTCTTTTAAAAATAATTATTGAAATGTATTGATACATGTATTATAGTAATTGTACAATTTTTTTCAAGTTTTTAGATTTTTTTTTTGGATAAAATAAGTAAGGAAACACGGAATGATGTAGAGAAAAGGGGTAAAAGATTTATACTCCGCCCTCACACAGTCTTCTAGAATAATAAGAAATCCAATAAATTACTGTAATTTAATTAATTCTATTCTTGAATCAATAATGTAACTTGCACGATTATGCATACGGATTATATTAGTACATGAACCTACACATGGATGTGCAGATTATATATATGAGTATTGCTATATCATTTCTATCTATCTAATATATATATATATATATAAGCATTTTGTTTCTTGTTGATACAGCTAATATGTCAATTGTCACAATTTATTATTTAAAGACAAAGCTTGCTTATTGTCAGAAAGAAAAAGATTAGTTACTTCCTGAATTAGTAGAATTTTGGTTTTGGACTAATTGAAACTCACAACCCAACAACAGCAAATTCACGTCACTGATCAGCAATAAAATTGATATATTTGTTCTAATGTCATTTTCCTGGTGAGCTGTTTATTATGCTCATGTTGTTTCACTATCTCGTTTCTTTTGGTGTTTTCCTTTTGTACTTGTGGTTTAGTGTTCTAGGTAAGCACTAATGAACTAATTATATATATATATATATGTGTACAGAATAAATATAAAATCGCGTCCTGCGATTAAATATTTAGTCATCTCGCCATGTCTTGACCTTTTCCCCTTGACATATTTTTTCTTTTAATAAAAGTCACACCACATTTACAAAAAATTCTACTAACTATATGAAATATAGAAAACTCATAACTGATAATTAAATTGCTTGGTAAAAAAAAAACACTCAACAAAATAAAATGTCTGAGAAGCTAAAATTAAATTAAATTCCAAATGATAGTCTCCCTAAGGCCAGATTTTAAATTTTAGAAATCCTTATTAACAAAAATCATAAAAAAATTCCGGATATACATTTTGGAACTTTAAATTTAAACATGACAATTTGTTATTACATATGGACCTTTACTTTTCAGATATTTTATTAGTAAATTTTAATCATTTTCGTATTTTATAATTAATTACACTAGCCTTCTTAGTGGCTCTTTTATTAAATTATTACTTTTTGGCCCTTTCCTAATGAACACTACAAA
Organism: Primula vulgaris; assembly: GCA_963920805.1. Lineage (NCBI taxonomy): Eukaryota > Viridiplantae > Streptophyta > Magnoliopsida > Ericales > Primulaceae > Primula > Primula vulgaris. The sequence goes on along the minus strand of OY987212.1, from coordinate 36,550,763 downwards.
ATAATGTTTGATTTAGTGAGAGTCAAAAGCTGTCACAAGTCTGTCGCTAATTTAAAAAGTTGTCACAAATCTGTCGCAAATTGATTAAACTGCCACAAAGCCGTCACAAAAACCGTCGTTAATAAGCTCGTAACAAAAAATACCGTCACTAATCCCGTCGCTATTTGGATATTTTTTTGTAGTGGAAAACATGATTCTAATTATTATTTGTAATTATCACTACACCAAAATGACCTTTTTGGAATAGAAATTAAGTGTTCCTAATAGAATTTATGGTAAATTTTAATTAATCAGCAGGTAAGTTTAATGCATAAAGATAGAGAGGAGAGACGTACGAGAAAGTATATTAATTTAAAGGGTATACTGGAAATAAAAAAAAATAGTATGAATCAAAGTTTAAAAGAGATTTAGATACCGGTTTTTTGATAAATAAGTATCATTCATATGTATCTTTTGATATTTTTTCTTATTTTTATTCATAGAAGTATATTTTATATATAAATATACACCGGCCAAAAAGTTGAGATATGCTGTTTTATTTGCATTTGTAGTTATCAATATATGTATTTTGTTAAATCCTTTGTAAATTTACTTGTTATTCGATTTTTAGTTCAGAATTTGAAATGAAATGCAGTTAAATATTTAATTATAAATTTCTAGGATTGAAAAAATTGGTTTATGTTGGCATTGTAAAAAAATTAGGTAATTTGAGTATAAAGTCTTGTTCGGCCTCCAAATATGCTTATGTGACAGTTGACATTTTTGATAACAATGAGAACATCATATAATCTTGCTCAAGTACTATTTATTTGATAATTTTAATTAGTAGGAATATTAGTTTATTTTGAACTATTTGGTATTTTTTTTTAACTAATAGTCTAATACTATGTCTTTGGAAACAACTTACGTAATGAGCAGATTTTTGGCTTCATCGTGCTTATTATATTGCTTTTGATATTATAAACTCGAGTTTTTTATTACGTTCGATGAGGAAAAAAAATCCTCGTTTTTTGTAGTGGCCTGCAGCCCCAAAAGAGCCGGCGGTGGCTCTGTCTAGGTTCATGGCTAATTAATAAAAGCAGGGTGGAATTTATTCTAAGAAAAATATTTATCACCTTTTTATTCTTAATTAGGCCCTTGAATACGTCTGCTCAGTTGAGAAACAACATACACTGGAAGTTTGCGGAAATAGCTCAATATAATCACCTACCTGATTATCCATTATCTAAGGTTTATGGTGTCATAGATGGAGCACCAAAAGGAACTGATATTCTTGATCGGATATTTGCTGGAATGGTTGCATATCGCAACTAATCATGCTATTTTGAGGATTCTGGTGGTGAAACTAGTGATTGATGGACGTGGCAGGTATATGTACACACACTAATCTCTGAATTCTGGTGGAGATAAACTAGTGATAGATGGAGTATATAAATATTATGTTACACTAATTTTTTCGGGAAAAAATTGGAAATTTGCATCTCCTTGTTAAATGTTTACTGTCTATATAAAAATCACAAGTCTTATCCTTAATTATATCTGCAATGTTTTACTAAGTTAAATTAACCCCGGAATTATTTGGAGGATCTGATCATTTTAACTAAATATTGAACGTACCGGCTACTCCAACCAACTTTCGTAAATATTGAACGTACCGATCTTATCATTTTTCTTAATTTTGATAACAATTAATTAAGTAAAAGTTTTTCATAATAAATTTGTTTTATCCATGTGCACTTTTTTTTATAGACATGCGGTGAGATGGTCATGTCCATTGGTTGGTATATGGTAAATAAGACTGTGTTCGAACCAGCACCTTTCGACCTGCGCATCTTTGAAAAGGACTGCAAGAGAATGTACGGTGTAACACCTCGACCACATTGGGTCACAGCTTATTATGGAGGCCATGTAAGCATACCTTGAACCATTATTTCGTTACACACTATATCATGACTGGCTATTCGAAAACTTATGGTTTGTTAGTAGATAAACTAAATTTCTGCTCTCATTAATTTGTTCAGAACATAAAAAAGGTTCATGATTTTGCTAGCATTATCATTTTCTCAAATGGTCTCAAGGATCCGTATAGCAGCGGAGGGTAAATAATATACAACCCTTATTTATTAATTTTTTTTCTTTATATTATTTACTTTTAGCTATTTTGTTTGCTTAAATGATTGTTTTTTCCATCTTAAAATTTGTTAGGGTGCTGGAGAATATATCAGACAGTGTTGTTGCGATTAATACGGTGAATGGTATGTTAATTAAAATCCGATTCAAATAATATATGTATATTACATTTGTAACGATTGGAGTACTTACTGAAATATAACTATAACGTGTTCAAAAAAGTTACACATCTAGACCAGTTACGTGTCCAGTCCAATATGCATAATTTTACTTGAGAAACATAAATTTCACAAAAAGTTTTTTTTTATTCCTCATCAATTGCAAGTTTGACAACGTCTTTGAAGAGAATTTAATGGACTTTCTGATCAAATATAAAAGTACTGAAAATGTTATCATCCAATGTTAGTACTATATTATTAGTTGAACAACTCCCTCTGTCCCAAAAAATAAGCTAAAGCAAATAGAATATATATGTTCATTTCAGCATTTAACTACAGGAAAAAGATATACTTGTAGGTTAAACAGACCTAGTAATATACTATATGGTCCGATATTTATTTTGCACAAACAGTCAACGTCCAATTAAATATAATTCATCTTTGTGTTTACACGAAATGTCTCCAAATAACGATGCTTTATATTACAGGATCTCGTTGTGTTGATATCCTCGTAGCAGAGGAAAACGACCCGCAATGGCTAATTGAACAAAGGAATAAAGAAGTTGAAATAATCGAAGGGTGGATAGCAAATTATTACGATGATCTTCTTTTGTTCAAACAGTGATCATTTATGTTTATTTTCTTCTGTTCAAACAGTGATCATTTAACTACTTATGTTTTTTTTTTTTTTTTTTTTTAGTAAATCTTACGCTTTTAACGTCCGAGCTTACACTTAGTAAAACTCTCTCAAAAACGCTTCAACGATGTTTTGAACTTTTAAAACATTGGTTTTTATATTTACCGCTTAGGCTCTGTTTGTTTTGGGGTAAAATGGAGGTAAACAAACATTTACGGGTAAAATAGATTTTCCGGGTGATTGGTTTAACGTAAAACATTTTTTTTGGAAAACTTTTCCCACATATCCAGTAAAATTGGGGAAAACGATTACCCTGCAAATAAAGTTGTAAACGGTTTACGGAGTCTCTCTCTATATTATTTCTAATACTAGTATTATAACTATTATTAATTATAAGTCTATTCTTTCAAAATTATTTAATAATTAGTCAAATTCTATCTACTAACCAATAAAAAAAAGGAAAAAACACGAAAAATTCTAAAAAATAACAAAAATGGAAAAAAAATAAAATAAAAATCCGAAAAATCTAAAAAACCCAAGAAAATTTGAAAAGGCTAAAATCTAGTTAACCAATAAAAATATAAATAAATAGGAAAAAATCTAAAAAATAAAACAAAAAATTCCGAAAAATCTAAAAAAACCCAAGAAAATTTGAAAAAGCTAAAATATAATTAACCAATAAAAATATAAATAAATAGGAAAAAATCTAAAAAATAACAAAAAAATGGAAAAAATAAAACAAAAAATTCCGAAAAATCTAAAAAACCCATGGGAAACCTTTGACGCACCAAACACCCGTAAATAAAATGCAAACAAAAGTTTGCACCATAAAACTTTACCCGAAAAATATTTTCCTTCCGTAAATATTTTACTACGAAACAAAAGCCTTAGTGAAACTAATAAAGTTTACTGGGATTCTGTGAACAAATTCTAAAAGATGGATTTTTTTTTTCCTTTTAAATATTCTCAAACATGGAAAATTAACCTGCCAAAAATCCAAGATATTGGACTAAATCTTCATTTATATGACGCGTAATCTAGTCGGTACCTAAAGCAGTCAATTTCTCATTTTAATCAGAATGTGCCCAATGAAGTCATGAATTTACCATGTTGTACAAAACTATAGGCAAATTTGAATAGAAAAGAAATTGTAATAAAATTGTCAAAACAAACTAAATTCAAAGTTGATCATGAAGTTAACAAATGAACTAGTATTATAGATTAACTTCTAAAAGTTTTTTTCACCGATATAGTCCAGATTTATTGGCGGTCAAAAATTACTTGTATAATACAATTAAAAGGAAATAAATGATTAATTTTGAAAATTATTCCCTTATTTAATGACATAATAAATAAATGATAGGACGTTTTTCTCGGAGACCAAAATCGGATAATACAAGACGAAAAATGGATAACATTTATCGTGCTCGTTACAACATTTTGAAAATTGATAACATTGCAAAATTTGTCATTTTAATTTATAGCATACAAATCCTAATTTATTTTTGAAATACAATTAATTAAATAACAAATATTTTACAAGATGCACTTTATCGTAAGTATCTATAATGAGAATACCATATAAGGAGCATTGTTCAACATTTATCTTCTACATATAAATATTATTAGTTTTTTTCCTTGCCTCAACCATTATTTGAAGTGAGACAATAACTGAATGTGTTTATTAAAAGTATTCTTTTGCCAATAGTCAAGCAGATAATAGAATATCTCTACCGTCATACACCCCAAGACTTGGAAAAAAATATCACTAAGTTATTTCTAAACGGAGATTCATATAAAAAAACATAATTTATATTTATATTTTGCATAATATAATAAACATATAATACATTGTTAAACTAACTAATACAAATATTCAATACACTATTATATAGGGGTGATTTAGGGTCGGCATGCTTAACCCGTATCCCGATCCGATTATTTTTCGAAGGGAAAAAAAAAATCCCGATCCCGACCTGTTGAACGATGTTCTTCAATTCGATTATTTTAATGATAACAAAAATTGTAAAACATGATAAAAGCTCGTTTTGTGTACTAATCTTTTATCGAGTGTATTAAAGGTTCAAAATGATATATTGCGTAATTACAAAGCCAATGGTTCAAGCGTAATCTAAATCGGATTTGAAACGAACTAGTTACGGGATTTCAAAGTTTGTCGAGAAAACCGAAAACAAGCCCAGAACAAAAACGACTGCTTAAACGATCGATCATTTCAGAGAAATTTTCTTCCAGTGAGCTCAACGCAAAAACGACCGATCGCAGGCTTAAAACGACCGATCGTTTTAAGTGTGTTTTCTTCCAGTGAGCAAAGAACAAAAACGACCGATCGCCAGAATCAACGACCGATCGTTTCAGTGCTGAATTCTTCCAGTGAGCCAAGATAAAAAACGACCGATCGTTTTACAGAAACGACCGATCGTTTCTGTAGAATTTCAAATTCCAGCTTTTAAGCTCTTCCTGAAAATTGGGCGAACCACTGCATTAACCAGCATTCAATTCTGCCAACAACCAGCAACGGTCTTAAATTAAATGCTGGAGCTTTTCTCCCTACAAAAGGCTCCCAATCCCTTTGAAGAAAATCATCCAAGCATCCAAAACTTTATTAAGCAAATACTTCTAAGAAATCCCTCAAGCTTATACTTCCAACTTCTCACTTATTATTCATAAATTATTCTCGATTATATTCTCATTGTAATCTTATAAATATCGAGATAATATTTGTTAGTGAGTGATTCGAAATCAAACTTGTAAAAGAGTATTTTATAAACTCATTAGTGAGCGAGTGAATTGGGTAGAGGCTTTTAAGCAAGTGTAGCTTAAAAGCTCTAGGTCATTTATTCGGGATACTCATATAGTGAGGGGGAGCGTAATCGGTTGATTAAGCTCGTTAAGGTGTAACCTTGAAACGAAGATTTTTAGTGAAACACTCGGTAGTGAAAATACCGAGGAGAGGACGTAGGCGCGGTTTGCCGAACCTCTATAAATCTTGCGTTATTTCTTTCCCTAAACTTTTACTTTACGTATTTATTTATCGCTTATATTTATTGCTTGTTTATATTATTTAGCGTTAATTTGGTAACGAAAAAGTTTAGGTTATAAAATCTACTAATTAACTTAGTTAAATACCCATAGATTTAATTCCGCGAAAAACGTACGAAAACCTTATTCACCCCCCCTCTAAGGTTTAGACTCCTACGGACCAACAATTGGTATCAGAGCTTAGCTATTTTATTCACAAAAATCTAACGATTTTATAGTTTAAAGATCCGCTATGTCTTCATACGCCGACTCTAAATCCATAACTAGGCCCCCATTCTTTGACGGCACTAACTATCCCTACTGGAGAGACCTTATGAAAAATTTCCTTTGTGGGTTTGAAATAGACCAATGGATAAGTATTAGCAAAGGCTATAGAACGCCTAGGAGAAATGGCGAAGATAAACTTGTAGAGGAACTAGATTCCGATGAACGCCTTGCGTTTTCCCTAAATTGTAGGGCTATGACTTCCATCACTTGTGCGCTCTCGCCTAGTGAATACGATAAGATTTCCGGTTGTGACACCGCTAAGCAAATGTGGGATAAGCTAGCTATTATGCACGAAGGAACTAGTCAAGTTAAGGACTCTAAAATTAGCATGCTTATTCATGATTATGAATTATTTAAAGTCGATGATGACGAGTCTATTGCTTCTATGTTCACTCGTTTTACTAAGATTACTAATGATCTTAAAAGACTTGAAAAGGTATACTCGAGCAAGGAGATGGTGACGAAAATCCTTCGAAGTCTTCCAAGGAAGTGGGAATCTAAAGTGACGGCCATACAAGAGGCCAATGACATGAACACTCTCTCTCTCGATAACCTCATTGGATCCCTAAGCACTCATGAACTCGACATGACGACTCGAAAGCATGAGGATGACTCGAAAAAGAAGAAAGGCATTGCTTTCAAATGCACAACAAATGACGATAGCGAAAATGATTCATCTAGTGAGGATGATGAGATGGCACTCTTCGCCAAACGCTACAACAAATTCCTAAGTTGGAAAAAGAAGGGTGGACAACGATTCCGGAAAAAGGAGTATAAAGGAGAGCCTTCCGACAAATCGAACAAGAAGGACGAAATCATTTGCTACAAATGTCACAAACCCGGCCATATGCAAAACGAATGTCCTTTGAAGAAAAAGGATAAGTTCGGAAAGAAAAAGGAATACAAGAAGGCATTTTTGGCCGCATGGGGGAGCGATGATGATAGCTCCGATAGCGACAATGAAGAAGTCGCAAACCTATGTCTCATGGCTAGAGACAACGATACCGAGGATGTAAGCTTTCACTCCTCTAACTCTTCTATTTCTAGTGATGATGAAATTGATATAAATGATATGTTAGAATCCTTAGAAAAAGCTAGAGGTAAAAACAAATCCTTTAGAAAATTGTTAATTACTTTACAAGACGAACTAGAGAACTTAGCTATAACAAATGACTCACTCACGTCTAAAAATGCCGAACTTACCTTAGAAAATGATAAGTTAGTTAAAGACCTAAGTTCTTGTAAAGAAAAGGCGGATAGAGCCGAACTCACTCTCTCTAAGTTCACTAAAGGTAGTAAAATGCTAAGCACTATATTAGCTTCTCAACAAGGCGCGTATGATAAAACCGGTGTAGGATACAACCCTCTCTTAGCGTCTAAGCATAAAAATCTATTCACCAAACAAGTGGAGAAAAGTGAAAATAGAACCCCAAGTTACTCCCGTAAGAACAATTCATATAAAAGGAACCTAGTTTATAATCGTTTTGTTAAACCTATCTCGCATATAAAATGTATTACTTGCAACCGTAGTGACCACTATGAGGATTATATATATTGCCCTAATAGGTATAAAGTAAGTAGAAATGATTTGGTTTGGATTCCAAAGGGTCGAGACTCTAACCCTCAAGGACCCAAAAATGGATTAGGGTACCAATGATCGTTTTGTCTTGTAGGTATGCTTGAGATCAAAAATCAACGAGGACAAGTGGTTCCTAGATAGTGGATGCTCAAGACATATGACGGGAGACAAAACAAAATTCACCACTCTTGCACCTAAAGACGGAGGCTTTGTGACCTTCGGGGATAATAGCAAGGGCAAAATCATCGGTATTGGTAGTATCTCTAAACCATCTAATGTCGTTATTGATAATGTATTGCTTGTTGATGGTCTTAAACATAACTTGCTTAGTATTAGTCAACTTTGTGATTTGGGTCACAAAGTCATTTTTGAAAAATCGCATTGCATTATTCATTGTATTTCGGATAATAAAACTATTCTTATGGGTCAAAGACAAAATAATGTCTATATGATTGATTTGAATAGTTCGGTGGATGAGGAAGTCAAATGTCTTGTTACTATCAACGACAATGGTTGGTTGTGGCATAGACGACTTGGTCATGCAAGTCTTGATTTACTTGCTAAACTTTCTAGTAAAGATTTGGTAATAGGTTTACCAAAAACTCCTTATATAAAGGACAAACTTTGTCACGCTTGCCAATTAGGCAAACAAACAAAGATTTCTTTTAAGTCTAAAAATATTATATCTACTACTCGTTGTTTGGAGCTCATTCATATGGACTTAGTTGGCCCCTCCCGGACACTTAGTCTTGGCGGGCGTGCATATGCTTTCGTCATGGTTGACGATTTTAGTCGCTTTACGTGGGTCTTGTTTTTAACTCATAAGCATGAAGCATTTAGAGAATTCTCTATTATTTGCAAAAAGCTCCAAACACGAAAGGGTTATATGATCAAAAGTATCCGAACCGATCATGGTAAGGAATTTGAGAATACTCCATTTCAAACTTATTGTGATGAAAATGGTATTGATCATAATTTTTCGGCCCCTCGTACGCCCCAACAAAATGGGGTAGTTGAGAGGAAGAATAGAACCCTAGAGGAAATGGCACGGACCATGCTTTGCGAAAATAATTTGCCAAAGTATTTTTGGGCCGAAGCCGTAAATTCCGCTTGTTATATTTTAAATAGAGCCTTAATTAGGCCCATATTAAAAAAGACACCTTACGAATTATGGAATGAGCGAAAGCCCAATATTTCTCATTTACGTGCATTTGGTTGTAAATGCTACGTTCATAATAATGGTAAGGATAATCTAGGAAAATTCGATGCTAAGTCCGATGAAGGAATTTTCATCGGATATGCAATATCGAGTAAAGCTTATAGAATTTTTAATAAAAGAACTTTATTGGTGGAAGAGTCGGTACATGTCTCGTTTGATGAGAATTTACCGATGTTTGATAAACCTTTAATTGTTCATAATATTAATGATGATATTTTTCATAATGCATCTTCTTCCAATCATATTGCATCTAGCTTAGAGTCTACGCCTAGAATAGAGGTTGAACCCGTAGTTGATGAAGTCACTATAGATGTACTTCAAAAGGACTTAGAATCTAGTGTAAACATTCATGAGGATTTGCCTCAAGAATGGCGATATGCCAATCACCATCCGCAAGATTTAATTTTGGGTAACCCGGGAGAAAGAGTGCATACACGTTCTTCTTTAAGAAATATAGTTAATCATTTTGCATTCTTGTCTCAATTAGAGCCCAAGAACATTCATGAAGCGGAACTCGATGAGAGTTGGGTATTAGCTATGCATGACGAATTAAATCAATTCGAGCGTAGCAACGTATGGACCTTAGTACCTAGACCGCATGAGAAAACCATTATAGGTACGAAATGGATATTTCGTAATAAGATGGATGAATCCGGGGTAGTTATTAGAAATAAGGCTAGACTAGTAGCTCATGGGTATAATCAAGAAGAGGGCATCGATTTCGATGAAACTTACGCACCCGTAGCAAGACTAGAAGCCATTAGAATGTTGCTTGCTTATGCCTCTTTTAAACGTTTTAAATTGTTTCAAATGGATGTTAAAAGTGCATTTTTAAACGGCTTTATTAATGAGGAAGTTTATGTAAAACAACCACCCGGTTTTGAAAATCACGAGTTTCCTAATCATGTGTACAAACTTCGAAAAGCACTTTATGGTTTAAAACAAGCACCCCGGGCTTGGTATGAAAGACATAGTAAATTTTTGATCAAAAAGGGTTTTTCTCGTGGTACTTTAGACACTACTCTTTTTATTAAAAAGGATGGAAAAGATATGCTTTTAATTCAAATTTATGTTGATGATATTATATTCGGTGCTACTAATGCTCGCATGTGCGAGGAGTTTTCTAAGTGTATGCAATGTGAATTCGAGATGAGCATGATGGGTGAACTCACATACTTTCTTGGATTGCAAATCAAACAAACAAAGGACGGGATTTTCGTCAATCAAGCCAAATACACGAGGGACTTGCTCAAACGATTCAACATGAGCGATGCAAAGCCGCTAGGAACTCCGATGAGTCCGGCAACAAAATTAGACAAGGATGAATCGGGTAAAAGCGTGGATCAAAAGCTTTATAGAGGTATGATTGGATCCCTCTTATATTTAACCGCAAGTAGACCCGATATCATGTTTAGTGTTTGCTTGTGTGCTAGGTATCAATCTTGCCCTAAGGAATCGCATGTTATAGCCGTTAAGCGCATTTTTAGATATCTTGTAGGTACTTGCAATTTAGGATTGTTTTATCCTCATGATACTTCTTTCGAATTGCTTGGCTATTCCGACGCCGACTTTGCCGGTTGTCGATTAGATAGAAAGAGTACTAGTGGCACTTGCCATTTCTTAGGAAACGCTTTAGTTTCTTGGCATAGCAAGAAACAAAACTCGGTTGCGCTTTCCACGGCGGAGGCGGAATACGTCGCCGCGGGTAGTTGTTGCGCACAAATCCTTTGGATGCGTCAACAACTAAACGACTTTGAATTATCTTTTAATAGTGTACCTATATTGTGTGATAATACTAGTGCTATAAACCTTTCGAAAAATCCGATCCAACACTCTCGCACTAAACATATAAATTTACGTCATCACTTTTTACGGGATCATGTCCAAAAAGGGGATATTACTCTTGAATATATAAGTACGGATAGGCAATTAGCCGATATTTTCACAAAACCCCTTAATGAGGAACAATTTTGCTTTATTCGACGAGAGTTAGGCATGTTTGATGTGTGAAATATACATATATTTGATTAATTTCATATATTTCAGTATTTTTGCTATTGTTTATTGCCAAATCTGTGTCGAAATGTGCCAAAATTTTCTGTTCTGTACCTCATTTACAGTCGATCGATCGTCAGATAAAACGACCGATCGTTTTGCTACAGACGACCGATCGTTCCACAAAACGACCGATCGTTTTTTAGTCTTACTCTCTGGAAGAATTCAGATCTTTTTCGATCGATCGTATCACAAAAACGACCGATCGTTTTTGTGATTTTCAGTGTTAAAACTCCTTTCAAAACCCTAATTTCATCACACTCTTCAAAATTCTCTCTCTCAATTTCGCCTCCTCCTCCAAAATCACCCATATTTTCCATTTTCACTATGGTTCGCACCAAACAATCTAAGCAACCCCATCTCGTTGATGAACCCGAGGATGAGTACGTGCCTCCACCCACTCGGCCCCGTATTCCTCGCGGTCGCCGAACCGGCTCTTCCTCCACCGCTCCACCATCGGGCCCCGGTGCCTCTTCCGGCCCTCTTCCGCCTCTCTATCCGGCTACTATAGCCAAAAGAGGTATATTGTCAAATTTTACTCTCAATATGTCTCTATTCACGGAACGCTTTCCATTTGTTATGCAAAGCCTAAGCTTTCAAAATCTCGAAACCATTCTAACCCTCAAAGAGCCATTTTTCATCGAAAATGTTTATGAATTCTATTACAACCTCGCTCTTGATAGGGATGATGGCGCACTTCGCTTGCGTTCATCATTTAACGGACAACCTTTCGTCTACGGTTTAGATCGTCTACGAAATTTATTACGCCTAGGAAACGATGGCATTTATGAGTCCAATGAAGAAATGTGTGAATTTCTCGAGATCGATCACTTTAACGATCTCAAAGATGAAATTTTTCATCCCCTCCATAATAATCGCTCCAACAAGGCTCATGGCCTTCTTTTCAAATATAAAATGGCCTACCATATTCTATCTCATATCGTCCTACCTCATGCCTCAAATTTCACCGATGTTACGAATGAGTACATCTTTCTCTTAGGTTGCATCCATCGCCAAATCAAGATTGACTTCGCGACTCTCATATTCCTTAAGATGGATTCGCTCAAAACGAAATCCAAGAATGGGCTACCTTACGGTGCCTTGATTTCGGCCATCTTAAAGGACCTTAATCTCGTTCCCGGTGGAACGTTGTTCAAGAATAAGGACAAACATGTTTGGGATACTTCCTACCTTTCTCAAATGTCCATCAAATTCCATAATGCCGACAAGTCCATAACTTGGTCCGGCAAACGGGTGTCCGGCCCCGGCTATACCCCTCTTTCCCCCGAAGAGGAAGAGTATGTCGGCCCCAAGGCCACACCGCGTGCTTCTAATGAGGACGTCGCTATATCCTCCGATTCCATTCCCCCCGTCGATATCCCTACATCCTCTCGTCCCTCTCGACGACAAGGAAAAGCTCAAGTAGGATCTTCTTCTCGTATCCCGCGCTCCGACAAGTTCTACGACTCTCTCTACATCAACCAATACCATAATGCGCAAACGACTCGTCGCATGTTTCGATTTTTGAACCCGGGACAAGAAGAGCTAGACCGACTTGATCGTGAAAGCGCCGAGCAAAGGGCACAATTTCATGAATTCTTTCCCAATGACGACGACGACGACGAAGATGATGCGACTTCCCACCGCGACTAGGCGGATATTTTTTCATGTTTTTTGATGATGTCAAAGGGGGAGAAGTACCTCTCTATATTGTTTTTCTCTTTGCATTGTATTTCTATTTCCTTTGAGTTGAACAAGTTGTTTTTGATGTAATAAGTAGGAAACGGTTTTACTTGATTATTATGATGCGTTTCTTCTTACATTTGTTCTTGTTTATATGGCATTGTGTGATTGCGATTTTAACTATGCGTTTGGATCTTATTTGATATTATTGCATTGTGTGCGCATAGTTTGCTTGTTGATTGGATTATATATATTGTTTTTCTTTTGTGGCGATTGACCATTTTTAGGCAAAACTATGGCCAAATTTTCGCTTGCATATAGATCTTCATAATCCCTAATCGTTTAGCTTGTTTTTACGTCGTTTTAAAATCGGATGTTATGACATTTACTTGCTTTTTCTCTAAAAACTTTTATCCAAGTAAAGCGTCATCTAAACATTTCGATTATACTTGTTTAAACAAAAAGAGCTTATAGTATGTTGAAGTCAATATTTTGTCATCATCAAAAAGGGAGAGATTGTTGAACGATGTTCTTCAATTCGATTATTTTAATGATAACAAAAATTGTAAAACATGATAAAAGCTCGTTTTGTGTACTAATCTTTTATCGAGTGTATTAAAGGTTCAAAATGATATATTGCGTAATTACAAAGCCAATGGTTCAAGCGTAATCTAAATCGGATTTGAAACGAACTAGTTACGGGATTTCAAAGTTTGTCGAGAAAACCGAAAACAAGCCCAGAACAAAAACGACTGCTTAAACGATCGATCATTTCAGAGAAATTTTCTTCCAGTGAGCTCAACGCAAAAACGACCGATCGCAGGCTTAAAACGACCGATCGTTTTAAGTGTGTTTTCTTCCAGTGAGCAAAGAACAAAAACGACCGATCGCCAGAATCAACGACCGATCGTTTCAGTGCTGAATTCTTCCAGTGAGCCAAGATAAAAAACGACCGATCGTTTTACAGAAACGACCGATCGTTTCTGTAGAATTTCAAATTCCAGCTTTTAAGCTCTTCCTGAAAATTGGGCGAACCACTGCATTAACCAGCATTCAATTCTGCCAACAACCAGCAACGGTCTTAAATTAAATGCTGGAGCTTTTCTCCCTACAAAAGGCTCCCAATCCCTTTGAAGAAAATCATCCAAGCATCCAAAACTTTATTAAGCAAATACTTCTAAGAAATCCCTCAAGCTTATACTTCCAACTTCTCACTTATTATTCATAAATTATTCTCGATTATATTCTCATTGTAATCTTATAAATATCGAGATAATATTTGTTAGTGAGTGATTCGAAATCAAACTTGTAAAAGAGTATTTTATAAACTCATTAGTGAGCGAGTGAATTGGGTAGAGGCTTTTAAGCAAGTGTAGCTTAAAAGCTCTAGGTCATTTATTCGGGATACTCATATAGTGAGGGGGAGCGTAATCGGTTGATTAAGCTCGTTAAGGTGTAACCTTGAAACGAAGATTTTTAGTGAAACACTCGGTAGTGAAAATACCGAGAAGAGGACGTAGGCGCGGTTTGCCGAACCTCTATAAATCTTGCGTTATTTCTTTCCCTAAACTTTTACTTTACGTATTTATTTATCGCTTATATTTATTGCTTGTTTATATTATTTAGCGTTAAATAGTGTGAAATCACAAATAATTAGATAAAAAAATTGATACGTTTTTTATCAGATTTTTTTAGTATTTAGTTTTATTCACACAAACAACAATTATCATAATAAATGAGATACATTATCATTATAATTTTTATAATCGAAAAATAATAATCATTTATCTTTCTTGAAAATAACAATATAATTTTTTAATTTAAGTATACTTTTTAATTTAATAGTTTCATATATTCAAAAATAAAAATATATATTATACTTATATAATTATAACTAATATATAAAGCAAAAAAATTGTATCTCATATGGTAAAATACTTATATTGTATACTAGAGTTATAAGGTTCGATTCTCATCACTTGTATTTGATATAAATTAATTTATATTTTTATATAAAATATAAATTAATTAAAAAATCGAGTGTGGTCGGGTCGAGAAATTTCGAATCGAAACACAGGTCGGGTCGGAATTTCGGGATTTTTCTCCCAACCTATTATTACATGTATTTACTTTAACTAACTACGGGTTACTAACCAAACACATGAATCCAAGGGAGGTGAAAAGTCATTAATATAATAAAGTCATGAAAACTTAATTAATTACACGTATTTATAAAATCAAGTATATGTATTTGAAAGTTGGAAAGACATCTAAAATATAATATTTTTCTTATATGTATAAATACTATGTATAATGTAGCATAAAAAAAACAGTTTTAATGTAAGGATATATATACATAATTGTATAAATTTATGTTATTTATTATTTTATAAATTTAAATTTTTGTGAATGCGAGACCATTTTGTTATAAAATATGATAATATAAAGTTTATTAATATAGTTAACTAATCCATGTTGGGACGGATAATTTTTATTAGTGTATATTTTATTTCTACTGTACTATAGGCAAGTAAAAAGATTTGTCTACACTGTATTTCCATTTTAATTGAGAGATGTTATTGTAAGTAACAACCAAATTTCACAATTCACCGACAAATAATAGTAACTCATTAAAAAAACAAGGAAACTAAATATAAGCAGAAAATTTAGGGCCAATCCCATCCCTCTCTCTCTCTCTTTCTCTCTCTTCAGAGCTGTATTCTTTTACTCTATAAGCTCAAAGTCACAAGCATCTCCTTCTTTTATTAAATAATATTCACACACACAAAAAAAAACACTAAATTTTTTCTTCTTAATATTCACAAACCCAATTCTTGATGTGATATTGTTGATGGGTTCATTAGAAAATGGGTTTTCAATGAAGAAAGAGAGAGAGAGGGCAAAACCCAGATCAAATAAATTAGCAAGATTTGTTCTTTTTGGGAAAATAGATTATCTTCAATGGGTTTGTGCAGTGGGTGTATTTTTCTTTTTTATAGTATTGTTTCAGATGTTGTTGCCTGGTTCAGTTATTGAGAACTCAAAGGGTGAGGTGATGACGTGGCAGATGATTAGTGAGTTGGATTTTGGTGAAGGTGTTGAGTTTGAGCCCAAAAGGGGTTTTTTGACTAGATTTAATAAGGATTTGTCAACTAGGGGAGTGAGATTTGGTACTAGAAAACCATTCATTGCTTTGGTAATTCTTTACCTTTTTGTATTTGTGAATTTGTTTTATTGTTTTTTAGTTTAGTATCCCTTCATTGCTTTGGTAAATCTTTACCTTTTTGTGTGAATTTTTGTTGAATTTTAATTTAGTAGCCTTCATTGATTTGGTAAATCTTTACCTTTTTTTGTGAATTTTTGTTGATTTTTAATCTAGTAGCCCTTCATTGATTTGGTAAATCTTTACCTTTTTGTGTGAATTTGTGTTGATTAATTTAGCTGCCCTTCATTGCTTTGGTAAATCTAATACCTTTTTGTGTGATTTTTTGTTGATTTTTAATTTAGTAGCTTGTTAGTGCATTTTGGTTGATTGGTGTTTTTGTTTTTCGGATTAGGTTTTTGCAGATCTGTTAATTGATCCACATCAGATACAGATGGTGACTGTTGCTATTGCTCTCAAAGAGATTGGATATGAGATTGAGGTGACTTGGGGAATCTCATTCTTTGAATATTTTCTTTTCCTCAGGATAAAAAGATGTAGTATATACTTGCTAGTGTATTGTAAAGTTTCGGATTGGAGTAAAAAACTGGAATTAAATTTTCTTGACAAGAAACGTTAAACTAGGTGAGTGGGTTTAATATTCATGTCCTACATGTTTGAACTAAATTTCTTTTAAATGACGAACGGAGAGAGCATGCTAGCATTCCCACACGTACCGGGAGACTAAGAAACACGTATGTTAAAAGCAAAATCATAGAAGCTTTTGTTGTGTTGTCGTTTTAGCTTATTCAACGTCACGTTGAACTCCAAATAAATGAGGAAAGCATATTTTCAGTTGCATTTTTTTTTGACAGAACATGATTAGGTTTTCATACTAGTGGCATGATTTCTTTTGTTCATACATTTCACGTAGAATATTTATTTTATATAGCTTTGTTTTAAGTGTGATGCAATAACGCGTGGATAGTAAATAAACTGACTTTCTTATGTTATTTTTTGATTCATTGCCTGAATACATTTTCCTTGACTAAACCATCGGGTGAACTCTAAGAAATTACTTATGGAATCTAATTTGTGCAGGTTATTGCAGTTGAGAATGGTGTTGCTGGTGATATTTGGAAAAAACTTGGAATTCCAATCACTATATTTAGAACCGAAGAGAATAAGGAAGTTGTTGTAGATTGGCTACGGTATGCTCGTGGTATCTATTTTATCCTTTTTATCCACCTATAGTTAAACATCTTAAATACAACTATTATATTGGAATTTCTTCAGCTATACTACTGCAGTTGTGGATTTGGGGGGTAAAACATAACATCAGATGCTAGCCTATAATGTCAGATTTGAAACCATTAAATCACATAACCCAAATCAGTAAATGACAGGACTATATCTTATAAGTTATATCACTTAACCGAAATCTGTATGTCGCATGATATTAAACTTTAGGTATATGTTCAGTGTACAATTTATTGTAACTAATAAATTTAAAACTTAGGACTCATTGAGTCGTTGAATTCTGCAGCTTCGATGGCATAATTGTGAACTCTATTGAAGCTAAGGAACCCTTTTCTCGGTAAAGTCCATTCTATGCAATTTTTAAAGGGATATTTCCCTTTTTCTTTGTGACCGATATTTGTTTTTATTTATTGTATTTGGCCAAAGAAGTGATTGATTTTACTTGTTACAGTCTTCTGCAAGAACCCTTCAAATCAGTACCTGTAATATGGAGCATTAATGACAGAACACTATGTATGCACCTGAGACAATGCCAATCCGATGGCGAGTTTGATCTCGTGAATGAATGGCAAAAGCTTTTCAACCGCTCTTCTGTTGTTGTCTTCCCAAACTATGCCTTACCAGTAATAAATTCTTTTCTATAACATCTAATTACTATTATGATATACATTAGCTGGAAGTATTATAGCCCTTAAACATGATAACATCTCATCTCCAGATTTGACATTGTCCTGTCATGATGATGAAAAAATTCTTTAGTTTGTTAAGATCCTAATACACTAACGTTGTACTGTCAGATGTACTACTCTCCCTACGATTCTGGAAATTTTATTGTCGTTCCGGGTTCTCCTGCTGAAGCTTGGGAAGCAAACAACTTAATTGTCTCACACAAAGATAACACGAGCGAAAATACAAATAATGGGCCAAACAACTTTGTTATCGTTATTGTAGGGAGTCAATTCATGTACAAAGGCTTATGGTTGGAGCATGCCCTTGTTCTCAAGGCTTTGTTACCATTACTTCCAGAATTCTCTCTCTCTCTGGAGAAAGAATCAACTTCTCGTCTCAAAATTATCTTCTTAACTGGCGACTCTACTAGAAATTATAGCATGGCTATGGAGGTAAAACCACTTGGTATTCATGTTTGATTATAGTTCTGGATCTTCTTTTTACTTTTTTATACCTCTCCAACCATAATCACTCCTGAAAATGTAATGATTTTTAAGAGGCTATTTTCCATCTGTGTTTTCATTAACAGGCTGTTGCTTCAAATCTAAAATACCCAAAAGACATGATAAGGCACGCTGCTGCTGATGAAGATGCAAATAATATCATAAGCATGTCCAATCTTGTAATATATGGATCCTTTTTAGAAGAGCATTCTTTTCCCAGCATATTGCTAAAAGCAATGAGCTATGGGAAGCCAATAATTGCGCCAAACCTGGCAATGATCAGTAAATATGTAAGCTTCAAATATACTTCCTTCTCGATCCTGTTTCCGTTTGTTAATTTTTTATGTACTTGGGACTTACTAGGTTGCAGCTTTCAAGCAAATAAGCTTGGCTTTCTAAGTTTGAGAAAAAACTTCAAATTTTATCCAGCTTAAAGTTTTTTGCTTTTGGAGGCAAAGAAACACGAAAAGCTCAAATTTTAAGCTGATAAATCAAATGCAGTTCAGATTTTACTGGGGAAAAAAGGCGGTTAAAAGGCTGCAACCAAACAAGTCCTTAGAACAGAAGAAAGAAAGATAGACAAATATGTTTTTGATTTTATGGAAAGGCTACTGACCGCATTGACATTAACAATTAGGTTGATGACAGGGTGACTGGATATCTTTACCCGAAGGAAAATATTTGGGTTCTTTCACAAATACTAATGCTTGCAATATCAGAAGGGAATTTATCGCCTTTGGCTCATGAAATCGCATTAAGAGGAAAAGACTCTGCCCAAAATCTTATGGTTTCGGAAACAGTTGAAGGGTATGCTTATTTACTGGAAAACATTATCAAACTTCCATCTGAAGTCGTACTTACTAAGCCTGTCACAGAGATACCTAGCGTTTTGAAAGAGGAGTGGCAATGGAAATTTTTCGAGTCAGTATCGTATCCCGAAACTCCTAAAAAAGCTCATAATTTCTTGGAAAACATCCGCAAACAGTGGAGGAATAAAGATAATATCGGTGCTTTGAGTGCTTCAGATGAAACGTTCCTTTACGCTCTCTGGGAGGAAGAAAAAAGCAATGATATAATAATGAATGCAAAGAAAAGAAGGGAGGAAGATCAGGTGATGCCCTTTCTTTAGAAAGTTTCACTTCAATTTCATCCCGGTGACATTTTTGTATATAGTTTGGTATATTTCACATTAATTTTTTTAAGACTTTCCTCAATTTTGTATGCAAATTCAGCTAAAGGACAGAACTGATCAAACTCGTGGAACATGGGAGGAGGTATATCGAAATGCCAAAAAGGCTGATCGAACTAAGAATGTGTTGCATGAAAGAGAAGATGGAGAGCTTGAAAGGACTGGCCAACCATTAACAATATATGAACCATATTTTGGAGAAGGGACATGGCCTTTTCTGCACCGAAATTCACTGTATCGCGGACTTGGGCTGGTGAGACCTTTATAACACATTTTTTACATTTCTTTATATTTTCATAGAGAAAATGCTACATCTTTTGTCCCTTTCTTCCATTTTGGTCTATCACTTTTCATAAGTAACAATGTTGCTTTCTTTTATGCTTCAATCTTTTATAACATGAAAGTGCAGATAAATCGTTTTGCAATAGTTTTGCTAAAAGCATAAAAATCACAAGTTTTTGCAGTGTAAAAAGTGTAAATTCGTAAGATTTTTCACAATGTGTTTCCAAGTTTTCAATTAAAACCGTACTTTTAATTAATTACAAGCGGAAATTCCCAAAATTTATGCTCAAAAGATTTTAAATGTGCTATCAGTGAAAAGTTGGGTGTAAAATTTGAGGTATTTTACTGTTATGTAAACAGCCATCTTACATACTAACCTTTCATGTTTCTAGATACTCGACTGTTTTTACACTTCCGACTGAACTAACAAAAAAAAATACTATGTTGCTCTTCAAATTGGAACCAGTTAATGACGTCATTTTTTCCAGTTAATTTTGATGGAAGTGTACAAAACTGTCATTAAATTAGTAGGGTCAGTGTACAAATTTAGAAACATGTAGGTTGCTCAACTAACTCGAAAAGTGTGTTAAGCTAGTGTGGAAAATCCCTTTACTGTGAAAATTTAATGTATAAACTGAAGTGTATATACATGTGTTAAATCAAGTGTAGAAAAGGTAAATTTGTGTATCTACCTAACTCTGTTACTTGGAATTTTGGAAATGTTTAGTCGACTAAAGGTCGAAGGCCAGGGACAGATGACATTGATGCACCATCTCGTCTTCCCCTTCTTAACAACATATATTACCGTGATGTTATTGGTGAATTTGGAGGCTTCTTTGCACTAGCTAACCGTGTCGACCGGGTCCACAAAAATGCCTGGATAGGGTTCCAATCATGGAGAGCAACAGCTAGAAAGGTTTTTGGTTATCAGTATATTATGAATATGTGATTTTATGCAAATATTGGTATGTGTCTAATATGAAGAGTCAAACAGGAATCTTTGTCAAAAGCTGCTGAAACGGCAATACTAGAAGCTATTCAATCAAGAAGGCATGGTGACACCCTCTATTTTTGGTCCCGTATGGATATGGATCCAAGAAACCCGTCAAAACAAGATTTTTGGTCTTTCTGTGACGCCATTAATGCTGGAAATTGCAAGTGAGGTTTCTATTTTTGCAAGGCAATTCAGCAATCTATCTTTTTTTGTGCTGTTTCCTTCAAAGCGATCAATCAGAACTTAGGTTTTATGCCGTAAACAAATTCACCATAAGATATTTTTTTTCCCCATAAACTAAAAGCTTTTAACCTTCTTTGAATTTCACCCCGATGCAGGTTTGCCTATTCAGAGGCTATGAAAAAGATGTATGGAATTAAGGATGCCGACTTTACTCTTCCACCTATGCCCATAGGCGACGACACATGGTCTGTTATGCATAGCTGGGCTTTGCCAACTAAGTCCTTTTTGGAGTTTGTGATGTTTTCCAGGTAAGAAATAAGAATCACATGTTTGCCGTTTTTAATCTAATTTTTTATAACTACATCTTCACACCTTATGCTATATTTCCATATCTACTTTTCCTTATCTTATAACTAAATCATCGATACGTACAAGTCTTATGCTGTGTTTGTGACATCATTTGCAGAATTTTTGTTGATACGTTGGATGCGCAATTCTACGACGAGCACCGTCAAACCGGTCACTGTAGATTGAGTTTATCCAAGGTCTTATTTACTTCTCTCTTTCCAAATACTTGTCCATCTAAACTCTCATTGAAGTTTTTCTTGCTATTCTTCTTGGAAAGTCAAAAAAAAAAAATACGAACTTGATGAGAGTTTTTTCTTGTTTGTGTTCAGGACAAACATTGCTATTCGAGAGTGCTTGAGCTGCTCGTAAACGTTTGGGCATACCACAGCGCAAGAAAAATGGTTTACGTAAATCCAGAAAGTGGCGCAATACAAGAACAACACAAGTTAAAAGGGCGTAGGGGTAAAATGTGGGTGAAATGGTTTTCGTTTCATGTTTTGAAAAGTATGGACGAGGATTTGGCTGAGGAATTTGATTCTGAGAACCCTCGTAAACGGTGGTTGTGGCCAAACACGGGCGAAGTTTTTTGGCAAGGAATGTCTGAAAGGGAGAGACACATGAGGAACAAAGAGAAAGAGGAGAAAAAGCGAAAAAGAAAAGAAAAGATGGACAGGATGAGTAAAAGGCATGGCCAAAAAACGATAGGGAAGTACATTAAGCCGCCACGTGAGGAGGTGGAATTGAATTCAACGGTGGCTAAGGTCTTGAGATAGCATGGTGTTTATGGGTTTTACTGGGTTGGTTATTCAAAATATTTTATTTGAGTTTCACCTATTTATTTAGTTTTACTTATATTCTTTTGTTGAAAAAAATGTGCCTAGGTTCATATTCTTTTGTATGCGAGGCTGCGAGGGATTTGTATGTAAACAGTCGAGTCCTTTCTTCCGGTGTTTTGTTCGAAAAATGCTTGATTAATGTTAAAAATTGTAAAGATTGTAACAGAAAATCATGAATCTCGCAAGTCATGATGGGGAAAATTTCTACTAAATAGTTTATGACTTCTACAGCAGTTAATCAGTTATCAACCACAGCCACAGTTTTACTAATCAGTGACAAACTGATAATGTTAACCTTTATATGCAGAGGTTCAGGTATACAGCTAACATGTCTTCATTAGTTCTTAATTATAAGTTGTACCTCAGTAAGGATTAATTACGAATCAAAATATTGTGGAAAACAAAGTAGTAGTTTGATAGTGCTTGATTCTAATTTATGCCTTCAAAACTATGACGATCCAAAATAGTGAGGAAAAGGGAGAGGCGTGTTTGTATAACATAGTATCTGTTGAATAAATGAGAGGAAATAAGTTGAAATTAAAACCCTGGCCAGAGGCAGTTTTGCCATTTCCGATGACCGACTTGGCTAGGCTGGGAAATTGTGCTTGCTCGATATAGCCATATAAACAATGTACGTAGTTGCATATGTGTGTACGTAGGCCGTAATATACAAGACATTTCGATTTAAACATCTTTAGCTCTATGGTTCTTTAGTTTTAGGAATAAAAAAAAAAGCCGTGAACAGCTTTTCAAAACAATCAAACACTTTTTTGTTAATTTGTTCATAATTAATCAATGTAATAGCCGTGAACATTAATTTGTTCCCTTTACTTCTAGACTCTAACCTAAATTCTTTAACTATACACCTTTTCTTTAGTAGTCTCATCCAGAAGAGAGTTTTAGTAATCACTTCTGGGATTGAGGCATCACAATTGAGGGGATTTGCATGTTTTTTTATTCAAGTAGTGTTTTTTTTTTTTTTTTAAATATTCGAGTAGTGCTTGTGCATAGGAAAAAGGTCAAAGTAGGCATGGGAGACATTTTTTATTGCAGAATATAGTCCAAATCTATTGAACTCCGAGTACAAAACTGACTTTGCAGGATCAATAGAAAGTACATGCTCAAAGTATACAAATCTATAGAACTCTAAAGTATGTACTATCAAGTATCCTATTGATTATTGACTGCAACTTTCAAGTACAATCACTTTGTGAAAAGGATTTTTCAAGTAAATGTGTAACCTAAACAACTAACTAATTTATATCATACATGTAAAAGTAATAATGCGCAATCTATAGTGGAATTCAATATTTTAATTTTTTAACTCGCTTATAGTTTATATGCTTCCCTCCTTTTGTTCCATATATGTACTACTGGAGCATGTTTGTTATGCAGTTGTTTCTTGTTTGTGTGTGAGAATGAAGTTGAATAATTAAAACCACACTCTACCTACATATATTCAGCACAAAACTAAACTGATTCATAGTTACAGTAAAATCTTAGAATAAACTACACAAGTACTGAAGTACCTGGTATTTGATGACATTGGTGATCAGATTCAATACACTAGAAACTAGAAAAAAAAATAAAAACTAGATCATGACATATTCAGAATTGGTAGGATTAAATTAGTAAAATCCCTTCCTTGCAAAATCCTACAAGTTTCAATATAACTACTTTAGATGCAAAGAGAACAAAATATTCGAAAAATAATATCGTCATGAAGTATTGTGAAATCGAAATAAAAAGAAGATGTACAAAGACACCGAATCGATGTAGTCAAAAACAGCAAGAAGTAAAAGAAAAGAAACCTTCACAAAATCAATTCTTAACGCACATTAGGAAGAAACTATTCTTCTTCTTCTTTGCTTTCAAACAAATTTGTTTGTTTCCCAAAAACTCGTCTTGTTCCATAGCGAACCCTCGCCAATAACAACCCTTCCCCACCTTGTTCAGCGTACCCTTGGAAACAACAATCTCCACCTCCAACTTCGCCTTTTTAATCTTAACACTCACCTTCTCTTTTATCTCCGGAAACTCGTCTCTCTTCTTAGTCTTCCTCTCCTCCCCATCCCTCTCCTCCTCATCTTCCGACCCACTATGCTCGTTGGCAGTATCATACTTAACTTCATCTTTTCCATCATCGTTAACCTTGTTTTCAACTTTCAAGCTGTCCAACTTGACCTCAACTTTTCCTAGCAAAGAATCCTTCAAGAATCCATTCTTCTGGAACATCTCAAATTTGATCGAGGATTTTCCATCGAAAAGTGCTGTGCTTGGGACCGCAAACACGAACCCTTGGTTCCACGTTGCACGAAAAAGGATATCCTGGGAAACAGATCTTGTTTGAAGTTTTTTTTCGGGGGAGTACGAAAGCTTCACATAATAAGGACCATTACTTTTTTTGTATATATCAGCTGATCTAACATGAACTGTCAAGAGTCTATGCCTGGTTGAAGAAGATGACATCTCTGATCTCTCTCTTTAATTATTAGAATGTTTAATGTACTAGTTTGGTGCGTGTATAATATAAAAGTTTTGTTGGTGCTTATGTGCATGTATGCGTATAGGCACATATACAGTTACCTTAATTCCTATTCCTACGAGAACTTAAAACTTAGAAGGATATCATTCAGTTATGGAGATGCTCAATATCTTTTAAATTTTGGATTTGATCATTATCTACAACCTTTAGAGTCAAAATTCTGAATTTGTCCAATTATAAAACGTGAAACTATATGTGTTTTCCCTTTTGAAGTAAGAATGAATAATATTAACAAAACAACATCATTTTGTTTTACAACAATCAGTAAACTTGTAACATGTTCAATATCCGCAATACTGATATTATATCACTTGTTATATAAAATTGTTAGCTAATATACACGTTTTTTATTCACAATAGTGTTAACTAACTCAATAAAATATTGTTATATTTAACAACAAATTTAACATTGTTAGAGCATCTCTAATAGTGTTGTTATCTCTATTGTTAAGTAAAATAGTTAGCTAACAATACTTTTTTTTATCTCCATTAGTTGTGTTAAAATATGTGTTATATATTAAAAAAATTGTTAAAGTTAACAATGTTTTTAATGTTGGTAATTGATGACGTGACAAACACAGTCCATAATTAACATTATTATCTACTATAAATTCTCCACATAAAAATAGTAACCAGTAAAATAAAAGAGAAATGATTAATTAAAAATTGATAACATTGTTAATGTGAAACTAATATGTTTATTAAATTTAAGATGCATATGTGTCATTTAATACATTTTTAAACGATGATGTGTCAGTACTTAACATTAAAAAGTTAACAAAACTATTGTGGATGCTATTAATTGATTACATGACAAGTTGGTTGACCAACTTCTACGTTAAATCCTATAATAAAGCAAAAATAAAATATTCTTTGTTTCTTTTCTATTTACAATAATATTATTGTTCATTCGAAATCAATTATTTGTTATAAATTAATTGATAACGTAGTTAAGAAAAATGCAGTAATGTGAGACTTATATGGTTGTTAATAAGATTAACATGTATATGTGACATTTAACATTCCATGTGTCGCTATTTAAAAAGAAAAATTTAAAACAACTATTATGAAGACTATAACTATTAAATTTTTGTTTCTTCTCGCAAAATTATTTCTGGTGGTTGGATGTTTTGGAGGGGAGTTTAGTTGATAGATTAACATTTAGTCATTTAGACAATTATCTTTCTATAATTAACCATTCCACAATATTGTCTTTATCTTTCTTTTTTCTCCTTCTCTTCACATATTCTCCGTACACAACAACACAATATTTTCTATCTTTTTTTCTCCGCTTTCTCCCCCATGGAATACCGTCGTCCTTTTCAACCTCAATTCTACCAAGATTACTCTGAAATAACATCGGAATCGAGTTATCAACAATTTTCTCAACAATATGCATACAATATGCAATAGCCTTTGGGCCTTTACGGCTCTCAATTTTTCGGGGACCAATCTCAATATCCATATCAAATTAGCACTATACACCATACTACCATGATAAATATATAAAAATCACAAGAAATACGAAAGAGTAGTGCACTATTGATTAATAATTAAATTTTAATTAGAAATAGATAGCTTTGTTAAATAACAGGCAAAAGTGAGAGTAAAATATAACATACACACATGTCACTTATTAACTTGTTAACTAAATAACGATGCGACACTATTTAACATAAATTACAAATAGATACATATCAATCAACTTAATTATAAAAAATTCACATATGTGTACTTATTTACAATTAGGTATATATATTTATTTATAATTAGATACAAATGTCATAAAAAATAACAATATAGATTAGACATACAAGATTGAATATGATCAGACGGGATCACACATATTTTCTGTATAAGAAATGTAATTTTTAAAATTTTGGTTTTTTTTGGAATTTTTTTTACATATGTACCTATTTGTAAACAAGTCAAAATATGTATTTTTTTAAGAGTTATCAAGTTCAAAACAATCGGGTTTTTTATAAATAAATTTATAAATATGCATGGTCTTAGCCATAAGACTGATCATGTCAAATAGCTTCGTCTTTTAAACTCATTATTTAAAGTTTAAACCCTCTAAGAGCATTCCAGTCTATTTAATTTGGCTATTTATTTATCTATGTAGATATGTAGATAAATTTGATTATTCATCGGCCTATTTTGGTGCCTCTTTATCTTCAGAAAAAGAAAAAATATAGATATATATAAATTTACTATTCACATGTGGAGAGTCGATTTAGAGATATCTACAATTTTTTTAAGGATAAATTAACAAAAATACTACTTTTGAAGCTAAATTAACAAAAACATACCCAAAAATTTCTAATTAACAAAAACATACCCAAAATTTCATACCCTAATTTGTATATTTCATACCCTTATTTCAAAAGTTCATACCCTTGTTTCAAATGTTCATACCCTAATTTGTATATTTCATACCCTTATTTCAAAAGTTCATACCCTAATTTGTATATTTAATACCCTTATTTCAAAAGTCCATACCCTTATTTCAAATTTCAAAGGTTCGTACCATAATTTGTATATTTGATATCCTTATTCTAAAAGTTGATACCCTAATTTGTATTTTTTATACCCTTATTACAAAAGTTCATACCCTTATTTCAAAAGTTAATATCCTAATTTGTAGATTTCACATATATTTTCAAAATTCATACCCCAATTTAAATAATTCATATACTTACTTACATAATTCATATACATAATTTTCAACTTCATAAAATTAATTCACGTAATTCATACACTTATTTTTCAACATTATATACTAATTAACAAATACAACTCTTACCTATTCTCCGATCTCGAACTACCACGCCGTCGTCGTGGGCCTCTCATTCGACGATCGCATATCCGTCGACATCAAGCTCGAATTTTCGATCTCGCTCTATACTCTCGCCGTCCATTACTATAGATGTGTCTGTCTCAATCTTCACGGAAGAAAGAGATGGAGGTGAAGAAAAAGATCGAAAAAATAGAGATATGATGCAGAGAGATATCGGAAAGAGAGAGTAAGCATAACAGATCGGAGAAAGTGAGAAGAAGGAGGAAATATATTGAAGTGAGAGAGAAGAATGAAAGAGAGATTGGAGAGAGTGTGAGTGGAGGAGAGAGTGAAAGGATGAGAGAGAGAGGAAAGAGATTGCGAGAGATGAATCAGATTTTTTTTAATTAATTATTAATTGAAGGTAGGTTTTTGATAATTTAACTTTTAAATGTATATTTTTGTTAGTACAATAGGTGTAGGATATATTTATGTTAATTGCCCATTTTTTTAATCAGTCAACTGACACCACGTTCTTTTATCTCCCACTTTTTCATTTTTCCATACTATCTTTTTTTCCTATAAACTTGCTCTGTTTCTCTTTCATGTGATCTCTTTCTCTCCTTCAAAAATGATCAAAAATCTCGTCGACGCCTACATCTCATTCCTCTGAATAGTCATACCACGTAGTGAGGATTCGTTTGATTAATTCGAAATTACTCCAAAAGATAAAAATAAAATAAACCTTTTTTTTGTGTGAGGTGTTTTCCTTTACCTTTGCTAGGGATTCGTTCTCATTAATTTTTTTTGATATTTATTTATTAATGATTACACAGTACTAATCTGTGTGATTTTTTCAATGAGATAAAATTTGTTTTAATAAAGATGTCGATTTTCTTGTATTTAGATTAATAGTGATGGATTCTGAATTATTATATTTCAAAAAAACTTGTTATTTGAATGTTTGGGTAGTAGAAAAAAAGTTAAGAAAAGAAAAGGGCCAAAATTTTTTTTTCTTCTTTTATATATATATCAAATTTTTATAGCACTGTTGTGCACGATTTTAAAACATAGGCTATGCAGAGTTTATATTTCTATATATAGACTATATGTAGAAAGAAAAATTAGAAAGACTATTGAGAATGCTCTAAGTATGTTTAATTTTTATTCTCTCTTTCTGTATCGATCATGATAAACTTCTCACCCTCTTTGCCTTATCTCTTCTTGCCCTCTCGCCTCTCCTCATCCTTTACTTTAAAATTTTTGTTTGTACCGATTTGTATCAACCAACCGCTTTTCGAATCGAACCAATCAAGTCGGTATCAAAAGTTTGGTATACCGATATTACGGTACGGTACAACTGAACTAATATTTGAAAGTCGGTTTGGTTTCGGTATTCGTTTTGTGAGTTCGGTATAGTACCGATTCAAACCGAAATATTAAAATATACTATATAGACAAATAAACTAAAAGACTTATATACACTTAATTATTAACATTGTTATAATATACTTATATTACTTTTTGTAGTGAATATTTATACCATATTATTTTATTTATAATATTTACTAGAAAGGTGTAGTGTTTATTCTTTTATTCAAATAAACAAAAAATGTAACAATAATATAAATAAATATATATTTTTAATATACTAATTTTAAAAGTTTATACTATTTTTTTTCTCAATACACACCATTTTTCTATTATCACTTGTAAAATCTAAAGTTTGGTATAAAAACGAAAACGAACCGAACCGAACCGAAAGTTCGGTATACCGAATTTTTTGGTTCGGTAATGGTATAAAAATTTGCAAATCAAACTAGTTTGCTATGATATCGGTATATACTCAAAAAGTTCGGTATCGAACCGATGACACCTCTAGGAATTAGCATCACCAAGAGTTATAGTTTTCCGGCTTTGTATCGATTTTTTATCCATTAATTGCGATTCAAGTTTGTAATCAATTAGTCGTTAATTAACTAGGTGAAATCAGATTTCTATTTACATTCATGTGATTGGTAGGTAACCTTTTGTTCTTCTATTGGTTGCTTTATTTAGTTTTTGGAAGAAAAAAAAGATGAGCTAGCAGATAGATTAGTTGTTAGTAAGAAACCCTAATTTTGACATGAAAACTAAAAGAAATAGAAGCTGGTCATGCAATTTTAATGGGTATGCAAATTAAGAAGAAACGGATGCACTTAAAAAGTTGGATATGCATTTTGTAGACACTTCAAAAAAAAATGAAGTAATGTATTTTTTCAAGTGAACCAAATATTGATACTTGCATAATAATATAGTTGACCAAAACTTAAATAAACAAAAAAAGAAGATCAACACTTAAATATGTTTTGGAGTGAAAGAAATCCTTAAAAAAATTGTTTTCTGGGACCGGGCTCTAATTTTTCCTATAGCGAACCTAGCCATTGTTGACTTGATTGTTGTACTCGGTTAAACCTTTTTCTCGACAAACTTCATAACATTCTCAAGCCACGTACAGTATTCTTTATTTTGCCTGTTTCCCAAATAATTATGCACGAAATTTGTCAAGTCTGCGGTAATTCCACGAACTTCGAGATATTTCGTAAAAAGCATTCTTAAGATTCTCATCCAATTTCCCAAAATTAAGACCGTCATATGTCGAGTCCTCATAAGCTTTTGTTTCCTTCAAAAATACACCTTGTATAAGCATCTGATTAGGCATAGCACTAATATGCACGGAACTCAAGAGAGGGTCCAACATCTTTAGTAATTTTGACAGCAAGAATCATAGGGGTTGTGCCGCCCTTGTTGTCCTGGTCTTTGTCATTCTTGTCTTTGTCTCCCGTGTCCTCATTCGCTGTCAACATCGTCTGTGTCCACATTGTCATTCGTCAATGTCACCATCGTCGTCGTCACTGCCGTCCTTGCAAACACGGCACTCAAGGAGAACATTTCCAAGTTTCAGACAGGTAGCTTCAACTTCTATGGTTTCACCTTTAAATTGCCTGAACAAATTTACTACATGTTCACACGAATTATCCTTGATCTCGAACTTTAACGCGATGGAATTGCAACGATCGATGATATATGGATTTGATACTACATATCCCCACTTTTTGTCCATCCCATGCTCAATGACACAGTCAATTGTGCAATCGAGGATCTTGAGAAGCCTTTTATCAGGGCTCGAGACTCTTGCTGGCTCTGTCAAGAAATGTAGCACCGACGGGACAAATCTACAGCAGAGCTGATGGCAAGAGGCGCCGCCACCATGCTTGGCAGTGGAGAGTAGCAGATCGGCAGTGGTGTGGTGCCGGACTTTTCCTAACAATCTGATCGCTAGAGAGAGGGAGGGAGGGGGGAGGCGATGTCACTAGGGTTTTTTTGATAGACCACTTTATTCATTGGTTGGCTGCATGGTTGGTAGGTTTTGGATAAGTAAAAGCAACCGCATCAGGTGCTCTAATTTTTTTTCTATTTATAAAGTGAAATTCACTTTTTTTTTAGATTTTAGGAAACTATTTAAGTTTATACAATTTGTCAACTTTCCTACCAATTTTCTTATAATAATCATATACTATTAATTTATTATCCATTTATATATTTCCTAACTTACATGTGAGTGCCATTAACAT
The DNA here is from genome assembly GCA_963920805.1 of Primula vulgaris. Classification (NCBI taxonomy): domain Eukaryota; kingdom Viridiplantae; phylum Streptophyta; class Magnoliopsida; order Ericales; family Primulaceae; genus Primula; species Primula vulgaris. Next base: position 36,519,631 of record OY987212.1, on the reverse strand, counting down.
AAGTCGTGTGATGGAGGATAAACCCGGAAAACCAAAACGGAACCAAACCATTTGGTTCGGAATTTTAATTTGAAAATGTGAAATCGGAATCGAAACCGAAACCCAAAAATATCATAATATATATAAGCAACTATTTTTTCTTGACTAGTATGTTATGTTGTGAATATTTTGTAAAATGTTTTGTCTCAAGAACGATTTATTGTTATTTTCAATTTTTGAGGTTTAAAATTTTATCTTTTAACGTTTTCGTTAAATAAAAAAATATTTCACTTTCTACATAAAACCGAAACCGAACCGATTAAAGTTTTGGTTTTGCTTTCATCCAAAACCGAACCGTGACCACCACTAAGCATAACCTAAATTAAAATGAACAAAATATAATATTTTATTTTTAAGGGAATGCTAATGATTTCTTGAATATAAGGAATATTTGGAAGACCCAAATTTTCATGAACACTCAGGGAATGAGATGCAAGAGGTTTTTTCTTAATAAATCCCTAAAACTAAGGTAATGGAAAGATACGAGGCTTCTGATGCAAATGCTGTATTTAACGAAATCAAAATAATGGTTAATTAGTTATGCACTCCAAAGGAAAATAAATGCAAGTTAAAAAAATAGTAGTTATATTTGAACTTAAAAAAGCGGAATGCACTAAAAAACTAGGTATGTAGTACAATAACAAAAATATGCTTAGTAAAATGTGAAGCACCTCAAAAGTTGGGTATGGAGTATGGACTTTAGAAATGAACTTTTTCGATCTTAAACTTTTTGCTTGTTTTGGTTATTTAATTGAACTTTTTGGCTTCGATCAATGACGATTTTCAGGAGCTCCTCAAAGCTTTGTGAAATCTTTTAATACTCACGAGAGACTTTGTCATAATTGCAATGAGATTTTTTTACATATCTTGAACTCTGATGAGCCTCTTAGATGCTGACAAACTGAAAGACGCCGACAAAAACAGATTTTCAAGTTTTGTAACAAATTATTTCATTTTGATATGTTAAATAGATCTGGAATATGTTGAACTTGGTTTTATACTTTTATCTTATGTTTCAATATAATTTTTAATTTTTAATTTTATTTATTTATTTGGTAAATATTGTCACTTTATGTTTAGATAAAGGTGAAGAGGTGTCAATTTTATTTTGTGAGCTGATGTGTTAAATTGTTAGGGTTGGCTCTGCATGGAACAAGTAGTTATGAATGGTATGATCGCGCCATCGCGGCGAGGCTAGATATGTGTTGGTGTGAGTTTCGGATGAAGTATAGAGAGAAAGTGTTTTTTTAGGGTAAACAGAGAGAAAATGTTTTTTTTTAAGGTAAACAGAGAGAAAGTGTTGTAAATACAATAAATCAATAGAACTACACTTGGGACCGAAACATTCGTTATAACCTATTGGTATGAATATAATTAGAATATGGAATTATTAGGGAACAGTCAGCCTATATGATTGGTTTACATGTTTGCATAAAAAAAGTGTCAAATGAATTAAAAAAAATTACATTTTGATTAATATTTAAGTTTAGTTTAGGCCCGCCCATCTAGGGTTCTATATTTTTATTTAAGTTTTTAGTGTGTTGTATATATATTTTTTTTAATTTATCAAATTATAATTTGTTGAAAATAAAAAAAATAAAATAGTTATTGAAAAACATTATATAACAATTCATTTTCTAATCTAACGATAGTTAAAGTGACCGTACTATAACACTTAAATAATATATTGTCCCAAAGAGGTACTCTTAGAATATGAATATATGATTTACTCTTAGAATATGAATATATGATTGTTTGATCTTAATTATAAGCCGTGTTTGGTTTTTTATTTATTTTAGTCTTTCAATAATCATAGACCAATATTGGTATTGCCATGCGATAAGCTAGCCTCAACCTAGAACCAAAATAGGACACTAGCACTGCAAAATAATGTTTGATTTAGTGAGAGTAAAAAACTGTCACAAGTCTGTCGCTAATTTAAAAAGTCACAAATCTGTCGCAAATTGACTAAACTGTCACAAATCTGTCCCAAATTGACTAAACTGTCACAAAACCGTCACAAAAACAGTCGCTAATAAGCTCGTAACAAAAAATACCGTCACTAATTCCGTCGCTATTTGGATATTTTTTTTGTAGTGTATAGCACCGGATAGGAAAATAGTGCCCTTCCACACAATTGCAAATCAACATAGTAAACTAAAGAAAAACACATTTTTCCTACACCAAATGTGGCAATTGCCCAGAGTGTAAATTTCTAAGCCTGAGTGTAGAGGCCAATTACAAGATTTTTGCATAAGAGAAATGATTTAGCTCACACATATTCACTTAAAAAACCAACCCTTTGGCATGACATACTCATGTGGGGATTTATGACTAGACCTAGCTAATATATACATGATTAAGAAGATTTAATAATAACTTGGAAAGCACAACTTTTAACAAATAATGGAGGAAAATATACTTAGTTATAAATATTTCGGTTACAAACAAATGTAAATATATTGACTAAAAAATCTTATTTTGTTTTTACGATTGAAGCTACAAAAATCGTACAAAAAAAATAAAAGGAGTGGTAAGTAATTTTTTTGTTTAATACAATTATCCCTTGTTACTTTGTAGTTATTTTTTTGGTCGTGATTTTTTCATAGTTCACTATCTTAAATATTCAGAATTTTACATGGGCCAATTATAACAAGTTAGTGTCAAAAACAATCAATTCTCTAGTATACAGAGACTTCAAAGGAGCATTTTTTTTTTAAAAAGGCACTAATTACTATTGAAAAGAGGAACTACATTTTGTTTTCTATCAAATTAATTGCTTCTTCTTGGGACATGAAATGATGAAACAAACTAACACGCATGAGGCTGACTGTTACCATTCCATCTCAGCATGTAAATGTTTTAGGTACACTACAATAAACAGTTATAGTAACATTTTATTTTTTAAAAATTGTTGTTAAACTGAGTGTCGTTAAATTTTAGCAATAGTTTAGCAACAAAAACTGTTGCTAAACTGTTTCTAAATTTAGCGACACTTACTCTACTATCAGTTTAGCAACAAACGCTCTGATGGTAAGTTATCACCCACTCTGCTATCAGTTTAGCAACAAACGCTATGATGGTAACCTATTTTTTTTAGTGGTAGATTTTTAATTAGGTGGGAATAGCATATATTTGCATAAATGGAGCACACATATAATTGAAGTCAATTAGTCAAAACTTAATTAAAGTGACGAGAGGTAAAATGGTAAACAATTATAGTTAAAACTTTCGAAATAAGATGTAACTGAACTTGGTTTTGCTCGGCTAGGCAAAAACGTTCTGTTTAAAAAATTAGAAACGATGTAGAGAAGAAAGTTCTTTGAATATTTCTTATGACAACTTGGGGGAGTTAAAAGCAGGGGCGAAGCCAGGGTCATATATGAGTGATGCCAAAATTTTAAATATAAAAATAATTAGTGTCAAATTATCGTTTTTAACTTATTTTAGTGAAAATGCATGGTAAATTTTTTTAAAAAAATTACGATTTTCGGAATTATGGAGGTGTCGTCGCTCCGATGGCTTGTAATTAGCTTCCGCTAGTTAGAAGTACTCTTTTTGTTACGTCCTTTTATTGTATTGCTATACTTTCTTTTGTTGGTATTCAGTAGAACTGGTCGTTATCTGGCTGTTTATATCATGTTATGTAAGGAGGAGTTGTTATTATTCAATTGTGTTCTTAAAAAGTCCATTTGTTCGGCATTCAATGAATCTAATCTCCCTCAGTACGGTTGGGAATCACTTGTTTTGCATTATTCATAGTCTTTAATAGGGGTGGGCACGGGGCGAATTGGGGCGGATTGGTCGCAATCCTAACCCGCCCCGTAAAATAAATGGCGGGACGGATTGGGGCGGATTAGTGAAATTCAAATCCCAACTCAACCCAACCCAACCCATTATAATTAAAACCCCAACCCAACCCAACCCAACCCATTATCAAGCGGGGCGGATTGGGTGCGGGTTGTTTCTTAAATTTTCATTTTAGTCATTAATTTTTCATTTTTTCGCATAATTTACCTAAATATTTTAAAAAAAAATTCTTTCAAATAGAAATATAAACTAAAAGCCAACCAAAATACGTTTAGAATGTTCGGAACAAGTAACAAAGCTAAAACAAAACAAAACAAAACAAATTATTCTTCATCAACATAATCAAAATAAAGTTCAATAGCTAATTGAATCCACAAGTTCAATAGCTACAGATTTCGTAATAACTTTATATAACTTCATATTTGGCTATACTTCAATTACAAATAAAGTTTTTAAAAATAAATTAACCACTCATACTACCTAGACCCAGATTAAAAATTCCTTCTTTTTGTAAGTACGAGATAATACATTGAATTTATAAGACAATATATCAATCGAATCATTAAGCTTAAGTTTGGACAATCCAAAGATTTTTTGTCTATATATATAATTTTTCTTAAATCAATACTATTATAATATAGAAACTCTTATTAAAAAAAGATCTTGAGAAAATTTATATATATATATATATATATATATATATATATATGCGGATTGAAACGGGTTGGGGTGGATTAACCCGCGGTTTGGAAATCCCAACCCTAACCCAACCCACGAATTTTTTTACGGATTGGGGCGGGGCGGATTTAACTTTTTTTGACATCCAATCCGCCCCAATCCGCACGGATTGGGTTACGGGACGGGTTTGCGGATTTTTTGCCCACCCCTAGTCTTTAACATGTTTTATGTCGTTGTTATAAGAAAAACTTGTCAATATAGCCTGAGAAACATATTTCTTGTACTCATTTGCAATTTATCTTTACAATAAGTCAAGATTGTCATATAGATAGGGCATTGAACAGTCAATCAATAATTAGTCGATTTTTTTGTAGTTTCGTGCTCTGAATAACATAATTATTTTTATCACCAAAATGTCCATGTCTCGATTATGGCTTTAAAACTTGTTAGCGACGAAGTTCCCAATTTCTATTGCACATAATTATCTTCATGAAAACGAGAGACACCGATAGGTAAAACTCCCACTTTACTGATTTCCTGGCAAGAAACATTCTCTGTCTTCTTCATGAGCAGATATTCAAAATCCCCCAATCTTTTAATCATAATGATCAAATCTAAAAAGGTGGCCTCCAATTTTCCGATTAAAGGGGCTTTGTGAAATTTCATACAGTTTGAAAGAGTTGGGGGATTTAAACAATTTTGTGGTCTTGAAAGTTCTAAAACAGTTTTTCTACTTTGAACACCAATGTTTACCAATTACATTATTCTTTATATTATCCATCCACTTTTCACAAATGCAAATTTGTACATACATCAATTACAATTCTTATTCTAATTTTGTAAACTTCCAACATTTGTTTGTATGGAAGTAGTATTAAGTGTCTATCACATGCTAAATCATGTTTTTTTCTATCTATTAAGCAAAATTTGAAGCTTTAGAAAAAAGTTGCTTCAATTTTATTTTTTTATCAAATAGGGAGGAAGCTAAGCTTTAAAACCAGTCAACCAAGTCTAATTAGGGGTGATTTTTTTGACGAAATATGTAGACCATAGGAGAACGGAACTTCGACTAGAGATCAGTTGCAGAGAGATCGATGTAACTGAAGCTTGAGATTTGTCAAAATGAGTAGTTATCAAGCAAAGAAGGGGTTCAATAAAAACTTAATTAATAGTGTGATATACAACATTGATACAACAAAAAGTACTATTTGACATAACATTGCAGAGATTCACTTAGAACTAGCAATATCTACTTTAATTTGCATGGGTTAAACAACCCTTGAGTACGTGTGCATTAGTGTGTCAAAAGATCTTTAACTATTTCACCACGCATCAAGTCATTCCATATAACTTTGGCTGAAATTGCTCAAGTTAATCTTCTACTTTCAGTACAATAGTAATGACCGATAAAGATCAATCATGCATCTTTACTTTTTATTATACTAGAACTTAGTTTATGGTAGATATCAACAAATTTTAAAAAAACTTTATTCTCATTCAGTCATCTTTATATTATTTTTCTTCCGTCGAAATTTCTAATAACTAGGAAGAATATTATATCAATGAAAACACAATCTTTGCAAGGTATAATAGCAGGACAATATACCCTCTTTAAAAAATAAATCAAATTGATAATTTGAAATTTTGTATGTTTGTGAACGGAATGTGCATAATTTGAGAAAACATGGGGATTAAAAATCAAAGAAATGTAAACAAAGTGTCACAAATTAATATTTCTGAATAGAATGACATAAACTCCCGTAAGCCATTCAACATGATACAGCTAGGAAGGTCATACAACTTCAATGATACATAATTTCGAAGAAATGATCGTGTATCTAAAAAATAGAGAAAACCACAAACATAGCAAACAAATAAGAATTTTGCCATAAAGGAGTAGATAACTTGATAGAATTACTAATTGGAAAAGATGCATGAGCGGAATTTCCAATAAAACTAGCCGAATATTGCACCTTTTTAATTTGGAGTAAAGACAAACTATACATGGTCCACTTCTGACTACTCAATGAAAATCACCGTATTGAAAATGTGTCCTTTTGTAGTTTTTTTCCCCCTAATATTATAAACTGGTGTTGTACTCGAACTAAGTAAAAAAACGACATGGATCTACCTTAAAACCTACACCTTTTTTATTCACAAAAAAACAAAAAAGTTTGGAGGCTATATTTTTATCTGCAATTTAGTTACTGTGTTTTTTTAGTACTAGTACTACAGTACTACTTCTTAATATCATGTTGTTTACCTGCTGCTTATAATTAGTAAATTTTGACATTTTGTGATTCTCAAAAGCGCACAAATAATTACTCTCAATGACTATATTTTGAAGAACAGAAAACGTTGTTTAATTAGAACCCCTACAGACTGTTCTTTTAACTGGAATTTTTATGTTTGGACGACATTTTCTTCGTGATGAAAGCCTATATATAACTTTGGAATTACATGTTCGATTCAGATGGTAAGATATTATTTTTCTGGATAAGCTATGTACAAGACTGTTATTTGCGGCACTATATGTTGTTTCTTCGATTTTGTGAAATTTGAAATAAAATTCAGATTTGAATTAGAAATTGAGATCCAAATCGAATTTACAAATCATATTGTTCTTTGAATATACACATTTTCCTACATGTTTATTTATTTATGAAACTTGACACTTTTAATTGTTCTCGAACACTTTTTATTAAACGTTTTGTTGCTATATATTCTGGTTTTATGGTGGGTATGACTAAATTGTTGATATCAAATTGCTTGTTTCATTGGCCACTTTCCCTATAGCGGCACAAGCTCCCTTACAATCCTGACGTTTTCTGCGATAATCCCATTCACGACAAATGTTTCTTAATTAGTAAAAATGATGAATATGTACATATTGATACTTAATTAAACAAAACCTACACTTTAAAATAGTTTTAAAGATTAGTACTACATAAGTATATGTACAAATTAAGACTGTTAATTTTGATACTCACTGATCACTTTATTCACCATTTTGGAAACTCAATAAGGAGACTATTTTTATATAAAATAATTTCCAATCTTCAACATGAGACTTTTTTCATTGGGTAGATTGTTTCATTGAGGGCGATGTTCTATATAATGCAAGAGAATATTTCTATTGAGAACACTCTTCATTGATAACACTATTTATCGATCACTACGCAACTTTCTTTACTGAAGGTACAATTTTTATTTAGGAGTCAAATGTATCTTAGCGGAGCCTTAGATTTTGGGCCTTTTTAACTTTAACAGTAAAAGATTAAAGATCACAATGTAAGTAAAGATGTTAAATTTGCATTCTTTTGAAAATTGCAAATGAACACAACAGTAAGTTTGTAACTTTATTTCAAAAAGTTTTAAACTAATTTCTGTCCTAATGTTCAAGAAATTCCCATATTATTTCACAAATATATACTCGTACATACACCCATTGCAACTGTATTTCAAGATAAATTCCACTTTTTAAAAAATATAAAACATACTCCTACTACTTAGACTTGCCTATAATATAACTTTGCTATGTTTTTCAACTCAAGTCATTATTTTGTGATTCTTTCAATTAAATCCCTAATACTTCTTGTAGTAAGTAATTATTATGAGTTAATTAAAACCCTATAATAATATAACATTTCAACTCGTGTAATGTGAAAAGAAATTTATAGAATATTTTTTATTATAAATTGGTGGGTAAACCCACTATTCATTAGTAATTAATGGTCATACCGACCTTATTACTACAACAGAAACTCAACGAAATTTATATAATATGAGCCCCTCTCATTTGGTTTCCAGGATCCCTATGCTACATATAATTATATAGGTGGTCGTACTTGTGACGAGATCAAATTAAAGGGAGTTTTTTTATTTTATTTTAGTCATGTCTTTTTTGGTAGTTTATGAAAATTTAACGACTCCTAGTATTTAGCAACTTTGGACTTGAAGTTAGTAACTGGACTGAAAATTACTTGTTTTAGATTGAGTGTAAGTATTTATTTTGTCTAAAAGTTATTTGTTTTAAAAAATAGACACCTTACAAAAAATCAGCAACTACGTATATAGTCTAGATATATATGATTAGTAAATAGTAATATGGACTATGAATAGTTGAAAAACTTCGATACAAAAGTTGGAAAAGATATCTAAGCGGAATTTACAATCGAATAGTAAGAGACAACAACAAGTGACTAGTTTGAGGAATAATCTTACTTATTAATTAACAGGTGTCATGCTTAACGTTTTCATGAACCTATTGTCTATGGCTTGATTAGAGTTGAACTGTAATGTATTATCAAAATTAAGTATTACAGTAGATCTTTGTTTATGACACCGTTACTGATTGGTCGAGGCATATTTTTGTGGACCAGGGATCATTTGTAATTGGTCAAGCATAACTTAGTGGAAAAAAGAACCGGATTTTAAAATTTAAACCCTATATGCATTATATATATATACAGGGGCGGTCCAGATGCAAGTCCAGTAAGACTTGTCCTGAGACACAGATTGGGTGGGGCAAAAAAAAAAATTTGCAATGGTTCAGCCCAATATAATTATATAAAATCTAGTTTATTATAAACTCAGTTTTAGACCAAATTGGTAATTGAATTAATTCAACATTTGCAAAAGAAAACACCTATATATAAGTATAGATATCAATTAAAATGAAGCTGATTTTATTTTATTTTTGCGTGATAAAAATGTTATCGGCAACCGAATAATTTGAGTTTTGGGCAATCCGTGGAGTCGGGCCACCCCTGTATATATGTCAAAGCTTCTACTCTATTGAATGATTCAATCTACATATTGTTTACTTAGTTCAATTTCAGTTTACACGGTCATACTTACGATAAAAGAATGTTGATGATTTGCATTTGTGAGAATGCGGACTTTCTAAGGAATATTTCTGGGATTTTTATGTAGTTTTTTCTTCTTGGCATTTACGATAAAGTCAAGTTCGCTTCGAATTTATGTTCTCTGCTTGGCCATCTTATGACAGAGAAAGTAACTTAACTATAATATCCATTCAAGAGGCTTTTATTGTGTCACATATGGAGGCCTCTGCGATGTGCTCTTTTATGTCCTTGTTGGTTTCAGCCTAAGAAATATAAAGACAGATTTTCTGATATATGCTATTAACTTTTCTTTTTTTATTGTAAGGGAATTGATAACTGCATAATTTAGCATTAAGAATCTAAGATTTTATGAAATTGGAGCGATGTTGTTTTCCGAATGGTTATGCCGCAAGTGCGATGTGGATAAGCAATACATTGAGAGCCCAGCTGAGATGAATAAAGTGGAGACAGTTGATAAGAAGCACCGTGTCTTAAGATCTACCAAATCTAAGTTAATACTAATGCAAAGCTGGAATCTGCGTGGTAACACAAAATGTGTCTCGAATAAGCCAAATGTTGTTGAGGTAGTAATCTGCAGAAAGCACCTAAATAATGAAATTCTTCAGGCCTTGCAGATTGGAATCAGGTATTTCTTAAGATACATCTTTATCATTCGAATCACGATTTCCTTAAAGCCTTAATTTTCTTTTCTTATTCTTTTTTTGTTTATTTTTATCTTCTGTAGGCACTTTTCTGGGCAACATTTGGTAGTGCCAAAAATGGAGATCTCACCTCATGGCTTCAAATCAAGCCAATGTACCTGCATTCAGTATTCGGAGCTTAACCGTAAAAGTCATACTCCAAGCACACTATCCGACTTTGAATGGAAAGACTACAGTCCTGCAGTATTCAGGTTTAGTATTTATTTTCATTTTTGCCTTTTGAGTTTTGATCCTTTGTTTAATTGATGTTACTCCTTTTTATGTTATTTAATCTTATCAAATCTTGCAAAATCAAGAAAGGCATTTCATATCTATCTTCTTTTTTTGTTACTTTCAATTGTTTATTAGAAGAGTCAATAATACCACCACCTTTCCAGGCGTTTGCAGGAGCTTGGAAACATTAAATACACGGACTATATGTTGTCAGTTTGTGGACACGAGACCTTAACGGAAATTTCTTCACCTGGGAAAAGCGGTTCCCTCTTTTTCAAGTCGAAAGATGACCGATTTGTAATAAAGACCTTGCGGAAATCTGAAGTGAAAGTAATAAATCTATTCACTCATCCCATTCAAACAATAGCACTTAAAGTATACAATTACATCGATACAATCTTACATAAAATGTTCTCTTGTATGTATAGGTTCTCTGTGAAATGCTTCCAGAGTACCTTCAACACATTCGACAACACAAATCCTCATTGTTGATAATGTTATATGGACTTCATGCTGTGAGGCCAGTTGGCGGTCAAAAGGTAAGGTTGCACCTTCGCACTCACTCTAGCTATATGGTATGGTATTGTAAAATATGAATATATTTCTGTTCACAACCTTAGTCCTTACCAGCCCACAACCAGTTTCATAAGTTGTACAGACTGAATATATGATCTTTTTTTCCTTGAGCAAAGCTATTAGAACACAATTTCTGCACTGGTGGAACTAGCTAGGATATAATATTTTCATATTGTGGAGCTATAAGGTGTTCTAGTATGAAAATTTAAAATAAAATGCATCGCAGAAAAATGTACTTGCATATTGATTTTTGTCGAAATGGGGGGATACTGCAGCAGGCTTCTGCTTATATAATCTTTTCTTTTACAGGTTTACTTTGTGGTGATGGCGAATGTATTACAGTCAGATTTACCCCTGCACAGATTTTACGATCTCAAAGGTTCATCACAGGGTAGAACCATCGGTAAAGCAGAAGAGAAAGAGGGAGCCATATTTAAGGATCTCGATCTCGATTTTCAGTTTTTCCTCAAGCCATCCACCCGGCGTAAGCTTTTAATGTAAGTTACTCTACCTTTAGCTTCGAAATAATTCATCTAAAGTTGGAGAATAAGAGTTCGGGCATTTTATACCTGAAAGTGTTACTTGTAACATGAGAAGTTTTAAGTTTTTGAAGTTTGTATTTTAGGATTCGAGTACTACTCAAGTACTCATTACCCCTGTAGGGCTGCTACTGAATACGCTGAAGATGCGTTAATACTGACACATTCCATAAAAATAAGCCATCCTTTTTAACTTAAATGTTTCGTGACATTTTCTTCAATCCCATATTCTGACTCAGAAACAATTAGATACCTCCTTATGCTAAAAAAACTTAAATTTCAGAAATTGGCACTTGTCTGACTTGTCTTACCAAAGCCGGTCTGTTAAGAATTGAGATTAAAGGAAAACAAACAAGCGTAATTAAGTAAAGTGATCTATTATTGGTCTTGTATTAGCAATAGAAGAAGTGTTAACTCTATCATTTACTTTTTCAAGCACATTAGTTTTTTATTTTTCTAGCTGATAAAACTAACAGAACATTTTGATCTTCATGATGGAGTAATGTTTATAAAACTATGATTTTGTTCAACTAAATAGGCACGCTTAAAGGTTTATATCTGGAGTTGAAATATTGGATTTCATAGATTTTATGCATCCTGGTCTGCAGACAAATCAAGAGCGACTGCAAATTTCTCGAAGCTTGTGGAATCATGGATTATAGTCTCTTGCTTGGTTTACATATTATTCCTGCAAACACAGGTACCATCCCAACAAATACTCCTATACATACTAGAATTGACACAAAAGTGTACAAGCTTATGCTAATGGAAATGAAAAGATTTTCATTTGTGATGTAGATTTATTACCAAAGTAAATTTGTACAATTAAAATTATTAGTTACAGCAGCGGAACTTGTCTTCTTTTTTTTTTTCTCGTCAAAAGAATTCATTTCCGTGATCCTTTTGAAGCTGGCCTTATTTGGGTCCATAACTTTTGGAGCAAATGCTTATATAAGAATAGTCAAAAGCACTAATTGCAGATACATGAATTATGCAATCATATTCCGTGGGGGGGTCGTCGATTGCCTCCACCTAGTTCCTTCCCTGCTTGAGTCCATTTTTATATGAAATTAAAACACATAATTAGCAGCAACTCAGAATATTAAAACATGTGTAGTTTATGTAATACGAAATTGTCGGATGCATTCTTAATTTTTTTGTTAACTGTTCTCAGATGGCAATGACGTAGAAGCTCGTGGAAGGGATTTTTCGAATAATTTCCGAAAATCTGGAAGGTGGTAATACTTTTAAAGTACGAATATTATAGCATACGGTTAATTTTTTCTTCATAATATTATTTTGATATAATTCGTAAAAATAATCTAATATAAGAAAGATGGACCGGTCCAAAAACACAGTTCCATTAAAAAGGATGTTAATGTTCCAAATGTAGTAGTACTCCTTCATTCTTCTTACAAATTCTGGTTTTTGACATTATTTTAAACTGTGTTCGACGGTTCTGGGGTTTGACTTTGAATTTTGTTATGTTAATCCAATGGTTTTCTCAATCTAGTGAAGGAAGGCCAAACCTAAAAGTTGATTTTTTTGGACAAAAACTCAAAATTAAATTACCATAACCCCTGTCTTTAAAAGAAAAAGTTACTATGATGTGTAAAGAAATTTTCTTTTTGCAGGGTCGATGCAAAATTTGGAGTGAGAATGCCAGCTCGAGTCGTTAGAGTACCTAAAAATGGAAAAGATGGCATTGCGCTAAACCAAGTTGCTATTGTAGAAAAAAGTCGTAGTGCTTTCTTACAAATTGGAATTATTGATATCCTACAAGACTACAATATGAAAAAGCGTTTAGAGCATGCTTACAAGTCTGTACAGTATGATTCTCGGTCAATTTCATCCGTTAAACCCAAAGTATATTCTGCTCGATTTCAGAATTTCATTTCCGAGGTATTTCAAAACGAAGAACCAGCTTCCTGACCAATAATCATTCACATTTTGATAACATTGGATTCTAAAGGAACCATGCAGGACCGATGAAGATTTCTTTTTCTCCATTCTTTGACTTTATATGTTCATTTCATATATATTTAATTGATTAAGTTATAATAGATGTATTCGAGAACTTGATCCGAAAACATGGTATTTCACCAACTTTTGAGTCTTGAGCAAAGTTAATTAAGGTCCAACTTATATTGTTTCCGAGAATTGAGATAAAACCCTTGACCACAGTACTGTATCTTTGAGATTATTGAATATATGTAGTTCTGAATTTTGAAAGTTGTAATTGTTCAAGGCTATTAATAACCAGAAGGGGTGATGAAAGATTAACTATTATCTTGGGAAAGTAAACATTAAGCAGTAAGCAAGGAATAAGTTATGGGAAAATTGTGATATTTTGCGGAGGAAAAGAAATCATATAAATTAATCATAAAAGTTTCCCCACCAATCTGGAGCAAATGAGAAGATATAAAATAACATATGTTAAAATCTGCCTACTTTTGAGGCATACGTATTTCTTGGATCTCAATGTTTGAGACAACTTAGGGCTAATAAGGAACATATAACTGTAAACTGTTCATGAAAAATTTCGTATCACTGCTTGAAACATTATGCATCATGTTCATGTTTGTTCATTTATAAACACCGTTCGAGGCTTTGAGCCGACAGACATATAAGGCACCTAAAAATGAATAATATGAAGACAAGTGAATATCTCAAAACTTATGAAGAAGAAAAGATAGCTGGAAGCACTCAAAAGAAGAAGTAAAATATTGAAAAACAACAAAGAAGATAATCACAAGGTGAAGAACCATATTTTTTTAAGGCCGCTCAGGTATTATAAATTTTGGATATGATGATATCATCATTCCTTGTTCATCTGTATACACGTTCCACCTCCATATCCAGTAGTGACGAACTCAAAAGCTAGAGAGAGAAGGAGAAACTTGCGTATGATTAATGGTTGTAGCTTCGCCGACGTTGAATTCCACTTGACTTCTAAAGTTATCGTTTATTGTAACTTTTTCTTTTTCTTTGTCGTTATTTTATTAGTAATCGTATCAAGATCCGCTACTTACTGTTTTAAAAAAAGTACTCGATGTAGTTTGCATATTAGGATCGATTTACTGTCCCAAAACTTGTACTACTAATTATAAAGCCTAACTTTAAGATCCAGTAATGAAGGGATCAAGTTTTTATGCGCCATGTCGGAGCCACTAATGTCCGGCCAAACTTAAATCCTCCCTTCATTAGCAACCTAGCTAAGTAGCTAGCATACTTTTTTTTGAAAATATAGCGCATACTTTCTTGACTGAATCTTATGATAAACGTGTTTCCTGTACATGTATGCTACCCGTACTACATTGTTTTTCTAAGATTGCACTTTAACTATTGTTCTCTTGTGAGGCCATCTAACATGAAAAAACACTTCACAAGCATCGTTACCTGGGAAGTGGGAGCGATAGCAAGAATCTATCATAAGTCACTAGGCCAAGTTTCGAAGCATTTAGTATTCTCTGTTCTCTAAACAAATATTCAAAAGTAATTTTCCATTTGCGCACACTCATAGATATGAACAATACATTTTCTTGGATCGTTGATGTTTTCTGTAGCCCATCCAGATACCCTCTGTATGAACATCTTATCAGAGTATTACCTATCCGGATATCTTATCGATACCTGATTTTACACCCCAATTCTGGTCGCGAATAGTGGACCATCGAGATGTCCTCCCGCTTCTCAAAATGTTGGTCAGCCAGATCCTTCACATGCCTCCATAAGACCTGTAACCTTAGTTTTCTACTTTTCTTCTCTTTTTGGGTGTACAATTTACACTTTCCTAATTGTACTATCCAACAATAATTAGACTGTCTTGAACCATTGTAACTTGAAAACTCAATTTCCCTTTCAATAATAATGTTGTTTCGCAATTATCGTTTCGCACTTCCTATTATTTCACGTGTAAAATTTAAATTTCTTTATTTTTTGTTTGTTTCACGTCTTGTGGGATGTCACTGTTTTTCATCATGTTAACTATGGCTGAACTAATAGATTTACTTGCATTGTATAAGCGGGAGTGCTCATGACCCATCGAAGATTCAGCGAAGACTCGGTGCTAACATCATCGCTGGCGGGACCATGTTGGTTGGGAAGATTAATGTTAGTATCAATATATTGGTATTGGATGACCAATTAAAAAATAAAAACATTAAAGCATGACCCATCGCGAATTAAGTTCATTTCGTTTGGCACGTTTTCAAATTGCCCATAATTTGTAAATTAATTACCCAAGTAAAAAAAGTTCTCTTTGGGTAAAAAAATAAATTAGTCAATAATCAATATCACTAATTAAATAGCACTAAATGAAATATAACAAATTAGAAGATTAAAAAGGTCATATACGAAGGATTTCAACATTTGTTTCTAAATTTGTCTTGGTCCAGACACATTTCATTGACTAACACACTGTCTAATTACATTAAAGTTAAGAAATCAAATAAAAACACTAAATTGTGGAATGTTAAATTTAAGGGATAATTCATGTTTTGTATACTAAACTATCGGCTCTTAATACTTTTCATATTCAACTATAAAATTTAACAATTTACATACTAATTTAATAATAATTGATCAATCAGCATACTTTTGCTGACATGGCACAACGTGACACAAATTAACCAAAACATATGGCAACATCTCATGATATGAGTTTTTATTTATTTTATGATTAATATAAAAAAATCAAAAAAATCGTAAATGCTTAATAAAAAAAACCAATTGAGTTTTTTAAAAAAAAGACCAAAAAGATTAAAAATTTTAATAAAAAATCATTAAGAAAATCAAAATACAATTTTGTAAATTCAAAACTCATTTTCTAACTTCTCTAGTCATGTTATACTAATTTTTCATTTTTTGTAATTTTTTTAAAAAAAGAAAGCAAAAAAAGTCAAAAATAAATAAAAAATCAATAAACATTTAAAAATTTAATTTGTAAACTTATAAACTCAGATTATGACGACTGTAACCAAGTTTTAAATATTTACGATTTTTTCAAAAAAAAAAGTCATAAAATAAAATAAAACTCGGATCATGAGGTGTTGATAAGTCATTTGACATATGTTTGGTTAATTTGTGTTATGTCGTGTCATGTCATAAAGAGCATGGTATTGATCTATTATTTAATTAATAGGTAAATTGTTAAATTTTGTAAATAAGTATGAAAATTGTTAACCGTATAGTTTGGTACACAAAACATGAATTAAATATTAATTAAAATTAAATATACCTGGACCACCTCTTAATTTCTTTTATATAGTACTTATTATTGACCTCAATATTTCTCTCCCTCTCTCTATATATCTCTTTTAGGGTTTTCTGAGAAATAATTAATTGAGAGAAATGAGAGAAAAATTATCTGAGAAATACCCAATAGAGAGAGAGATGAGAGAAACAAATTTGGATCTTGTTGATCCAAAAGCAAAGGCTGAGATAGATGTTAAATACTCGAATAATACGGGTAGTTTTGGGTTTGCATTTAATGATATTAATTTCTCGGACCGTGTTATGCGGATTGAGGTTGTTGGGGAATCTTCGGATTTTCGGTTCGATTGTGAAGAAGGTTGTCAGAGTGTTGTGGATTGGGCGAGACATCGAAAACGCCGAAGAGAAGATGTTTTGAAGGATAATGGTAGCTGATTTTCTTTTTTATCTCTAATTTATGTTTATATTAGATTTCTTTTGCTTTTGTTAAGTTGGTTTATGTTTATTTGTCACATTTTGGTGAGGAATGTTTGTGTGTTTTGTTATGTTTGGTTGTTGTTACTAAAGATTTTATCTTTTTTAGAGAATTTAAGTTTGGTTTTGATTGGTCTGTTTTTTTTGTTACAATTTGGTGAGAAATGTTTGTGGGTGTTGTTATATTTGGTTATTGTTACTAAATATTTTGTCTTTTAAGGGATTTGAAGTTGGGCTTTGGTTGGTTCGTGTTTTTTTTGTCATATTTTGGTGAGAAATGTTTGTGGGTGTTGTTATATTTGGTTGTTGTTACTAAATATTTTGTCTTTTAAGGGATTTGAAGTTGGGTTTTGGTTGGTTCGTGTTTTTTTTGTCACATTTTGGTGAGTAATGTTTGTGGGTTTGTTCTTAAGGAAGATTAGAGCCGGTGCTTTTTTGTCTTTTAAGAAATTTAAGTTGGGCTTTAATTAATTTGGTCACATTTGGTGAGGAATGTTTGTGGGTTTTGTTCTTAAGGAAGATTTAAGTCAGTACTCTTACAGGTATCTACTTATAAGTTTTTTTTTTTTTTATCTTTAAGGAGTTTGTGAAATCATTTTCTAGGAAAATATAGTGGGTTTGTTGTTTATGTATCAGTGCAGTAGTCAGGTTTTTGTAAGATATTAAGGGATTGTTTGATTGCAGCTTATAAGCGTAATTACTTTTTTCTGATAAGTTGCACTTCGTTTGCTTGACCGGTGTTAAAAGCAGAGGTTTGGGCGGTTACAGCAGGAAAAAAGGTTGAAGATTTACCTTTTAAGCTGAACGAACCTAACTTTACTTATGTGTTTGAAAGTTGCAGACTTGCAACTAAATTAACATGTGTTGAAGGTTGTTCCTGTTTGAATGTATCTGTGATTTGTGAACGTTGTAACAATGTCTAAATGTTTTATTATCTTAGGGATAGCGATTTGGGTTTCAGGTTTTATCTTTCAGGAGTCATTTGCTGAGGTAAATTGTGGTTTTTGCTGTTTATTAATAATGTACTGTCTACAAATCAGTTTCTAGTAGGATATATATAAGGATAGCAGTTAGCACTCTTACGCGTATCTATGTGTTTTTATCTAAAGATGTTATCTTTTACAAATTCTATTCCAGGCTTGATTTGTTTTGTATTTTTGGTCTCTGTTGTTAAATAAAATCTGTGATGCCATTGATTACTTAGAAACTTTGCGGTACTTAGCTTCTTGTGACAGTGGGCAAAGATATTATGGCTAATATTTTAACTAGTCATGCTAAACTTGTGAATATGAGAACCTGGGCATTATTTTTGCAAAATTAAGTAAAGGGTTTGGTTAAGAGTTGACTTTCTTTAAACATAACCGAAGTGCTGTGTATGCATCAGCTTTGCCAGCTTTGGACCATGAATTAGTATAATTACTAAGGAGTCGTGTATATACTTGGACTAATTCATCGTTTTGTTCTGACTTATCTAGTAGTCTGACTATTGTCTGTTGATTCAATGCATCTAAAGTTCTTCATAGTTGGATCATGACTGTTTTGAATGAGAATTTGACGATGACATGGCTGGCTGATCAGGTTATTAACTGATGTCAGAATTGTTTAAGTATAAAAATTTTACTCGAAGGGGGGTTGTCTAGGAAATAAATACCGTGACAATGTGATATTATGATTTGGATACATGTGCTCGACTCTTTTCCGTGGCTTTTTGTTTCTCCCTTTTGTTGCATTTCCTTATACAACCTTGTACTCCTATAAAAAATGACTCTCTGTCAGCAACAGTGTACAATTGTGAACCCTCTGATGGAACTGATCTCTCACAGATTAGCAGCTTGATGTATTTTGGAATACACAATTATATGGCCTTCTTAGCAAGCTTTAGTTTTAAATTTCAAATTGGATCTTTTCTTTTTAAATTTCTCCGAATGGACAGTGAATATAACTGCTATTTGAGTTTTTTATTCTAAAAAGTTGGTAAGAGTACTGTCTTTTGCACAGACTTCCTTTGCTTGGAGTGAAATAAGTTTACCCATATTACATACTCAGTGGGTTCCATAAAACCTTGGTCGCAGGAGTTTGCATTCATTTTATGTATAAATATGTTCATATATTTAAACAAGTGATTGTAATTGTTTGCAGCTGCTGATGGCTTGGAAGGGCCTGAAGAGCAGATTTTATCATGTGACCCTGCTGATAACGATGATTGTCTACAATTTGAAAATCAAGAGGAAGCAGTTCCAATGATTGAAGAGCCGCCTTCAGGTCTAAACACACTACTTTGTCCAGCATCTTACTCTTGTTTGGTCTATTTTTAGTCCTGTTTTTTTCATAAATAAAATTCTATAGAAACGACCCGCGTTCAAGTTCTACTGATTCCAACTTCTGTGAATAGATTTGTAAATCTTTTACTGTCTTTGGTTGCTGAGTTTCTTTGAAAAACTTTCACCAATTCCTCGGACTTTTATGGTATATTTTAGCATAGTCAAGTATATTGGTCATTTAATTAGATCTCATTGTATTTCTAATAGATAGTGTAACGGATCTGCCATGACCAACTGCAATTGTGTTATGAAATGTATGAATATTTTATCCTTATAGTAGGATGCTGTAGTTTGCAAGTTCGATAATTTAATATTCAGAAATCATGCGCCCAGAAATGAGAACTTGGTGGTAGATGTACCATATAGACATGCCCCAGCCTTTTCTACCTTGATGAGTTTAAGCCTTCTCACTTTCCAGTTCTCTAAAATGGCAATGGTAGAAGATTTTTATCTTGGGTGCATAATGACTTGGTGGGTCATTATCTGCTGTTGATTCTATATGTGAAATGTGAAGCAAGTGATCCCTTAATGGCTTCATTTTCAACCAAATCAGAGGTTACTTGAGAACCATCAGTATCCTAGCCTAAGAATACTTAAAAGTGTCTTAAACTTTATAAGTTGCTTTCTTAGTCGCTGCTTAATTTCACTGCACCTGATGCAGGAAAAGTCTTTAAAAATGTTTTCCTTAGCATTTCATCAGAAAAATTGATGTGCACTGCCCTATCAGCTGGTGATATATATTATATTCACCTCATCTTCATTTGTTTACCCCTTGTTATTTTTATTACCATTTCTAGTCATGATACCCTTCTTTTCTTCTTGCAGACGATGAAGCTGCGAATAGCAATGGCTCCAACTGGAGCATGGAATGTTCAACAGTCGTGAGGGTTGAGACGCTTCATATCAGCTCTCCAATTTTAGCAGCACAAAGTCCGTTTTTCTACAAGGTAAGATTCTTCAAGTTGTTTTCCTTTTTTATCTTGAAGTGGCTTAAATAATGGTTTATAATGTTTTATTCAGCTTTTCTCCAATGGGATGAGAGAATCAGAGCAGCGGCATGTCACTTTAAGAATCAATTCTTCTGGTATGTTTAAGTTTGTACACCAAGTTATTTTTTTTTAAATATGTAGACTCTTGTTGGTCATCCATCATGGTTGATCATTCAGTACATATCTAGAAAACTTAAACCTGTTTTTTGCTTAATATTTCTTGAGAAATATGTGACTAAGACCTTAATTTGTACATGGTTTCCAATTTTCTTGCTACTAAATAAAAAGAGGGGAAATATAACTTTCCAATTTGCACATTTTTCAAGAGGCTGCTTTCACGACTAGAGCCTGCGACCTGTTACCTGCCTATATTTGTGAAATATAATTTTATAAATAACTGCATCCTTGTTTGATGTGCAACAGAGGAAAATGCTCTGATGGAGCTCCTGAATTTCATGTATAGCAATACATTATCTGCGTCTACCGCACCTGCTTTATTGGATGTGCTAATGGCAGCAGATAAGTTTGAGGTTGCCTCGTGTATGAGATATTGCAGCCGATTATTACGCAATTTAGAAATGAGTCCAGAGTCTGCTTTGTTATACTTGGAGCTTCCTTCTAGTGT
The DNA here is from genome assembly GCA_963920805.1 of Primula vulgaris. Taxonomy (NCBI): domain Eukaryota; kingdom Viridiplantae; phylum Streptophyta; class Magnoliopsida; order Ericales; family Primulaceae; genus Primula; species Primula vulgaris. The sequence continues at coordinate 36,498,584 of OY987212.1, read as the reverse complement.
TTTAATGGCTGAAGCAGTTCAGCCCCTCACTGATGCAGCAAAGCAGTACCTTGCATTCCGCTATAAAGATATTACCAAGTAATTTCCAATTCAGAGTTTCTTCATGGTATCAATATCGTATTTGCACTCAGAAATTTATAAAGGTTTATATCTGATTAGTAGTAGTTTTTAACCATGCATGCATAGGTGTTGATGACTTTCTCTTTGATAATACTTCATGAGACAGGTTTTTAATTAGTGATCATTTCTATAATAGTGGAATTATGTCTCTTCAGGAAGTTACCTCAGGCCACCTGCTTACTTGAAAGAAGTGTGTTTTGTGCCTCTGGATGAACATCTAATTTTGGTTCTTATTTGATTCCATTAAGGAGCATTGCTTTTGACAAAATAGTAATAGTATAATACACATTTTTTTCTATTCCTGAACCACTCAGGTGGGAAGTTAATGATATTATTGCTTGGCTTTTGTGATAGTTAACTTCTGCCAAGTTCTTAAGAATCGTCCCCGTTAATTAGGCTTATTATATATCGACTTAAAAAAGTGGTAATTGTCAAATGCATTTTTCGCCATCTTGATAGTTAGTAGTATAATTTTTACTATTTGTCGCCCACAGTTCTATGAGCCCAAGCACAAATATTTTATGTTATTCTGTTACCAAACTAGGTTTTTTTTATCTTTTTTCTTTTGGCAGGAAATATTGAACACCGGAGAGTGTTTTTACACTTTATCTGGTCTTTTTCCGGTTTCTTAGAGGTTTTTGTACTTTTCCTCCAGGTTGCAAGACGAGGTTATGATGTTACCGCTAGCAGGAATTGAGGCAGTTCTTTGTAGTGATGATCTTCTGGTGGCATCTGAAGATGCTGTATACGACTTTGTGTTAAAGTGGTCCCGGGCCCACTACCCTAAACTCGAGGACCGTAAGGAAATCCTTGGTTCTCGCCTTGGCCGATGTATACGGTATCCTTATATGACATGTCGTAAGCTTAAGAAAGTTTTAACCTGTAATGATTTTGATCATGAGTTGGCATCCAAGGTTGTCCTAGAGGCCTTGTTTTTTAAGGCTGAGCAACCACACCGCCAGCGGATCCTTGCAGCAGAAGATATTTCCGCCACAAACCGGCGGTTTATCGAGAGAGCTTACAAGTACCGACCTGTTAAAATGCTGGAATTTGAGCTGCCACGTCACCAGTGTGTGGTGTACCTTGATTTGAAGAGAGATGAGTGTGCGAATTTGTTTCCATCTGGTAGAGTTTACTCCCAAGCTTTTCATCTAGATGGTCAAGGTTTTTTCCTATCGGCCCATTGTAACATGGATCAGCAAAGCTCGTTTCATTGTTTTGGATTATTTTTGGGTATGCAAGAGAAGGGATCGGTTAGTTTTGCGGTTGATTATGAGTTTTCCGCGAGATCAAAGCCGACAGAAGAGTATTTAAGCAAATATAAAGGGAATTACACTTTCACCGGTGGAAAAGCTGTTGGATATCGTAACTTATTTGCTATACCATGGACTTCATTCATGTCTGAGGACAGTCTCTACTTCATCAATGGCATCCTCCATCTTAGGGCTGAGCTCACAATGCGGCACTAAAAAAGATCACGCTTTCTCCATCTCGCTCTCTTTCTCTCTCCCAAGACAGTTTGTTGTTGTTGCTTGTTGATTATTGCTAACAAAATGTATACCTTGAGAGAAAACAGTAGAGGTAGTGCTCAAGTCCTTTTGCTAATGTCTGTACTTTTTTAAATGGAGCCTTGAGATCAACTTGTGCAAATTTGAGATAGTTTTGTTTATCTCACTGTTTTCATCTTGCGCATAGTGAGGATAAGAAAAAACAAATTTGATAACGGGTGTGCATTATTATTTGTACATGAATTTATCTATTTCAGTTTCCCTTTCAAGTGGAATGAAATTATTGGATATTTGATGTGACGTTGAAGGATAATTTAGTTTGCATTTTCATTTGTGTTTGCAAAAAAAGCTATTTAGAAATCTAACTTGATAAGGAAGAATTGAAGAAGTGGAAGCTTGAGGCATATCTTCTTATTGACTTCTTATTGTTATGTAAGAGGTTTGATTTATAATTGTTTAATCTATTAATTCTAGTCATTAATTTATTTTTCAGGCAAAAAATAATAATTGTCAAAAACATTAAAAAAATTACTTGTTACTGATTTGTATTTTTCATAGAAAGTGATGTAGTGGAAATTTAAAAAGTTTCGGTCAAAGTACTAAGTTTCTTTGGGGGGAAATTAGAACAAAGCTCCCTACAAAATAGTTTATCATGTTTGTTTGCAACTATATATTGACGGAGGAAAAAAAAATCAGTAGTTTTTTCATAGAAAGTGCTGTAGTGGAAATTTAAAATTAGTTTATATATGACAAAACGGGGGCTCGCAACTTCAAAGTGTCATTTTGACACTTCAAGCTTTTAAGCTCATAAAAATGCTTATTTAAAAAATATATATATACACACTAATTGTTCGTCTATAATTTTAGTTTCGAAATTTTTTGTCCTTATGATTTTTTTGGTATTTAGTTAATTAGTTGTTTTGTAAGATTTTTAAAACCCATAATGACAAAAAATTACCAAAATAACATTTTTTCTGGAAACAAAAAATATAGATGTGTAACTAGTGTTTACATCGTTAGATGTAATTAAAAAAAAAAGATGAACAATTTTATGAGCTTAAAATCTTAAAGTGTTAAAATGACACCGAAATTAATGGTTTTAGCCCCTCCTTATTCCATATCAATTTGAGAGCATTTCGGGGGATATCATTGTCCTACCCTTGCCGTATGATGTACCTTAAAAACTTAACTTTTACCGCATCTTCGTACCCAATGATCGCACCCCCACATCGTTGGCACGCACATCTACATTTATTTCGATATTTTGTGTGGCTACTTTACCAATCGTTAAGCTTTTGTTCACTGTAATCTTGGAAGGACAAAAATTAATTCAGTTAGTTAGTAATTTAGTTTTTTTTTTGGACAAGTATTCTAGCTAGGAGTTATGAAATTTGAAGATTTTGTATGTTTGTGAGACCCGCTCAGGAAACAAAATATTATGAAGAAAACAAAATACTGGAAAGGCCAAGAAAATAGTTAATCATGTGGCATATAATACTCAAGACCATTTCATAGGACACATATATACAGTAAAGTTATATATATATATATAGAGAGAGAGAGAGAGAGAGGCGAGACTGACTCAATCACACTAATTGTCAGACAGTATTTTATGTAATTTTTAAAATTATTTTTACACCTCAATCAAAACAAAAATAAAAGTTCAAATACAATACTTATGGAACCATAGTTGAGATTACCCTAAACTTAAATATCAATTAAAAATATTTAATTTTTTTAATGATTTTAATATATTTTATTTGATGATTCAACAAAATAAAACATTAAATATAATATTACAGAACACTATTTGAGACTACATTAAAATTAAATATTTATTAAAAATATTAAATATACGACCGAATAACAAACTTTTAAATTAGACAGAGGTGGACATTATTATTGATTATAACGAGAAAAATATGAAGACACGGGGAGTTATATGGAGGTAATTAATTGCTACCTTCCATATAAATACCTATTAAACAGAATCCATCTAAAACACAACAGACGTGATATCAGTGGTTTGGGTAAGCAGAAACCAAATGATGTAATATGTGACTGGATTAATTCATTACATCAGGATATTCTACAAAAGAGGGGCTTTTTGAAGAGACAAGAATTGATTTCAATGTAGGTTTCATTATTCATATATTCGAAAGGGTATGAACCAAATAATGTACTACGAGAATGAAGATATGTCGGCTCCTCTTACACTTTTCCTTGCCCTCCTTTGTGAGAGGAGTCATGACAAAAAATAATTTTTGTCATCGCATGTTTTGTCCTTCGTCTCCTCGGAGTGTAAGGACAAGTGTAGCAGCAGTGAACATAGCGTTGCCCATAATACGAACCGGACATTTCTACTTTCGAATAGCTCTGCACGCTCTAAGGTTACGTCGCCTATTATGGTTATGGAGACGATCTTTTTCATCAATGTGGTTTTGGACTACTTATTCAACTTTGAGTCGCTGTTCAAGAATGCTGCTATCAAGTTCAGTGCTTGTATGTGTTGTCATTTTTCTCTTTTCTCTTTTCTTTTTCCTTTTCTTTTTCCTGCATGTGTAAATTGGAATTCTCATTATGTTTCTTGCTTATGTTACTACCTTGTTATAACCATCAATAACAACTTTGTTACGGGTAAAAAAAAATTAAATTAAATTTCAGAGTGAAAATAAAATTTTAAATTTACATTGAACACTGTTGAGATAGCTTATCTGGGCTATTAGTATTATTGCATATACAGGGAGCAAAAAAAGTTTCCACTCCATGCATTTGCCTAAAGTTGAGCACTTCCCTCGTATTTTTTATCCTCACCTAAGCTTCGTTGGTTCCGTCTGTCATGGACACACTTTCAATGCTGCACTATGATCATAAAGCATATATTGATATTTTTTAAGAAATGATTTTGGTGACATGTCATTTTTCTCTTATTGCCAACCCTTACAAGAAAGGCTTATAAATAAATACTTGTGTAGCAGCTCATACCCTATCACTTTAATTTTCTAAGCAACATTAACATCACATTAATAGAAAATCGTCCATTCAAATTTGACGTAGGCATGTACGTCTGCTACTTTTTAATAATGCATGGTTTTATTTTGTTGGAAAAAGATATTGTTCATTCAAGTTTAACATTTATTACTTGTAGTAATATCGGTTTGTTAGATTATTTAACAGCCTTGCACCTTTATAACTAAAAGTTGCAATAAAACAATTGATATAATAAAAAGATTTGCGTGCTAACAATAACATAAAAGCCATACCATTTGGAATTATTATATATGTTGAAAATGATTCTGGTACAGATATATAAATAAAGAGCTTATGAATTATAGTTAAAAATAGCACAAACAACTTATAACCAGCCTAAAAGAGAACCTTTTTCTTCGTGTGCCAGTCTAATCTGCCACCCTCCTCATACAAAAATAATTTCCATGAAATTCCTTGAAACAGCTCATATCCCTCTGCGAAAATATAAAATTCCAATTGGGTCACGACAAATAAATACATGTATGTTTGAAATATTCTTGATCAAAACTCCTAGTTGATATCTCCTTGTTTGTTCATACAACCACCAATGTTTTTTGTTACAAAACCATCTTCTTTTCTCAATAATTGCTGTTGGCTTCAATTTTCTTAAAAGGATCCAAGCAAAAGAAAGAAATATCAATGGATTTCATGTGAAAGGCGACAAGAAATCGGGTTATTGTTGATGGGGTTAAATAATTGTTTCTTCATCATCGGTTTCATGTTTTGTTTATGTCAATCAAGGTTTATTCAAGGGATGGATCAGAGATACAACTCTGATTTCTTGAATGTTTTTCTTCGGAATCATGCATACACGAATGTTGTTAGACCCCGGACGGGTACTTTGTATCATCTCTCTCTACCCTCTAATTTTTCTGGTATTGAGGCGTCGTTTGCAAGATTTAGAAGCAAGAGTTTTCATTCGAATGGGGTTAATTTCAGCTCTATCGATATCCCTCCAAACACCTGGCCATCACCTTTCGTGAGAAGATTTGACATAATTTATGAAAACTTAGGAAACTGGTCATCTTACTATTTTAATGTCCCTAATTACACATTAGTTTCTCCGGTGATCGGTTTCTCTGTCTACAACGCTGCAAATCCGAACACAACAAAGAACTCAAGTATACATTTAAGCTCACAAGGGAGCCTTATTCTTGTCCATTTTCCTCGAATAATCATACCCAAGAGAGAGGGAAACACGACACTTGAATGTGTTAGGTTTGACATGAATGGGTCGGTTGAAATTACCAATACGACCTCAAGAAATGTATGTATTACACGACAAGAAGGGCATTATGCATTGGTGATTCGGCCGAGTTTTCGTCGTCGTAAGAAGAAGAATGAGATGTTTTGGAAGTGGTGGGTAATAGGATTTGGGGTTGGAATTGTTGGTGTGGTTACATTAGCATTGTTAGGGGTGTTAGTGTACAAATTTGTAAAAAGAAAGAGTATTTTGCAAATGGAAAACGAGTCAGAAAGAAATGAGGCCTTAGGAACAACTTGGGTTGGGAGTAGCAGATTACCATCTGCAAATGGTATAAGGACACAACCTGTTCTTATGAATGAAGATAGTCCTTAACTAGCTATTCTTCTATATTCCCAATAGTCATTCTTCTTTTTATTTTTATTTAAATTTTCAGTTTTATTTAAATTATTCTTGATTGACAAGTGAATATACCACTTAGTTTGTGTCCTGATTGATTGATCATTGCCAGAGAAAATTTATCGAGTGACTGAGTCGATGCGTTCGAGTAATTTCTAGTTTCATATCCAGTTTGCTGTACTAATCAGGCCCTCTTGGCTTGGCTGTAGCTTTCAACTCAATTAGGTTGCTTATCTAAACTGATTAAATGTCGTTCATCAATCATGAGCTTAAAACTTCCAAGTAATCTTTTTGATTAAAATCCCAAAACATTAAATTTTAGAATTTAAGCTGGTGCAACCAGTTATAATCGAGTTATACGGCAAAAATTTAATATAAGAGTTTCAAGTATTTTTTTTACTTGGTCAAATTTATTTCCTGAAAAGCCGGCATTATTCACATTGTCTTTAACACCACATACTTACAAATGTTATTTTCCTGAGCCTGCTTTAAAAAGACGGTCAATATTGGAATTTATTCTTGTAATATCCTCCTAATATAAAATAAGAGAGGAAGGAGTTAATTTTGAGCACATAGACAAGATTCGGTTCAATTAATTTTCCCATGTACGTATTTAAGAATATTAGCTGAAACTATGAGAAATGGTCACATTTATAAAGTATGTAAGTGATGATTATCGCCAAAAGGGGCTATATTCTTTAGATGTTTACACTTCCTTTATGTCTTATTCTTTTGTCAAATTATTAGTTTAATTTGCTTTTCCCAGAATCCAAGGACTATACATCAAGTCATAACCACATTACAGATGTTTACATTCTTTTAACTGTATATTGAGTTGCTGATATTTAAACTACCCTATTGAAGTGTGACAAAATTATCTTAGATCGGCAGTGTCCAACTTCATTTGTGTTGTTTATAACTTTATAACTATCAAACAATATTTTACCGATTTTTAAAGATATGTTTTACTTGTGCGATTGTTACATTTCGTTTCAGACTCAATACCACCTTCAATGTGTGCGTCACATGGTACCAACATATTTTGGAAGTAAAGTCGTGTAATTTCAAATGAATTTTATATTACTACCGGAAATTGTGGCGATGTTGTGAATCATTTATCGTCACTTATCCATCCCAGTCGGACTTGAGTTCCAATTGATTCAACCGACCTTAGCAACCGTTCCCACGATAAAAGAAACCGATTATTTTTCAATTCACTTGACTAGGCAACTCGCAAAGGATTTTTCGGGATTTCAATAAAGAAAAAAAGAACATAAAAAACCTTGTAGATTTTTTTAAGGATAAATTAACAAAACATACTACTTTTGAAACTAAATTAACAAAAACATAACTAAAAATTTCTAATTAACAAAAACATACCCATAATTTCATACCATAATTTGTATATTTCATACCTTTATTCCAAAAGTCCATACCCTTATTTCAAAAGTTCATATTATAATTTTTATATTTCATACCCTTGTTCCAAAAGTTCATACACTTATTTCAAAAGTTCATACTCTAATTTGTATTTTTCATACCCTTATTCCAAAAGTTCATACCCTAATTTGTATATTTCATACCCTTATTCCAAAAGTTCATACACTTATTTCAAAAGTCCATACCCTAATTTGTATATTTCATACCATTATTTCAAAAGTTCATATCCTAATTTGTATTTTTCATACCCTTATTACAAAAGGTCATACCCTTATTACAAAAGGTCGTACCCTTGTTTCAAAAGTTCATATCCTGATTTGTAAAGTTCATCTTTATTTTCATCAAAATTCATACCCCAATTTAAACAATTCATATTCTTACTTAAATAATTCATATACATAATTTTTAACTTCATATCCTTAATTCACGTAATTCATACACTTATTTTTTAACATTATACATTAATTAACAAATACAACTCTTACCCGTTTTCCGATCTCGAACTACCACGTCGTCGTCATGGGCCTCTCCTTCAACGATCGCATCTCCGTCGACATCAAACTCGAGTTTTCGATCTCGCTCTATACCCTCGCCGTCTATTCCTATTCCTATAGATGTGTCCGTTTCAAAATCGACGGAAAAAAGAGATTGGAGAGAGATAGAGGAGAAGAAAAAGATCGAAAAAATATAGAGATGATTGAGAGAGATCAAAAATAGAGAGCAAGCATGAGAGATCGGAAAGAGTGAGAATGATGATGAGGGAGATTGGAGGGAGAAAGAAGAAGGATAGAGAGATTGGAGAGAGAGTGAGAAGAATAGATAGTGAAATGACGACAGGGAGAGTAAAGAGATTGGGAGTGATGAATCAGATTTTTTTTTATTAATTATTAATTGAAGGTATGTTTTTGATAATTTAGCTTTTAAATGTATGTTTTTATCAGTACAATAGGTGTAACATATGTTTATGTTAATTGCCCATTTTTTTAATCAGTCAACTCACACCATGTTCTTTTATCTCCCACTTTTTCATTTTTATTAATTATTAATTGAATGTATATTTTTGATAATGTAACTTTTGAGAATATGTTTTTGTTAATATAATAAGTGTAGAGTATGTTCATGTTAATTGTCTTTTTTTTATTAAATTAAAAGCTTAGGGAAACCCAAATAGAACACATCAAAATAATGTCATCTGCTAAATACAGACGCTGTCTTGATGCAGACGGCGGCTGTATTAGTGGGGTGAGATATAAATCACGTCACGTAATAAAAACTCAATCTACTAAAAATAAAATAAAAAATAAAAAAAATTAATTAATATTAATTAAATTTAGGATATACTCAAACTAGAGTTGAAATATATTTATTTGGGTTTTAGTAGGTTGAGTTTTTATTACGTGGCGTGATTTGTATTATTACCGTATGTATTAATTAAAATACGTCAAAAATAATAAACGTGGCAAAATATAGAAAAAAATGTCCAAATGAGTCATTTCGGAATACGTTTGCAATGACAATGCTCCCTCACTTTCTTACAAACATGACACGTGAAATATCATGATGAAGTATTCAAACATCTCAAAATTAAATAATTGCTAAAAAAACAATACTAAGACTATCAGCGTTAACACATCATATATATATATACATGAATAATCATGTGACATACATAGCAATGGACACTAAACACATCATATATATATATATATACATGAATAATCATGTGACATACATAGCAATGGACACTAAACCATCCTGTGCTGTACTAATAGTTGCTTTAACTCGTATGTAAAAATTATTCTTATTTTAGGCAACTTAATAGACGAATAACTAGATTTGTTCTATTTCAAAAAAAAACAAAACTAGATTTGTTCATGAATTTAGAGAAAAAAAGTGTCTCTATCAATCAAAATTTCATGTTTGCTAATAAAACTTGACCGTCTGTACATCTTTATGTACTCCACGTATCTCCACGTCCTCCTCTTTTTACTCAATAAATGGATAATATTTATTCTTTAATTTTCTACTTATTCATTTTGTCTCCTTCCTTCTTATTTTTCTTTTTTTTTTTTTTAAACTCAATACTCTGTATACACTTTTTTCTTAAACCTTAGTTCATACTTCAATATAATCTCAAATTTATTGAGCTTCACTTTAACTTATGTCCAAGCAGAGATTTCAAGTGTTTTTATGATGTGGGTCTGTTGAAGAAAACTATAGTAGTACAGTAAGTGTTAATATTTTGTAGTTTAGTTGCTATAGTTAATGCTTTGGTTTTTGTCTGAAATGGATAAAAATGGTTTTTTCTTTTCTTTTTTCTTTATGCTTTTTTGCTTGTTAGCATTTGAGAGTTAAGATTAGATTCAAAATAGTGGGATTGGCTATATTCATGTAGAATTTATTTTTTTAGAACCAAAATAGAGGTTGCATTTAATGTTTGTACATAGTATTTACTCGCTTTCCTAAAACACATTTATTAAATTATCACTTTATCTGCCGTTCCTCTTTTTCTTTTAAATTTTTTCCTTTATTGTCCTTATCTTTTATTAATGACACGTTTTGTGGGAAATTTGGCAGATTTTGTGAGAGATTGATTACTTCATTCCTTGTCAAATATTGCATTTTGGTTATCTAAATAGTTTCGGGTAATGGTGTTTTTGGACAGTTTAATTATATACTTTTTAAAGTCTTGTAATCTGGAAATGTTTTAAATCTATGGGTGATATTGGGAAAAAGAATTAATTTTGGTGTTAAGAGGCGTTACAATAAGGATTCTCAATATCTGAAGGTTTTTATCCTTTTCACGTTTTAGGTGTGAGGTGGCTCAAAATGAGATTAGCTTTGAGATGACATGTGTTTCCATCTCATTCATCATTGTTTGTTGGGTTGGAGAATTTAACTGGTTGATTAGAGTTTAAATAGTGGAGTCTATACACAAGATGGGTCATTCTGCAGCAATTTGGGATTGTACAGCTGCAATGGAGGTGAAAAAAGATTGGAATGGGATCGACCAAGTTGTGCTTCGTAATCCACGAGGAGGATCCGTTTATGTGAGATACGTATAAACTCTTACATTTTTATGAGCAATGTGCTTGTGTTTAGGGGTAAATCAAAAAAAAAAATATTGGTAAATAGCTATCGATCTGTTTTAGCTTTTTAAAAAATATATCATTACAGAAAATTTAATTGAGTTATCGGATACTATCGTAGCTTGGTTTAGTAGTTTCTTATTCCTTTGGTGTGTGTGTATTTTAAACTGTGATTCAGATTAGCTTGTTTGGCGGTCATGTCACATCGTGGCGAAATGAAAGAGGTGAAGAACTTTTGTTCAGTAGCAGCAAGGTATATGTTCGGATGTTCCATTTTCTTGTTCGATTCTACTAGCTAACACTGTTTAATTTTCTTGTTCGGAGTAGTAAATATTCAAAATTTTGGTATGTGATGAATTGAGATATGATGAATTGTGAAAACATATTTCTTTGGGTAGCTGGTCGTGTGAATCATGGGTTGAGATTGACTAGGTAATCTTTTAAATAAGACAGCTTTCATTGAGGGATAATACGCTTTTCATACGAAACATTATTTTGTGAGATGGTCTTTAAACACTTGTTGGATTTATAGCCGGTATATATTACGAATTTATGCATGAGGACGACATTAGAAATCCTAAAAGACCAATGTTTAACTCTAGATCAAATATTGGATTTATTCTATAGGACTACCTTTACTGTAAATCAAGACTCAAGAGTAAGCAATTTGGGTTTCACCTTTTGAAATAACCAATTATAACACCTGATTTTGCCCTTTTGAAATAACCAATTATAACACCTGATTTTGCTTTCTACCTTCCTGCATCAAATTTCTTTCACAATTAGGAATTTTTTTATTTTTGTGGTTGTTTTTTCACTTGTTTGTGTTGGAATGAGATTGGCGAGTTCGCTGTTTCCTTTTGTTAAATATGCGTCCATTCCTTTTCTCGCTTGAGATAAATGTGAATGTCATGATTTTAGGATGTGTTTGGAAAATAAAAATAAAAATTTGTTTGAAACAAGGAGATCAAAGTCAAAACTGTTAGTATGGCATTTGATTAGTAGTTTTAAAGAGTAACTAAAATCACCACTCTCTTTGTGGTTTTAGGGGATCTTAAAGTCTCCAAAATTGATTCGAGGAGGTATCCCTATCTGCTTTCCCCAGGTATACACTCTATCATTCTCCCTAGGTTCTAATAACTTATTTTCTACAGACATGAAAAGTATAATTTCAAATTTAATTTTCACCTACAACATCTAGGAAAAGCAGAGTTATAGAAGAACATGCACACCTTATTGTGTTTTTTGTGTGTAAAGTATGCGTATATTATCAAAGCTTAAAATGCCCGAAGGCTACAAAACTCGTGTGCGTTCAAAGTTCTCTTATAAAATGAGAATCTAGACGCCACGCTATCTTTATAAAGCTATTTCTAGCATTACATCGCACATTTCTAAACTTGTTAAGGCTAAATCTAACAAAATGTTCTATATCTATAATAATAGATCCCGGAGACTGTTTTGAGCTTCTATGAATTCTTGCATTACGTTCAATCCATATGCAATATGTCGCACTAACCAATAAAAACTTGGCTAACTCGGCCGAGACCGACTTGCCTTTGCAATGTGTTTCCGCCCATACCACCTTATTGTGTTAAACATGGTGCAAAACCAAAAACTTTAGGATATAGAAAAAGAATTTTGGTTGGTGTGGAACTTTGTTCTAAGGACTTGTCAGTTACCTGGAATCTCCTAAAAAACTGAATATTGGAACGTAAACGTAAGTTAAATTAGAAAAAATTGAAGCTCATTAAACTCTTTCTATGTGCTACATTTTGGAATGAATCTATTTTATGACTGTATTCCTGTGGTTCAGTTTGGAAATTGTGGGTCTGTTGAGCAAAATGGGTTTGCGAGTAACAAAATGTGGACCATTGAAGAGAATGCTCCACCTCTACATCCAAACGATTCCCAAGGAAAATCTTTTGTTGATTTGTTACTCAAACCATCTGATGAAGATCTCAAGTGCTGGCCACATAGGTATTAACCAAGGATGCTTTATAGTTCTGTACTCCTAAAAAGTATTTTCTTGACTTTAATTTTTGACTTGGCACTAATGTTTGGATACATCATACATTAGCTTCTGTACAATCATAATACAGTATATACAAGGTCGATTTGTTTTGTTGGATTACCTAGTGACTAATGAGCTTGGTTTTGTGTAATGTTGTTGATAAAGCGATTTATACTTTCTATGTGGCGAAACTTTTCATGTTTTCTTTGGCATATATCTAAGATTAAATTGCAGGTTTGGTTTGAAAGATTTCAAAGCTGATTTGTTGTTGGAAATAATAGAAGCTAGAGCATGCCTACTGTTTGGCTGTTCCATTTACTCATGTTTTGCATTAAAAATGTCTACATTCTTGATGGAGTTCAATCTTCTCCATGATTCCTTTTCCTCCTACAATCTACTTTTGGCAAATTCTACCTTTGTTGATATATCTGGTGTGGATTAATTAATTTCTTTATTTTTCAGTTTCGAATTCCGTCTAAAAGTCTCTCTTGCAATAGATGGGAAATTAAACTTGATACCCCGCATCAGAAACATCCATGGGAAGCCATTCACTTTCTCATTTGCGTTTCATACCTATTTGGCTGTGTCTGACATAAGGTACGTAGGATCGATACTACTTTCTAGTTTCGTTTTTTGAACATTGTACGAGTGTTTAGGTAAATTTTGTCTGTCAGGGATAACAATGAAATGGCACGTAAACTAGGATATTGGTTAAAATGCTTTCTTTTGGTTTTCCTATGAGTTTGATAATCGGGTTTTAACGAATTTGAGCTTTACAGTGAAGTGAGGATCGAAGGACTGGAAACACTTGACTATCTGGACAACCTTCTAAAGAAAGAGCGTTTTACTGAACAAGGAGACGCTATTACTTTCGAATCTGAGGTATCAATAAAACTACTAGACATTTTACAATAAATGAATTTCCCTAAGTTGAAACATATGATTATTTATTTCTTTATATTAAATGGCACCATTGTAAGGGGGCAAAATGGTTACATTTATTTGTTTCTTCAGTCTTTTCATATATAATATTTGAAAATTTGTAGGTCACTATGATAAAATCCATTATTTCAAGAAAAAAAATTCAACTATTGCGCTTACGAAATTCGAAGAAAGCTGTAATCTTTGGATAACTTTTTATTCTTTCTTTAATATATCTTTTGACTTTTGCCTCTTCTTACATTGCAGCTAGACCGAGTTTATCTTAGTTCTTCTGGTGCAGTTGCAGTCCTTGACCATCAAATGAAAAGAACATTTGTGATAAAGAAGGAAGGGCTACCTGATGTGGGTAAGATTCCGTTTGTATATTTATGTATTTACGTTTACTGCGAGGGCTTATTCTTGCTCACAGTGCAAAATGGCATACAGTTTTGGTTTTAAGTAAAAAGTACCAATTATCGTACATATAACAATATGTACCGACACTTCTGCCACGGACAATGTTCAATGGAACCCTAACACATTAACTGCTACACTTCCTGCCTCGAACCCGCCTTCGTCACCTCACTCTTACTTGATGTCATCAAGAATGTGGCAGTAATAGCATATTAGTATAGTCTTATGTACCTGCCATAGGATAAATTTTGAACTTTGGACAAGATAGAAGAAAAAAGATATTGTCGAAATAGCTTAGTATCTTATACGGCCAAAGTCTAGGCGTTTTAACATAGTTTTTGTACCCTTACTTTTATAAGTTTTTTTTTTCCTTCTGGTGTTTAATTTTTGCTAATTCCTCTTTATATCAGTGGTGTGGAATCCATGGGACAAGAAGGCTAAATCGTTGCTAGATTTTGGGGACACAGAGTACACGCAGATGGTATGTGTGAACGGGGCAGCAATTGAAAAACCCATTACTTTGAAACCGGGTGAGGAGTGGAAGGGGAGGTTGGAACTCATGGTTGTACCTTCAAGTTTTTGCAGTGAGGGCCTTTAAAAGTATTTTTTTCTTGTTATTAGAAGCCCCTTAAGGGCTATGAGTTGAGTGTCTTTGGTTGGATGGGATTTTTCCCTTGCAACTAGATAAAGTAAATTATGGCCTGAATCGAATACATTGATTGGGATAATGTAGTTTTGTAATGGTTGTCTTCGTATTTTCCAAAATAAGTCGAAGTTTTGACTGTGCATATAAAAGGCAATATATAATTTACATGTTTTGGTTGATAAATTTGAGAGACATGTCTATCAAATGTAGTGCTTAGGTATGAGCTCCGGCCTTCGTTTCATGTGAACCTCGTGTTTCCGGACAAAAGAGTAGAAGGGAGATACTGTGAGCAATTACTACTGATTGATATTCTTCTTTCTTATTTCTGAATTTAACGTCATTCCTCTTATGCTATTAGATTTAAAATGTTGTCTATTTGTTGAATTAAATTTTGTTGAAATGACTTGATCAATTTTTAATAAACACCGGCTTACCGCTTTTTCTGATGTTCTCATGCTTATAAATCCCTAACTCCAAATTTTCCGGGTTAATTATACTTTACTACCACTGCCTATCACATGTTTAGTACTTTAATACCATAATATTTAACTTTTTAATCAGTACCTTCAATTCAAAAATATTTCATGCATATAAGTTTCCTTCGTGCCACGTCATCGTGTATAAGAAGCCCGTGTATATCGTGCTCAAATTTCTAACTCAATTTTCTCGCATCCGTTGCATACAAATTTATTACTACTTTCTAAAATTCAACAATGTCCTCACCATCATTTTCTGTTTCCATATATTCATCACCACAATTTCCTAAACTCTATTCAATTGCCTTAAAACATTTAGCCTTTTTTAAAATCAATTAGGACTCTACCAAATTCACCGAAATTATTCCCAATCACATCCCATTGGCACCATTTCCAAACCTATGTAACTAGGCATTGTCTCATTTCCAAATTAGTCAAAAACATTTAAAAAAAAGTTAAGAAAATTATTTATTATTTCCATCTATACCCAATGCCACAAACCATTTGAACATCTTCCTAATTCATCACATTTCCAAAATCTCTATTTTTACCTTCAAGTTATCTCATTTTCAAAATCTCTATTTTTACCTTCAAGTTATCTCATTTTCAATCTGAAAAAATATAAATCATAATTTCATAAAACATTTCCAAATTCCTATCAAAACCAATGTCACAATCATTCTAAAATCGTGGAAATCCTATCTTTCTAGCTAAAAACCAATGTCGAATCCAGAAAAACCGGTCTTGCAAAAGCCACCAGGGTACCGAGATCCAAGCGTTTCACCATTCAATCCACCACCAGGTCCACCACCACCTCGAAGATCGATCCTTCCCACATCTTACCATACCTCTAAAAAGAGGAGCTGTTGCCGAACATGTTGTTGTATCACGTGTCTAATCCTGTTCCTAATGATCTTATTTATCGGGGTTATCGGGAGTGTTTTTTATCTGTTGTTGCAGCCGAAAATACCTGTTTTCCACTTGCAGTCAGTTGAATTTTCCAGGTTTGATGTTACGAATAGTGTCGATGGCCTGGTGCTTGACTCGCAGGCGGTGGTGAGGATCCAGGTTAAAAACCAGAACGGCGTCTTGAAGGTGAATTATGGAAACACGGATGTGGCGTTGAGAGGTGGTGACGTGGATCTTGGGAAGGGGACGGTGCCTAGGTTTTCTCAGGACACGAAAAATACTACCGTCTTGAAGCTCACGATCAAGGTTAGAGTCTTAGAGACATATATGAACTCGTTTTTTAATTGTGAAATGAGATTTCTTGAATTGTTTAGATAGTCTGTATGGGGGAATTTGAAGGCTTTTGGTACATCAAATTACCAAACTTTAACAATTGTTACATTAATCAAAACAGAATAAAACAAGTAGCACATGTACAGAGGGGCAGCCCCGACTCCACGGATTGTCCAAGACTTAAATTATTCGGTTGTCCGTAACATTTTTATCAAGCAAAAATAAAATAAAATCAGCTTCATTTTAATTGATATATATATATATATATATGTTTTCTTTTGCAAATGTTGAATTAATTCAATTGTAAATTTGAGCTAAAACTGAGTTTATAATAAACTGGATTTTATATAATTATATTGGGTTGAACCATTCCAAATTTTATTTATTTTTATCTCAGACCCAAGACTTATTAGATTTCGGCCTGGCCGACCCTGCATGTACATCGTATTCAATATTCACAATTTAGATATCAATGTCAACATAATTGAACAATTGGTATGAGAAGCTATAAGAATATTCTATCTAGTGTTTTTGAAAGTGTAAATCTTAATGCTGGTGTATTATTTATTCCATTACATATCCTTTTGTGCTTAGTACAAGAGTAATCGAATATATAAGTATAAACTAGCGATTTTTAGTTGAAATGTTATGTACTAATAAATTCTTATTTCTTTTAGATTAATGCAAAACTTGTCCATCGGTTTTTTGACTTGTAATAGTTGGCTGTTTTCTTTTCTGTCTCAATCTACTTGTTTGTCCTCATTAATGATTTTCCGGTGATCCATGTATCAGCAATGCACTAGCTTGATATGGTTGGTGTTCGACGTTCATAAGGTCATGATGCAGGCTAGTTTAATTTCAAAACATATTAGCGCATTCGTTACATAAGCTTTTCCTCTATTAATCTGTTAAAATTGCTGACGGGAACAAACTTTCATGAGTAAATGGGTAGATTGATGCTTGAGAGTGCTAAAATTTAGGTGTCTAAGTGAGACGATGTACTAAAGATGTAGTTTCCTAGAATGATTTAGGTACATTTTAACATGCTTTGTTCACCAAATTCGTACATAAGGTATGGGACTATGAAATTCCTATCCGCTGTTCTAGTTGCAGTTTTGCAGTTAAGTTCCAAATGATGTTGCAACCACAGTTGGAACCAAGTGTATTAATGAACATAACAGTTTATTTAAATGTATTTAAAATAAATCACACGTACATTTAACAACGGAGTTCACCCAACTGAGATACGTCTCCGGGGCACTTACCCAGATTATGATATTATAAAAGCTTACAATATAGGATTCAAGTTTTAATGAAAAACTTTTAGACTCCCTTTAGTTTTTTCTGCCTATCTCTATATTGCTCATACTCTATAACTATCACTTAAAAATCAATGACATCACACCATTTTTTTTTTAAAGCTCACTGTATATTCTCTCAAGAATGAGTTATTTATAATTTAGAACACACAACTTTTTACAAGCTAAGTTATCAACTATTTATACAAGTAAAGACAATCTTCTTGCTTTAAAATTTTTTGTGATTACTTTGACTCTTTTGATTGGGTTCAATCTTTCCATGTATCACAAGACTTTTCAGCGTGAGATTGACATCCATCTTGATAAGATAGTACCTGTTAATAACTAGATTAGAAATAGGAGTTAGTCTTTTCCTACAATAAGGAAACATATAAGACAATATCTTTTAGAGATAACATCTTTTAAATATACATATGAAACATTAACTCCATATTTCATTCAATTTTAAACGTACCATATTTATTTTGATAAGGAACAAAAATTGAAACAAGTGATAAAGATTTGTATAAGAATAAAGATATAGATTTATCCATCTAAAGAAAACACATATTTATAAACTAATCTCCTTATACCTTTTAGGAAATATTTTTCCTTACCACTTTAATATTCTCACTATAAACGAATTAAACCTTTAAGAGCATATGAGAATATATCATGCATACTTTAAAACAAACAATTATCATTAAAGAATAGTAATGCATAATTACAGAACTAGACAGAATCCTGCAGAACAGTAGGTTGGAACTGTGGTTGCAACTGAGGTTGCAACATTAATTGAAACCAACAACGCTGTCTTAGTAGGTTGTAACTGAGGTTGCAACATTGCTTGAAACCAACAACACTGTCTTAGTTCTTAACAAACAAGTGGTATTATTTAGTGCAAACCAATAGACAACAATTAGTATTTAGACCAGAAATCTGGTCCTAACAGACTATATGGCACTTGTAAGAACACGGATTTTTCCTGTGCCTATTCATGTGGCTTCTATTCTCAGTATTATTAGCTCTCAAATTAGCATCGAAGTTTCTTTCAGGAGGTTATGGGGTCGATTATACATGCTTCCAGTTGAGAAAGTGAAATTTTCTCCCCACTAGGCTAACTCTGGTTAAATAAACATATTCATAATTATATTAGGTGCCCCTTTTCTGTCATTGCAGTCATTTTGGTTGAAATTACTAGTCATATATATAGCATTTTCTTTGATACACATCAAATGTAGTGGATCTATGGTACACCTTAAATGTAATAATCTTTTTTCCATTTTTTTCACTTTCATAGGTGAAGGATATGTTGCTAGAAAGTGGGTCAGGTAAGAAGGTGAAAGATGGATTTAAAAACAAAAGCTTGAAGATGGGGACAGAAGTGAACACAGAGGTTGGTGTCGGTTTCAAAGGGTTGGATACATTTAAGTTCCCAATCAAGGCTGTTTGTGAGGGTGAGAGCTTAAAGAACATTGAAGGAGGTGATTCTGTGCCCAAATGCAAAATCACTATACTCAAACTGTAAGTTATCTTCTTCTTTTTAAAAAAACATTTTATCCTTAAAGTTGCACGAAAACAGTTCAATGACGTCGTTTTTCCCATTATTTTGTGCGCAAGTACATAGCAGTTGTTAAACTAAAAGTTTAGAAACATTTAATTAGTTAGTGTACAAAATTAAAAGTGTAATGGTTGACGTAACCATAAGTTTAATAGAAGTTTCTAACTTGATCATCTGGCTTTAACAACTTTTATTTTTCATTTTTTTTTATATCGCACACTAGGGACCTAACTGGTTCAAATGAAGTAGGTTGAGCTCAAAAATACGTAGAATGTAAACACACATGCATGCAAAGAAAAGACAACTTTCACTGGAGTCCACAAAAGAAATAAGAACAATCTTATGGAAGTTGGTTTAACAAGGTAACAAGCATAGTTATGCATCGAAGGTATTACGATTACTATTACATAAATTAGCTCATGCATTGGAGTAAAAATTACTTAAAGTTCTTATAGTGACAAAGCCGGTCCCCAAAATGATGGAATTTGAGACTTAAAAGTTTGTTGCTCAGCCTGACGTAGCTAGATCTGTTACTTTCTAAACTGTAACAGTTAGAAACTAGATTTAGAAAATTGCTTATTAGCAAAATTTAGACAATATTGAGGTGGTAATTAATTGCATTTAATTTAGCTCAACTTATTTCACTTCTGTCCGAATTGATCAATGAGATTCTTCAAGTGACTGCATATTAGCAAAGACATTTGAGTTTCCACACTCGGTTTTGTATGACTACTACCAAATATTATTTCGGGGAGACTCATCTTGCCATGTCCTTTTCCACTCTTTTACGTTGGCCAACTTGAGATCCTTATACTAAATCTCGTGGTATTATAATCGAGTGTGATCAACTTGAAATCCTAATGCGTGAAATCTTGTGGGTTTGCTAACTATATTTCAGGTTTAAGACAAAAAAAAAAAAAAAAAAGGCTTTTAATTTATTTAATTTCATAGACATTAGCTTTTAATGCATTTGATTAGTTGATTTTGAGATAATTTGTTGTCTTTGAATGCACTTGTTTTTTATTTTGCTAACTGAAGCTCTGTGTGTTGCAGATTTAACATAAAGATATGAATCATGGCTGACGACTCCAAGTATTAACAGCATTCCTGTACCAAATGTTTTACGAAATTATGATAGTAGTGCTTACGTACATTTACCCTGTATATTGCGAATTTGGGATGAGGCTAGAAATAGATTCTATTATGTACAGTACAGTATAATACTTGTATGGAAAAATGCTAAAATGATACTCACTTGTTATGTTTTAACGATTTGTTACTCAATTTTACACACTTTCTAATTTTCTATCAAACCTATACATTTTCGTTCAAATTAAGTGATTCGAACCACATCCGATCATTTTAAACTAATTAACTCAAGCATATTAAGTTGTGGTTTCACTTTTAATTTTTTAAGATAACAATTGAAGGTTTCACATATGTTAATCAATAGTAAAGCAGACTTAGTATGCGTTAAAAATCGATGATCAAAGACAAATTGAGTCCATTAATTGGACTTAATACGTATAGGTTGGGTACCAAATTAGAAAAAATGTTAGGTTGGATATCAAATTAAAGCGAAACATATAGGTTGGGTATTGAATTACAAAAAATGTTAGGTTGGGTAACAGATCGCTAAAAGTTAATATGTTGGTTATCATTTTAACAATTTTTCCGATACTTATATTATTTTTCGAATGCCTTTTCTATTCTTTATCAATATTTGAGAATTGGAATAGCATGGTAAACTAGAACATGAGGGTAGTGTATGTGACTATACTCGATTCTCATAAAATACGTTATACTTTGTACAAAAATTATGAAGTGTACGCTTTGCAGAAGCTTGACTAACGGTTCGAAAGAAGTGAGGATGATGCCATATAACAACAATACGTACAAGAATTCACACACATTAAGAAAAGTAAAGTTGAAAAGATTTTAACGTAGTTTCCGAAGGTTACGGTGTCTGAACTCTTTAGTAATCCATGAAGGATAGCTGGATAGGAGAACTTTATATATGGAAGCGCTACAATCTCAAGTCTCTCGTTCACGACGGTCTCTCAAAGTGTTTCTCTCTACTATGTTATTTTGTAATGAAAAACCGGCAAGAAGATCAAAACCACTTAAAGCTTGTTTACATCGACTTACACTTACCATATACTCTGTATATAACATTTTTGGACAAGTTTAAGATTCCATTTGTACGAAGTAAGCAACGATTGTATGCCTATGTACAAAAAGGTTACAATTTTTTAAGATAAATGTTTCAGTAATTACTAATTAGCTATATACCCCCTTCATCCCTTATTAATAGATATGTTTGGAAGTATATGAAATTTAAAATAGTATGTATGAAGTTATAATAATGTCCATAAAAAGATAAAAAATATCAAATCCTAATTTTTTGTGTGTTAAATGGAGGGTAAAATGATAATTTAAAATAGATATTTTTACTAAAACGGGAAAGGATCAATTATTTTGTGACGTATTAAAATAAAATAATGATGAATTATTTTATATATATATATATATATATATATATATATATATATATATATATATATATACCGATATTTACCGATTAAAGTATTTTTGATCATATAATGGGATAGTAATGATAGTGTAGGGTTTAGGATCATATTATACATATATATATATATATATATATATGGGAAGAATACATGAACATCATGAAAAACATCCAACTAGACACTTTTTAGTAAAAACGTTCCAAATCAAGATTTGGTTAATGCAAATCTCAATGGTTTCACGACGGGAACACAAATATGCGTCTTGTTTTTTTTTCTGAGATGTATAATGATATGTTTTGAATTTTTAAATTTTACCATAATTTCGAAAACATGTCATTATACATTTCGGAAAAAAAAACAAGACGCATATTTGTGTTCCCGTCGTGAAACCATTGAGATTTGCATTAACCAAATATTGATTTGGAGCGTTTTTACTAAAAAGTGTCTAGTTGTGTGTTTTTCACGATGTTCATATAACATTTTCTATATATATATATATATATATATATATATGGGATAGTAATGATAGTCTTTGATAAATAAATAAATAAAAAAAACTACAAAATTGTGTCACCAGCCAGCCAGTCATGGAACTTTGCCTTAATATTTACATTGATAAGACTAACAAACATGGTTGTGCAATGAATGGTTAGGTTTTGTCATTTGCGTTTTTTCCTATTGTTACATCATACTTTCATACGTTATCCCCCCAAAATATTAAGATGACTTTGACTTATAACATCTATATATGCAGTGGTGATCATGTCATGAAACTGGGACAGTTGATTATATAGTAGCAAGGCACTGAAGGCATAATTTAATCAATGCAATACGGTTTGTCATTTAGATTTACATTTTACTTTACTGTGCCCACTTATAAAAAATAAGTAATAATTACATTATAAGGTCGTCGCCACTGTACATATGCCATCGGTATAGCTAATCCTGTTATATATATATATATATATAGAGAGAGAGAGAGAGAGAAGAGGATATATGAACACCATGAAAAACACCCAAATGTATATATGATCTCACATCCTTGTAGCGTCACTTTGCAACTCTTTTTGTTCATTATCTATTTTCTAATTTTTATATGTTTATTATACAAGTACTTTCGAGCTTTACACATAGACACAACGGGAACAAATGTCATCAAGTTCGTATGGTCAGATTTTAGTCATATTATCGTTTTTTTCATATGTATTTATAATTATTTTTCGCTTCTTTTTGTGAATCAACGTATTATTTTATTTGTAAAGTGTTTGTTCAAAAAAATCTGTAAATTTTGATTTTTTTTTATGTTTAATTGTTTGTTGAACAATTTATTAGTAATATTAATAAATACAAAAAAATATACAAAATGTCAAATTTTACAGATTTTTTTATCAAACATTTTAGAAATAACATATTACGTCAATTTAAAAAAAATAGAAAAATAATTACAAATAAATATGAAAAAACCAATAAGTTGTCCATAACCAAAACCCGACTAAAGAAACTTGAGCAAATTTGAACCCAAACACAACCTTCTAAACCCTTTAATAATGCATACTCTCTATTGAAAGGAGTCCTTTGCATCTCTCTCACGGAAAATGACCAATTAAGTTGATAACGATAAAAGTACATATGATTATAGGCAGTTGGGAACATTAAAAGGTGGCATAAAACCAAGTAGTTAGGAGGAAAAGCAATGGCAATTAATTGTTCCATCTCATACTATAAATAGAGACCCAACGTACGTATCTAGCATCTCCTACTAGTACAAAATCTAAAAAACTTTTTTAGCTCAAGCAACTTCAAGAGGAAAAAAAAATACAACCACGCTCGAATATGGAGTCCGTGACAGGCCTACGGTGGAGAACGAAAACTTTAAAACCGATAGTAACAAAGATTGAAGCAGCCAAAAATGGAAACAGGTAAGGAACTATGTATTATAGTAGGGTGTCATAAGACCTTCATAATTATTAAGAAATCATTTTTTTAAACAATAATTTGGTTCGAACGACCTTAAAAAAAAAATGGTTGTATAATTTTTTTATCTGAATTTTGGCAATCTGGCAGTGACTTTGAGGAGGAGGAAGGACAGCCTTTAAGTCCGGCAGCACGTATGTTTCACGAACCGGACTTCAACGTGTATATAATAGCGGTGATAGGATGCAAGGTTCGTATTGATCCTCAAGTTGCATGGGACCAATTGCCAAACACACTTCTTAAACATCCTCGTTTCTCCAGCTTACAGGTATGTTTTATGCAATAATCTGACCGTAACAGTTTTGTCATTTTATGTGCGACTATACCATTTAATAAGTTTTTAGCCTATGAGTTTTGGTTGCACGAAATAATTGAGTCTGGCTAGTGCATATATAAGTGCATGCATGGTAACATTTTCTTATTAGAGAAAGTCTGGATATTGGTTGTGGCTAAATTTAACAATAAAATAGCAACAATTATATGTTTTTATATTGTAACGTACTTCTTAACAATTCAGACACAACCACTATAACATCAAAATAGAATAGAGATGATTTGTTAGTATCCAAACTTTTTTTTTAGTGTTAGGGAAATTCTCTCAACTTCCATTTTTTGAACGAAAAGCAAAAAAAAGAATCATACACTTTTATATATATAAGGATTTGTGCTAGACATCTGTATATATAATGAACTCAAAAATATTTCTTCAGGTTTATATAATGTATATAGATGTAGTTCAGAAGCTGAATTTGATGGAATATTTTGTACAGCAAGTTTAAAGTTGAGACTTGCTAGTAAAATATTGCTGAGTGGATTGCATAATTAATAAATATATACTATATAAATACAAAGAACGACACACAAGATTTTGTGAAAATCAAGACAATTGCAACGACAAATTAGGGAAAAGGAAATGGTGCCAAAAAAGGGTTTGGGTGTTAGAGACACAAGAGAGTGACACTTTGATGATTTTGTGAGAATATTGTTCCTTCTTGGTATGGCATACCTTATAGGATTTATTTAACACGATGAGGAGTTGGGGACAAAGATGTCTACATGTTTCCGTTATTTGATAGGTAGCTTGTGTGGTTGCACTTTTTATGGAGTTAAAACATTTTTTTTTTATGATTAGTTGAAGTAGTGTTTTTTTATCATCGTTTGCTAGTGGATTTTTTTTTAAGTAAACAAACATCGATAATAATATGCGATAGTGTAAGTTTCATTGTCCTTAAAACATGCTTCAAAAGACTAAACATAACCGAAAATACATAGCCACAAAACCTCAACAAATCTAAAGTTCACCTAAATCATCCCGTTCAAAAAATTAACCGAAATCAAGCCTAATAAAATGTAAGCAAAAATTTAACTTATCTCAATAATTTATATAGAATAGTGAAATATTGTCGAATGAGCCAGTCTGAATGAAAAGTCGAGAAATAGCAAAGATAACAAAGTGTTAGGCTCGGTGTAGACGAAATGAACTTGAGTAAGATCTAGTATTCTACTCAACGCGGCTCAATGATTACCATCGGTGTGCCCTAATTACCCGATCTAAAAGCGCGAACAAAGCCTGGTCGTTTGCTAGTAGATGATTTACTATTTCTATGATACTACATACGTTCCTATTTGAGTGGCATACTTTTTTAATACTGTTAGGTATAAAATAATAAAAGTGAATATTTAAATATGGACGAATGGAGTATTGTTTTAAGTAAAACAATTCCAGTTTATTTTCTCTATCAAAAAGTTATTTAATTATGCCTTTTCTTAATTATAACAAAAAACAAAATATCTAAAAATCTATATATAGACATACATGTATAAGTAGTTAAGTATTTGGAAACTTCAAAAGAGAATACTCTTTGGAACAAGACAATAATGTATACAGTAAAACTTCTATAAATTAATATAGTTCGAATCATGCATATAAATTTATTGATTTAAAATGTTATTAATTAATAGATAAATTATTTATTTATTATTTTAAATAGGTTTTGTTTGATTCAATAGATATACTCGTTAATACTAACATAAAACTTATTATATATTACTAATATTACTCGTTATTAAGTCTAATACACTATTTCACTTACTAATATATAAATTTTGTTACATATTAAAACCGTGTAGGAAACTAAGAAAAGACATTAATACATTAAACTATGCATAAGCTCCAAGAATATTTAAAATTTAATAGAAATCAAATAAATATCGCGTCATATTTCACTAAATCGTCCTAGTAATTTTTATCATTTTGAACAATTATTAATTTATGATTTTTTGAGGACCAAATATTTATATAAGATTTTTCAAAATTTTATTATCTTATTAATTTATCGAAATGAATCATTTTTTACATTTGTCCAAGTCGGCAATGGAGAAAAATATTATTTTAGAGAGTTTATTAATTTATAGAGTATTAATTTCTAAAAGTCCTACCGTAGATTGAAATGTTTACATTGTTACACTTGATTACTACATACAGTATTGATTATAATGACAAATGAAAAAACGGATTTTTTTTTTGCAGGTTACGGATGAGAAAGGGGTGATGAGATGGATACCGACCAAGGCAGATTTAAGCAAACACATCATAGTGCCGGACATACCCTCGGATTTGGACTCACCCGACAAATTTTTAGAAGACTACCTTTATAACCTAAGCAAAACAAAAATCAACGCTTCTCAGCCCTTATGGGACGTACACCTCCTAAATTTGAAAACCTCAACTGCCGACTCTGTGGGAATATTCCGGATTCACCACTCTCTTGGTGACGGAACTTCTCTCATGTCTCTACTCCTCGCATGTACTCGTCAATTATCCGATCCCACCGTTCCACCCACTATTCCCGTCCAAAAACCAAAAAAGAGCTCTAATTCTGGTATACCAACTTTTTTTATACATACTTTACTTTAAATGCGGAACAAAATGTTTTAGAAGGTGTGCGAGAAATTTATTTTCTTATTTTGTGTGTTGATTAAACAATGTTGTATGTTTTTAGCATCGAGCTTTAGAGGGTTATGGTGGCCCTTCATGGCAGTTTTGCTGGTTTTGAGATTGATGTGGAATACTGTAGTTGATGTCATAATGTTCATGGTGACTGCAATTTTTTTAAAGGATACGATTACACCGCTAAAGGGTCCGCCAGGAGCCGAATTCATGCCTAGGAGATTTGTTTTCAGGACCCTCAACTTGGACGATATGAAGCTTGTGAAAAATGCTATGAACATGGTATGTCACATCTAATGCAATAGACTTTTCCACAAAAAAAATGTAACGTATGAAAAGTATAGACACGTATGACTCTGTAATCTGTATTCTAAGATCAATCTACCTTCTTTTTCCCCAAAACAGACAATCAATGATGTGGCACTCGCTGTAACACAAGCCGGATTGTCGAAGTACCTCAACCGGAGATATGGTTTGTTTTCTCAAATATCTCATGTTATATACGATGATAACAAAACAACAATACTTTACAACTAAAATCGAACTTGACCGTAGCGGAATCCATTTGGTTCATAAGAATTAAGATGGACAAATGCAACATTCATGGCAATACTATCATATCAAGCATTTAGTTAAGAAAATGCACTAGCGCGCACATGTCCAAATTGAATTATTGACCATGTTTGAATTATTGACAGGAGAGATCAACAAAGTTGATGAAGGAGCCACCCAGAAAAAGAACAACCTTCCGAAAAATATTCGCCTGAGATCAACTCTACTTATCAACATTAGACCAGCTACTGGAATTCAGGTTAGCAATTGGAATTCAGGTTAGCAATGTTGTTAATATCAAGAAGTTTATTACTCTTAATAATGAAAAGAATAGTAATTACAAAATTTCATGTGTATTTATATCGGGGTAATGCCCAAAACATACAACATCTAAAACTTTCTTTCCAAAACATACAAACATACAAACATACAATTACACATATTTATTAGAATGGTATATGTTTTGGGAATAAATATTTTGGCTTGTAGTTTTAGTAATTAGATTTAAAAAGCTGTATGTTTTGATAATTTTCCCATATCAGGCTTTAGCAGACATGATGGAGAAGGACACAGAAGCCAAGTGGGGGAACTGGATTGGATTTGTGCTTCTTCCTTTCAAAATTGCCTTACGAGATGACCCATTAGATTATGTTCGAGAAGCAAAGGCCACAATCGATAGAAAAAAGCTATCTCTTGAATCTCTATACACTTTCTCCATATCGGAAATATTTCTTAAGTTTTTTGGCATTAAGGTATGCAAGGTTTTAAAAAGTTGAACATAATTTCCGAAGAAACTTTAACTAACTCCTTATTGTTTTTTGCTTATTTGGCAGACTGCGGGTGCATTATCACATAGAGTTATCACCAACACGACGATGTGCTTCTCAAATCTAGTGGGACCGCTTGAAGAGATAGAACTCTATGGCCACCCGATGGCTTATCTTGCTCCAAGCTCTTACGGCCAGCCCCATGTAAGTATCTATTATGTAACAAGTTCTGGAAATTTCCGTCGAATAGTGTCTGATACAAAGTGCTAAACAACTGTAATACTAGAATATTACTATCATAAACTAAAATCCGTTTTTACATATTTCTTGTTTGGGTTATGCAGGCTTTGATGATAAACTTCCAGAGCTATGTCAATCAAATGACAGTTGTTCTATCGGTCGAAGAGAATACTATTCCTGATCCACACAGACTTTGTGACGATCTTGAAGAATCTCTTCAGCTCATCAAGAAAAGTGTACAATCAAGATTAACTTCTCAGAATCACTGATTTTATAGTTTGAAATATGAACAAAAATAAATTGGTCGGATAACACTGATGTATAACTGATTAGAAACTGCATAAAAATAAATTGTGTACTTGTATATATATATATAGCTGTTTGTACTGTGATTCTAATCAAAAAAGTGATTACGTCTTTCTTCCTTTTATCTTACGATATCTCACACCTTCTCTCCCTAGGAGTCTGTCTGATCTCAAAATAGTATCAACGCTTAATCGTCGCATTCCCTGCATAATCGAGCTTAATCTATTGTTAATCAAGTAATTGTCACTTATTCAATGTCTGCAAGTGGCTGCTATATAATCCGTTCATCATACTAGGTACTTTTTGTGGTGAAGTGGGGTTTATTCTGACTGTCTATGATTGGTTATAGGTTGATTAGGGTTTGATGATGCTTTCTGGTAAAGTTTGTGTATAAACCGATTTTTATGAACACTTGTATAAATTGGAAATTTGAGTACGAACACGTCTCATATACCTAATACACCGATGGCTGTAAGCCTGTAGGCTGTAACTGCTACTCACCTCACCACTGGAGCAAACAATGTCACTTGAACTTTTCAACACCTTTTTATACAGGACCAATTGATGCATTATATGCGTCCTTAACAAGCATTGTAAATCTGTATTAAATGAAACAGGATGTCATAAACGAAAAAGGAGCATAGTTCCGTTGATACTGTGGTAGGTGCTAAATATAAAGGAAGTTTTGTTAATGGAACCTTGCAATCTCCAGTAGTAACAATAAAGGGCCAGAACATCATAGAAATTTTGTCTAACCGTCATAGTTCGAGCAGGTAAACCTCGACTTTCAAGTACTTGAGTAGTATTGGGTCGTAAAAAGATTAGCAACATAATTAGTTAAAAGGTGGAAACTGGAGACAGACTTGAGCATAAGAATAAATATGCAGTTAAGAACTGCAAAAGGTCAGTCGGAAGGCGTAACAGCAGGTGATGCGAACAGCCAGAAGGCAGGACACTTCTGGTTAGACACCCACGAGATTGAGGAGTCAAATCTTGGAGAAAATATTTACTGTAATTTATCTATTAAGGTAGTGATGTACTTGTCAAAATTTACAGCAAAAATCAAAGATTTAACTGCTGTAAGTATCCGCACATCATAATTCTTCTCAGACCCGACTTTATGGCAATTAATCAAAGCGGGTATTTTTATGTTTTCTTTCCGCATAAGTACCAATAAATTTAAGTTCACTTCAGAAGCTCCCCCGAAAGCGACCTGACCTGATTCCAAGTTCATACGCAGGACAATTACATAACAAGACTAAAAGCTCACGATACATAGAGCCATAAGAGGCAAAAACTTGCGGATGCACACATGCATATTGCTATACCTTGTCATTTAATAATAGTCCTATTTCCTGGAGTTCATATAAGACCATACAACTTCCACTTCACTAAGAAATTTTCTAACTTCAAATTTCGAGAAAAAACTACCCATTATATTATTTACATGGTGGTAACTTACAAACCCCACGTAATGGTACCAACTTATAGCAACTTCATTAATCATAAAAGCAATAGAACCAAGCCAAATGGAAGTAAACACTTTACTATTTCCATGAATGGCTTCTTTCACCAATCCATATGGGTATAATGTGACCGCTTTTATTCAGTCAAATACGTACCAATAGATGATAACTTGTCAATGAACAAATTTCCATTCGAAAGATAAATATATATTGTAGAGAGGCATTTACAAAGATAAAGCACATTATTATTTTTTACCAAAAATACAAAAAAAGATGAAAACAATTTTCCCTATTGATTCTTTTTGTATTCACTTTGCACTTTGACATCCTCTGAACCAAATATACTAAATGTACAATTATTTAATTAAATTGAGCGTGAGGAAAACTACTAGTTTTCACAGGCCAGGAGCATAAGATTGGAGAAAACATATCCTACACAGCAAAAGTCACAATCTAGGGATCATGTTCTTGTTGTATTAGATGAATTCAAACGCCTATGATGTAAGGTGTACTTCACAACTTCATAAAATGAAACGACAATGCCGACTGAAGGACCAGCTCGCGCTACACGCGGACCGACTCCAGTAAATAATCCCTTCGTTCCCCCATCCCTGTATCACAGGCATGGATCAGTAAATATTAAGAAAGAAAAAATAGGGAACAGAAATATACAGGCTGAACAAGCTGGCCCTATATAATCAGTCCATAGTAGATTATGCATGTCTGAAACATTCACCACCCACACAATTAAAATTACCCCTATCAAACGAAAACCACAATTCCACAAAGATGACCAACTAAAACTAAAGCTCAGGGCCGGGACATTTACACATATCAACTGCTGCACTAAGAGCTAAAAATTTACTTTTCTAAAGAAGTTTAAGATCAGAAGAGATACAATGATCACCCTACAATTTTAGTCCTTAAAATCCAGATTTAAGGCTGCAACCTATAACATGGTTCACTTATACTATGGTAGGTTCATGATTGCAGCACCTTAAAAACACCCACACTTTATGATTTTACTCTAAGAACCGATGTTCTGTCCCTCATGCGGCCCATTTTCGATCATAATGAAGATGGGTATTTTTATTTCCCAACACTCGTAGAGTAGCAGAAAGTCTTGATTTTTCTAACATACCATAGTAACTAGACTAAAGAACAATCTAAGTTATGTTACATACCTCCAAATTTCGAGTAACGTCTGCTTCGTGGTCATCCTTCGTGCTCGAGCAGAATCCTTCTGAAAATGCAAAAATAGAACAGTTCAATTACCACAAGTACTCTCGTGAACCAATTGAAACCAGTTATTTAAAGTTGCAAGCATCAACGAATCTAAATTTCAACTTCTTGAACAAACTTGTACAAAAACTTGATATATGAACAATCTATACTATCTGCCAGCATCTACTTATAAAGTTTTTGTTTCTTTCATATATATTTTATTTCCACATCAAAGCTAGTTAAGTCGGACATATTAGATGAAGAAAGTGATTTAAGACAGAAAGCGGGCACAGATTACTTCGTACGAGGAGCCCTCACATAATGAGTATCCCAACAATAGTGCTATATATGTTGAGATAAAAGCTTTCAGCCTTTCATAAAAACTAAAGAGTTCATATAAGCCAATAAAATAACAAATCAGTTATTTCCATACCTTACAGAAACATTTTTTTCTTACAAGAATAGCATTTCATATATAAACTTATTGTGTTTAAACTGGCAGCTTTCCCAAGAATAGGAATACTCAGTGTTGCAATTAATTTTAAGTTTGAATAGCTAACTCTGGTATTTGGAACTTGAACTGTAGAAAACCATCAGAGGAAAAGGCATTGTGCTCTAAATAGGCAGGCACACCTCACATGCGTCCAAGATTTCTTTCCTTTTTCCCTATTCTTTGAAGAATTCTATACTGCAACATTGCAACAGATTCCTCAAGCATTTTTTATTCAGAAAAAATCACCTCAATCTGCCTCCGAGTTTTGGCAACATCTAGTGGACATGTGGCAGCAGCTGCAACACTTCCAGCAATGAAGCCAGCACAGAAATTTGCTGCCAACAAATTGGCTCCATTCGTTTTCTCACCCATGACGCTAAGGATTCTTCTCCTAATCTGTCCACGAGAAATTTTTTTGCGTAAATTACTATCTATCATTCAATAAGATGATAAGCAAAGTTGTAGTTATTTAATCGTCAAGAATCAGTCTCACGGGTTCCAGGGTTGACCAACATATGGCAGAAAAAGGAACATCACGTGCTAGTTGTCCTCCAAGACCTGTCCACAAATTGCGATAGTTTTGCACTGCCACATTACACAATGTCATTAAAACTTAAACAAACAATGGCATTTAAAGAGAAATTCTCAAAGGCGGAATAACCAAATTCCAGCGGTGTTTTATTGAAAGAGGAAACCTCTGATAATGGAAACTCCAGAGCACTTCAAATTAAAAAAGAAATACACAAACATGATAAAACAAAAAACACTTTTCACAACTGTGAAAAATATACAGAAAGTTGAAGGAAAAAGTTTTGGTATATTAGGGATCGGACCTCAAATGCAACTTACTTTGGCTTTACAACACTTTTAAAAACTAGGCCTTCTGGCCAAAATACTAAGGTTTTAGTTTTAGGGTCATATTTTATTTACTCCAATCGGCCAATTAATTTCCGTTATAACCAAAATCACAACCCTGCCCCATTGCCGTCGAACACCCATTCGCCGGCCATGGTGCTACCGTTTCCATCGAACCATCACCGCCATTGCTTCGCAGTCAGCTCCGGACACCTCCACCTCCCTCTCGATCTTTTGCAGTGAGATTGGTGGTTGGGAGTCAGTTTCACGATCATGGCTGTACTTCGGAAGGTGGCTGAGGTGGCGTGACTATATGGCGGCGACAACATCGACGGACCCATTTGGTGGCGTGGCAATCGACTATATGAGCTGCATGTACGAGTCTTGGGGAAGATTTTGAGGTTGAGCTGTGGTAATTGAACAAATTGATATAGAAAATCGCAAATATTGTGTCTGATTACAGTATGCCTTTGTTAACATACTGATTTGACAAAATTTTGGACTGCGGATTTTTGTTGAAGATGAAAACATTATACTGCTTTGAATAATAGATTGTTTCCATTCGACTATCTTGTTCAATGATTAGATTGTTTTGAACATTAGACTGTTCTCATTACTGTTTTGAACAAAAGGACAAAAACTCAAGTATTTTTTGCGGAATTCACAAAGACGACCAGAC
Organism: Primula vulgaris; assembly: GCA_963920805.1. Classification (NCBI taxonomy): domain Eukaryota; kingdom Viridiplantae; phylum Streptophyta; class Magnoliopsida; order Ericales; family Primulaceae; genus Primula; species Primula vulgaris. The sequence continues at coordinate 36,465,188 of OY987212.1, read as the reverse complement.
TAAAATTGCTCCAAAAAATACTTCAGAAGGGAGTACGGACGAGAATCATCCCTTAACACATCCCATTCACTTCCTAAACTTAAAGAAACCATAACTGCATTCAATAAAGGGGAAAGAATAAAAGCACCATAAAAAATCTGAACACATTTACTCAGAGATCATAATAAGTCTAAAAGAAGGTTAACTTACAATTTTGGAAGTTGTTTGCATTCCTAACCGGAGAGATGACCTCGGCTAATGTCTTCCAGACTCCTGGAGGCTTTATTCCACATTGAGCATCTTTAAATGCCTACAGAAAACAGAGATTTTCTGTCGAAATAGCTATAATCTCACGTAAAATGATAAAGCAAACCAAGATGTAAATGAAAGACCAATGACACCAGAATGGTAAGACAAGCAAAAAGAACATGACAACCAAAGATGTTTCATCAGGCAACAGAGCAAAAGAAATACAATTGGAACTGTTCCAAATAATGAACTCAGCAGTTAATTTTCTGCAATTTGGTGGACTAACGAAGCCAGTTGTTGAGACGACACCTTTAGTAGTTAGTGTACAGGTACTCTTAGAATAGGGCATACCACTTGCCCAAAAAATCACCCATGTAAGTTAAACTACATATCAAGGGCTATAAATCATACTTTAGGGAGTTACTGGACACAACTGATACAAAAAAAAAAGGGGGGGGGGGGCAGTTTTAGGGTATAATAATATTCCTTTGATAACTCAGGGGAGTTGGTGCAAATTGTGGAAGTATGAGGGATTCAATGTTTTCCTTGCAATTTACATACGTCTAGTCTAAGTTCATTATATAGAGAAGGACGAGGAAATGGTAAGGGGTGATGAAAAACGATGACATTTTATTGCTAGCTCTCTGCACTTAAACATTTAATTTCAGTGATTTGATTTCCAATACAAAAAATCTTCTTCAAAATTGATTGTTCTTAATTGTCTAATTGGTTTAATTTTGATTACTTGCTCAAACTCCATTCAGAAGATTGATCTTTACAAGTTCAATTAAGAAAATTCGGTTTCATTGAACGAAACCTGCATCCGAGTTCTTGCAAGCTCTACTGGATAGCAAGTGATGCATGCCAGTGACCGTGCCACTGAGCCAGCAACCAAAGGGACATACACTGTCATGCTTGGAGCATTCCTCATTGTGAATTCTTCCATATAATTGCGAAAAATGTCATAACAAGGCAAGTATATTCCAACCTGGTTCACAAAATAATTATAATTAAAAACAACAGATGGCAGGCTGGAAAGAATCAACGTCTGCTAAAGCAAAACACAAAAAGTAACCTTTAAAGTACCAATACAAAACCCACACTAGGCTTACAGTTGGTACAGCCATTGCTAGACTGGCATTTGTGCCTCTCCAGAGTCTTGAAACACCTTCCTGCATAATAGAAGCTCTTTTGTTAAAGTGATTATGGAGGTTCCAATGCGTCATGCTTTACAAAGACGCCAACACTTAGAATATTTGGTCCAATTAGGCAAGAAGAGTTATATAAACCTCTTGCTAGAAAATAAATTTTCTTCGGATGTTAAGGAAGCAACAAACAAGAATTCAGAAATTGCATGCTGATTGAAACTACGTTTAACAATATAAATGATCATAGCAACAATTTCATTTCTGGTTAAAGAGCTTTCCTTAGGTTGCACAACTATGATTTTGGTTGTAGGGAGCAATCAGACAAGAAACAAAGCCTATAACTTTATCAGAGAAAACTATGGGAGAAGGGTATAAATTCACAGGGAGCTACATTTTACAACAAACCTGACGAACAACTTTGTAGAAGACATCCAATGTCCCTGTATAACGTGAACCCTCTTGAGGACATGCAGGTAAGCCATTCACAATAGAACGAGTACAGGATGGAGGATGTTTCATGTCTGGGAGCATCTAAAACAATGACAAACAAACTAATGAACATATGAAATAAAAGAACGTTAAAAAATGTTTCCCCAAATTAAATTTTTATCGTAGATAAATAATCGACTCTTAAGGATTTCGGAGAAAAGCCATTTAAAAGCTAGGGAAAAACAAAAATCACTAGGATCCTATTAAGTAAATAAACTAAAGAGGAAAAGCAGGAATAAATTAAGCTTTTCAAATTAGTGATATAGATACATTCTCTTTTGATAGCTAACTTATGGCGCCATTGTTTGACAAACAAAGATTAGCTTATTGCAAAGTTTACACGAGGAGGTCATTTCTGGAAGATGAGTCGCTTAACTGCTACATGAACATAAAATCAAAAGGATAGTCGATGAATCTTTCAACTGTCATTTTGGAAACTAAACAACCATCACAATTACGATCTACCTATGCTTGTATCTTGCAACTCCAAAGACATATTCGTGGAAATCAAGAAAGCAATTAATTGATGATAACAGATTTCAACTTTTTGGATCAAATCTGAAAAATATTATAGTATTTACATAAACTCAACATAAGTTCATACCGTGTTTGTCTCAAAACATGCAATACAAAGACCATCGTACGGGACACCAGCGGCCTGTGCTTGTAACCTTGTCTGGAGACGGTGTGTACAAACAACAACAGTCAGACTCAGTAGGAATTTTGTTAGCTTGCATAATAAATGAACGGAAAATTAGACAACTATACACTCAATTATAGGAAAAGGTTTGATAACAATTATGATGACCCGACAATCAAGCATCTATCCCAAAAGAAAAAGGCAAGCCACAAAAGCTACATAAGCATTAGAATGTCATAAGAAATCTGCCCACAAAGAAACGTTGTTTGTCAAACATCAGATGTCAGTAAAACAATCATTATGAGAACTGAAAAATACTATGGCCTTGTCAAGATTATTATTATAACACCAACATTCTTTCTAAAGATACGCATAAACACGGTCCAGCAGATATGACCTAAATATAGAAAGCTAACAAACAAACGCAAAACCAAAATCGACCACGTCCAAGTTAAACATAACTAACAGCGAGTGAAACATGAAAAACCAACACATCTACTCTTCGAATTCACCAAGACCACGCAAACTCATAACCATGACTAAAACATTTACACCGATTGATTATTGTTGAATTAATGTATGGAATACCTCGTGGTTCATTACTGTTCTGATATAGAATAATCAATTTCCTCTCTTTAAAATTAAGTAAAAACAACAGCAGATAAAACATCTAAAGTTCAACATTTCAGTACACTGAGTTCACCAAGATTTTACAAGTCCAAAAACATGACTATAACAAGCATATTCAGCGCTAGAAAGATGAATAGAAGTCTGTCCAGAATTTATTCCTATTACAAAGAAGCAAGAGATTACGAGAAGAGAGGGTCCAAATCCTTGAAAAGTCTGAAAAAATGAACTACTTATGATAGATATCATTTTCTGTATACCAAACTATCAGCCTTAACGAGTTGAAAACCTTATATCAAATTTCCAAAATTCAGTCATTAATCTACACAAAATCATACAATTAGACTATCAGTACACCAACCTTTCAAATTCACAATCTAGATCTCATAACTGGTACTAAGATTTAACTTTGACCTCACTGTACTAAGTATTCGACTTAACATGTATTGGTGTCTAGTACACCAACTTGATCTAACATTGAGGGCATGCATAACTAGTCAATGTGAGTTCAAGTTATTCATTGTTAACTTAATGATGTACGTAATATTACATATTAAAAAGGACAACTTTGTCTTCTCCTATTATTTGAACTTCTTTTAACTTATTTAAGTTAATACTGTTTAACATCGTCACTGGAGGCTGTATTTTCAAAATTAGACGTTGGGTTAAATACAATCTCACATGACTCTATTAGGAACAATACTTAAAGAGATAATTAATGTTTACTATATTCAACTATCATGCGTTTTCGATTTAGTATACTGAACTAACAAATTTACTGATTAGCATATTGGACTAAACGAAAACTTTCGAATTAGTATATTTCCGTCCAATTGTCTAATAGAAATAAGTAAAGTACAAAATTACTCTTATGAAACTTAAATTAGTTTTGATTTAGTATATTTTACTAATATATTTTTTCACTTTTGTACACTATTTTTTTCTATCAACTTCACACTTATTCATTATTAATGAGGTAGTCCTTGTAGTTTATGAATATAATCAATCTGATACTTATAATCTCAAAAGGCACCAAATATTAAATAAAAGAAAGTGTAAAAAATAATATGTATGACTAATAACTTACACTACAAATAATAGTATTTTTATTTGGTACATTTCTTCATGTATAGAAAATAAAAACTATAGCACATTTTTTTCTCATTAAAATTTAAATTGTTATAACAAAAAAAAATTCTTTGTTTAGAAATTATAACTTAAATGCTACTCATCGGTAGAAATGTTTAAAAAAAGGAGTCATTTAAAAAAAACATATACGACTAAAATAAAATTATACTAAAAAAATAAAATAATTTTAGTTAGTGAAACTGACAACTTGTAATGAAAAACATAGACAAAAATCATATTTTTGTTGCACCTTTTTTAGTTTATTTGAGAAAAGTGAAAATTAAAATAAAAAAAATACATGTTCAAATCAAAATTTTATTTGTATAAAAAATTAATTTAGTCTTTTTCACATCTGCTGCAAATTCTTTTTAAAGTTGTTAATGAATTTTGTTAATTTTGAACAATTTATATTCCAAATTCAAAATATTTGAAAATACAAGGATCAAACTGAAATAAACTTAAAATTTGAATTCTCTCACATTTACGAAATCAGTCCATAAATGTATATATATGCAGACATATAATATATAACATGTATATAGACATATACGTACATGTATATATAGATATAGTGGCAGAGTTCTTTATATAGTTTTTAGTTAGTGAAATTGATAACGTGTAATGAAAAAAATTAGACCAAAATCATATTTGTTTGCACACTTTTAATTTTATTTAAGAAAGTCGATAATTAAAAAAATAGACGTCCAAAATAAAAAAATACGTTTGGTCATGCATGCATGATAAAGACAAGAACTCGTTTTTTCCATTCAAATTTAAATTGTTTATGACATAAAAACCCATTTGTCTAGAAATTGTATCTTAAATACTACTTATCAGAACAAAGTAGAATTTTTTTTAAAAGGAAGTTACTGAAAAAAAAAAAAAAACATGTAAGACCAAAAGAAAATTATACTATAAAAAAAAAATTATTTTAGTTAGTAAAATTGATAACGTGTAATGAAAAAAATGGTCAAAAATCATATTTTTGTTACATCCTTTTTAGTTTATTTAAGAAAATTGAATCATGTGTATAAAAGATTAATCTAGTCATTTTCAAATTTGCTGCAAATTCTTTTTAAACTGTTAGTGAATTTTATTAATTCTGAACAAATTTACATCCCAATTACAATACATTTAAAAATGTAACGACCAAACTGAAACAAACATAAAATTTGAATTTTTCCAAATTTACGAAATCAGTACAAAGTGTGTATATACACATCTATACACAGATATATATATATATAAATATATATATATATAACGTTGTTATTGTAACAAAAGTATTGGTGGCCAGTTGGTTAAGAACCCTCCACTCTGTTTAATAGACCAGGGTTCGAGTCCCATGGGCTGTTGTTGTTGTTTTTTTAGTTAATTTAGTAGGTAAAAGGACCATTTTGCCCTTCAACTTAACTGAAAATGTTAGATGACGTCACTATTTAACCGTCAATTTGGACGGCAAATACTAAATCGAAAGTTTTCATTTAGTACAGTATACTAATCAATAAACTTGTTAGTTCAGTATATTAAATCGAAAGCTCGTGATAATTGAATATAGTAAACATTAATTATCTCATACTTAAATAAGTTGAACAAAAAGATTGCTACTTTACCCTAATATTAATAAATAAATAAAAAGGCAGTTTCTTGTACAAATATATACTTTCTCAACAGAGCCGGAGCCAAAGGTCCGGCCTGCTAGGGTGACAGGCCCATGTTTTTATTTATTTGTTTTTTTGAGAAAAACAATACAAAAGGCTGAGTTCTTTTTTGGTTTAATAATGGCGTGAAGGGCGAAAATTTGAACCTTTGAACCGACACTGGTTATAAAGAGCTAGAATGGGAAGATTAAAAAGGAAGGGAATAACCCATACACATACATAAACTCAATCACGGACTTTAAAGGGGGATGCGATGAAACACTAGTTTTGGTGAATGGGAGGGACGGACTCTAATTTTTGAAGGCTTTAATCAAAATACATAGAAAAAGATTTAATTTTTCATGAAAAAAAAAATTCAGAATGTGGCTGTACCTCGACTGTATCAGCTACTTTTCATAAGGAAGAGGGGGATGGTAATTTCTGAAGGTTTTCGTCAAAATACATATAAAATAGATTACTTTTTCATTAAATTTTCTCAAAATGGGAGAGTCGCGGACGCCCGACTGTATTCACCTACTTCATTACTGCATACATATATAATTCTAGTATTGATACACATACATAAATACACAAGGGTGAAGCTAAGTGGAGACCATCAGGGGCCACAACACCCCCATAACTCTAAATAAATTTTATGATCTTTATCAATTTTTATCATGTATTTTAACTAAAGTTTATTAAAATTTAATAATTTGGCAACCCCATGATTTATTTTCTGTTTGGTTTTTTTATGCAAATCCCCCCCACCCCCCATTCATGGTCCATGGCTTCACCCCTGATGACATACATATAGCCAGGAACCCTAAATGGAGGGTGCGGGTGCCAAATTTGCATGAAAACTAACGCTAAGTGAAATTATAAATCATGGGGGTGCCAATTTATCATTTTAACAAACTTTAGTAAAAATATACGATAAAAATTTGAAAAAAAATCCTAAATTTTGGGCTTATGGGTGGTGGTGCGCCCCGATGGTCTTGACTTAGCTTCGCCCCTACATACACACACACATATATAAATACATACATATAGATACATACATACACTGGGGGAGGAACTAGGTACGGGCTAAAAGGGGCTAAAGCACCCTCATATTAAGAAAATTCCGAATTTTTTGTACATATTTTCATATTTTGCGAAAAAAAGTGACGATTATATAAGCCTTTCCGCACCCTCCATAATTATAAAAAAAAATATATAAACATGGAATTTAGCCCCACCCACATTCAAATCCTGGTTCCGCCACACTGACATACACAAATACATAGAGAGAGAGAGGGGGGGGAGGGGGTTACTTTAGCGACATCGAGAGGATTAACGAGAAGGGCGGAGAGAAAAGCAGCTCCGGCAGCAGAAAATCCCCTCTCCATTACACCTACGCCTTCTCTTTCCCTCTTTCCCCTCATTACACCAACTTTCTCTCTCTATATATATATTTATATGTAACTTTATCCATCAGTATTGTTATTTAGAAATCTTAATATTTTAAGTGTAAAACTGCCAATTGATACCCACGTTTATTAGTTTTGGGTTTACTAGTTGAATTTGTGACACAGATTACATGATTCAGTTATCTTATTAACTTGTAACTTTTAAACAATTATAATATAGCTTATTTAGTTTAAAAATTAATAAAATAAATACCGATTTGTTAAAAATGATAAAATTAACTCATTAATTTTACAATTTTTATAAAACACACGTTTTTTAATAATCAAACTTTTCTTTATAATAAATACAATTTTAGACATAATTTTTGAAAAAATAAATAAACTTGAATACAATTTTTCCAACAAAATAAAACTACATTTAATTTTTTTTTCTTTTCAGAAAGGTTTTAATCCGTAAAAAAATTGTTTTAATCCGCAAAAATTATACTACATCCGTAAATAATTTTTGGTAATTAAAGAAAATTTTACTGATTAATATTAAAAAAATTTACATTATGTGTATCTTGATTATTTGATAGTCTGATAAAAGTGTCAATTGGTCTTTTTGTGAACTTTTTTATTACGAAAAAAATAGTATAACTCCATGCTGAAGTCATGGAAACGTAAAATTTTATGTGCGATAACTCCATGTAATTTTCTTTAATAATTTTCCGTAATTTACCATACAATTTTTAATATTAATTCGTACACTTTTATTTAATTATCAAAAATTATTTACTGATTTAGTGTAATTTTTACTTATTAAAATAATTTTTTTACATATTAAAACTTTTTCTGAAAAGAACAAAAATTATGTCTAAAATTGTATTTATTATAAAGAAAAGTTTGCTTATTGGAAAAAATGTGTTAATTTTGTAAAATTGTAAAATTAAAGAGTTAATTTTATCATTTTCAACAAATCGGTCTTTATTTTATTAATTTTTAAACTAAGTGGGTTGTATTCCAATTGTTTAAAACTTGTGAAGTTAAGTAGGTAACTAAATCAAAGTATATATGTGAAACATGAGTCGGTCACCAATTCAATATTTTTGAAAGTCATGTCACTGAAGTAAATATGATCAAAAACTCATGACACTAAAGTGATATTACCCCCATTTATTACACTATAAAAAATATATAAATAGTGACAGTTTTTTTTTATAAGCTTATAACCTATAATTTTTGTAACGGTTTGTGATAGCTTTTTGAATTAGTGACGGTTTTATGACGTTTTTTTTAAATAGTAACAGATTTGTAATAAATTTTAACAATCATTAAATCAATATTATTTTGTAGTGTTATTTTAACCGAATCTAATGAACATATATTAATATTCCAAATAACTAACTCCACTGTTATTATGGGATTGAAGGAATATATAACCACTACACCAAACTCCATAAATGTCCGACGAAAATTCAACTTTTACCTACTTTCTTTTATCTAATTCTTAAATTTGGCTAGTATTTTTTGAAACATATTTTATTTCAAAGTTAATGTGAGAAGTACAATGACATTTCATAATAAATTGTTTCCGTTTATGAAAAATAAACTTATAAATTGGAACATCTGAATTTGAAAAGTGAAAACACGGACTTACAGTTTGGGACGAAGCAAGTACTAATATACATATGAACCTAAAGCTTCTCATTTGTAATAATTGCTTCTTATTATGATTTTAAAGATAATATACAACTCCCATTTCAGTTGTACTCAACAAGTCCCTTGCTGTGTACAAATGTTGCTAAATAGCAACATTTGTAATATCATTGAGACGCAGTACTAAACAATTAAACAATGCCATCGTTTGGTTGCTGAGGTCGGGACATATAAACTGTAATAGCCAATTTGCCATGCAGATTAAGGTATTAAGTTATCTTTGGAAAGAGTGTTAAGTTAGTCTAATCCGAAGGGAATACAAACCCTTTTCCGAAACTTGCATATAGTCCGAACCGGGTTCTTAGTGATATCTAAAAGGAGCCCAAATGGGTTGGTCCGATGGTAAAACTCGTGAGAGCACAAAAGAGGTCATGGGTTCGACATAGAAAAGTATCTTTTAGGAAGAGCTTTTTGTAAACGACTCATGGAAGTGGTGGCACACTCATTCGACCCTAATTAGGAATACATTAAATTAATCGCCACTTTCATAAACATATATGCTGTTATATATTCATTTATTTTTGGTAGGGAGCCTGCCATTCAAATTGAAGCTGAGTTTCAGAAACATAAGGAAAAGAGTAACCATGCAGTGGGTTGAAAATTAATTTGCTTTTGATAGGAAGGAAGATAATTATGATTGGTATCGTTTGGGACATCCCGACACCTCCTTCCGGCTGCGAGGTTAGTGTATTGTTACTTGTTAGTAAAACTTTTATGGACCGGTATGCAAAACCGTAAGAAACCAAATAATTAATACTGCATACAAAATGACAACTTGTACACATTAGAAACTGTGTCAAACACATACATAACGAGGAGAAAAAATAAGAAGGAATATGAAATGAGTACTTGGTATGAGACCGAAGTAACCACATTGGAAAAATGTGTTCAAAATTTGTATTTTTTAGAATTTATTTTAGTATGAGCCAAGTTTGCCCTAACTTGTTCAGGATCTACTTTCTTGGTTTTGCAAACCACACGTTGTGTGTCATAATCCAAAACCTTTCGATTTCTTCCGGTGTCCTTCCTGGAATTCTTCCTGCAATTAGTGTCCACCTAAAAGATACAAACAATTACATACAGAACAATAAAACAACGGCTAGCTTCTACCCGACAAACTTCTACGTATAAAAACCATTCCGTTCTAATTACGTGCAATGAATTATATCAGCATATATGACAACGAACTTGAGATAGAGTGATTTTGTACCCTATCAATCAAATTTCGATTAAGATTTAAATAACAAAAGAGGTGCTTAAGTTTTTAATAATTTCATCTAAGATATATTATGCCCATGGTTGCGATGAAACTGTAATGGTCCCTGAGTAATAAAATTGGATCTTGCGAGAATTAATTGATATGTCTCGTGAAAGGGAGCAATATTGGACCATATTATATATATTAAATTCCTTATAAACATGGAGGCCAGTTATTGTTGAAAATGAAACTACAAAAAATAAAAATAAAAACGGTTGAAACTTGAAATTACAAACCGTTCTTTTCTTTCTCATTAAGCAGTTTTGTCTGATCCATGTTTTACTTTTAAGAAGAAGTACCTTATTTATACTTTCAAGCAGATAGTGTATTTTCGTTTAATTAACACTAGCATCAACTGTTTTCTACTATTATCAGTATAAAAAAAATATACGTTTGCTAATTTATACCTTAGAAACATGATGCTATAACTTTAGTACAAGTTTAAATTAAATTATTCCGAATTTCAACATTAGAATATACTTTTGTAGTTGTAAAATGCATCCAAACGAGACCATGCAAAACCAAATTATTCCTACCACTTAATGTATGTGTTTGATAAGTCTAATTTTACCTGTCGCCGACAAGCTTGTACATTCTATAGATCATATCTAGCTCTTGATCATTCATGTTTATAAACTTCCATTCTTTGCTGCTCGCCTCTGGGAAAAAACATATCAGTTTAAACAGAGACAAAACACTAACTAATTAATCAAACAAAAAATAAACCTTCATAGTACACGAAAAGAAGAAGAGGAGCTAGGGGGGGAAATTGCTTCACAAAGATTCATTAGGAAGGTAAGCTTCCATCAATTTTTATTTATATTTTTTTTACAAAAAAATAATTTACTTGATGAAAGGCCTCTGGCACTCTGCGGTAGGCAATGTCGGTTTTGAAAATATACTTGTTAATTTGTTCCCCTTCAACAACTGGAGCATCTAGCTAGGACATGAGTGATGAACTGATGATATCTCTTCGTTCGTAATATTTTTTATTTTATTTTGGAAATTAAGCGTTTTATTGATATGCCGAACCTTTCAAAACTATGCCCGTAGGACTACAAGCAAAACTTAGAAAGATTAGGACTTCATCGAAGGAAATGTGGTCCTAATCTCCAACCATTAGATCTAAAATCATTTCTATTGCTACTAGTTACATTTGAAAATCTATTCAAACTAGACGTAACCAAAAGCTCGATTTCTTTGATGACTTTACTGGGGGAAAGTCTAGTGTCTCTATAAATTCTAGTATTCCTTTCTTTCCATATACAATAAACGGAAGTCGTCAAAATGATACTTCCCAAAGACGCACTAACCGTTTTACCGTTACTTCGCGATCTCACTCAACACATCCATTGATTCCAAGATCGGTTTATCTCATTACAACAGATCTTACCAAGTAAGACGAACCAAATGCGTTTTGAGAATACACATTGAAAAAATAAGTGATCCCTCGATTCTGCATGTTGACCACAAAGCTCATATCGATTGACTTGAACCAACCCCATTTTTTGTAGTCGGTCAAGCGCCGAAAGCTTATTCAAGTTCGCTAACCAAAGTATGAAATTACACCTTGGAGGAACTTTACTATTCCAAACAAATTTACTTCAAGGAGGTAAACGTTATTCTCCCTAAATTGTATTTGTAAGTTAATTTTATAAAGCTCTAACTTTATGTCATATTGATGATACAAACAAATCCAACAAATCATCTTTATTGGAATAGAAGCTTTATATTTGGGTCTATATTGTTAAGAGAAACAAAAAAAAAGTTTGATAGAAATTAAAGAGAGAACAAGAATGGTACTATCTCTTAAATTCAAAAAATAAAGATGGTATCTCATGGAACAAGTTCCAAAAGAAACAAAAAGGTAAATTGAGAACAAATTGACTGAAAGGCTACAAATGAAAAATGTTTAAGACCACAACAAAATCTTCCAGCATTATTCACAATCTTTAAAACAGGAGCCAAACTGGAACTTCTTCTATGGGTCATAGCTACTACCTAACAATCCAACTAAAGCAGTCAAAATGACAACCAAGAGATATGATAGTATTTAGAAAACAGCACTAGTGTTGCTCCTTTTAGACTTAATCATGGAAATGACTCAAATAAACATTGAAGTCATTCATTTGATGTGGTTTAAATCTTGCTTATAATTAAGTAGAGGAGTTTCTCATAACCACAGACTTGTTGTTTTTTGAACAGAGAAGAGGAGTTGCTCAGACTTTAGAGTGCTTACGATCTGGATCACTGAATGTCTTTCTAAAACAGATGATATATAATCTTATAGGAAACAAACATGTTTATAGATAAAAGTGCAAATTATTATTCCTATTAAAGGGGCTCACACGAAAATCCCTTGCAAATCTCCAATCAACCGATTACTTTAGCAGCAACACTGTGGCCTTACACAATTTATTTACCAAAAGAACTTCTCACAAAACAAAACAAAAAACAGTAAACTAATCGACAGATATAACCAATATACCATTTATTTTCTAATAAATATTTGGAAGTTTGGGAAATCCAAAATTGAAAAAGGAAATTGTGATCACACATGGTTTTGTCCAAACTTCCTCTTAAACAAACTGTCAAAGTAAGACTTCTTGATAGATGCATATATTCTTATGAGCCAGAAAAAGTAACATCATAGTTTTGTTAATCTGGAAATACGAATCAACCACTGCCAGTACACTTGTGGCTTAGGGTTGACTTGGTTACCTTGACAATTTCCATTTTAATGAATGAAATGATAAACTATTTCTTGCTTCCAAAAATAAAATAAAAAATCATAGTTTTGTTAATCGGTTGAGGAAATAAAAGAACATGACCTAACTGAAACATGCAAATGCATAGGAAATTAGGAATAGACTGAAAACAGTATTTTAAAAGGATAAATGGATTAGCCTAAAGAGAAAAAAAAGAAAGAGATGGAATAATAATAATAATAATAAATAAATAAAAAGTGTAAGTAAATTACACACCATCAGAGCAGCAAGAGTTGTGAGTTATCTTTTGCTGTTTACGAAGACGTTTGGGCATTCTGTAGAAAAAAGGAGTTGAGAGAAAGTTGAGAAATGGGGAAGGTGAAATTTGGAGGGAGAATGTTAGAGGTACTCAAGGATAGGACTCTAGAGAGGTCCACTATTTGTATTGGTAGCTAGTTCGGTAACTTCAGTTATATAAAAATAATACTTACACCAAACTTCACCAAACTTTATCGAGTTCATTAATTATTGTTACTATTTTTACAAAAAGAAGTTTTGTAAAAAAAATATGAAAGGTAGTTGTACAATGTTTGTAATGAAACACGAAAATATGATTATTTTCAAATTAAATGAAATGCTAACGTTTTGTATATTTACTGAACCAAAGCAGCAACCTAGACAAAAATGAACTGGAAATGGTGAGAACAAGTGGCTGAACAAATGGTCAAACCAAACATACAAAACTTTGAATATGTTTGACTAGTTGTTCTTCATGATTAATGTTGATATATTTAAATATGAAAATGTTTTTGTGAGACCGTGACTAGTAAGGAACGTGGAACGCATGCATGGTTATGTTTTTAAACACATTTTAGTTTTTTTTAAGGGGCAATTAACAAAAACATACCCTAACTCTATTATATTACCAAAAACATACCCCAAAACTTAAATTACAAAAAAATACCTATATATACTTATTATTTCTCTAATTCTAATCAAACCATAATCTAACCTCTCTCTCTTTAACTGCAACTATCTCTCTAATCGTACATCTCTCTCTAACACACGATAATCGCAGCTGTTTCTAACACATGTTAATCACCCATCTCTCTCTCAAAATGACTAAAAACTCACAAAATATTCATATGTTAATTATAAAATATCATACACTAATTTTAAAATGTCATACCCTAATTTTAAAATGTCATACCCTAAATGTTCTGAATCACAATCAAATATCTAAAAAAGAGTTCATACCCTAATTTCAAAACTTCATACCCTAATTTCAAAACTTTATACGCTAATTTCAAAACTCCATACCCTGATTTAAAACTTCATACCCTAATTTCAAAACTTCATACCCTGATTTAAAACTTCATACCCTAATTTCAAAACTTCATACCCTGATTTAAAACTTCATACCCTAATTTCAAATTTTAATACCCTAATTTTAAAACTTCATACCCTAATTTCAAAATTTTATACCCTAATTTTAAAACTTCATACACTATATATGAATTTCTCTCAATACTATACATATGGATTCTCATCCTTCAACTTGAAACCCACAAATTTTACAATAGTTTCAAACCTCAATAAATAAAAGACAATATCACCAATTTCATATATTTTTCATATATTACGGGATAGAAAACAATCTCACCAATTTCATATATTTTTCATATATTACGGGGTATCAATCAGTGTAATATTTGTATATTACGTATATATATATATATATGTATTTATATGTATATGGATGTTTATATAATTTAGATGGTATTCGGTAGTTAGTGGCGGGTTTTCGTGATGGATGAGGGGAGAGAGATAGAGTGTGATATAAAAGAAAGATACAAACAACAATGGAGGAGAGAGACTAAGATCAGAGAGAGATGTAGAGAAAAATTGATGAGAGAGAGAAGAATGGAGGAGAGAGATAATAAGGAAGGAGATAGAGTAAATGAGAGATAGAGAAAAAAGAGAATAAACAACATTAAATTTGTTTGATATGTTTTTAATAGTTAAAGTTGTAAGGGTATGTTTTTGGTAATTTAATTTCAAAAGTACTATGTTTTGTTAATTTATACTTTTTTTTTATTAAGACATTTTACATCTACTATTGCGGGTTCTTTAATGGAAACATTATCGTCAAATGATTTGAATACAATCCATTAAAAGGAGAAGAAAAATGTCTTCTTAAAACTAAAGTGGATTGAGTAGCTAATCTGTTTAAAGGTATGTAGTTTCGGTAAAATTCAGAAAACTATATATTTCTTCGTTAGGAGAAAGGATTGTTTTTTTAGTCAGCATAAATTCTGTTGTATGATGAACAAAAATCTTATTTTTTTACATTTAGACTCTGTTTGTTTCGTAGTAAAATATTTACGGAGGGAAAATATTTTTCGGGTAAAGTTTTTACGGTGCAAACTTTTGTTTGCATTTTATTTACGGGTGTTTGGTGCGTCAAAGGTTTCCCATGAGAATTCTATTGAAATTCAAAAATATATTAGTTATTTAAATTAGACAAATTCGATGCATAAATAAATAAACATTGTTCATACTTTAAACAAAATATTTTAAGATGAAAAATATCAAAAATTAACTAAAAGTCACAAAAATGAATAAGTTCGTGAAAGTTTAAAAACATTAGTGATTAAAATCACAATTATTTTGACGGGAGAAAAACAAAAAGTTCGTCTACTTTTCTGAAAGGAACCTCGTCAACATGTATAGGAAACTTAACTTAAACACATATTTTATTTCATATACGTCACTTATAATAACTTATAATTTTTCAACATATAAACTCATAAAATTATAAGTATATAAGATATTATTGACTTTTTTTAGCTTTTTCAAATTTTCTTGGGTTTTTTAGATTTTTCGGAATTTTTTGTTTTATTTTTTCCATTTTTTGTTAATTTTTAGATTTTTTCCTATTTATTTATATTTTTATTGGTTAATTAGATTTTAGCCTTTTCAAATTTTCTTGGGTTTTTTAGATTTTTCGGAATTTTTGTTTTATTTTTTAGATTTTTTCCTATTTATTTGTATTTTTATTGGTTAATTAGATTTTAGATTTTTCAAATTTTCTTTGGTTTTTTAGATTTTTCGGAATTTTTTGTTTTTTGTTTTTTGTTTTATTTTTTCGTTATTTTTTAGATTTTTTCCTATTTATTTATATTTTTATTGGTTAATTAGTTTTAGTTTTTTCAAATTTTCTTGGGTTTTTAGATTTTTCGGAATTTTTTTAATTTTTTTTATATATTTTTTTTTTATAGAATTTTTAGTGTTTTTTTCTTTTTTTTATTGGTTAGTAGATAGAATTGGACTAATTATTAAATAATTTTGAAAGAATAGACCTATAATTAATAATAGTTATAATACTAGTATTAGAAATAATATAGAGAGAGGCTCCGTAAACCGTTTACAACTTTATTTGTGAGGTAATCGTTTTTTCCAATTTTACTGGATATGTGGGAAAAGTTTTCCCAAAAAAAATGTTTTACGTTAAACCAATCACCCAAAAAATCTATTTTACCCGTAAATGTTTGTTTACCCCCATTTTACAACAAAACAAACAGAGCCTTAGTCTGTGTTTGTTTTGTTGTAAAATAAGTGTAAACAAACATTTACGGGTAAAATATATTTTCCGGGTGATTGGTTCACCGTAAAACAGTTTTTTTGGGAAAACTTTTCCCACATATCCAGTAAAATTGGAAAAAACGATTACCTCACAAATAAAGTTGTAAACGATTTACGGAACCTCTCTAGTATTGTAACTATTATTAATTATAGGTCTATCTTTCAAAATTATTTAATAATTAGTCCAATTCCATCCAATTAACCAATAAAAAAAATGAAAAAAAATAGGAAAATAGTAAAATCTCTAAAAATAAATAAAAATAAAAAAAATCCAAAAAATGTAAAAAAAAAATCTAGAAATTTGAAAAAGCTATAATCTAATTAACCAATAAAAAGGAAAAAGGAAAAAGGAAAAAATCTAAAAAATGGAAAAAAAAAAAAAAAAATTCTGAAAAATATAAAAACATATTTTTTTTTAAAAAGCTAAAATCAAATTAAGCAATAACCCCAAATAAAGGATTAATATCTCATGGGTACCACATTTGAACTTTAATTCCCAGTAGATACCTATTATAATTTGCATTTCTCTTAGATACCATTTTTTCATACTATATAAATTAAAAAAAAATCTAATTTCATAAAAAAACAGAAAATATATCTCTCTCTCTCTCTTCGTCATAAATGAAAAAAATCATAAAAAATTATTAAAAAAAATATAAAAATCACAAAAAATTATTAAAAAAATTATAAAAAAATCACAAAAGATTATAAAAATTGAAAAAAATCACAAAAAAATTATAAATATCATAAAAAATGTCAATATACCAATTTTTACATCGAAAAGGCGTTTTTTTCATAAAAAAACACTTTTTCATAAAGAAGACACTTTTTCAACAAAAAGTGAATTTTATGATTTAACTCTCGTTTGACTCATTTCAATGCTTGTTAAAGTTTGAACTGCCTTTTTAGAAACTAATTTTAGATCCGTAAGCTCAAATTGGTAAGCGTGCTTGCACCCAATACCAATGTTCAAGAGGTTGGTGGTTCGAATCCACCCAGTTTTTTTTAACTTTAAATTAAAATATATGCACTTTTTGTGCTGTAGTTTATGCACTTTTATTGAATTTTATGCACTTTCGACTGTACTAGATGCACTTTCGACTGTACTAGATGCCCTTTCAGCTTAACTATATGCACTTTCAGCTGAACCATATGCCCTTTTACAGAACTATATGCATTTTTATTGAACTATATGTACTTTTTAGTGAACCATATGCACTTTCAGCTGAACCATATGCACTTTTAGCTGAATGAGATGCATTTTTGACAGAACTATATGCACTTTTATTGAACTATATGCACTTTCGACTAGACTATATTCATTTTCGACTAGACTATATGCACTTTTGACTTAACTATATGTACTTTCGATTAAATTAGATGCCATTTAAGCTGAACTAGATGTATTTTCAGCTGAACTAGATGCACTTTTAGCTGAACTATATACATACTCACTTTTATTTAACTATATTTACTTTCGACTGAATTGTATGCACTTTCAACGAAACTAGATGTACTTTCAGCTGAGTTAAATGCAATTTCGACTCAATTTTATACACTTTTGACTAACTATATGCACTTTCGACTGAACTATATGCACTTTCGACTGAACTATATGCACTTTTATTGAACTATATACGCTTTTGACTAAATTATACGTACTTTCGACTGAACTAGATGCACTTTCTGCTCATCTAGAATAAAAAAAAAGGCACATTGTCATGTAAAAACCACTTTTTGTATTAAAAAATTCACTTTTTGATGGAAAAAGCGTTTTTTTATGAAAAAACAGCTTTTTCGGTATTATTTTTGTAATTTTTTAAAAAGTTTGTTGTTTTTTTCATTTTTTTCATTTTTGTATTTTTTAATAATTTTTTGTGATTTTTGGTGATTTTTTATAATTTTTGGTGATTTTTTTCATTTTTTTAATAATTTTTTGTTATTTTTGTTATTTTTTATATTTTTTATGATTTTTATATTTTTTATAATTTTTTTGTGTTTTTTTTATTTTGTTGTAATTTAAAACTATTTTTTTGGGTTTGTAGAAGGATAAAATATGTATATTATATTTTTGTTTGTACACCATTTAGTAAATAAACTAAATAATTAAAAAGTGCTACATATGAGCAATGTGAACTTATCAAAATATTTAGGAGGAATATAAGTTTATATGAGATATTTATGAGGAATTACCCCATTATAAAATAATCGAATTTCAACTTTGATCCTATTCAATTCAAATTGCCTATCCTCCTTCTTTTCTCTCGTTTGTCCTTTGTCATGACTCATTACAACAATGCAAAATAATCTTTTTTAAGCCTTTGAGGTATATGAACAATGTTATAAAAGACCAAACCGGGTTCTAGACGGAAATATCTCGGACTAATGCCTAATTTAGCTTAATCAAGTCTAGCTCCGTTTAACAACCACCTGGTCCGCTTAGTCATTTAGGCACTCATGCTCTGCCTACCGTAATGTATTTGAATAAATTGTAGGTAGTATTCACACACACACAACACACAACACACACACACACACACACACACACACACACACACACACACACACACACACACACACACACACACACACACACACACTTTTATACCTTTACAAATGTAGGGTTAATATAAAAAATGACAAACCACCAGCTTAACACGTTACATATAAGAAAACCATCTAATAAGAAAGTGACACTACATGAACTAAAAAGGTAGAAACTTGACAAAATTCAGAACTCATTGTTTAACTGCATCAGGGAAAACAGCAACTTTGTTGTTGAAACTTGCAAATACAGCCTTAGCCTTCATGACTACCATCCAAAAACCTAACCTGTAATTGTAATGAGTAAAGACTTTTTCACCTAAAAAAGAGAGCCAGTGACCATTCAGAATCACCAGCTTAATTAACATATTCTACTGAAGAAAAACCATATTATTAAGGAATTAAAACTTAAATTTGATTTCATTTATAGATAATAAACTAATAAAAGAGGCACTAGATGAACTAAAAAAGTAGAAACATTATAAAATTCAGAACTCGTTTTTTAACTGAATCCGAGAAACAGTAACTTTTTATTGTGTTGCCTTAGCATGCATGACTCCTACCATCCAAACTTCACAATTTCTGGAATCTAAGTTTCACTTATTTCAATTGGATGTAATAGTTTGCTATTATTTCTTTTGGGTCGCGAAGTTTGTAAATCTTTATCTAATAACTCTTGTTTTTACTGTGGGGTAATTTTCCCTTTACTTTTCATTAATAAAAGTGGGTTTCCCGCTAATAATTTAAAAAATGACTCCTACCATCCAATAACATGACCTGTGAAGACCCGGCGCGGATTTAGGGAAGGCCGTCGCCACCGAGAAATTTTGAAAACGATTTTTTTATAAGGAAAATTTGAGAAATTTAGGTTATATAAATTAATAGTCCCCATAAGATATATAACTATGCTTACCTCAGTTGGTTATACTACCTAAAATTAAACAAGAGTTCATTGATTCTATTAACTACTATTGCAACTTATTCTTTTTTATTTCTTTCATGTTTATTTAATTACATGAGTAACACTTCATTGCTCATTATTTTTAATAACAACCCTATATTTCTATCTTTCTTCTTAAAATGTACAAATAATTTTCGAATAACTCATTTTGATGTTAGGAAACAAAAAAAAATATCTTTATAATTTTAAATTTATTTTATTTTTTACAATTATCAACTCGATTTTTCTAACACTTCATAATAGACTTTTAAACTCGGTTTTCAATTATTTTAAACGTTGTTTTTTTAAAATTCCAGTAGCAATTTTTTTTTCTACGACTCCCGGGAAGTTCCGCCCCTGAGTGAAGACTCTTTCGAACCTTATATAAAAAGAGAATGTATACTCATGGAAGCATGTCTCGTTTTCGTTCAGCTGTTTTAACGTTTTTAAGCTACCAAGTAACCAAAGTACCAATATAAAATACTATTAAATTACACCATGACTTGCTTGAGGAGGTGAGTATAAAATAAGTATTGTTATAGATATTAGAGCATGCGTACCAATTTTCTTAGTTAATTAATTACTTTTATATTTTTAGGGTAACAGTTTAACTTTATACATTTTTCAGCTTCCCTATCAAATTTATTATCATAACTAAATATTACTATATTTTAATATATTTATATCAATTTTTTCAACCCAAATTAATTTACTAGAACAACCAGGTTAAATAACTTATAAGTTTTCTCGTATTTAAAGTAAAAAGTACATTTTTACAACTTATAAGTAAACGTTTTGGTTTATACAAATTATTATACTGTACTATCCCTATATTTAAAAATTTGCATCTTAGTCCTTGTAGTTTTAGCTACAATCACTACAAGAAAATATTCATATAGCAACAAAATTTTTTGATGCTATTTAAGCTATTTATGTTGCTAACTACGATTAGCAACAGTTTAGCAACAAAAATTGATATGTTATTGTTTGTCTTGTTGCAGATTTTTGCAACTAAATTAGCAACACATGATTTTCCTTAGTAAGACAATTGTAACATAGTTTTATGTTGGTATATTAGTAACATATAATTGTAACATATATTTTATGTTGCTACTTAGGGAGTTTTTTTTTATATAAAAGGCAACACATTTGTAACATAAATATTTTTGAAGCAAATTTGTTACAATTTTTAATTATTAAACTATACCAAATATATTTAATGCTTCTACTGTAGCAGTTTTTTTATTATTATAATTGTATGCAAGATTTTTTTTCTATTGCTATAGAAAATAATACCATTCAAAAAAAATTGAATCAAAACACATATGATATGTGATTTTACAAATTCATTTATAAGTGTAACATTTACAATGGGATTTAAGTAACAAAAGCCTATATACAAGGATTCTGACATACCATAACAAAATAAATCCATCTAACAACTAGGACAACTACACACAAGCAAATATTTTCAAACTTTTACATGAACTAATGCTCAAGTTGCGGTTTTGGGAAAGCTATAATTCATTGGCGTTGAAATTTGCGTTTAATAAAACAAGAATGAAATTCCTAGCACAACAAGAGAGTTGTCTATTAGATCCTCAACCAACAAATAGGGTTGGCTTCTTGTTTGTCTTAACGCTGCCTGCAATTGAAAAAAAATTAAACTGAAAAGCAGAATCTCGAGCATAACAAACATCAATGCCTACCAAAACCAAGCTTTCCAAGTGCAGCCCAATAAAGGATATCAAAAATCACAAAGGTGAAGCCTCAATTAGCCTCACATATGAAGAGGTAATAAACTTTCAAAGCCTTTCAAATACACATTGGTGGGTAAATTTACGCACGGAAAGCCTGAGAATATACATATTATCAGATTTTTGACGTTTTTGGAGTTAAATGAGGGATTTACAGTGGGATATATTGATCAAAAACATGTACTTCTCATATTTTTACATGAAGAAGATTACTTTAGAGTTTGGTTTAGAGAAAGTTGGGTTATATTGAGCTGCAAAATGAGGGTGTTTAAATGGACTTACGATTTCAGACCAGGTTGGGAACCCTCTATAACACCTGTTTGAGTTGGTTTTGATATGCTCCTCATTCACCTATATAACAAAGCAAGTATCTTTGCCATTGCTAGTGTGTTTGGCAAACCTCTTAAATAGATGAAGCTACTAATGAACTTACAAGGTCAAATCTAGCAAGGGTTTGTATTCAAACTAACTTAAAAAAAAAGAACTTACTCATCGACTTTGGATTGGTTATGGGGATGAGGAGAGACAGGATGGGTTTCGGCAGCGTTGCAGTTAGGAATATTTACCAAAGTACTGTCCTTCCTACAATAAAATTGGGCATAAAGAAAATGAGTGTAAGTTGTATGATGAAATGCACAGCAAGAAAAAAGAAACTACTTTTAAGAAAGATAAATGACACAAAGAGAAATTAGAAGCATCATATAAAAAGAAGCATATGGATCATACGCAAAATTCAAAAAAAACAGAAACAGTTGAAAAATCAAAAATGGAGGAGAAAGGGAAAACAACCATTTCAAGTAAGCTTTGAATCTGTAAGGCCAAGTGTGGAACACAGTTGCGGGTTAGCAAATAAGGAAAAGACATCAATCCCTATAGATAATCAAGTGGGAGATACAACCTTTGGTAGACAGTTTGCTACCATAGACAAAGGAATTGCCACTTCAAACCCATTTGAAGGCTTATATGAGTTAGAGAACCAGGAAACTTCAATGGAAATTTTTAAGGAAAATAAAGAGAGTCTAAGTGATCAAGCATCTTTGTTGAAGACTAAGAATGTTCACCATATCGAAGTGTTCTAATGTTCAAAGTTACTCAGAGCAAGAACTGGGTAACTATACCAATATTTCAGAGTTAGAAAGGGTAAAACATAAGAGGAGCAAGAGTTCTTATCTGATCAACAAGTTTTTTTGGCATCCCAAGATTTGGCCTCCATTGTAGTCCCTAGCCAAACAGATGAGCCTCTCTACATAACACCTATTAACGTATGCATCAGAGATACGACAACTCTACAGATCGTGCAGTTTAGAAGAGACAAAACCAACAATTATGAACTGGAACCTCTTGTAATCAATGACCTTAACAGTCTTAACAAACAAGGAGGAGACCAAGTTGCTAATAACATCAATATTTACAGTATAAAGACAATTTCTCATGGATTTTTTAGTTTAGTACACTGCTAGATCTAATAACCCAAGATTTTATAATTTGGGGGTAAAGCAATTAGTTTATGCATACCTGATGCCTCTAATAAACCAGCTTATTTATTTAAACGTGAATCCAAACAAGCCCAAAAAACAGATAAGTAAATGAAGAACAACAAGCATTTCATCAAACAGGTGGTTGGCATAACTAAACAAAAAAAAGCCTTAAACACCACACATTAAATAAGTAACCCAAAATAATTGAACATACAAACAAGTTCATTGTTAGGATTATAACTCTTTTCACACTTATATAATCTTACCAATCATCTAGACAAAGAGGTTAAGGAATGAACAAAATGCATGCCGCATGCGTACTTGTAAATATAAAATTTTAATACATAACATATAGATAGAGAGAAAGAGGAGATGGGTTTTTAATTTGGGCCAATGTTTTAAAAGGATTTAACCCTATGTTTAACATTTTGACCCACCGCCCAATTTTTCATTTCACTGTTCAAATTTTCGTTTCACCGCCCAAAGTTTTGAAAATCATTTCAGTAATTTTATAAAACTAACATAATTAAATTGACTTTATTAATGACTGTATCAAAACCGTAGTCGGGACAAGGTAGGAAAAGAGTATCAAACATGGATAAAACCGTAAAACTAATAACATATTATAAACACTTAAAAAAGTTACAAGTCAATGGGTACTGCAATTTAAGAATGCCAGTTATAATACCGTAGTAGTCATTTGATGATGACTGTTCAAATAAGTGGCTGAAATCCTTAATACAAACACCCGCTATTTGATGTTATTTTGCGATATCCCTACTTTCAAGTGTGTAAATTGTACTCATTAACAAAATAAACCGCATATAACTTGATCCCAAAATCATTCGTTTCAAATACCCCTAAATCATAATAGATGGTTAGATTTTCCTAAATACAACACTAAACTAAAATATCGATTTTGGTAATATTTTCTCTACCGTACAAGGGAAACTATAAATACTAATAGTTATTTAGTTTCTTTTAGTTTCAACTGCCACTAAATTTTAATAGATTTTAGATTTGTTTGAATGGACTTATAAAGTAAATATTGACGTTGTTAATCTTTTCTTTATTTTAAATTTTAGTTTCAAAAAACCTATGTTACTAAATTATGTACAATTCCATTGCTATTAGCAATTAAAGATAAATATTTGATAATAGTAACATAATTTAATGTTGCTAATTTTATGGCAGAGTCGTGTTGCTAAATTGATGGAAATTATGTTGTTAATTCCATTCGTAAAAATCCGGCAACTCGGTTAGTAACAAATTACGGTGTTGCTAATTTTAAGATGCTAAATAGTTGGTAATTTTGTTGCTAACTGTTTCCAATAAATTATGTTGCTGTTTTATTCATTTATGTTGCTGATTAGCAACAAAATTTGAATTTTTTTTTTTCCTATACAAACTATTTCTTGTAGTGAATTTTATTATATTTAAATGATACATTATTAGTAACCGATTTAGAGTATATTCATAACTTATTTATGTATTGTTCTCGCTTATGTGATACTTTATTTTACTCCTCCGCCATCTAAATTTTAAAAATATCATAATTACAAAGATTAGTGATTAGTGATTAGTGATTTCAATTCATTTGTCATATGTCGCATGAAAAAGTAAAAGTTCCTAATACCTAAAGGGAATTCGGTATTACACAATATCATGTCATTTATGCTATTAAATTACCTTTTGGATAGCTGAAGTTCTTCTTTTTTAAACCAAATATTCCCGACACAATATCCTGTTATTTATGCTATTAAGTTCCTAATAATGAATTCAGTTTACACGATATTATGTCATACATGGGATAATTAATTTATCTTTATTTGAAAAAATTATGTTTACATTAAATATTTTATATATGTGAGTGTAGAATTAAATTATAAAATAGCTTTTAATTAACAAATAAAGAAGTCTACAAGAAATTTTGATAAAAGATATGTGCTTATTTCCCCTAATAACAAGACCTTATTCAAATAATTTGTAATTTTAAGTAAACTAAATATATGCCCCGCAAACATATATAAAAATAGCTCGTGTACATATTATTGGAATGTGCTTTCACATTTATTTTCAATATCACTTCCTTAGAATCACGCTACAATTACCCATTAAATAAGGAAAAAAAACCACACCGTCGCCCCCACATTACGAGGGCTTTCTTGTTAGTTTCCTTAAAAAGAACAACATAAACCATTCAGGTGACCAAATGTTAAAGTAAAATACAAATTTGGCTCGAATTTTAGTCACTGTAGCATATGTAATGCAAGTGTAACCGGAATTAAGAACCACCATACATACCAAAAAAATACTCCAAAAAGGGCCATATCAGAACAATCATAGACCATATTGCCGAACACGGTCTTCGTGCAAACAAATTTGAAACCATTATGATCTTGAAAGTGTACAAGCTAATAAAAGTTAAGTTGCTTGACCATAAAAAGGATAAGGGGGAAAAGAAGGCAAGAATAACAATTTTAAAAAAAAATCATGCTTATGAGTTATGACAAGACTTTTACCAACTACAATCCAAAACTGCTGAGTCAGCAGTGGAATGCACCACAAATACGTGTGATAAAACTGTGAGTCATCATTTTCAGAACTTGCCTTATAAATATGGCCCCATTTTACTACTTCTGGGTATGAAAAAAATAAATGAAAATAGTGTAATCGATTGTAGTAACCGAATATTGTATTTTGCAGTTTTCACTTTCACATATATAAAAGTTAATCATATTTTTTTGAAATAGGGTTCAATCCCAAAGTGTTGACACGCCGAACCTCGTTATATATCGTGTTTATTTCATATTTATGTTTTCGATACTTATATTATTGAGCTATTAAATGTCGTTCTATATTTGGTCACCAACTAAATAGGTCTCATTTACGTATTTTTGGGTGTGCAGTATACGTTCCAATATCACCACCATACGTACTAAAATGGGTCCACAACGACGTAAAGTATCTATGTTGGTTTTAATTCACCATCTATTATTAGTTATATATATTGAACCGTTAACCGGTGATTTGTTTAAGACTCGTTTCGCATATTATCAGTTTGATGAGACTATTTTTCCACCATTAGTGAAATTAACTGTAAACATATAGCAGAACATAAAATTGAATGGAATATACCGTCATTGTCTCATATGAACCCTCGTACCAGACAAAGTGAATTAGAAGTTCAGAAAATCATTCACTTGCAAAACATTGCTAATAATTTACCCGATGTATTTACTGATACACATAAAGTATTAAAGTCACATGTACATGCATCTAACACTATGGCGCGTATTGATATTCCTGTAAGTCAACAACAAATGATAAATGAACCTAAATCATGTCAGAATCGTGGAAGACTCGTGAGTGCAAAAGATAAATTGTCCCGAAAAATGAGAGAACTGAGACCAAGTAATCATCCAGCAGAGGAAACTTTTTCAAGTAATTCTCCTGAAGATAGATGACAAAGAACCCCGGGAGAGAGTAAAGAGCCGAATAAAATACTCCTGAAGAGGTTGCACAAGTAATTTCGTCCCAACCTCCCGGACAAATTTCTCGTGAAGAGGTTATATCTTATGAAAAGATACAGGTACCTGAAAATAATAATGAGATCTCAATATTTTATGGGGAGAGATGAGATCATAGTAATGTGGTCGTCGACGAAAAATTTGCATATGCTATGACTCTAGAAATTGTTGCATATGCTGAACCAACTTCCGTCGAATAATGTCGACGTAGAAGTGATTGACCAAAATGAAAAAGTGCTATTGAAGCTGAATTAACCTCATTAGCAAAACGGGAAGTATTTGGACCAGTAGTCCTGACACCAGAAGATGTCAAGCCCGTATGGTACAAATGGGTATTTGTCCGAAAGTTACGAGCACAACGAAGTCGTAAGATATAAAATACGACTTGCTGCTCAAGTTTTCTCCCAAAGAACTTGGATTGATCACGAAAAAACATACTCTCCAGTAATGGATAGTAATGGATGGGAGTATTTTCTGATTCTTGATCGGTTTGACCGTTACTGAACGACTAAAAATGCGTCTAATTGACGTAGTCACTGCATGTTTATATAAGTCATTAGATAGTAACATCTATATGAAAATTCCTGAAGGTTTTAAATTGGCTAAAGCAAAAAGATAGGAGTTTACACTCGATTAAACTCCAAAGATCATTATACGGCTTAAAGCAAACAGGACGCATGTGGTACAATCGGCTCAGTGATTACCTCTTAAAAGAGGGGTTATGTAAATACTCCGATATGTCCATGCATTTTTATAAAGAAAAAGATAATTACGGGTTCGCTATTATTGCAGTTTATGTTGATGATATAAATATAATTGGGACTCCTTAAGAGATTTCAAATGTTGCTAATTACGTGAAAGTGGAATTTGAGATGAAAGATCTTGGAAAAATAAAGTACTGTCTCGGTTTACAAATCGAGCATACATCTAAGGTGTTGGCCCGTGCGGCTAAACCTTAGAGGGGGGGGGGGGTGAATAAGGTTTTTGGCGCTTTTTGCGGAATTAAACTTAATGGCAATTAACAACCCAACTTTTTGCAACTCTAAGCTTAAACGTTTAATAAAGTTAATGAAGTGCTAGAAGTCCTAAACGCAAGCAAGAAAATAAGCAATAATATAAGTTGCGGAAAGTAAAAGTTTAGGGAAAGAAATTGACACCGCGATTTATAGAGGTTCGGCAAACGGCCTACGTCCTCTCCTCGGTACTACCGAGTATTTCACTAAAAATATTCTTTCCGATTTTACAAATCCTATCGAGCTCAATCAATCGATTGGCTCACCCTCTACCTGAGGTTCCTACTCTTGATACAAGTGCAAGCGAACACGTTTACGAGTCAACGACTCCCCCTCACTCTATGAGTACCCAAGTATTTAACCTAGAACTTTTAACCAACACTTTGGCTTAAAAGCTTCTACCCAAACATTCACTCACAAATGAGCTTATAAAATGCTCTTTACAAAATTGTTGAAATTAAAACAACTCTCACAATTTGATTGCTTCTAAATAAGCTAATTTGTGATTTTGATGTTGTTCGATCTTTGTTTGAGCTTGTATCGCTTTTTTCATCAATTTCCCTTTTTTTCGAATTGTTTCACCAAAATGGTGATTTTTAGGGTTTTTATTTAGAGAGGTTGAAGGATGATGAATGTGTATCAATGTATATTTTTGGAGAGTGATTGGGATGGTTTATATGGTCAGCAAAGTCTATTTTTTGTAATATAACCGTTGGTAGTGGTTGATGCTTTTATCCAATGGTTTTAAGCCATTTCCCAGAAAAAGCTGAAAAGCTGTTTTTGAAATCTAGAGAAAACGATCGGTCGTTTTCTGCAGTCGATCGGTCGTTTTCAGAAAACGATCGGTCGTTTTCTGTATTTCGACCGGTCGTTTTTCAGACGACCTCACTGGAAGAATTTGGACCAAAAACGATCGGTCGTTTTTGTCCAGACGATCGGTCGTTTTCTCTGGCAGTTTCTCGGTCTTCTCGTTAACCTTCGAATGCTTGTAACTTCTTCGTTTTAGCTCCGATTCTGGTTCCGCTTGAACTGTTGGCTTCGTTTTTCTGTGCTCTATCTTTCTGACGTTGAAATTTACATTTTCTACTTTTGAAAAAGACAAAGCGTTATATCATCGAAATAGAAAAATCGTAAAATCATTAAAAACATAATCAAAGTTATAATCAAAATCAATTATTGAACTCTAAGTTCAACATAAGGGTATATTTGTTCATCAGTCTAACTACACTGAAAAGGTACTTCGCCAATTTTATATGGACAAAGTGCACCCGCTAAGTTCTCATATGATTGTTCGCTCAGTCGATATCAAAAAAGATCTCTTTCGTCCAAAAGACGAGGAAGAGAATTTACTAGGCCCTGAAGTGTCATACGTAAATGCAATCGGTGCCCTTATGTACCTTGCAAGTTGCACTAAACTAGACATTGCATTCTCTGTCAATCTACGTGCAAGATATAGTTCAACATCAACTTGAAGACATTAGAACGGTGTTAAACATATTTTGCGATATTTACGAGAAACCAACGACTTAGGGTTATTTTACTCGACCGATGGAAATGGGGAATTAGTTGAATATGCGGATACTGGCTACCTGCCTGATCCACATAATGGTAAATCACAAACCGGATTGTTTTTATATATGGTGGTACTGCAATCTCTTGGCGTTCTGTAAAACAGACATTAACCGCAACTTATTCGAATCATTCAGAAATACTTACAATTCATGAAGCAATTCGAGAATGTGTTTGGCTAAGATCAATGATATATTATATACAAGAACAGTCAGACTTGACTTCGACAAAAACTCAGCCAACGTTACTATATAAAGATAATACAGCGTGTATTACGCAGATTCGAGTAGGGTATATTAAAGATGATCGAATTAAGCATATTTCTTCAAAAAAATTCTATACCCACGATCTTAAAAAAAATGGTGAAATATACGTTAGCCAAATTCGATCAACGGATAATCTGGCCGACCTATTTACTAAATCTCTTCTTGCAACAAGCTTTAAGAAATTGATACACAATATTAGGATGAGAAGTTCAATAAAAGTTTTGAAATAATCACGTAAAGTTCTTATCATTAGGGAAAGACTTGGAATATGATTATCGAAAATGAAATTATGTTGTGATCATAGTGATATAAGTCAGCGGTGTAATGCACCACAACGTGGCACATGACCACTACTCATAATACGTGTGAAAAAATTATGAGTTCTCATTTTCAGAACTTACCTATAAATATAGGCCTATCTTGCTACTTCTAGGTATGGAAAAAAGAAACGAAAATAGTGTAAGTAGTACCGAATATTATACTTTGTAGTTTCCCACTGTCATATATAAAAGGTAATGATCTTTCCGTGGAATAGGGCTCAACCCCGAAGTGTTGAGACGCCGAACCACATTATACCTCGTGTTCATTTTATATTTACGTTTTCGATACTTATATTATTGAGCTATTAAGTGCCGTTTTATAACAAAAACTAAATTGAAATTACAGAATTGGAAATGAGCCTATAAGAACAGATCATAAAATATTCAAGAAGTAATCGAGGCCTTGTCCAAGTTCCCAAATAGAAATGCCAGCTCCCCATGAACTAGCTTCATCTAGTCTTCGAGAAATCGACATTTGTGAAGGGTAGAAAACAGCATGCTTAATGTTTTTATTGCCGGAATATATGAAGAAATGCTCCTCGCTGTCCTTCTCCCACTGCAATGAGGGCTTATGCTGCTGCAATAAAGAGAGATAATCTCTTCCGGTGATAGCTCCACCACCTCCATCTGCAAAATCAAACATCATTACAACAGTGATAAATTGCTCTTGATTTCGTTAAAAAATAAATAAATTACCCAACTTTGAAGTCCCCAGCTTTAAGGACGAGGGAACTTTTGAGTCAATGAAATTTTCATTGCCACCTCTCAGTGAACCATATTTTGGTGGACAGCAGAACACACAAATTGTATGCAGTGTTTATATGTTCTCATTTGGTAAATCAAACAATCATACTAATTGCTACTGATAAAGAGAAAGTAAAGACTAAAGCAGTATCCAAATTTGACATGATACCAAAATATACTCTTTCACGTAAGAGGATGTACAAATGGTAGAATAATTGGTCCAGAAATCAAAGAACGCTACCTTTCTTTCGCACGTTGTCATTGATTATATGTAACAAGTGAAGTAAAACTGATATTTTTTAAAGGAAGTAAACTGAATAAAACAGAACCAACAGAAAAAATATGGTAATACCTTCTGAGAGGGAAAAATCATTCCCATAAAAATTGATCCCGACAAATATCTTCTTATGAACTATGCTCTGAGCATCATTAGTCGTGGAACTGAGGAGAACCCGCAAAGTAGAGCGGACCCACTTAAGAGGAGCATTGGGGCCTGGATTCTGAGGACTTGAATAATCATAGGTCATGAGTGAGAAACCGTCCACGTCATCACCTAAGCTCTTGAGATCTTTGGGTCCAAAATCATAGGGTTGCAATTTCGCTCCATGTGGTGGAGCAATTACATATACTAATTCCAAATGTTGTTGATCGATTCCCTCTAAGCTTACACCGTGCAGTGCTTGGCCGAGTTGTTTTACGAATTCAAGTGCCTAGACTTGCTCATAATCACAAAAAAAAACAGACAATTACCAAACGTGAAAGCATCATAGCTGATTGCAGGTCCAACTTCCAAGTGATATCAGCTTGTATAGTTTTTTCATTAAAGAAAAAAAATTATCATGAAGAGTTTTTAAGTACCATTTTGCGCAATTCTGGATCATGCAAGACCCCAAAAGCTGCCCACCTTGACCAAGATTCTAGTACGATACCATCAAATTCCATTTCCCTGGTGTGAAAGGATAAAGATCATTTCATAGAAAGATATTGAACAGCTTGTAAACATGGATGAATGAAAACTCAAACTTATTTTGGCTTAAGAAAATCTTTATTTCAATCGGTGGAGACCTCCACCAATTTCTAATCATGTTTACATAAATCAACAATGAATCTTAAGTTTTTCATCATTAATTAAATCCCTTACTTGCATTCTGCCACTATAAGATCGATGACTTTCCTTCTCTGCTTCTTCTTTTTCAAAAATTGAGCAGGAGATGCTTCTAAAACAACTCTTGGTATCATCTACAACGGGAGAGAGACGTGTGAATGAGAAACTAATAACACATAAAAGTTGCAAAAAAACAACTCATACAAATTTCGAATTGGCTTACGGAGTACCCCTAACTAACAGAGTAAGCCAAAAAAATAATAGTGGCATTTAGATAGAGTAACAGACGTATTAAATTCTATGTACCAAAAAACAAAATGTAATTTGTGCAAGAGTAGATTAGAATTGTACTTCCGTGAGCGCTACATGCTATGAGAAGATGACTTACTTTACCAGTTTACCTTAGCATTTCCTGCCTTTCTAAGTTCTGATATCCATCCCCGGTCAGCATTATGCCTTCCCTCTAGAACAAAAGCAGTGCCTTGGCTGGCATAAGAGCAATAGGAGAACATGATGAAATTAACAGCAAAAAACCCTAGCATTAAACCCTTAATTTCTCTTTTTCATTCTGAAAATGCTGAAACTTCAAAGTTCAAACCCAACTTTAGGTTAAGGGCATGGGAGATACAACCTATCCAAAAAAGGCATGAACAGACCAATGTTACCAGAATCAGAGTTCGCTCTGGTACGTGATACTGGTACAAGTAAATCCTTAATTGTCGCAATACGTGGGGCTGGACAAGCTTAGTCAGAATGCTGTTCTGTGTTGTTGTATGCTCAATTGCACAGTAATAATATAAATGATGATGGAGTATAATTTAGTCTTCCCCATCTAATTAATTTCAGCCAAATTAACTTAAGTTCGTTTGTAGCTTTTGTCGTCCAAAAGCATAGCAAGAACAAATTGAGGTTGGCAGTTTGCCAAATATGACGTTATTGTATGGGAAAGTATCATGTTTCAGTAAATGTAAATTGGGACATGTTATCTAGAAAGTGGGAGAATTAGGTAACACTGGGGCGGACAATAAACACTTGAAAAAGGTTTTTTCAAACTTTGGAAAATGAACACAAGAAGGTTTCTCTCAATGTATTGTCATTTAGTGGGAACATTCATAACAATACTAGGGAGCCAATTACATAGAGGACTGTAGCTTTTGATAGCTCAGCGGTCAGGGGTAGAGGCTTTTAAAAGAGGGTAATTTTGTAATTGTATATTTCAAGAAATTCCCGAACAAAAATCAGATACACATACACTAACCTTTTAAGGTCATACCATACAGGTGATATATGAGTGAACTTGGAGTTGAACCTCTTCGCCATGTCATAGCCTTTTGAGTTCCTGCATCATAAACTGGTAATCAGACTACGGAAGTTGTTAGATAAACAAAACACTCAAAAAAATCATACGCTACTAAAACATGCAAATTCTTTAAGAATGAGAGATATTTAGACAAATATCCAACCAGCGAAAAAGGAGCAAGTTGTTCTTTGGGTTCTTGTTTCTAAATACTATAATTCTTATAGGTTATTTTTTCCATCCAGCAGCTGATAAAAAAGACAATCTATATGGGTTGCCTTTTGGGGGTCCCAGTGTTTTGTTTTTAGAACGGTTGTATGAAAGATAGAGGTCGAGATGGTGCATTGCAACTTGGTACCCTAGCTATAATAGCAACCACAAAGATACTGCCTGTTTCCATAAAGCGTACACTTTCACTTTCCGCAACTATTAACATTTAATTGCAGTATCCGACACCGACAAATTTGTACTTTTTTCCCATTTTTTGGCATAGAACATGTGCACAATTAGATGTTGTTTATGTCATGAAGAAAAAACATAGATATACAATACCAGAAGAAGGAAAAAATTGTCAAAAACGTTCTTCTAGAGTTAACTACTAATACCCAAACGATATGACGAGAAATTCAACGAAGGGGACAACTGCCAGGTACTTTTCTCCCCACTTAATTTATATCCTGGATTTGCTTTTCCTCAAGTCAAACAAACTAAAGGAAAATATTTCCATACAGAGAAAAGTAAAATACTTTTTAAAGCTCCAAACACATACCATGGAGTAACATAAGCCAGAACAGGATTAGTGAAATGCCGGTGAGACTCATTGTCCAATACCTTTGAGTTTTCCTGGGTATCATAAAGAAAACATATATTAAAACCACTAACGTCTCATTTATTTGAAAATCAAATACAGATTGATGAGTGAAGAGGATGTACTAATGATTCTAATAAATTTGAAAAGATTCACCTCAATTTCAATCACAAAACTAAGCCGAAATAGTGGCCTTATCTGGCTGAAATTTTTAACCGTACAATCTGGTTTGTTTCACTGAGTTTGTAAAAAATTTAGGTTCACTCAAGATTCGTTTTATTCAGGCCATCACCAAACTAAATTCAGATTCTAAGCCCAAAAAAGGAAGCGAATAAAAGCTTAAATTCTCCCCAAAGACTAATTAAACATACTACATTTTTCCAACTGCCCCGAAAAAAAACTATACAAGGGGACTTAGAAATACTTAAGACAAATAAGACCAGACAGTCAACAGGGAAACTGATACAACCCTCGTAATCAACCCTGAAAAATGACCAAGGCTTATATACACCCACCGGGGTTCATTTTTCAAATTATATAAACTATAAGGAATAAAATGCAAAAATACTTTTCGCACTTACTCTGTTCGGGTTAAATATGGAGGTAAACTTTCGGGTTTAACATAGTTACCAGCATGGGAAACCGAAGCGGGAATGTGATAAAAAAGAAAAAGAAAAAAGT
This sequence comes from Primula vulgaris, assembly GCA_963920805.1. Classification (NCBI taxonomy): domain Eukaryota; kingdom Viridiplantae; phylum Streptophyta; class Magnoliopsida; order Ericales; family Primulaceae; genus Primula; species Primula vulgaris. The sequence continues at coordinate 36,430,518 of OY987212.1, read as the reverse complement.
TACACATAAAATAAAAGGGAAACACGGTATTTTAAAGGGGAAACGAGTCTCCCGCCAGATAAGGGTCATACATCATTACTCTACAAACACACACGTACACAGAAACATGTATATATCTATGCACTTACTATCCTTTGTACCCATCCCATCATAATTCCATAATTAGCGTATTCTTGCCACGTACCCCCCGATAAAAATTGATGAGAAAATAAATTTTTTCCATGTATTTTGATCAAAAACTTCAAAAATTAGCGTTCCCTTATTACGGAAAAAAACTCATATATGGTATGAAAAAAAATTATATGGAATACTGGCCCCTCCCATTTAGAATTCCTAGTTCCATCACAGGATACCGGTGCTTCACAGCAAAAGGGAAAATGATTAGTTCCCTCGTATAAACCCCGGAAAAAAGAGACAGGTCTAGGTACACCCACCAGAGTTCATTTCGCAAATGCTATAAACTATAAGGACGAATGTACAAAAAGACAATTTACCCTTACACTGTCTGGGGTAAAAATGTAGGCAAACTTTCAGGTCAAACCATAGTTACCAAAACGGAAGTGGTAGTCGGTATTTCAAACGGAAACACGAAATGCCATAAAATTAGAATAAAAGTCAAAATTTCACACATAAAGTAACAGGGAACGGAATCGAATAACAGGCTTTTTGAAAAGTAAAATGACTATGGGTCAAAGACCATCACTCGGAACCCGGAAGCTGAGATTCAATACAATTTTTTTCACAGTACGGGAGCAGAGCAGGAGCTAGGACTCCACAATGATGAATGCCGAAATTCCAACAAAATGTATTACGGATGCTACATCAATATTTTTTTTAAGAAAATTTTATCTAAATAGATAGTGGATGGTAGCATTTTTCATAATAAGGGGTGGTTGTAGCCATAAGCCACAGACGGAACCAGTAATTTTAAATGCTAGGGGCCAATATTCAATATAAATTTTCCATACCCAATAGGAGTTTTTTTTCGGTAAAAAAGAATTCGTTTTCATCAAATTTTATCAGTCTACACCTAGTTCCCCCTTCATACCTCGGTGAAGCTGAATAGAGTGTAGAAGGAATTTATTATTTATTCATCAAATTATATGATATTAGTAATTTATATCAAAAGAAGAGACGCTACAAACATAGAAGGAATAAAACAAATGGAGTACTCCCTCCACTACGAAACTCAAAATTGCACATAGTTTCGTAACGAAACAATTAAATGAAAACGGAGGAAGTAGTAAATAAGTATAAAAAATAAATGGAGAAACAAACTTACAGATAGTAAATCTAGGTAACTCAAGTGTGTAGTTAGTGATTTAGTCGATGTGTCCCTTTTTTTATTATAGCCGAATTGGACAAAATAAGCAAATATTAAAAATATAATGAAGACCGTCATGATCACCAACACTCTGTTAAGGTGCATCTTATTTTTATTTATGTTGGGTTTTGTACCGCCCGGTTTCGTATCGCCAGTCGGTTCGTTCACCGGTTTCAACCGGTCCCGACCGGTGGTGACTCGTCGCTTTCCCATTCTTGCTGACTTGTTCGTTATATATATATATATATATATATATATATGAGAGAGAGAGAGAGGTGAGTGTGAGTAGGGGGAGTCTCTGTTGAGCTGTTAAATCAGTCATACCGCTCCACGTCACATATTATTTTTATTTATTTTTTCAATTCATTCCACTAAATTTTATTACAAAATAAATAACTCTAACACCACTTCATTACATATCATTACACTTCATTTATTTACAAAATAAATAAATTTACCCACTCTATCACACTATTAATTAATATATTCCTCTGTTTTTTTTTCCACTCAAACTAAATACAAAATTAAAATATTTTATAATCATAATATTATATCAAGTTAACACTTTCAATTAATTTATATTTTGTACTTTTTTATTTATTAATTTTGTTAATTCCGAGTAAATAATTAAATCAAATAATGTCCAATATGTAACACTTTTAAAATTATATTACTCCTAACTACCTCCATAATTTTATATTTACTATATCTACTACTTTTTAATTATTTACTTTATTTACCAAAACGCCATACACATATTTCATAAAAAATGGAAAAAAAACACATAAAGTTATACAAAATGCAAAAAATATCAAAATAAATGAAAAAAAATCACAAAAAATGAAAAATAAATAAAAAAAAATCATAAAGAAAATAAAAAAATCACAAAAAAATAAAAAAACAAATGAAAAAATCACAAAAAATCACAAAATTTTAAAAAAATTACAAAAAAAAATAAAAAAAATAATAAAAAATCACAAAATATTATAAAAATAAAAAATTTATAAAAAATGAAAAAAATCACAAAAATAAAAAAAAAATAACAAAAAAAATAAAAAAAATTATAAAATATGAAAAAAATGAAAAAAATCACAAAATATTAAAAAAAATCACAAAAAATCACAAAAAAATATTTAAAAAATCACAAAAATCATAAAATTATAAAAAATTATATATTTTTTGTAATTTTTTAAAAAGTTTATGATTTTTTAATTTTTTTATAATTATTTTTTTTGTGATTTTTGTTATTTTTTTTATAATGTTTTGTGATTTTTTGTGAATTTTGTGGTTTTTTTTAATTTTTTTGTGATTTTTTATATAATTTTTTCGTTTTTTTTCATTTTTTTGATTTTTTGATTTTTTTTTAATTTTTTGTGATTTTTTATAAGTTTTTATAATTTTTTATGATTTTTTGTGATTTTTTTCATTTTTATAAATTTTTTGTAATGAAAACCTTACACGTCATTATTTTATTCCACTTTTACAAGTTAACCGGGTTAACTTGAAAGTGGTTAAATGTGGGTAGATAAAGGTGGAAAAAAAATAATGACGTGTAGGGTTTTTTATTTTCTTTATGATTTTTTTTATTTTTTTTTCATTTTTTGTGATTTTTTTTCATTTATTTTGATATTTTTTGCATTTTATATAATTTTATGTGTTTTTTTTTCATTTTTTATGAAATATGTGTATGGCGTTTTGGTAAATAAAGTAAATAATTAAAAAAGTGGTAGCTATAGTAAATATAAAATTATGGAGGTAGCTAGGAGTAATATAATTTCAAAAGTGGTACATATTGGGCATTATTTGATTTAATTATTTACTCGGAATTAACAAAATTAATAAATAAAAAAGTGCAAAATATAAATTAATTGAAAGTGTTAACTTGATATAATATTATGATTATAAAATATTTTAATTTTGTATTTAGTTTGAGTGGAAAAAAAAGCAGAGGAATATATTAATTAATAGTGTGATAGAGTGGATAAATTTATTTATTTTGTAAATAAATGAAGTGTAATGAGATGTAATGAAATGGTGTTAGAGTTATTTATTTTGTAATAAAATTTAGTGGAATGAATTGAAAAAATAAATAAAAATAATATATGACGTGGACCTGGTTTTTAACCAGGTCCTCATTTGAGTAATTTGGAGCCTCAGATGAGTGATTTAACACCTCAAAAGAGACTCCCCCGTGTGAGTATGAGTATGAGAGAGAGAAGATGTAAATTACAAATTGGGTTTTTTTTTAGAGGATGGATTTTTAAACTTCAAATTTTCTTTAAAAACGCACAGACCGTAGATTTAATCTACGGTCTACAGTGTTTCACTGTAAACCATAGATTAAATCTACGGTTTACAGTAAATGTTGCAGACCGTAGATTTAATCTACGGTTTACAGTGTTTACTGTAAACCGTAGATTAAATCTACGGTCTGCAGCATTTTTCAGATTTTTTGAAAATAAAAATAAAAATAAAAATTCTAATAATTAAAATTAAAATTCTAATAAGTAAAATGAAAATTCTAATAATTAAAATACTGAATATTTTTTTCAAATTAAATATGATTTTTTTAATAAAAAAACTAAATGACTTATTTTTAAAATTTTACATAAAATAAATTACCAATATTCTAACAATCTCTCAAAATAAACACAAAATTTACACAAATTTACACAAAAAAAGTTGATTTGATAAATTTTATGTTTTTGGTTCATGTTATATTTTTGTGAAGTGTATAAGTTGATATTTATTGAATGATTAACTAAATCGTCAATTTTTGTGAAGTTTTTTTGTTTGTTTTTAACAAACACTTGTATAACGCAATATGAAACATTAACTAAGTCGTCAATTTGGTGTCAATCGACAATTTTCTTGAATGAAACAATCATAAATTATATAAATTTCATAAAAGAAATTAACCCAATATGCAAACATGAACTAAATTAATAGAACTAAATTTCATAAAACAAATTTATTAAACATTTGTTTACATCATATAAATTTACAACAAATTGGAAAAAATAGTAATTTACATCAAATTAAAAATAAAAAACTGATTATGGACTTAGGTCTATAGGTTCTTCTTCACTTGCTTTTTGCTTTCTCGATTTCTTTTCCAGCGCCATATATAACTTGAAATTTGGTCGAAAAAGTTCCTTCCATGGCGCAGCTGTCTCAGTGCGTGTTTGTTCCCACCGTGCTATAATTCCTGGCATTGGGAAGATCTCTTCTTCTTTAGGAATAACCTGAGCATAGTGACAACTGTTGACGAACACCATTACAGTCGGGATGTAATGTGTCGTTCCCCGAGGCGTACCAGTATAAAGAGGTAAAAAAGTGGAGTTCCACATGTTTACCCCTCCATTTTGATTTTCCCATAAGTACAACAATACAATTGACATATTGTAATGAGAAGCAATTAAAAAACCATACGACGGAAATCTCATCCATTTCTCAGCAGGTACGGGATTTGTAGCATGATAAAAATTTAAACTTGATAAAATGTAATCATACCGGTAAGCTTCAAAGTCAAGATTCTCAAACAGCTCATAATAAACACCTTTCATTTGCTGCAGCTCTTGAAACAATTCACATCTTACCGCGTACCAATCATCTTCCCCATGCTGTTTACCCGTCGCATTTGCAAGTACCCGGAACCCACAGTTACCATCCCCACGCACATCATAAACCGTTTCGATGTAACTATGTAACATGACCCATATTTGGTCACTGTACAGGAAGGTTGGCCTATTAGGGGTGGGTTTAGGGTTCTGGTTTCACGGCCTCCTAGTTGGGTTTACCCTTACCTCCGGTGTTTCATCCGCCTTGCCTTTGCCCTTGTCCCTACTAGCAGCAGCACTCTGTTCCTCCACATACTCCCATCCCGACTTATCCCTCTTACTAGATTTGTCGCCTTTTCTAGGTCTCCCCCTATTTACTCTCACTTCGGGGTCACTGATGGATGTTCTGGCTGGTACGATTATCTCTCAGAGTTGTGTTTTCATACGCCGTTTTTCAACATTCGTTTTGCTAGCATAAACACTTTTAAACTCTTCTAGATCACCCTCGACCCCATAATCATCGGTGTTCCCATTATCATCATAATCTCTCGGAGTGATAAGGTGTTGTCGGAATTATTTTGATAGATATGGTATCCAATGTCATTTACACTACAAACCGTAGATTATTTTTACGGTTTGTAGTTTTTTTTTTACGTTATTAACGGTGATTCGGTGCAAAAAGTACATTCGTAAAGTGGCGCTGCTTAAATCAGGGGTACAAACCCTACATTACTTTTACGGTTTGCACAGAATACATGCAAACCGTACATTTAATGTACGGTTTGTATGAAATCTGTACAAACCGTACATTAAATGTACGGTTTGTATGTAAATTTCAGAATATTTAGGGTTTTTTAGGGTTTAGGGTTTAGGATTTAGGGTTTAGGGTTTTGGGTTTGTAATTTAGGGTTTAGGGTTTAGGGTTTAGGGTTTGTAATTTAGGGTTTAAGGTTTACGGTTTGTAAAAACTCAATATTGGTCCTATCAATTAAAATACAGAATATTTTTTACAAACATACAAATCAAACATACGAATCAAATTAAACTTACGAAATTATAACGTACAAATCAAACATAGAAATCAAATTAAACTTACGAATTTATAATATTTCAACCCTAGCTAAGAATAAAACTGACAAATCAAACATAGAAATCAAATACAAAAACAGTGCATTTATTTTTTTTGTAACGACTAAATGTTTTAAAGTTGGACATAGGTAGCATCTTTCCCGCCGATGTTAATCTATCCGATGACGCCTCAGCAGACTCTTCGATTTCGTTTAGCTCCGTACGCCGTCTTTGTCGCTGCTGCGATTCTGGATGCGGCGCACGCTCGTGGGATGTAATTGTCAACCCTCGACTCCAACTGTCGGTTGACTGATGACTAGGATGATGCTCGTACGAACCAAATGATTGTCTATGATGATCGAACGGAACATCGGTCTGAACGTAGTCCGACCCAGCAAAAGAAGAACGACGACGTCGACCGCTTGAACTCGGACCCGGACCCTGATCTGTAGTCGGGGGTCGACCTCCAGTCGATCTTCTACCCCCGCTACTAGATTCGCCTTCCCCTCTGCCTCTTTCGTCGGGACGCCGACAACTTGAAGCCCTAGTGTAAGTTCTTGGGTCGTAACGTAGGTCGTCATCACCATCGTCGTCGTCGTCGTCATCCTCCTCCTCCGACTGTTCATCAGCTGACCCATACGGATTCATACCCATTTGAGCGAACTCCGCACGTAGTAAGTCCACGTCCGTTTTAGATTTCAGCCGTTTGAACGATTTGAAACTGCGGCGCAACATCGCTTTCTGAAAAAAAAAACAATAAAAAACGATTTATTAGTATTGAAATATACAGAAAAAGAAGTAACAAACAAATATTAATGAACTTTAACTAGTAGTTACCATTTTATTGAAGACACCCGTATGCTCCCGGAAACCGTGAGATGGCGTGTCAAGTTCAGGTGGGTTTATGAAGATGCGGGTCCTCTCTCTATACCATCTCATGTAATCCGGTGACGTCCCCGTGCCAAATTCGTCGTTAATAAGACGGGTGTGGCGGTCATTCCACACGGCTATAAACTCTCCACAAAATAAAGGCCAGTCGTGTTTTTGCGCAATCCCATATCTTCTATCCTTGCCGTGACCCCGTCTGGGTTTCCAAATATATGTAGGGACCCGCTGCACAAAACCGAACTGTCTCATGAACCTGTCCGCGGGGTGGTACTCAATCTTCTCATTACAAATGAGAGGCACAGAACAATGCCACATATCACGGCCCCGCGTGCAGTATTCCGGATACTGATTGAGATTCCCGTAAGGTTGTCACACTATCTGTAATCAGCAAAATTAGAATATATAAACAATGGTTTAAAAATACAACTAATAAATTCTGCGAACATAAGACCAATGCAAACATATACAACATATAATACGTAAGTTACATATAATACGAAAGTTAAAATTTACCTGTTCAGGCGACATATTATCAAACTGGTCACGTATGTGGACCACATTATGTCCGTAGACATATGGCGTAAGGTTAGTTTGCCTCCACATCTTCCATCATCTGTAATATACAAACAAAACCCGATAAACAATAAATATAACCGGCAGCTAAGTAAATGATAGATGACACAACAATATAAAAACGCAAATCCAATTCAAAAACTAAATAAATATCATACCTGTAACCGAGGGGGAACCTAGGCCAGCCCTCAGGTGGCTCGATATCTTCCGGCAGCTCTTCACATGGTCTAACCGGCAGTAGTCTGGTAATCGCCCACATATCCAGAAACATCACCGCCTCGCTTACTCCGCTTGTCTTACAACGTACCACCCTGCATAGATTAGCCTCTAACCAGGCCAGAAGAGCTGATCCCCAACTATACTCAGCACATGTGTCAAAATCCTCCAGAAAGGGCAGAGGCCAGAGTGGAATCTGATCACTGCTCTTATCCGAAAACACATGTGCCCCCAGTAATAATAGCATGGCAGCCCTAGACTGATATAGTAAACGCTCCTCACTAGGGTTGGGGGGTAATTCACCGAATGTCTGTAACATCCAATCAAGTCTAACTGTCAAACAGTTTATATCGACTTGATGGTCAGCAGGTCTAACACCCAACAAACTCTCAATCATATCCAACCTGCTCGCCTTGGTGTCATTCCGCTCCGACCGGGTAACAGCAAGACCATCAACCCTGAGACCAAGCATAATCTCTACATCCTGTAAAGATATCCCCAACTCTCCACCGACAAAATGGAACGTGTGCGACTCATCACGCCACCTATCAACTAAGGCTGTAACCAAGTCTCGGTCTACGGTATAATTACCTATACTGTAAATACCGTAAAAACCAGCCCTAATCATATTTTGAACTACCCTTTCAGGCGTCGGTATCTGCCAACTATAATTATAAACCCTAATCTTATTGGCATCTCCTCTACCCGCTTCTCTTCCCGCATCCCAAGTCTGATTAGAAATGTGACCGGTCTGTCGTAAAATGCCTAACCTGCCTTTAATATGTGGACCTGGACCTGAGTCTGTCATCCTAACTATGATAACCAAATATATAACTCAATTAATTATAACCAAACAATGATAACATAACCAATTAATAACCAATTATTGATAACCAAACAATGATAACTCAATGATAACCAATTAATGATAACCAAACAAATGATAACTCAATTATAACCAAACAATGATAACTCAATGATAACCAATTAATAATAGCCAAAACAATGATAACTCAATTATAACTAATTAATAATAGCCCAAACAATGATAACTCCATTTTTTAATCATAATCAAACACACATTTAATCATAAAACCAAACAATAATAACTCCATTTTTTAATCATAACCAAACACACATTTAATCATAAAACCAAACAATAATAACTCCATTTTTTAATCATAACCAAACACATTTAATCATAAAACCAAACAATAATAACTCCATTTTTTAATCATAACCAAACACACATTTAATCATAAAACTAAACAATAATAACTCCATTTTTTAATCATAACCAAACACACATTTAATCATAAAACCAAACAATAATAACTCCATTTTTTAATCATAACCAAACACATTTAATCATAAAACCAAACAATAATAACTCCATTTTTTAATCATAACCAAACACATTTAATCATAAAACCAAACAATAATAACTCCATTTTTTAATCATAACCATACACATTTAATCATAAAACCAAACAATAATAACTCCATTTTTTAATCATAACCAAACACATTTAATCATAAAACCAAACAATAATAACTCCATTTTTTAATCATAACCAAACACACATTTAATCATAAAAACCAAACAATAATAACTCAATTTTTTAATCATAACCAAACACACATTTAATCATAAACCAAACAATAATAACTAAAATTTTTAATCATAACCAAACACACATTTAATCATAAACCAAACAATCATAACTAAAATTTTTAATCATAACCAAACACACATTTAATCATAAACCAAACAATCATAACTAAAATTTTTAATCATAACCAAACACACTATCAACAATTATCAACAATTGAAATTAACCAAACACAAAATAAAAAAACATGCAAAAATGGGACAAATATCAACAATTATTATAATTTCTATAATTAATATAAACAAACAACAAACAATTATATATAGCTAAGTGAATTATGGTTTTGCATATTTTATATATTTTTTCCTATTTTACAAATTAAAATTACACAAAATAAAAAAACATGCAAAAATGGGACAAATATCAACAATTAATATAATTAATATAATTAATATAAACAAACAACAAACAATTATATATAGCTAAGTGAATAATCAATTTGCATATTTTATATATTTTTTCCTATTTTACAAATTGAAATTACACAAAATAAATAATAAATTAGAGAATAAAAGATATACCCTTGAATTATGGATAAATTTGATTGATGATTTGGGGTTTTTTTGTTAATTAATTTGATAGGTAATGTGTTTGATTGATTTGGGTGGTTTTTTGGGATGAAAATTGGGGGGGGGGGGTTTGAGAGAAAGAGAGAGAGTATAGTATAAAAATTTTTTTTTTTTTAATAAAAACGTCAGTTTCTGTTTTTCAGGGACTGACTGTGTAATTTTTGCAGGGACTGACTGTGTAATTTCTGAAAAGCAGGGACTGACTGTGTAATTATGCAAACCGTAGAAAAAATCTACGGTTACAGTGATTAACTGTAAACCGTAGATTTAATCTACGGTTTGCATTAATTAATACAAACCGTAGATTAAATCTACGGTTTACAGTTAATCACTGTAAACCGTAGATTTTTTCTACGGTTTATGCGTTTTATAAGAAAATTTGAAGTTTAAAAAGTGGTCCTCTATACAGCATACTATTTTTATATTATATTACAAGTATATTATATTATATGTATACTACATTTATATTTTTTCTTTAGTAATTATATCAGTTATATATCTGGATTCATGTATCTTACTGGCCTCAAAGTTATCGTTCTCATTCCATACCACGAAGTATTAATTATGTACAAATTAGTTTAATTTTTCAAATCTATCTTGAAATTTATGATAAATGATGAAGTATTTTCTTATCGCATATTCTTTTTAGACGTAATTTTTAATTTTATTTGACAAAAGTGTATAAAATCATCGAAAAATAGTAGTACGATATACTAATTAAATAATCTTGTAGTATGTTATACAAAATCAAAAAAAGTCAATAATATGGTATACAAAAGTGAAAAAAGGCTTACAAAATTTAATCTGTTGTGAGATTATTGGACTCTTGGGCTTATACTTTATGGGCCCAAGTTGGGCTTATAACCCTACCCCTCTATCTATATAAAGAGGGCTAGGGGTCTTGTATTTTATATTCATTCACATATTCCTTCATTAATAAAGATCATGTTGTTCTCTCCTCTCTCTACTTCTGTCTCCCTATATACGTAGCTAATAGTATATTACAACACGTTATCGGCACTTTGCTCGCGGACACTAAGATATACGCTCGCGGATATTGGAGATTTTGGGTAAACGCACGGATATTGGGTATCTATAAACCTTGAGGTTTATTCGGGTTTAATTGGGTTATTGTTATATCGACCTTCACCAACATACCTGGAGTAGGGTATATTTTTTTTATATACTTAAACGTCATGTTAATCGCATATAAATTGAATTGATTAGCTGTGTTAATTACATATTTTGTCTATTGACTCCTATAAAATCCATGGAATTGGATGGTTATGTTTTTTTTACCCTACTGTAAATTAGAATATAGTACAAACCACATGCTAGTAATTAAAATCTCATGTATCAACTACTATATTATAATATTTGACCATTGAATACTACTAGGTATATGGTAATATTAAGTACAGTTAATCACATGCCAAATAAAAAGTTTATTTGTTTAGCTACTTGTATTGACTATTGACAGTATGCTAAGATAAACAATTGCATTCTATAAATAAATATACGGAAATTGTATGCGTAAGTTAATTACATATATGTATCCTTACAAACTTGTCTGATTAGTCTGATTGGTAGTTTGTTGTAGAAATTTATTTCCCATGGATTATGTAATTGAAAATTATATTACAAACTGCATATAAATTTGCTACTACCATACAAATAATATTTGGTATATATACACACACATGCATATAATTTTTTTTATTAAAAGGCAAACGAATAAAAAAATTGCATGTAAATTGATTTGATTTGATTATGTTAGAATCTTCATGGATTGATTGATAATCTTAAATAGATTTGATTTGATATGTTAGAATCTTCATGAATTGATTGATAATCTTAAATAGATTTGATTTGATATGTTAGAATCTTCATGGATTGATTGATAATCTTAAATAGATTTGATTTGATATGTTAGAATCTTCATGAATTGATTGATAATCTTAAATAGATTTGATTTGATATGTTAGAATCTTTATGGATAGATTGATAATCTTAAATAGATTTGATTTGATATGTTAGAATCTTTATAGATTGATTGATAATCTTAAATTGATTTGTTTATAACACCAAATCTACTGCATGATTAGATACCTAAAATATATTTACTGCATGTTTATATATATATGGTTAATATAGACAGGTACAATCTATATTTAATTTATTGCCATGTTTATGATATGATAATTTGCGAAATCATATATTTTCACATTTAAGTTGGAAAAATTATGAACCTTCCCCAACTAGGCTCACCTATTTGGATACGATGTCTAGGAAAGATATAGGCGGAAGTCGATATCCTAATGAGGTCGGGTTTTAAGTGGCATTCGTGCCCTCCACCCTCACCGTCTTTCCTGGTCGTTTTTCAAGTAGAGCTACCGAAAGGGGTTGACTAAATAATAATTTCCCCGAGTGTGTTTATATAGTGATGTATGTTTCGCCGAATTGGTGTTTCAGTATCGACCCGTCGTTCGATCAATGAAAACCGATTCACATGAGAAGCAAAACTAATGTTTTCGAACTTGTCGTTTTCGAAAAAAAAGTTTGTGCTTGTGCAAACCATAAACATATAAACCAGTCGTTTTATATGATAAATAATCCAGAACTCCCAACACATGTTGGATGCCATCTATGATGAGAAAATTCGCAAAACATACTTGCGAAATGACTGTTTAGACGTGATGTTATTCCGTCACCACATGTTAGTCACCCTGATGTGTGAAAATTTGATGCCCCAAATTTTTTTTTGGATGCCATCTTTGATGAGTAAAACACGAGTTTGTTGTTACCCTCGAGATGAATGCTAAGGCGTTGATTTTATTCCGTCGCCACATTTGAGACGTGATAACGTCTATGGTGAACAAATGTCTGAAATTGACATATTGGAGCTATCCTTCACCAAAATACTAGCTTGGAAATTGTATTCCATAAGCAGTATCGTGAATTTATATTCACCATGTTCCTTTATCGCCCATCTGTTATTGGATAAGAAAATTACCCCGGTGAGTAGTTTTAATCCTATTGGGTCAATGGCGAATTGTTTGCCTGATATTAATGCTCTTCGTGTACATTTTTTTTCACGAATCGAGAACCGAGACAAGTGTTATTTGTCTCGAACTGTCGCGATCCCGATGAATCGCTTAGCCAAGCGAGATTTTAGACAATCGTCGAAATTGAAACCTGTGGCTCCAAGACAGTAATTGAAAGGAACAATATGGGCCGTTGTCACAAAGTAAGAGATGATGCTCAAGGAGCCAACTCTATGCTATAAAGACAACGGTCATGCACGGTTACTCCTTAAATAGTTCACAACTATTATAAAGGTGGAAAAATCGATGCTAATGTGGTTAAAGTTAATTGAAAGGAAACTATTGAGACCCCCGATTTTGTGGCTCAAATGAGTTTGATACCTTTCTTTACTGATTTTGATAAATCATTGAGCCATTTTTTCGCTCATCTGGATTATGTTTTCCATTTGGATTATTATTTTTCCATTTGGACCATACTTTTGGATTATGGTTTGCCTGTTTTACGAAATTTCTCGAAATAATTTAAAGTGTTTTGAGCAAATTCCTTTGACAAATGTGACCAAACTTTAAATTATGAAATTTTAGGCAATACTTGTGGTGTAGTTGGTTTTTTTTTGGAAATAGTGGGTAACAATGTACCACATAATTTCACCAACTACTTGCCTAAAAGTGTACTCAGTGACAGCGATTCTGGACCTGTCGTTCCAAATCGAAATCTTTGGTAAAGCCAAATTGATTTGTCAAATATGAGGCGTTATACTCCTATAGGTCCTGTTGTACCTTGTTGAGTTATAAAATATTCGAGAAAACCAGTGTTACCTGGTAATAGCTCATGAAAGAATTGAAATTTCTTTACATAGTCTCCATTCAATACGACCAAAAGCGTATTTTTAGAGGAGTTGGAATGTCTTTCAAGTGGTTGCTATCACATTCTTTAAAGCGTTTAAAGTTTCCTTATCATTTCGCCTGTCGTCGAATGATAATGAATTTAAATGCTAAGACATGATTGTCTTTACTATCATTCGTCTGTCGTCGATTGATAAGAGCATTTTGATATTGTGGCATTGACCGGATTAGATATTCCCGGGTCAAAAGACGATGCTTGATTTATAATCGCATCGCATTTGGATTCTCTTTGAGGATATATTTCGTGATTAATCCGAAATTCATGCCACTAATGCTCACTTTGAAAGACTAGTATGTGTAAAGATCACGAAATGAACTCGTAGAATTCTTGTAAAGAATTGAATGAGTTATTGTGGACTTATCCAACCATAAGACGGACCATAAATATAAATGGTTATGGTTGATGCATCGACAATATGGTCACATTTTAATGTTGTCCACATAAATGCAGCATTTTCCAAACTTTTAGCCCTATCATTAAGTTGATGGCTCATGATCCGGATTATCCTAAAAAGTCTAGCCGACTTGATAATTCCGAAGAGTAATAATCGAAATTTCGATTTGAATTACTTGAGTTTGGAAATTGAAATTGAACATCCTGTCGATTATGTTCAGACCCAAATGGACTCACGGAAAGTTTGATGATGCGACTGCAAATGATTGCACGCATTTCTTGGTCTTGCGCACCAAGATTTATATTTCCGTATGGGGTTATGCTATTTTGCTGCATTGGTCCGTTATGAGGCCCATAGACACTCAAACACCATATGCGTACCAGCTGGTTACTGGTTATGAGCCAGAAGTCTCATATTAACGCGTGTTTAGAGTGATTAATTAATATTTTAATTGAGCCGTTCTAGCGTTCAAAATATGGACCTCTGAAGGGGACATAAGTCGATTATGAATCTCCTGCCTATCATTTGATAGAGTAACCTTGGCAAGCGATCTCTTTACCGCATGATATGCGAAAGTGACATCGCTAAGACTGTTCTCCCCGTCGTTAGGGGGAGATTTGCACGTTACCGTTAATAAGGAACGACGTGAAGTAACGTGGCATAACCCACTCAGTCTTAGCTTGATCCCCAAAACTGCACTTAGTGATAAGTAAGTGCATAGACTCCCTCAAGTCTAACTAAATGCCAAACGCATTTAATGACTTTATGAGATGTCACGAGATCATTTATACCTGCTGCAAAATGCTTGCAAGGATAGACGTCCCTGTCGGACGCCGTGTTCCTGTCGTAACACGTTGCTTTTGGCCGAACCCGCCAAGCAAAGGACGCTGCCGTCGGCCGTCAGTCTGTCATCCTTCCTAAGATATGAGGAAGTTGACCGGTTCTTAATTCGTTCAGCCCCAGAGGTGGTGAACTGAAACTCGTTCGTCGCACGAGATTATAAAGGATCTAGGAGATGTGTGATTCCTCTTCATCCTAAGAATCTCGAAATATCTGTCGATCATGATATCTTAGACGATATTGAAGCGAAACGAGACTGTCATTGATTACTTGTTCATATATTCGGTGACGACTGATAATATGAGCAAATTATGACAGGGAACCATGTACCGTTGCCTGAAGTCAACGTAGAATAGACTGACCTAATGGAAACTTGCAATCCAAGTAGACTCCTTAGCGAAAGTGTGTTCGGACCTGTAGCTCCAACACCACCAATGTTAAACGAGTTCGTTTATTTGGTTATTCGTAAGAAAAAGTGATGAGAATAATGAGATTGTAGAATGCTCGCCTAGTAGCGCATGGCTTCTCTCACACCTTGGAATTGATTACGAGATGGTTGATTTCCTTGTAATGGACATTATAACAGTCCCCTACTTTACCAGTTTAGTAGTTTCCGAAAAACTGAGTATGCAGCCATGAATGTGGTCACGGTTTTATCTCTATAGGGATTTAGACAAAGCGATATAGATGAAGGTCCCTGTGTGACTTCATAATGCTTAAATCAAGTAGTTCCTGACCACGGAACACGATCTCAATTAACTGAGACGTTCACTATATGGATTAATATAATCCGAGCGGATGTGGTATACCGCCTAAGTGAGTACTTGATTAGCTTGGGATACTTGAACAAGTATTATGCCCTTGCGTGTTTTATTACGCGATCCATTTTTGGATTTGCCTTCGAGATGAAGGATCTTGGGAAGAAACGGTAGTGACTCGGCCTGATGATCGACTCCTGTAAAGATTGAATCTAAGTCCATGATTCAGACTACACCCAGAAGGTGTTATGACGTTGTATTCATCATGACGCTAAGTCGTCAGATTCTCCCATGATCGTTCGATCACTAGACATTGATATAGACCCATTCCGTCCCTGATGTGACGATGAAGAGATATTGAACCATGATGTTCATATCTAAGTACAATAAGCGCATTATTGTACTTGGTCTAATGTGCTAGGACGAACATCTCGTCTGCTGTGAATGGTATAGCTCGACACAGCATCGCGCTAACACGCTGCCATCGAAATGGCATAAAAGACATTTTCCCATTACCTTAAGGTAACTGTGGATGAGGGCTTGTCTTATCCCATTTGCGTCATCGAGTGTACCTACCCCCTTCGGTACTCGAATTAACGCAACCTTTTTTCGGTTATACCGATGCTGGTTACTTATCAGACCCGCATAAGGGATATTCCTAACATGGTATGTCTTTACCATTAGGAATAAGGCGACATCTTGGAGGTCTTGGAATGACTCCAAGTGAATCACTCTGATCTATTCGTGCTCTATGAGACGACTAGAGAGTGTATATGACTTCGAGCTAGTATTAGTCATATTTGAATTACATATGTTCTGTCTCACGATCCAGATAAAACACTTGTCATAGAAGACAACTTGTTGTTATTGATCAAGAGAGACATGACTACATTATGCTATTTAGCATTTCTCGCCGGAATTAATCTTCACAAATGAAGTTTAAGAGCATCCAGTTGAATGCTCGTTCTATTCCACGTTAGATTTTCTTGCATCCAGTCGTATGTAAGTAAATGAGTCATCCAGTCGAATGCTCGTTTTCTTTCTTGAAATATGAAATCTTTGCACCCTGTCGTGTGCAAGTGAGGGGGAGCATCCAGGTGAATGCTTATTGCACTAATTACTACTTAGTCGAAATCCTCGCACCCTGTCGTGTGCAAGTGAGAGGGAGCATCCAGTCGCATGCTCGTGTACTCTTTTTGTCCTTAGACCAAGGTTTTTTCCCACCGGGTTTTCCTTGGCAAGGTTTTTAGCGAGACACGTTCCCATCATATCTCACTTAAGATTGCCGAAATTAGGGGGAGTATCCTGTTGTATACTTCTTACCACTGTGTACTCTTTTGTCCTTCGACTAGAGGTTTTTCCCATTGGGTTTACTCTAGCAAGGTTTTGATGAGGCACCTGTTTTGTGGTTGATCCCCTACTACTACCACTGTTGCACTCTTTTTTCCTTCGATCAGAGATTTTTCCATTGGGTTTGCTCTGGCAAGGTTTTGATGAGGCACACTGTTTTGTGGTTAGTTACTTACATGATATTTCGGCATATATCATTCGGCTACACAGTTTCTCCTAGGTACCGGTTTTGTCCCACACTGGGTTTTCCGGCCCTAAGGTTTTTATGTGTTTAGCACTGCGAATGAACTCGACTCAGATCGACTGCATGAAGACGAAGAATTCAAGACGTCCAAAGGGGGAGTGTTGTGAGATTATTGGACTCTTGGGCTTATACTTTATGGGCCCAAGTTGGGCTTATAACCCTACCCCTCTATCTATATAAAGAGGGCTAGGGGTCTTGTATTTTATATTCATTCACATATTCCTTCATTAATAAAGATCATGTTGTTCTCTCCTCTCTCTACTTCTGTCTCCCTATATACGTAGCTAATAGTATATTACAACATAATCCATGTTTTAGATAAAATTTATAAATTTTTTATCTACGGGTACGTGTTTTTACTTTTTACTTTTTTTTATTTCTATGTCCATGTTTTGTACCCTTGTACCTAAATTAGTGTCTGGGTTGAAATTGTACAAATAATGAAAATTTATAATTATTTTACCTAAAATTACCAAAATACCTTCATTTTTAGTCAAATCATTTGTCATCTCATCTTTTGATAAAAAAAAATAAGAAAAAGATGGGTCATGCATACTTTCATCATTTATTTGTTACTAGTTTGGATAAATGTACAATTAATTAAGAACATCCAAAAATAAAATAAGAAACAATTGTTTAGGGGCGTAACTATATATATACTCGCCTAAGCATACTAAAATGATGAGAGGAAAACTTGTTTTTCCTTTGAAATGTCGCGGTTTCCACTTCCCGGTCCTTGCTTTCTATTATTGCACGTGTAAATTTCGGAAATTTTACTTTTTTTTTCCGTTTCCGTTTCCCGTTGGTTTTCCGCTTCTGTTTTTCCTCATGACAACTATGTTGTTGGTGGGTAATGATGGTATATGTCTTATGGTGCATCAGTGCTTGTAAAATTACACCATTCGTCTATGATTTATACACTAGTGTCGTTTTTTTTTAATTCAGGGTTTTGAATATTTCAAACCTCGCATTGATAAAGAATTCTTACCAAGGTCTAAATTATTGGATCTATTTCCGATCGTCTAATTTGAATCAGTATAGTTCCGGTTTGTTTGTTAGTCATTTGACGTGTCGAAGCCAAGCAGACTAAGGAAAATCACTTGATGTGTGCAAATAAATTACCCGAATAGGCCTAATTTTGGACCCAGTTTCCACTTAATTACATTGCTAAAATCGTCTTATTAAAAAATGTAGCTGATTAGCCACAATGGCTGTGGAAAAGCCCAGCAGACGGAATTGGGACACTAAACTGGTCCATGGAAGGTCTTATACTGGTAGAAAACTAAGCTTTCAGGAGGACGAAAGGTCCATCTACTTGCTCGCAATTTGAACCTGACATTCAACTAAGAGTGGATCCCAACAGAGTAATACATGAGCTTCATTGTTTCCTCAAAATGCACAGACGGAAAAGGTTTTAGATGGAAGATTAAAAGCGAGAAACAAGAATTCGAGAATTTTAATTCATTACCATATCCATGTTCTTCCATAACATAATAACATAATGCAATAATACATCAGAAAATTAGAAATATCATTATACAAAAAGATCATTATTGGCACGCACACATTTATAAATGGACAAGTTTATCTAGTACGTAAGCCAGGGACATTCTTCAAGCCCATTTTACCAAGAACAAGTTTAGGAATAGCAGGAGGATTGTCGAGACCCATGCTTCGGCTGAACTCATTTGCAAGCTCGACAAGTTTGCACTTATCCCGAGCAACTGTCTTGTTCGAGTTATAAAATCCAAGCCACGCCTGGTATGCTGCCTCTTTGTTCTTCATCTCCACATGCGACAATGCTCGTTCCACCTGTGCTCTTAAAGATTAGTCTGATATATATAAAAATATGCAAAACAGAAAACAATAGTAGCCTTCAGGAGCCTACTCTTTTCTTTCAGTCTCGCCTTCAAATGCAACACAAAAGTTGCTGGTTTGGGAGACAGAAGCAGGAAATTATGCAGGAAAGTATGCAGTAAAAGAAACAAGATACATGGACAGTCTATAGGCGAAAGGGGAAACTTGGGTATGATCCATGAATCTGATAGGAAACTAATTGTTAACGTATATAAAACATCCGTTCATATTAAGAACATAAGTATTAAGAATGACAGAAATACATAATTGTAATTGTATAATTTTGACACCATTTATCATATTTAATTCTGATTCCAACAAAATCACAAACCTATCATGTTTTGTATTAAGAGGTTAAAAACAACCTACGTTCGTTACATTTGAAGAGTTCATTTTTCTCGTAACAAATTTTAGTTTTGTTTTTTTTAGTTTCTCTATTCAATTGTATAGGTTTCCAAGACGTATCGGAGGACTAACTTTTTCAGGTTTCCTCAACCTTCTCCAATATTCGCTCAAACAATCAAAAGGCATTTCCATCTACAAATGCCATTTCCTGTAACCACCCACAACTCCACCTCAAGACATATATTCCTCTTAGCAACTTATGAGACTTCTCATTAAAGTTCTCTAATTTGCATTGGGTAGTGGGACTTTTTTGAAGTAAAAAAAAAAGGCGTTGGCACAGTATGGTGCTTACCTTCTTCCTAGTCTCGGGATCAACCAAAGGCAGTGGAGCTTTGGTTATGGGCAAATCTTTGAGAGAAGACAAAAAGAATTCCTCCCAAGGTGCCAATACTAATATTCCCTCTCCTTCTTTACCCTTTCGACCCGTTCTACCCAGACGATGTATATACTGTTCCCTATCTGATGGCAGCCCAATCTGCAATAGCAAACAAGATCCTTCAGGTTGAGCCAAATAAAGCATGACATACATGTTTGCACATACTTAAAAATGAGTACAATCTAGTCGGTCATACAGCCATGTTTATTTTACTCCATACTAACTAAAAATAGGTGCAATCCAAAATCCAAACTGATTTCCAATCAACTTCAACTCAACATAAATATAAATATTCTAACACAATCCATAGTCCCATATGTCATATTGAAAATGAATCATTTTGTTAAGACATACCTGTATGACAAGTGAAACGTCGGGATAATCTACGCCACGAGCAGACACGTCAGAAGTGACAAGAATAAGACCCTTGGACTTGCGGAATTCGTCAGATACCCTAGTTCGGTAACTCTGTGGCTTCCTAGAATGTATTTCTCTAACATTTAAGTTGAGCTCAGCTAGGAGGTTTGCTACAAGCCTCGTGACCATCGCAGTCGTGCAAAATACAAGGACCTGATCAAAGACAAGTTACTAATAACACGAGAAGCTGAGACGATTATTTACAGAGCTGACCTAAATTATGCTTTTGAGTTTTGACGTATTAGTTTTACTCCAAAAGTTCAAACTGAAAGCGAAAGGGAGGGGTTTGTATATTTTCCAGATTTGGAAAGTTAGCCAAGGACATCAATAGCTATCGCTTTTGAAACTTCTCAAAGCTTTAAGTTTTTTTTTTAGAACTCTCAAAGCTTTAAGTTACTAGGCTGAACTCCGATACCAAACTACTTGAAACTAACAAACTGAGAGGATAAAAACGCAAAACAAAAAACTTCTTTGAAACTAAGAAGCATCCAAAGTATGTTCAATATTTTGGACCAGAAAAATAAGGGTGTCTTATAGCATTCCATCAACTTCAACAAGAACTATATATAGAAAAATACATTTGAGATAATACCTTGTAATCAACATCATTGGCAATATGGTCTTTCAACATAGAGTATAATACTGAAAACTGTTTGTCCAAAGGAGCAATCAGATGCATCTGTCTGACCTGCAGTTGTCAACATAATAACGTCACGGTTATAATTTAATTGGATCAAGTGACCTGTCTCTCTTTATAAGACAATAATAGCATATTCCCTTCTTCCAACCTGTGCATGTGTCTGCTCCGTACCCTCTCCAACAGTATCAACAAATTCATGATCTCTCCTTAAAGCAATGTGACATATTTGACGGACCTGCATATAAAAGCATTGTCATGTCAACGAAGAAAAATAAGAATAGGGGAGAGCATGATATGCCTACAGAAACTAATCATATTAAAGTGCAAGATGAAACCTCATCGGGAACAGTAGCCGAAAATAGAAGTGTCTGACGTTGTTTTGGTACAGCGGCTATGATCCTTTCTATATCTTTTCGAAATCCCATATCCAATAAATGGTCGGCTTCATCAAGCACGAGAACTTTCACGCCCATGAGACGAGTTGCAAATCCTGCAGTATTTTCAATGTGATCTTTGAGTCTTCCAGGCGTAGCTACAAGAATCTGAGTAATACGCCAACAAATCAGAATAAATAGAAAACGACACAGTTCAAATTTTTGATTGAGCCATTACTAGATAGCAGGCAACCAAATAAAGTAAGGTTCCATGTTTTAAATTTCGCCTACTTATGACATAAAATGTGAAACTCGACAAAGAAAACCAAGTTTCTAAATAAAAATACCAGATAATTTTAACTCAACTCTTTCTCCAGGGGCATTCCTAAAATTCCTTGGCATCTACTCCCTCTGTTCCTTTATATTTGTCCGGTATACAATATTGTGATATTCCTTTTCTTCATCTTGCTAAAATAGAAAGGATTTTTTTTCTTCATAATTTTATCCCTTTTTATGTCTTTATACTATGATTTGTTCCTCTTTGAGCATTAAAATTTTAACAATGGGGGAATTTTTGGTAAAAACCGAAAAGACTATTATTTATACATAGCAGCATAAAAATTTAATGGCAGCAAGGTAACGGTACGAAATAAGATTACCTGGCAAGGATTTGCTTGCATACGTTTCTGTTCTAAAGCAAGCCTTGTTCCCCCAATAACCACTTGGACACCAATCTCAGGATGATACTTCAACAAGGTGCTGGCCTCATTAGCAGCTTGGTTAGCAAGCTCACGAGTTGGACATATTACAAGCACGTAAATTGGTGGTCGCTTTTGATCTCGACCTGCAGGAGGTAATTTAGCCACAACCTCAATAGATGGAAGCTGAAACAAAAAGAACATAACCAATATTATGTGTCAGCAATAAGACGAATCACACGAGAAAAGCACAAGATTGTACTCTGTAATCCTCCAATACAGGAATACACTGAAGCTTTTCTTTTTAAGTATATATTCAACGAATAAAGAAGACCTTATCCCAGATGTTAATTCAACAAAAAGTTAAGCATGTGAACTTGAGAAGAAAGTGTAACACCTAAAAGTGTATAATAGAAAGGACGAAGTAATAAGGCATAACGGCACATCCTCTTAACACAAGAATTAGTGAAACAAATGAACCCTTTAATATTTGACGGCTATAATCTGAAAAATCGTTTATTCCGCCCCTTGCAAATAAGACACACCAGAACCATCTCAAGAACCAATCATCCGTCCACAAATCTCACTACTCTTTTTTCATTATTTTAATCAGAACTGCTCAGAAACATAAAGACAAACAATTATCCCCGCAAATCAAGACTCTCATAATAGGAAAACTAGAAAAACTTAGTTTATGCACTCATTAATCTTACTATAGGAATATCGTGATTCCGCAAATGCAATTTTTAATGTATTGACACGATTTGCACTCTTTTCAGATACAGAATTTGCAATAATTACAACTAAAAGAAAATGAGGCTTACCAAAAAAGCCACAGTTTTTCCAGTGCCAGTTTTTGCCTTAGCCAGAACATCTTTGCCTGTAAATCAAAATTACAACAATCAATTTAAATCTAAAACAGAATTCGCCATGCAAGCCGAAGCATGAGCTACTATGAGTAAATTAGTGTATCTGTTTCTGTTCAAGTACTCAGATATCCACGAAAGTTGTAAAGGAACAAATATGCAGTGGTTCAAGATTTCATAAAGCTTCTTAATAGTGGTAAACCCTGGAGCTAAACATTGCGTATCGCGAAAAAATATATTCCCTTCGTCTCACATAGATAGCACTATTTCATTTTTTGCTAGTCCCAAATTATAGTCCTATTTCCATTTACGAGGTGATAGTTGTGCTTTAGTTTCCATATATATTAAATGAGCATTGGTAACAACTAATATTAGCCATTCATATTATTTCAAGGGTATGTTGGCAAAATTGTAGGCATATCAACTACTCTAGCTAACTTTTCTTAACATTATTGGTGAAAAGCCAAATAAGACCATCTTATTGAAACGGAGATGCAACATAATCCTTCCAACGGTAATAAATAATTTTATAGGGAGCAAGATTTTGGTGTTCGTTGTGGAAGCACCAAACCAATGTCAATCGCTCTAAAAGCTGCTTAGCGCCGTAGTTGTTATAAATTTGTATTAATGATGAGAAGGACAAGTTTGCTAATAATTTTCCTTTCCTCAATGCTCCTATAAAGACCGTTGCACAAATAAATACTACAAGCATCAAGTCATTTGTTACGAATTACAAATTAGGGCATGCAACATTTTTGTCTTGACAGTATAGAACTCTTCACAAAATGAAACTATAAAACATAACAACAGCTTTTACTCACTAGCCTACAATTGACTAGTCAGGTGTCGTTCATAGACTAACCTTTAAGGATGAGAGGAAGTGTAGCTTCTTGAACCACAGTCATCTTCTCGTATCCGGCATCCTTAATCCCTTTCAAGGACGATGGAGATATTGAGCACTGGTCAAACCTGTGAGTTCACACACAAATCAAGTCCCAGATATAGCAAAACTAACCAATGTTCTTCAGTTACATCTTTGATTTTTCCTTTACTTGCTCTAATCCTACTTACAAGTTTCACCAACTAAATGTTCAACTTCCAACTAATTGCATGACATAGTGCATAGAGACCCAATTCTACATTGATCAAATGATGCCTATGGGATTATCTTTTTAATGTAAAGACATATATAAAAAGATTAAAACAATACCTTGTATCGCTCAAATACGAGTCGCTTCCAGTTGAATTAGGCGCAACACGAGGAGTAGCCTCTTTACCTGAAAGGGACAAAGCTCCTGAACCGTTGAGAAAATCAACATCTTCTTCTGCATCATCATCATCATCCTCATGCTCATCGTCTTCTTCACTATCTTCACTAACCAACTCAGAAAAACTCTTCTTTAACTCCACTTCCTCACCCTCATCGCCAGACTCCTCGTCCGAAGACATAAAGTGACCTCTTGATAAACCTTTCTCACCTCTCTTCAACTCACCACCACTACCAAATTTCTCCACTCCCCTTGAATTTCCCGAACTCGGCCTAAACAAACCTCCACCGCCCTTTTGCCTATTCTCCGTTCCATACCCTTTTGAATCTCTAATACCCATTTTCCTATCTCCACCTCTCTCTCCTTCGAACCGTTCCCTCCCTCTAGAACCCGGTCTTGATTCCCTACTCATTTCCCTATTCTCATTTCCATAGCCTCTAGAATCTCGAAAACCCGTGTTTCTATCCCCACCCTCTCGAAACCCCACACCTTTTCTCTCTCCATCGAACCTTTCCCTCCCTCCTCCAAGACTCGACCTTTTCTCCCTACCCATTTGCCTATTCTCATTTCCATAGCCTCTCGAATCACGAAAACCCGCACCTTTTCCCTCTCCATCGAACCGTTCCCTCCCTCCTCCAAGACTCGAACTTTTTTCCCTATCCACTTGCCTATTCTCATTTCCATACCCTTTCGAATCGCGAAAACCCGTGTTCCTATCACCACCCTCTCGAAAACCCGTACTTCTCTTCTCTCCATCGAACCGTTCCCTCCCTCCTCCAAGACTCGACCTTTCGCCCCTACCCACTCGCCTATTCTCCCTACCATCATCATCCCTAACAACATTACCCCTTTTACCCCTACCCTTATTACTATCGTCTTCGTCGCTACTATATAAACTAGTATTAAATGAATTTGGTCTCAACCCACTTACCCAATCACTTAAATCAGCCTCATCGTCGATCAAGCTCTTTGAAGAAATCGAAGAAGAGGCCCTGTTGGGTTTTATTCGGGTGGAGAAAAGACGAGAGAAGTTGAGATTTTGAGAGAATATTGGGATGGTTCTAAGGGTTTTGAGAGTAGGGTTTAGTTTCATGGTGAAGAAGAGATGGTGGTGGGTTGTTGCCATGTGTGGGTTTAGAGAGAGACAGAGCTTAGGGAGGAGCTTCACTGGCATGCTTGGCATAGAGAGAGAGAGAGAGATGGAGGGATAGGGTTTTAGTTAAACCTCTTGTAATTTGTGAGTTTATATGAGTAAAAGTATAGCTAGTTTGGATTAAGAGAGAAAAATTAAATGTTTTTCATGATAAAACATTACTAATGACTAGGCATTGTTTAAGGAGACATGCCATTTGTTTTAATATTTTTTTATGTTAATTTCTGAATAACAGTTTGATAATTTAATTTAATTTAATCAAATATATAAATTTGTTAAAACAATAATATTTATGGTATAAATGCAATAATATTTGTATTAGACGTCAACTTAAACCAGGTTTTCGCACTCATTAGCAAAATTGGATTTTCAAACCAAAAGAACAACGGAGGCTAATCATATGATTTGATAAAATAGATGATAGGTCCCGATAATCTACCAGATCAGCAGTTAGTGGTGTAATTCTCGTTTCAAAATGTTTAATAAAATTTATTTTAAGTATGACAACAACGTATTATCCTTAATTATAACTAACATAGTAGGGTTACATGTATCCATCTACCTCGCATATTTGTTAGTCCATCCATCCTAATAGTTTATTTAGGTTTTTCACGAATATAGATAAATATCGGTTATAGTTAATTGTATTAATAAATATGTTTATCAATTTTTAAAAATATAATTCAATAGTAGTAATGATATTCATGATTTGCAAATAACAATAGTCAATGTTATATTTGGAACAAAAAAATCATAAAGACAAAGAGACTATTAATTTGGGATGGAATCAAAAAATCAATCAAATTTATCAATTCAAGGATTTAACTTTGTTAAAAGAAGAATGTCTACCCCAACTTAACATTATGTTTAATTATCATCACACATAATCAAACATATCAATAAAATTTCATATTACCTATATTTAATAAGGCGGGATAAGGGATTTGGTATGAAATACTGTATATTGTAGTTGTTCTGCACCCGTTACATCAACCATTTAGTTAAACCTAACACATTTTATACTTTTTAAGAAATCGTTTACATTTACACAAAATTCCAGCTTTCTTATTAATTTAATTATAATAATCCTACATTATTAGTTTTTTTTATTATCTTTTAATAATCCTAACAATATTACAACCATAAAAATGTAGACCCCATGATAGTTTTTTATCATTATACTCCATCCGTTCCTAAACAAATATCCTCTACGAAAATACATGCAACTTTGACCATCAAAATTTTCATATCAAAATTACCGAAATGAAAAAATTGAAAATTTCATCATATAGTTCTAACCATAAACTACGTGATTACTGAAATAATTTTTTCCGGCAATCTAAATATGAAAAAATTATCGGTTAAAATTGTACATAATTTCATAAGTGACATTTGTTTAGAGCCAGAGGGAGTATTAATCTAGGAAATCATATACATTCATCATGTATGAGGTGAATTTTGTGTTTCCTTAAATTTAGAAAATTTATAGGGTTTATGATACATGCCACTTTTTATACCATAATTATCAAATTTTAGGAAAAAATATGTTTTGAAAACCAGATGTGGATGCTCCGACTATTTCATATTTTTTCTTATCAAAAAGTTGCTTAGAAAAAAAAAGTGACCTGTTTCAAGATACTTAATTAATTGTAGTGTTTGACATAACCTTAGTTGTTTTACTTATAAGTAGCTTATTATTATTATGTTTATTTTTTCTCATCACTCAGCAATGGTTCTAGTGGTCGTGGAGGTGTTTTAAGGGATTATAATGGTTTGCTTATCTTTGCTTTCTCATGTCATATGCGTTTTCATTCAAATACATATGCTGAGTGAGTTAATGGCGGTCAAATATGTTTTGTTAATTTGTTATAGTTTAGGTTTCACTGGAGTCATTATGAACTGATAGTAAACTGGTGGAACAATAATACTAGTCCAGGTGTTAAATATAATGTACTTTTGGGAAGATATTATATATTTCATGGATTTAGTGTGTTTTAATTTTTCTCATGTCTTTATAGAGCAGAACCAAGTGGAGATGGTTGGCCAAAGCAAGGATCTGGTGGATTAAATGATACTATATTCAGAGCAATGGACTTGGAAAGATATATATATATATTTCCAAGTCCATTGCTCTGAATATAGTATCATTTAATCCACCAGATATATTTGGTGTTTATTGGCTTAGATAGAAAAGAAACTTCATGCTTGAGGGGCAGCTATTTCACCATTTAAATTTTAATTCAAAGGCATGTGATCTAAAAGGATGAGGTCATAAAACTATTTGATAGTTAAGAGTGATTTACGCTTCGACAGTCCCTATTTGGGACTTTGGTAATAAGCTAATGATGATTGGTTATTTGGACTTATTTCATACTTTCGAGGAAGACCTTGGTCTGAGAAGGTTTTTACTAATGTTTGAATGGCTTTAAAATTTCAGGTTTTTGGGCAAATGAAAGAGAATTATATTTTTTTAAGAGAAAAAATACGTTTCGTGTGTATTAACAATGGTTAACGATTTAGTTACTGCACTATCAATTTTAACAATTGAGTTACCAAACTATGAAATTTCGTCCAATTAAGGGACTAACAACATAAATCGACGAAATTGCAGTCACTATATCTCACATTTTGGGATCTATCTTTGACAAATCCTTATAGAATTAAACTCACTATGTGATAGGTAAGACAATGTGAGTGAAATTTCATCACTATGTTTAGCGGTAGGTCCAAATTTCGTAGTTTGGTATCCCAATTGTTAAAATTGGTAGTAAAGTAACTAAATCGTTAAACATCGGTAATAGAGTACACTAAACGTATTTTATCCCATTTTTCAAGTATCAATGAAGCGTTTTTGAAGCGTTTTTTGTTATAGAAGGATATACTGGATATGATTTCAGATATTGCTCATTTTATTGGACACTTGTTATTGTATTTTTGATCATATAGTTTAAGTTGCAAAAAAGGTTTTTGGCTGCTACATTTGTTATTTGTGCATTGTCGGATTCAATTTCATTTTGCTCTTTAACCTTGAGACTAATATCAAATTGATTCAAGAGTGTGGACATATAAGAATAGCGGCCATAAATAGTAGAATTAAGGCCATCGAAACAAAGTGGAATTGAACTTGAGAATGTTCAGGTTTCAATTGTTACATTTTTTTGCCATGGTTTTGCAACTTTAGGCTTTTCGCCTTTGTTGTGTATACAGCTTAATTTATGATTTTTTTAGTGGAAGTTTGTTATAAGCCAACATGAAGGTTCTTATTTCATGTTTTAAGACTTTTTTATCATTAATAAAATTGGCCTGTTAAACAAAAATGTTTACTTTTTCTCAACTTATAAGTGACTCACTAAACCCATTTTTGAGGCACTCCAACAACAAGTGTAATTGCTAACCCGACCTAGGTGAAAAGATAAAACATATCTGATTATTGTTTTGGTTCGAAAATAAAATTATTAATCATACTACGGAAAACATAATGGAGTTAATTATGAACTTATGCTGTCAGATTTGGAAGACGAGAGACAAAATGATTTTTGATAACGAAAAGCTAAAACCCATGCAAGTAATTACCAAGACGATGAACATGTATAGAGACTTCGTTACGGACTGCTATGTCTGAAGGAAAATGCGAGCTTGGGTTCAGAGAATATTTCTTAAAAATGGGAAAAACTGCCAAAAAGCTTAATTAAAGTTAATATTGATGCGGTCTTCACATGCCATGATCATAGCGGCGCGGATGGAGTTATTGTTCGTAATTATCTAGGCAAAATTTACGATTTATGGAGCGGTGGTTTTGTAGCAAATTCTCTGCTTATGGCAGAGAGTATGACTATTCGTATAGCATGTTCTCGTGCTAAGTGTATGCAATGGGATAATGTAATTTTTCAAACGTATTGCAAACTTTTAGCAAAATATTGTTCGGATGATCCGAACGATCCTAGAAGATATTAGCGAAATTCGAGTTAGTTTTGCTTGGAAGTTCGTTTGGTGTCCAAGATCGACAAACAGTGTTGCCCACTATTTAGCTAAATTAGTAATAGATAATGTAAGTTACGTTAGTTTCGTGATTTTGTCTGACCAGTTGTGGTCTGTTATTTTGAAAGACTCGTTTTAATATAATATAATCTCTATTTTCAAAAAAATAAAATAAAATAGGATTGAAATTTCCCATCATCGTGCATACTAGGAATATCTCTTAATTTGATGAGAAATAAAAAAGAATATCGAAAATTTGAGTGTCAAAAATTGAAGTAGCGACTTACGAGATAACAGAAAAAAAAACAACGATTCGCTATGTTTGATTTTGGGTCATAAGATTCCGAGAAAAATACTTTTAAAAGTGAAGACACTTATTTAACCACAAACAATGCAGTGTGTATTATTTTAAAATGGTCACACCAAACCACTTTTGAAATTTTGGTCGGCTCATCAGACCTTTAAACAATAGACGACCCACTGCTAGTGTTTTTATGTGAATTAGATTCACCATACCAAATATAAGGAGATTTCCTCAAAAGATATAAGAAGATTGGATTTAATAAATGAGTAAAGCAGTACATGATTTAAATAAACACAATTGTTTTCAAATGTAAAAAAAAAACAAAAAAACTTTGTTTCAAATGTACTCTACTAATTTCCCCAACAAATATCTAGTCCCAGACCCGTACATATCCATTATTTTCTACTCCTACATTATTAGAGCAAGCACATCAACCTATTTATTGATCACTTTTAGCTAAATTTTATAGATTTTGTCTTAAAATTCATGTTTCATCATGCTAGTTATATACTAGATAAAATTAGCTAGTGTTAGTTTTGCTAACTAAATAAGAAGACAAGTTGTCTTAGCTATCAATTTTATTGTGAGTCCAATTTTCCCATTAATTACTTCTATTTCTCTTATATCTCTTATCAATTTAGAAATAGTAAAATAAAATAAAATAAAAAATAGTATTTAATCTTAATAGATAGCTTGATAAAGAGCCTAACTTTTTGTCAAAATACAAAATGGGTAGTTAAAGTTGGAAAAGTGAGATTTTTATGTTAATTTTATTGAGCGGAAACCATAGCGTGGTTGTTTACTTATTCAACTCATAAAGAAAGACGTTTGTTATCCTCTATTATACTACGTAAATATATGTGTAAATTAAAAACAAAATATATTAAAATTATTGAATAAAATATATTGAACGTAATTCCTATAGTTTAAAAATCATATGATTATCTTTTAAATATATTTTATGACAATTGACTTCGCAATAATTTTCAATCAATTAATATTGCACATAATTTGGTTGATAACAATGAAACGGTATTAATGTTTTTGATATTTTCAATATACTATCGAACCTCCCCCAATGGGCCAATAATAGTGGTAAAGTAAAACTGGTGTAGTATTTAATTAGTACTACTTCCAATCCTATTAAACTCACACACAAGTACACAACAAACATCAACTTACACTCCCCCAATCTATGGCACATGCAATCCCTCTCATCCTCCTCCTCACCTAAGTAAAAAATACATTTAAGTGTACTTTATGTTTTTACATGAACTATCATAATATTTATAATTTAGTTACTATCGTTAAATTAGTTTGATGTAATTTAGTTTTAATTTTCATTTTGCTCAAATTGTTTGTAAGTTGAATAAATTTTACCCTTAATTTTTTAAAATATCTTATTTTAGTATAAATTCAAAAATATATAATTATATCATATATATATATATATATATATGTATGTATATGTATAATACACAAACACACACATATATATACATGTCATATTAATGTATGTATAAAAATATATATAATATAATGTATGTATACATATTATTGTAAATAATGTAAATTATATATGATGTTTGTGTATAAAAATAAATTATAAATACTTAACAAATATATTCTATTTACAAAAAATAATACTCTTTGAAAAAAATAACAATTTTCTTGTCCTTTTTTCATGAAAGTATTCAAATAATGATGTGTACTCAAATAATTTTGCTCAAATGTCATAAATCTAAAACTTACTTTATTTTCGTTTTAGAAAAAGTGTAAAAAAAATTATAATTTTTTTTATTTTAGAAAAAAAGTTAAAGAAAATCTAGTCAAATAATATATTTTTTAAACTGACATACTTTATTATGTATGTATATGTATGTGTTTTAGTAGAAACATTGTAAATTGCAATGTTTCGAAAAGACATGATTAAATTTATACAAATTATAAAAAATATGATTAAAATGAAAATTGAAATTAAATTTCATCTAACTAAATTAACGTTAGCACCTGAATTGTGAATATTATTATAGTTCAGGACGTCAATTGTTAACTTTGATAGTCTAGTACCTAAATCGTTAAAAAACATATAGTTCAATACAGTAAATGTATTTTTTTCCCCTCAACTATCACCAAAATGAAATTCTTTCAAAAATTAGTTATATAGTTTCACATTTCAACTTAACAAACTTTTCATAATTTTATTTTCAGCAATTTAAAGTTTTGAACAATACTCCTTCAATTTCGTTTCCATTTAATTATCATTTACGAAATTACGTGCGATTTTGACCGTTTATAACATGTATCAAAATTGTCGAAATGCATTTTTTTTAAATCTAATCATAAAATTTAATATTTGAACTATATGATCAACTTTTGAAAATTTTTATTCCGACAATTTTAATACAAGTTCTTAAGCGGTCAAAATTACACGTAGTTTCGTAATAAATAATTAAATAGGAACGAAATAAGTAGTTTTTTTTAATATCAAAATTGTAAATAATTTCATATGCTACCATAAAAAAGTAAACATAGTCATTAATGTTTGATATTTTGCATTTTTTAGTTTACTTTAATTAGGAAACTATATCCGTAATTTTCCTTTTAGGCTCTGTTTGTTTCGTAGTAAAATATTTACGGAGGGAAAATATTTCTCGGCTAAAGTTTTACGGTGCAAACTTTTGTTTGCATTTTATTTACGGGTGTTTGGTTCGTCAAAGGTTTCCCATGGGAATTCTATTGAAATTCAAAAATCTATTAGTTATTTAAATTAGACAAATTCGATGTATAAATAAATAAACATTATTCATACTTTAAACAAAATATTTTAAGATGAAAAATATCAAAAATTAACTAAAAGTCACAAAAATTAACTAAAAGTCACAAAAATGAATAAGTTCGTGAAAGTTTAAAAACATTAGTGATTAAAATCACAATTATTTTGACGGGAAAAAAGCTAAAAGTTCGTCTATTTTTCTGAAAGGAACTTCGTCAACATGTATAGAAAATTTAACTTAAACACATATTTTATTTCATATACGTCACTTATAATAACTTATAATTTTTCAACATATAAACTCATAAAATTATAAGTATAGAAGATATTATTGACTTTTTTTAGCTTTTTCAAATTTTCTTGGGTTTTTAGATTTTTCGGATTTTTTTGTTTTTTGTTTTTTGTTTTTTGTTTTTTGTTTTTTGTTTTATTTTTTCCATTTTTTTGTTATTTTTTAGATTTTTTCCTATTTATTTATATTTTTATTGGTTAATTAGATTTTAGCTTTTTCAAATTTTCTTGGGTTTTTTAGATTTTTCGGTTTTTTTTCCTTTCCATTTTTGTTATTTTTTAGAATTTTTCGTGTTTTTTCCTTTTTTTTATTGGTTAGTAGATATAATTGGACTAATTATTAAATAATTTTGAAAGAATAGACCTATAATTAATAATAGTTATAATACTAGTATTAGAAAGAATATAGAGAGAGGCTCCGTAAACCGTTTACAACTTTATTTGCGGGGTAATCATTTCCCACAATTTTACTGAATATGTGGGAAAAGTTTTCCAAAAAAAAATGTTTTACGTTAAACCAATCATCCGGAAAATATATTTTACCCGTAAATGTTTGTTTACCTCATTTTACAACAAAACAAACAGAGTTTTAGTTTACTAAGGAACGTATGTCCGTAATTTTTAACACGAGCTATTCTTATCATCGTACTAAAAAGTAAAAGCTCATGTTTGATATCTAACTAAATTTAATTATCATATATTTGTCTGTTATCGATTAATTAATTGTCTACAAACTGGGTAGTTAAACTTGACCTTATCGAGTTTTTATAGGATCGTTATCCAATCATCTTCAACTAATTATGCTGTTAAGAACTTTCACATT
This sequence comes from Primula vulgaris, assembly GCA_963920805.1. NCBI lineage: Eukaryota > Viridiplantae > Streptophyta > Magnoliopsida > Ericales > Primulaceae > Primula > Primula vulgaris. Next base: position 36,396,884 of record OY987212.1, on the reverse strand, counting down.
GACCAATTTGACCATGTCAAACAAAATAGATTTTTTTTATCTGAAATTACTAAAATTAAGTACTCTCAAGCTATTGATAGTTCATATATTTCAGACATCATATTCAAAAAATAATCAGAAGAGCCATCTAAAATCAGTAACGTTATAAAATCAGACTAACTCAATCAGACTGATTATTAGACAGTCATTTATATAATTTTTAGAATTCTTTTGACACCCAACCAAAACAAAAATAAAATCTCAAATATAATATTTATGGAACTCTGGTTGATACTACCCTAAACTTAAATATTAATTAAAAATATTTTAAAAAATAATGATTTTAATATATTTTATTTGACTATTTAACAAAATAAAACCTCAAATATAATATTTATGCAACCCTAGTTGATACTACCATAAACTTAAATATTAATTAAAAATATTTAAAATTTTGATGATTTTAATATATTTTATTTGACGATTCAACAAAATAAAAACGCAAATATAATATTATAGAACCCTATTTGAGATTAACATAAACTTAAATATTAATTAAAAATATTAAATATATGGCCGAATAACATACTCTTAAATTTCGGGGTGAAAATAAAATTCTAAATTTACATGAAGGACTGGTGTGTTGAAAGTCTGATTGAGTTTATCTGACTCATTATTATTATTGATCTAAAATTAGTAAAAAAGGATTAGTATAGATCCATAAACGAGACAACACTAATGATCACAAATTCTTCATTTCCCCTCACAAATGATTTAAATTCCGTTTTGTTGAACGATGTTCTTCAATTCGATTATTTTAATGATAACAAAAATTGTAAAACATGATAAAAGCTCGTTTTGTGTACTAATCTTTTATCGAGTGTATTAAAGGTTCAAAATGATATATTGCGTAATTACAAAGCCAATGGTTCAAGCGTAATCTAAATCGGATTTGAAACGAACTAGTTACGGGATTTCAAAGTTTGTCGAGAAAACCGAAAACAAGCCCAGAACAAAAACGACTGCTTAAACGATCGATCATTTCAGAGAAATTTTCTTCCAGTGAGCTCAACGCAAAAACGACCGATCGCAGGCTTAAAACGACCGATCGTTTTAAGTATGTTTTCTTCCAGTGAGCAAAGAACAAAAACGACCGATCGTCAGAATCAACGACCGATCGTTTCAGTGCTATTTTCTTCCAGTGAGCAAAGAACAAAAACGACCGATCGTCAGAATCAACGACCGATCGTTTCAGTGCTATTTTCTTCCAGTGAGCCAAGATGAAAGTCGACCGATCGTTTTACAGAAACGACCGATCGTTTCTGTAAAATTTCAAAATCCAGCTTTTAAGCCATTCCTGAAAATGGGGCGAACCACTGCATTAACCAGCATTCAATTCAGCCAACAACTGTAACGGTCTGAAATTAATTGCTGCATCTTTTCACCCTACAAAAGAGGTCCAAAACCTTCAAGGAAGATTATCCAAGCATCCAAAACTTTATTAAGCAAATACTTCTAAGAAATCCTTCAAGCTTATACTTCCAACTTCTCACTTATTATTCATAAATTATTCTCGATTATATTCTCATTGTAATCTTATAAATATCGAGATAATATTTGTTAGTGAGTGATTCGAAATCAAACTTGTAAAAGAGTATTTTATAAACTCATTAGTGAGCGAGTGAATTGGGTAGAGGCTTTTAAGCAAGTGTAGCTTAAAAGCTCTAGGTCATTTATTCGGGATACTCATATAGTGAGGGGGAGCGTAATCGGTTGATTAAGCTCGTTAAGGTGTAACCTTGAAACGAAGATTTTTAGTGAAACACTCGGTAGTGAAAATACCGAGGAGAGGACGTAGGCGCGGTTTGCCGAACCTCTATAAATCTTGCGTTATTTCTTTCCCTAAACTTTTACTTTACGTATTTATTTATCGCTTATATTTATTGCTTGTTTATATTATTTAGCGTTAATTTGGTAACGAAAAAGTTTAGGTTATAAAATCTACTAATTAACTTAGTTAAATACCCATAGATTTAATTCCGCGAAAAACGTACGAAAACCTTATTCACCCCCCCTCTAAGGTTTAGACTCCTACGGACCAACAATTGGTATCAGAGCTTAGCTATTTTATTTACAAAAATCTAACGATTTTATAGTTTAAAGATCCGCTATGTCTTCATACGCCGACTCTAAATCCATAACTAGGCCCCCATTCTTTGACGGCACTAACTATCCCTATTGGAGAGACCTAATGAAAATTTTTCTATGTGGTTATGAAATAGATCAATGGATAAGTATTAGCAAAGGCTATAGAACGCCTAGGAGAAATGGAGAAGATAAACTTGTAGAGGAACTAGATACCGATGAACGCCTTGCGTTTTCCCTAAATTGTAGGGCCATGACCTCTATCACTTGTGCGCTCTCGCCTAGTGAGTATGATAAGATTTCCGGTTGTGACACCGCTAAGCAAATGTGGGATAAGCTAGCTATTATGCACGAAGGAACTAGTCAAGTTAAAGACTCTAAAATTAGCATGCTTATTCATGATTATGAATTATTTAAAGTCGATGATGACGAGTCTATTGCTTCCATGTATACTCGTTTTACAAAGATTACTAATGATCTTAAAAGACTTGAAAAGGTATATTCTAGCAAGGAGATGGTGACAAAAATCCTACGAAGTCTTCCGAGGAAATGGGAATCGAAAGTGTCGGCTATACAAGAAGCCAAGGACATGAACACACTTTCTCTCGACAACCTCATAGGATCCTTGAGAACCCATGAGCTAGATATGATGACTCGAAAACATGAGGATGACTCGAAAAAGAAGAAAGGCATCGCCTTCAAAAGCACAACAAATGACGATAGCGACAACGATTCCTCTAGCGAGGATGATGAAATGGCACTCTTCGCCAAACGCTACAACAAATTCCTAAGTTGGAAAAAGAAGGGTGGACAACGATTCCGGAAAAAGGAGTATAAAGGAGAGCCTTCCGACAAATCGAACAAGAAGGACGAAATCATTTGCTATAAATGCCACAAGCCCGGCCATATGCAAAACGAATGTCCCTTGAAGAAAAAGGACAAGTTCGGAAAGAAAAAAGAATACAAGAAGGCATTCTTGGCCGCATGGGGGAGCGATGATTGTTGAACATAGAGTTCAATAATGATTTTGATTATTACTTTGATTATGCGTTTAATGATTTTACAATTTCGATGATATAATACTTGTCTTGTCCAAAAATAGAAAACGTATATTTCAGGTCGTTAAATGATAGAGCATTCGATAACGAAGCCATAGGTTCAAGCGGAACCAAAATCGGAGCTAAAACGAAGGAGTTATGAGCATTCGAAGTTTTACGGGACCAGGATTACAGTCGACCGATCGACTGGACAAAAACGACCGATCGTTTTTGATCCAATTTCTTCCAGTGAGTCCAGTATAAAAACGACCGATCGTTTTCAGGAAACGACCGATCGTCTGTCTGAAAACGACCGATCATCTGTAGAAAACGACCGATCGTTTTCTACAGATTTCGAAAATAGCTTTTCAGCAATTTCTGGAAAATAGCTGTTAAAACCTTTCAACGGTCATAACCCAGAAAAACAGACTTTGCTGTGATATATACCACCTCAAATCTCTCTCCAAACTCACCAATCATTTACACTAATTATCATCCTTCAATCCCCATATACAAAACCCAAAATATCACCAATTTGGTATATATACTCAAAAGAGGGAAAATTGAAGAAAAAGAGAGTAAAGCTCAACCATCATCATTCTCACCAATTAGCTTAATTAGAAGCAATTAGAATAGTGAGTGTAGTTACATTATTGTAACGAAATTTGTAACGAGTGTTTTATAAACTCATTTGTGAGCGAGTGATCGGGTAGAGGCTTTGTAAGCGAGTTGCTTAAAAGCTCTAGGTCTTTTCATTTCGGGACACTCATAAAGTGAGGGGGAGCTTAATCGGTTGATTAGCTCGATAGGATTTGTAATAATCCGCAAGGAAATTTTTAGTGAAATACTCGGTAGTACCGAGGAGAGGACGTAGGCCGTTTGCCGAACCTCTATAAAATCACGGTGTCATTTTCTTTCCTTGCTTTTACTTTCCGCAAATATATTATTGCTTAGTTTATTGCTTGCGTTTATATTTTCTAGCATTTCATTAAAGTTATTAAACGCTTAAGTTTAGAATTTGCATAAGTTGGGTGTTAGTTGCACTTAGGTTTTAATTAGGCGAAAAGCGCCAAAAACCTTATTCACCCCCCCCCCCCCTCTAAGGTTAGCACACGGGCCAACAATGATGATAGCTCCGATAGCGACAATGAAGAAGTCGCAAACCTATGTCTCATGGCTAGAGACAACGATACCGAGGATGTAAGCTTTCACTCCTCTAACTCTTCTATTTCTAGTGATGATGAAATTGATATAAATGATATGTTAGAATCCTTAGAAAAAGCTAGAGGTAAAAACAAATCCTTTAGAAAATTGTTAATTACTTTACAAGACGAACTAGAGAACTTAGCTATAACAAATGACTCACTCACGTCTAAAAATGCCGAACTTACCTTAGAAAATGATAAGTTAGTTAAAGACCTAAGTTCTTGTAAAGAAAAGGCGGATAGAGCCGAACTCACTCTCTCTAAGTTCACTAAAGGTAGTAAAATGCTAAGCACTATATTAGCTTCTCAACAAGGCGCGTATGATAAAACCGGTGTAGGATACAACCCTCTCTTAGCGTCTAAGCATAAAAATCTATTCACCAAACAAGTGGAGAAAAGTGAAAATAGAACCCCAAGTTACTCCCGTAAGAACAATTCATATAAAAGGAACCTAGTTTATAATCGTTTTGTTAAACCTATCTCGCATATAAAATGTATTACTTGCAACCGTAGTGACCACTATGAGGATTATATATATTGCCCTAATAGGTATAAAGTAAGTAGAAATGATTTGGTTTGGATTCCAAAGGGTCGAGACTCTAACCCTCAAGGACCCAAAAATGGATTAGGGTACCAATGATCGTTTTGTCTTGTAGGTATGCTTGAGATCAAAAATCAACGAGGACAAGTGGTTCCTAGATAGTGGATGCTCAAGACATATGACGGGAGACAAAACAAAATTCACCACTCTTGCACCTAAAGACGGAGGCTTTGTGACCTTCGGGGATAATAGCAAGGGCAAAATCATCGGTATTGGTAGTATCTCTAAACCATCTAATGTCGTTATTGATAATGTATTGCTTGTTGATGGTCTTAAACATAACTTGCTTAGTATTAGTCAACTTTGTGATTTGGGTCACAAAGTCATTTTTGAAAAATCGCATTGCATTATTCATTGTATTTCGGATAATAAAACTATTCTTATGGGTCAAAGACAAAATAATGTCTATATGATTGATTTGAATAGTTCGGTGGATGAGGAAGTCAAATGTCTTGTTACTATCAACGACAATGGTTGGTTGTGGCATAGACGACTTGGTCATGCAAGTCTTGATTTACTTGCTAAACTTTCTAGTAAAGATTTGGTAATATGTTTACCAAAAACTCCTTATATAAAGGACAAACTTTGTCACGCTTGCCAATTAGGCAAACAAACAAAGATTTCTTTTAAGTCTAAAAATATTATATCTACTACTCGTTGTTTGGAGCTCATTCATATGGACTTAGTTGGCCCCTCCCGGACACTTAGTCTTGGCGGGCGTGCATATGCTTTCGTCATGGTTGACGATTTTAGTCGCTTTACGTGGGTCTTGTTTTTAACTCATAAGCATGAAGCATTTAGAGAATTCTCTATTATTTGCAAAAAGCTCCAAACACGAAAGGGTTATATGATCAAAAGTATCCGAACCGATCATGGTAAGGAATTTGAGAATACTCCATTTCAAACTTATTGTGATGAAAATGGTATTGATCATAATTTTTCGGCTCCTCGTACGCCCCAACAAAATGGGGTAGTAGAGAGAAAGAATAGAACCCTAGAGGAAATGGCACGGACCATGCTTTGCGAAAATAATTTGCCAAAGTATTTTTGGGCCGAAGCCGTAAATTCCGCTTGTTATATTTTAAATAGAGCCTTAATTAGGCCCATATTAAAAAAGACACCTTACGAATTATGGAATGAGCGAAAGCCCAATATTTCTCATTTACGTGCATTTGGTTGTAAATGCTATGTTCATAATAATGGTAAGGATAATCTAGGAAAATTCGATGCTAAGTCCGACGAAGGAATTTTCGTTGGATATGCTATATCGAGTAAAGCTTATCGTATTTTTAATAAAAGAACTTTATTGGTGGAAGAGTCGGTACATGTCTCGTTTGATGAGAATTTACCGATGTTTGATAAACCTTTAATTGTTCATAATATTAATGATGATATTTTTCATAATGCATCTTCTTCCAATCATATTGCATCTAGCTTAGAGTCTACGCCTAGAATAGAGGTTGAACCCGTAGTTGATGAAGTCACTATAGATGTACTTCAAAAGGACTTAGAATCTAGTGTAAACATTCATGAGGATTTGCCTCAAGAATGGCGATATGCCAATCACCATCCGCAAGATTTAATTTTGGGTAACCTGGGAGAAAGAGTGCATACACGTTCTTCTTTAAGAAATATAGTTAATCATTTTGCATTCTTGTCTCAATTAGAGCCCAAGAACATTCATGAAGCGGAACTCGATGAGAGTTGGGTATTAGCTATGCATGACGAATTAAATCAATTCGAGCGTAGCAACGTATGGACCTTAGTACCTAGACCGCGTGAGAAAACCATTATAGGTACGAAATGGATATTTCGTAATAAGATGGATGAATCCGGGGTAGTTATTAGAAATAAGGCTAGACTAGTAGCTCAAGGGTATAATCAAGAAGAGGGCATCGATTTCGATGAAACTTACGCACCCGTAGCAAGACTAGAAGCCATTAGAATGTTGCTTGCTTATGCTTCTTTTAAACGTTTTAAATTATTTCAAATGGATGTTAAAAGCGCTTTTTTAAACGGCTTTATTAATGAGGAAGTTTATGTAAAACAACCACCCGGTTTTGAAAATCACGAGTTTCCTAATCATGTGTACAAACTTCGAAAAGCACTTTATGGTTTAAAACAAGCACCCCGGGCTTGGTATGAAAGACTTAGTAAATTTTTGATCAAAAAGGGTTTTTCTCGTGGTACTTTAGACACTACTCTTTTTATTAAAAAGGATGGAAAAGATATGCTTTTAATTCAAATTTATGTTGATGATATTATATTCGGTGCTACTAATGCTCGCATGTGCGAGGAGTTTTCTAAGTGTATGCAAGGTGAATTCGAGATGAGCATGATGGGTGAACTCACATACTTTCTTGGATTGCAAATCAAACAAACAAAGGACGGGATTTTCGTCAATCAAGCCAAATACACGAGGGACTTGCTCAAACGATTCAACATGAGCGATGCAAAGCCGCTAGGAACTCCGATGAGTCCGGCAACAAAATTAGACAAGGATGAATCGGGTAAAAGCGTGGATCAAAAGCTTTATAGAGGTATGATTGGATCCCTCTTATATTTAACCGCAAGTAGACCCGATATCATGTTTAGTGTTTGCTTGTGTGCTAGGTATCAATCTTGCCCTAAGGAATCGCATGTTATAGCCGTTAAGCGCATTTTTAGATATCTTGTAGGTACTTGCAATTTAGGATTGTTTTATCCTCATGATACTTCTTTCGAATTGCTTGGCTATTCCGACGCCGACTTTGCCGGTTGTCGATTAGATAGAAAGAGTACTAGTGGCACTTGCCATTTCTTAGGAAACGCTTTAGTTTCTTGGCATAGCAAGAAACAAAACTCGGTTGCGCTTTCCACGGCGGAGGCGGAATACGTCGCCGCGGGTAGTTGTTGCGCACAAATCCTTTGGATGCGTCAACAACTAAACGACTTTGAATTATCTTTTAATAGTGTACCTATATTGTGTGATAATACTAGTGCTATAAACCTTTCGAAAAATCCGATCCAACACTCTCGCACTAAACATATAAATTTACGTCATCACTTTTTACGGGATCATGTCCAAAAAGGGGATATTACTCTTGAATATATAAGTACGGATAGGCAATTAGCCGATATTTTCACAAAACCCCTTAATGAGGAACAATTTTGCTTTATTCGACGAGAGTTAGGCATGTTTGATGTGTGAAATATACATATATTTGATTAATTTCATATATTTCAGTATTTTTGCTATTGTTTATTGCCAAATCTGTGTCGAAATGTGCCAAAATTTTCTGTTCTGTACCTCATTTACAGTCGATCGATCGTCAGATAAAACGACCGATCGTTTTGCTACAGACGACCGATCGTTCCACAAAACGACCGATCGTTTTTTAGTCTTACTCTCTGGAAGAATTCAGATCTTTTTCGATCGATCGTATCACAAAAACGACCGATCGTTTTTGTGATTTTCAGTGTTAAAACTCCTTTCAAAACCCTAATTTCATCACACTCTTCAAAATTCTCTCTCTCAATTTCGCCTCCTCCTCCAAAATCACCCATATTTTCCATTTTCACTATGGTTCGCACCAAACAATCTAAGCAACCCCATCTCGTTGATGAACCCGAGGATGAGTACGTGCCTCCACCCACTCGGCCCCGTATTCCTCGCGGTCGCCGAACCGGCTCTTCCTCCACCGCTCCACCATCGGGCCCCGGTGCCTCTTCCGGCCCTCTTCCGCCTCTCTATCCGGCTACTATAGCCAAAAGAGGTATATTGTCAAATTTTACTCTCAATATGTCTCTATTCACGGAACGCTTTCCATTTGTTATGCAAAGCCTAAGCTTTCAAAATCTCAAAACCATTCTAACCCTCAAAGAGCCATTTTTCATCGAAAATGTTTATGAATTCTATTACAACCTCGCTCTTGATAGGGATGATGGCGCACTTCGCTTGCGTTCATCATTTAACGGACAACCTTTCGTTTACGGTTTAGATCGTCTACGAAATTTATTACGCCTAGGAAACGATGGCATTTATGAGTCCAATGAAGAAATGTGTGAATTTCTCGAGATCGATCACTTTAACGATCTCAAAGATGAAATTTTTCATCCCCTCCATAATAATCGCTCCAACAAGGCTCATGGCCTTCTTTTCAAATATAAAATGGCCTACCATATTCTATCTCATATCGTCCTACCTCATGCCTCAAATTTCACCGATGTTACGAATGAGTACATCTTTCTCTTAGGTTGCATCCATCGCCAAGTCAAGATTGACTTCGCGACTCTCATATTCCTTAAGATGGATTCGCTCAAAACGAAATCCAAGAATGGGCTACCTTACGGTGCCTTGATTTCGGCCATCTTAAAGGACCTTAATCTCGTTCCCGGTGGAACGTTGTTCAAGAATAAGGACAAACATGTTTGGGATACTTCCTACCTTTCTCAAATGTCCATTAAATTCAATAATACCGACAAGTCCATATCTTGGTCCGGTAAGCGGGTGTCCGGCCCCGATTATACCCCTCTTTCCCCCGAAGAGGAAGAGTATGTCGGCCCCAAGGCCACACCGCGTGCTTCTAATGAGGACGTCGCTATATCCTCCGATTCCATTCCCCCCGTCGATATCCCTACATCCTCTCGTCCCTCTCGACGACAAGGAAAAGCTCAAGTAGGATCTTCTTCTCGTATCCCGCGCTCCGACAAGTTCTACGACTCTCTCTACATCAACCAATACCATAATGCGCAAACGACTCGTCGCATGTTTCGATTTTTGAACCCGGGACAAGAAGAGCTAGACCGACTTGATCGTGAAAGCGCCGAGCAAAGGGGACAATTTCATGAATTCTTTCCCAATGACGACGACGACGACGAAGATGATGCGACTTCCCACCGCGACTAGGCGGATATTTTTTCATGTTTTTTGATGATGTCAAAGGGGGAGAAGTACCTCTCTATATTGTTTTTCTCTTTGCATTGTATTTCTATTTCCTTTGAGTTGAACAAGTTGTTTTTGATGTAATAAGTAGGAAACGGTTTTACTTGATTATTATGATGCGTTTCTTCTTACATTTGCTCTTGTTTATATGGCATTGTGTGATTGCGATTTTAACTATGCGTTTGGATCTTATTTGATATTATTGCATTGTGTGCGCATAGTTTGCTTGTTGATTGGATTATATATATTGTTTTTCTTTTGTGGCGGTTGACCATTTTTAGGCAAAACTATGGCCAAATTTTCGCTTGCATATAGATCTTCATAATCCCTAATCGTTTAGCTTGTTTTTACGTCGTTTTAAAATCGGATGTTATGACATTTACTTGCTTTTTCTCTAAAAACTTTTATCCAAGTAAAGCGTCATCTAAACATTTCGATTATACTTGTTTAAACAAAAAGAGCTTATAGTATGTTGAAGTCAATATTTTGTCATCATCAAAAAGGGAGAGATTGTTGAACGATGTTCTTCAATTCGATTATTTTAATGATAACAAAAATTGTAAAACATGATAAAAGCTCGTTTTGTGTACTAATCTTTTATCGAGTGTATTAAAGGTTCAAAATGATATATTGCGTAATTACAAATCCAATGGTTCAAGCGTAATCTAAATCGGATTTGAAACGAACTAGTTACGGGATTTCAAAGTTTGTCGAGAAAACCGAAAACAAGCCCAGAACAAAAACGACTGCTTAAACGATCGATCATTTCAGAGAAATTTTCTTCCAGTGAGCTCAACGCAAAAACGACCGATCGCAGGCTTAAAACGACCGATCGTTTTAAGTATGTTTTCTTCCAGTGAGCAAAGAACAAAAACGACCGATCGTCAGAATCAACGACCGATCGTTTCAGTGCTATTTTCTTCCAGTGAGCAAAGAACAAAAACGACCGATCGTCAGAATCAACGACCGATCGTTTCAGTGCTATTTTCTTCCAGTGAGCCAAGATGAAAGTCGACCGATCGTTTTACAGAAACGACCGATCGTTTCTGTAAAATTTCAAAATCCAGCTTTTAAGCCATTCCTGAAAATGGGGCGAACCACTGCATTAACCAGCATTCAATTCAGCCAACAACTGTAACGGTCTGAAATTAATTGCTACATCTTTTCACCCTACAAAAGAGGTCCAAAACCTTCAAGGAAGATTATCCAAGCATCCAAAACTTTATTAAGCAAATACTTCTAAGAAATCCTTCAAGCTTATACTTCCAACTTCTCACTTATTATTCATAAATTATTCTCGATTATATTCTCATTGTAATCTTATAAATATCGAGATAATATTTGTTAGTGAGTGATTCGAAATCAAACTTGTAAAAGAGTATTTTATAAACTCATTAGTGAGCGAGTGAATTGGGTAGAGGCTTTTAAGCAAGTGTAGCTTAAAAGCTCTAGGTCATTTATTCGGGATACTCATATAGTGAGGGGGAGCGTAATCGGTTGATTAAGCTCGTTAAGGTGTAACCTTGAAACGAAGATTTTTAGTGAAACACTCGGTAGTGAAAATACCGAGGAGAGGACGTAGGCGCGGTTTGCCGAACCTCTATAAATCTTGCGTTATTTCTTTCCCTAAACTTTTACTTTACGTATTTATTTATCGCTTATATTTATTGCTTGTTTATATTATTTAGCGTTAATTTGGTAACGAAAAAGTTTAGGTTATAAAATCTACTAATTAACTTAGTTAAATACCCATAGATTTAATTCCGCGAAAAACGTACGAAAACCTTATTCACCCCCCCTCTAAGGTTTAGACTCCTACGGACCAACACGTTTGATATCGGTTTTTTCTTTCTTTTGATTTTTAGATATTGGATTTTAAAAATCTACTGCTGTTCCAGAATATTCAGTTTTTAGTAAACATATTTTCAGTCTAAAAAAATCTAAAAGTCAAAATGGTTGACTTTTGAAACTAATTTTTTTTAATTTTTGATTTGGACCTAAAATCATTTGTCAGACATTTTACTTTACAACTGATACATACTTACAAGGTTATATTTTACTTAATTCATAATAGTTTTATTAACATTTTAATGTTAAGTATTGACATATCATCGTTTAAATATGTGTTATATGACACATATGCATCTTAAATTTAATAATCACATTAGTTTCGCGTTAAGAATATTATCAATTTTTAATTGATAATTTCTTTTTTATTTTAGTGATCGCTATTCTCATTGGAAGAATTTATACGAGATAATAATGTTAACTATGAGCCGTATTTGTCACGTCAACAGTTATAAACATTAAAAACATTGTTAATTTTAATAATTTTTTTAACATATATAAATATAACAAATAATTTAACGTAACTAATAAAGATAAAAAAATGAATTAATAAATAATTATTTTACTTAGCAACTATTGAAGATGTACTAAACTAGAATTACATTTAGTTTATTTATTATAAAAAAACAAAAAAGAATATAGTGGGGTAAAGTAAAGGGGTGTAGTATTTAGTATTTACTTTCACTCCTATTAAACTCACTCACACAAATCATCATCTTCCCCACTCCCTCTCTCTTCCATGGAAGGACATGCATTCTCTCTCTTCCTTCTCTCTCTACTCTCTCTCTTCACCATCTCTACTTCTCTCGATTTCCAACCCTTAACCATCAACTCTCTCCCTTCCCCATCACCACTCTCTCAACAAACTCAACAAAACTCACAATTCACAACAAAAACAACCAAATATGAAACACAAGAACCCATTTCACCAAATACCCTCTCTCTATACCTCCACCACCTTGACTCTCTCTCTCAAATCTCCTCTCCCTCCTCCCTCTTCTCCCTCCGCCTTCTCCGCGATAAAACCCGTGTCTCTGACATTGAAAAAAGAGTTCAAAACATAGTATCCAACAACCAATGGGGTGCAAATGCAGTGCGTAAGGGCAAGAGGGACTTTTCGAGCTCTGTATCGTCGGGTTTGAGCTTAGGGAGCGGGGAGTATTTCACCAGGATTGGGTTCGGGACGCCTGCTAAGTACTTGTACGTGGTGTTGGATACGGGGAGCGATGTTGTCTGGATACAATGCAAGCCTTGTAAAAAGTGTTATTCGCAATCTGATTTAATTTTTGATCCAAAGGGGTCGAAGACTTACGGGAGGCTTGGGTGTGCGTCGACGCTTTGTCGTCGGCTCGAGTATAATGGGTGTAACAAGAAGACTAATACTTGCCAATACCAGGTACGGGTTTTTTGTGTTTTTTTTAATTGAAATTCTGTTCGGTTAATTGGGTTTTTGTAAATTGTTTCGATTTTCTTGTTTAGAGTACCTTTTATTATCAATTTTTTCCTAGTATTTTGTACCTTGTATTTGAATTTTATTTTGTTTTGAACTTTACCATTCAATTCTGGATGAAAAGGATGTTTTCCTTTCATAGTTGGGTTGGAAAGTTAAAATTTCAAAAAAATAGGAATCCAAGTAATAATCAGAAAATTTAACAATGTACGGTTTTATTTTGTGTTTTATTTGTTGGGATTCTGTTTGGTATACTAATTTTAATTGACTTGATTGAGAAAATTGGAGTAATAAGGTAGAGACTGGAGACATTCTGGCCGCATTTTGATAAATAATATTATTTTTATGTGTTTTGATTGAAATATTTAAAAATTCAACATTTATCAAAATAATTGTTTCGGCTTTTTGATAAATAATATTTTTATATGTGTTCCCCTTTTAAAGATTTTTAAAAGATTCTGTTTCTGGTTTGATAGAATCCCTAATTTATTTGGCTTTTTTTTTTCTTCTGATTTATGAATATATGTGGTCAGGTTTAGAAAAAAAATGGTTTTAATTGATGTAAATGGCTACACGTCATGCCATTTATTTAGGGCCAGTTGGTATGTTTTTATAGTTAATGACAATTATGTCACATTGTTACTTTACAACTAGCTAGTGTTTCAACTAAATAATGATTTGGTTTATGTGGTTGCAGTTTATAAGCTCCTTGTTATAGGATAATAGGACCAAGATCTTTTTATAGTATATGTTTTTTTTTGGCTTTTAGAGAAGAAAGGCTTCGATATGCCGTTTTGATTGTTTAGTTGTAGTTTTTAAGCTCTTTGTTTATTGAGTGGTGCATTATTTGGTTGGTTATCTTATCAAAGTACTTTTGCTGGCTTAAAAGTTGCAGGCAAACCAGCCTGCATGTATCTGTTATGCACATTTGTTAAAGACCATCTCAATTTAATAAGAATATTTCTTTCACTACCCGTAGTTTATTTATTTCTTCAATCTAAGGATGAGTAATTGACATAATTGTATTGTGATTTGCATGTCCATTTGGATATTTCGTTTTACCTTTCATTTTTGGGTGATGTTTAACTAGTTTTAATTTGGCATTGTGCTGCTACACCATATTTCCAGTCAAATATCCGAAACTTCCCAGGATCAATGACTAGTTCACTACACTTTAATCAGATGAGCCATTAATCTACTTGCACAGAAGAAATGATATTTCAGATATTGCACAACTAGTCCCTCCGGATTTTTTCCTGCGTAATTTCGTTGTCCAGCAAGTGTTTTGCTATTTATATTTGTGCTGTTCTTGTGTAATTATTGATCATTGGCTATGTTTGTTGCACAACTCACACCAGGTCTCGTACGGGGATGGTTCATTCACTATGGGTGACTTCTCAACCGAAACACTAACATTCCGAAACAACCGAGTGAAGAAGGTTGCAATAGGATGTGGTCACGACAACCAAGGACTATTTGTGGGAGCCGCCGGTCTTATAGGACTAGGAAGAGGCAGGTTATCTTTCCCAGTCCAATCAGGTCATCGTTTCGGTAAAAAATTCTCATACTGTTTAGTAGACCGCACAGCTTCTTCCAATCCATCTTCAATCATTTTCGGAAACTTGTCCGTTTCAAGAAAAGCCAAGTTCACCCCCTTGCTCACTAACCCAAAACTCGACACCTTTTACTATCTAAGCCTTGTTGGAATATCCGTAGGTGGAGGGAGAGTAAATGGAGTATCTTCTAAACTCTTTAAAATCGATAAAGCTGGGAACGGTGGGGTCATTATTGACTCAGGCACTTCGGTCACTCGTTTGACACAACCTGCTTACGTGGCACTTAGGGATGCGTTCAGGAAGGGTACTACTGATCTGAAACGAATACCGGATTTCTCCCTTTTCGATACATGTTATGACCTTAGAGGAAGAAAAGAAGTGAACGTTCCGACTGTGACGCTGCATTTTGCTGGTGGTGCTGACATGGCGCTGCCAGCATCGAATTATTTGATCCCAGTTGACAGTCAAGGGACCTTTTGTTTAGCATTTGCGGGGACAATGAGCGGGTTGTCCATTATTGGGAATATTCAACAGCAGGGTTTCCGTATCGTCTACGATCTGGCTGCTTCTCGTGTCGGGTTTACCCCCAATAGTTGTGCTTGATAAGTGTGAAAAGAGTTTTTATTTTGTATTATCTTCTTAATTTCTGTAATATTCCCATGTGTTTTGAGGGTGAGGATGTCAGTAAAGAAGAAACATTTTCACATGTTTATTTCTTGATGCATTATATATATCCACTAAATCATTTAGTTTCTGACATGAAATAGTATACAGATATGAATATGCAGTGTACTGAATTTAATTTTTTTGGTTCCACATAATAGTAGAAAATAATATAGTTCTTCATGAAATGGGAAGTTGAAAACTTGTTCTGTAGAAAGTTTTTGGTTTAGAGCTAATTCAATACGTGACAACAGAAAATGCTATTGCCACCTTATGATTTCCTTAGTCTCTAAAAAAAAGTTATCTCTACACTTGTGTAACCTAATGATCCTTGAACATGAAATGGTAAGTTCTGTACATATTTATTGACTTTATTGATAGGGAAATCTAAGGACTTGGTCTTCATCTCTATGAGTTGTTATTTGTTATTATTAAAAAGGATGAATTGAAAATAATACCACATGTTTACTGTCAAAAGATTTAAAAATAAATTGGTTACTGGAAGCAAATTTCGGTCCAGTCTTGCCTGGACTGCCTCTCATAGCCATACCTGGAAAATACTTGCTGTCGAGAAAAGGGATAAGGTAAAGAAAAGGAAGATGCAAAGGTTAATATTGTTCTTTGCTTCATATGTAGATTACGTTACATACAATTCAATTTACACTTTGATACTACAGTGTGATTTTATGGGAGAAAAAGGATTTACATATAAAAGATGCTTCTAAGCATTAGTCAGTAGAAGGATCCACCTTGGGGTATTCCTAGGGCATGTTTGGTTGCATCACAAGGTTGGGACTGGATTATACAGCAAGTATTATCAGACCCATAAATACTGTGTTTGTTTGCTAAAGTGCAACCAATCTAATAGTACGACCGGACTACTAGTGATAACCTTTTAGCTAATGTTTTTGCAATACCATAGTGGTTGACTATATATGTATGATATTAGATCAGTCGAATTCCGTCTAGAATGACGACCTTCATTTCAAATACTGTTCACAACCCGACCCGGAATGCTAATACCAAGAATACTAATCCTGTAACTAAACGAGACCCTAAAGAAAAAAACTGCGATGGTAACTGTTAACCCTCACATTTTTTCAATGGCAACTCCTAATAATGTGAATGGGAATAAAAGGATTTCGGTAAAGTTGGACCTGATCGATCATGATCATGATTGACCTGAGTTGTATGGCCTTATTTAATTTAGGTAAAGTTTACTCTCCATGTGCTCAGGGTGGTCCATGTTACAATAGCACTATCCAAAAAATTAGGTGCAACAATGCAAGGGTGGGATCCTAACATTTTTTGCATCCACTTATGGATAATAGTGCAAATGCATGTTTTAAGTCCACAAGATCTAATCCAATGTTCTAAAGAAATTAATTCCAACTCGGGAAAGATGATGTTTTCTCAAGGAAAATTGGATTAAATTCTTAAGCAAATCATGTTAAAAGTCATGTGTTATCTAAATATAAAAAAAGGAAAATCATGAACTCATGGCTAATGTTCTTTGTTTTTTCTTGATTACTGCTTCATATGTACTATGGGGCATATGAAATGCTTATACATTTGAACATCAATGGCATCAAACAACTTTACATAAGAATATTTCAATTCAAAGAAATTGGTCTCCAAACATATATACATTACTTTGTAAGCGTTATCATGAGATGTTTTGGAAGTATATATAATTTCCACATAATAGTTGTGATTTATTATCAATTTAGGTCATGTCACCTAAATCAGTATTTGAGGTATTTTGTTCTAATTATGAGGTGGAATAGTCATTTATTGATGAAAATCACACTAACCTGTAACGAGACTCTAGATGTAGGTTGGTTCTGTGAGCCGGCTTAAACCACATCTCGATCGTCCTAACACTTTAATTTCAGGATGTCGAAATGAAACCATAACTATCGAATTGTTGATTAATTGCCAAAGATGGAGTAAAATAGGATCACTGTCACTAATGCAACCTTGGAATAAGATTATGTTTTATGCAAGTCTAGAACATGAGTCACATGACAGATTGGAATTGATATCCACGCTATAAAACTTGATATTATCATTTTGTAAAACTCATATTCCATGGTCTTTTAATTACGTATATACTGCAGATTGGAATATATTGATCAAAAGTAAATGTGATTGGAACTTGACATACCATAGGGTATCACGAATACAAAATGAACTAATTATTTCAAGCAACTCTTAAATAGATTAAAAGAATGGAAGACCTTGCTTAAGCTTTTAATAACTATGTAATAAGAGAGGTTTCACTTTACAGAAGTATAACCAATAACTTTAACGATGAATGGGATAATTTGCCTTCACAACAAGTTCATCGATAGGTTTAAACAAATAAAACAAACGTATAAAAAAATGTGGATGGTACAAAAAATGTATATATAGCTTCTCATCACAAACTCAAACTGTTAGATTTAAAATAATTTTCTATATCATGAATATTGTTTAAGAAAAGTTTTTTAAATTAAGATAATTACTAGATCTTTTTTCCTTTCTAGGTTACCCCATAATCCCATAATCATTCAGGTTAAAGTTTTCTCAATGAAAAGAAAAGAGATACTATATCTACGTACGTATTAAATTAATTTCTTATATTATGCCACCATGGAACAATGATTTTTTTTAATTTCTTAAAGAACTTCATATAATATGCGCAGAGATAAATGAATAAAGCAAAATGCTTATTTCTGTTATTATCAAATACATACGTAAACCACTTAATTGGCAATTTAGCATTGCTCAACTTCATGCACTGCTTGACATGCCATAACTTTTGATACGGAATAACTTTTTTTCATGATGCTGAAAGCATAATATACAGTAAATGATAATTTCCCACATCTTGGTGATCAGTTCCATTTTCTTTTTGGTTTATTTATTTGTGACTCTTTTTGTTTGAATCGGAAATTTGGTGCTTCTCTATCACAAATTCGTATCTAAGATGATTGAAAGTATGTTTTATGGTCGCGAGTAAAGAGTCCTGATCTGTCCCAACCCCTTTCATGTCTCTTTAGATTTTTTCGCTTAATTTTTACAACTTTTTCCGTACGTTTATAAACTTTTACAATGTATTATAGACAAATTTTGGACATAATATTGGTCTAAATGAACTTTTTAAGATAAAATATTTATTTTACACTACTTTTTTATATTTATTCCTAATAAAGTTATGTATCATGACTTTTTCTTAAAAAATGCAACCCGGAATGTACGACTAATAATAGTTGTAGATTTGTTTTTCGTTTTTTTAAATAATTTTTTAGGTTAAATTACAAAGGGATATGTATGACTTTCTCTTAAAATTTAAAATGTGACATGAAATGTATTAATACGTGACCAATAGTAGTTGTAGATTTGTTTTTCATTTTTTTAAATAATTTTTTGGATTAAATTATAAAGGGAACACAATAAAGGACACCAAAGAGGGGACATAGAATCGTGACCTGATAGTAAAGTGTTCTCTATCGTGACCCGATATAGTAAAGTGTTCTATAAAATTGCTCAATGAACTTATAGATACTGTAACATTTTGAGATACATATTCCTCTTCGTTTCCAGAAGATAGCTTTTTAGATTAAGGTATAATAGTAAAAAAATTACCTTTTTTATTTCATGCATGAGAATTAGGCTTTTTTTGACAGTAGTCCTATGATTAAATTTCGATGATTTAGGTTAAAAAAATGTAAATGAAATTATTTTAACCAACAACAGGTCTTACTTGTATTATTGACGATAGATCGATGGATGGAGTTCGAAGAGCATTCGCGAAGCTAGGTTTCAAATAGTAAAGGTTTTAGAGTTTAATTTAGCAAAAACACTCCGCTTTGAGCCTCTAGTGTGCATGATGTATCCGCGACTTATAATCATATCACTTTATTTATAACTATTTCATATATCTATACTATTATAATAAGTCAACCAAAGATTTTTTGAGGCTGCCAAATTTTACCACTTTTTTTCAAAAATACTCTTACACTTTTTTATTAATTACCACAATACCATATTCTCATAAAAAATAGAGAAAAAGTAATAACTAATAACACTTTTTATCCCTATTTAAGCTCTTAAAATTCTTTTGAGTCTTCTTATCTTATACTCTTATATTTTTTTTATTCTCCAAATATTTGTATCATAATTACACTTATTTTCTAAATTTTATCGCATTACGCGTCTCACACGCAAAGCGTGGGGCACGATTACTAGTATAATTATAAGTGAATGTGTGTGTTTTATTATATTAATCTAAACATAGGAGACGTGTTGCATTTAGAAAAATAACCCTAAAAATATAGGGAGACTTACAAATAAATACATATCAATCAAGTTAATTATAAAAAAACTCACATATGTGTACTTCTTTATAATTAGTTACGTATACTTATTTATAATTAGGTACATGTATCATAAAAACTAAAAAAATATACATAAAAAATAAAAATAAAAATTGGAAAAATTGGAAAAAAATATTTAAAAAAATCAAAAAATATGTACATAGTATCAAACATGATTAGAAATGATTAGACAAGATTAAACAGTATTAGAGTAGATACAAGATTGAACAGAATTGGAAAGGATTAGAAAAGATCAAACATGATTAGACATACATGATTGAACATGATTAGACAGGATCACACATATTTTTTGTATAAAAAATGTATTTTTTTAAATTTTGGTTTTTTATTTTTTTTTATTTTTTTTTATTTTTTAATGACATATGTAGCTATTTGTAAATAAGTTCACAAAACATGTAATTTTTTATAAAATAGTTATCAAGTTTAAAACAATCGGGTTTTTGATAAATAAGTTTTTAAATATATACTAAATTAGCAAAAAAATTTTAAAATATATGAAAGCCTCCTAGTACGTAGTTTCTAGAAGTATCTAATTTGGTTGATTGGTTTCTATGCTATGTAATATATATTGTTGCAAGTTTATGAAAACTCAACAAGATCATACCTAACTTTCAAAGAAAACGGTTAGACTAGTTGTCGACTTGTATCCAAGATTTCTACCGATATAAAAATAAAAGTTAGTTAAAATTGTTGGTTAAAATTGACATTTAATAATTTTACTTTAAATAATTTCATGTTACAATAAAAATTACATAAAGAAGGGTCATGCCATCAAAATATATTTAGGCAATGTAAAAACTGTAATATTTATTAATGTGAGAGGTATTTTAGACATTTCCAATGACCCAACCGCCCCCTTGTTAGCTCCATCCGTGCTCCGCTGCTGGAGTGGGGCACATTCCCGATGAGTTCGCACTTTCTGACATCTTCTCCTAGATATTATACAACCTTGTCTACTTCCATGTCCGTCAGATTGATCACCATGACATAAAACACTTGAACATTCTCATAAATCACCTTAAATAATTCATTATTAGACCATTTGGGGTACAATGATTCAAACTCCAACACAGCATGCATAGACCTATGTGACTCCCACATGTCAATGATTTCGTACATGAACCTCGATAAGATTGTTATGGAATTTGTTGTTGAGGAGAAGTACGTATATACGATTGGTACGTTCGGAATATTTGGAGCTTTGATCTCCCACCATTTTGGATTCTGGAATTATATATTAGGAGGTATCCAGTTGCAATATGAGAGTAATAACAAGAGGTTGAGTCATTCATCCCGCTTGTTGTTTGATATAGCTATAGATTTTATCGCTTGTTGCTTAAAGAGTAATTTATAGACGAGGTGTAGCGCCAAGCAATTGTTGCAACACCCCTTCATCATGCTTTCTCAGCTTAACATTCATGATCAATAAGCTATTTTGAAACGAAACCTAAATAATAATATAGAAAACAAATTAAAATAAAAGAGGAATAAGGTATAACTAGCCCGGATTGCAATTAATGAGATTATGTGTGTTAAGTTGGTTTATAGGCATAGTCTATATGTTTATGTTGTTTTGTTCATATACGCTATGTAGGGGGACTCGATTGATTCTGTAAATAAGTTGAATTTAGTCATATATTTTCTCTTTTACTGATTTTTTGGACAGTTTCCTTTTACTATTTTTTTGAATAGTTTCCCTTTACAATTTATGATTTTATGAAATGGTAAAATGTAAATCGATTGATTTGTTTGTGTGGTTATTTGGAATATGTGTTTGGGTTTTGAAACAGAATCTATGATTGTTTAGATGAGGATAAATCAGTACTACCCGACAGATGTATCAATTCAAGAAGACCAAAAGCTCCGGTCATGGTGGGATGAGCTCAAAAATGAAGGTCATACAGACATAAAAGACAAGGAATGGTGGCTTGTTATTTACTCGCAAGAAGTTCTTGCCCAGACCTGCAGCACCATCATCTGGATCTGATCCGGACTTCATTCTGCAGTTAATTCCAGTAATCATCCATATGCCAAGCAAATTTTTTAGGGCTCCGATACTCGGGAATTCAATTGAGGATGAGTATCAAGCTCTACCAGGCCTTTCAGTCATAGAGATCATGACAAGATTAGATGCAGACGTGCTTTACAGAAAAGATCCCGATAGGTTGTTTAAGACGAGAAACGTACAAGTAGAAGAATTATATTATAAGTCAAGGAGCTTGAAACGTGACAAGAAAAGTCTCGTGATATGAATGCTAATAACCATTTCAGAAACAGGACAAACTACAAACATTGTTTACCTTCAGTGGAAGATTTGAACATTCTCTTTTGTGTATTTAAATGGCCGTGTTTCATTAACAATGTTGTTTCCTTTTAACCTCGGTGGAAGATGTGAACATTCTATTGTGTGTATCTAAAACAATGTTGTTTCCTTTTAACCTCTGTAGAAGATTTGAACACTATTGTGTGCATATAAAATCTTATACCCCGTTTATCTATCTCTTCCGTGCCTCCTTACTTATTTTATTCAAAAAAAAATTCTAAAAAAATTTAAAAAAATTGTACAATTACTATAATACATGTATCAATACATTTCAATAATTATTTTTAAAATAAAATCCACACAAAATTTATTTTGGAATAAATGTATAAATTAGTGTAAATTAAACATTGAATATTAAAAATTGTCTAAAACAATATTATGTTCAAATGTTTTAAAATTTTAAATACAATATAATATAAAATTTTATAAATTTACGGTATAAGTTGTGAAAATTTAAAATTTGAGTAAAAATAAGTAAGGGGGCACGGAAGGGGATAGATAATATGGGGTAGAAGATTTGGACTCATCTAATAGCCTATGTTTTATTTTTATTTTAAAAGATGATGATGAATCAGAAAATGTTTTTCCTTAGGTAACTTTGGTACCCAATTGAAGCACTCTTCGAGGTCTTCGAAATGGTATAAGGTATGTACAAAACCGGTAATCGATGTGAAAGATATTTGCGTGAAAATTGGGGCTATGAAGAAAATTTCGGGAATGGATTAATTAACCCATACCGCATCGATAAGTTTGTACCATTCTACTTGACAAGGGGTTTGGGCCTTGGGGTTCCGAGTTTTCATGTGTGATAGCGGTGGTCTTGGACAGTTTCCGTTTCAGTCTGGTTCCCCTAAACTTTTTCTTGTCAAAATATTTACTGTTATCATCCAACAATTGCAAGCTTTCACAGACAGGTCTCTGCAAGTTTCATGAGTTGTCATTTGCACTCCTTAGTTGAAAAGTCACAATTGTTACCAACTTTTTTTCAAGAGTCATGTTCTATTCTTTTTGCACGCAATACTTTTTTCTGCCAAAATATTTACTGCATCATCCAACATTTCTAACCTTTGCGGAGAGGTCTGTGCAAGTTTGAAGAGTTATTATTTGCGTCCCTTGGTGTGAAAAGTCACAATCTTAGCCTTTTTTCAAGGGTTGTGCCTTTTTATTCTTTCACCCTTTTATATCTTATAAATTGAACTCTCCACCCTTTATTATTTCGATATCATTTTCTGAATTCACATATCATAATTTTTTACTCTCTCTAGACATTCCGGCCATTTGCCATTAGAATAATTAGGCATTCTATAGTGTAAGTTTTAGGAGAGAAACTCTAGTGTTGAAGTGTCCGATTGTGCGGAAAATCGTTACTTCCATTTTCCATAATAAATAAAATAGTTGTATCATGGGAGACTGTACTCCAAGAAACCTAGAAGTACGACTATTTCATAGTACACATTTTCTAACACCCTCTTTATTCTTGGTTATAAATATTATTTATATATACTTGCATGTATAAGCTTGGTTGATATAAATTTTAGATATTTCATGTATTGAGATTAAATATATAGCATGACTTTTAATTCATCTTTAAAATATTGTTTGTACTATTATTATGCCGGTAATAAATAATATATTGTTCGTCTGGTACGAAACCCAACATTTTTCACCACTATAGAAAAGCCGCAGATGCGAGTTACTGAAACGGGAAATGACCAGGAATGCGGTTTTCCAGATCAGTTAAAGTTTCTTTGTAAAGATTGATTCAACCCAATTTCTTGAACACTGCCCACCTTTCCTTTTTGGAAGTACAACTTCAAAATTCATTGTCAACTTGGTGCCATATTATCTATAATCTCTTCTAGGTCATGTTATATTTTATTCTTGAATTTTTTGTCAAGAAAAAGTCTTTTACGAAGTTCGTGTGATGTGGTGTGGTGTATAATGCTATTCGATGCAAATAGTCAGGAATTGAGGAATTGGAAGCAGAAACGATATGGAAACAGAACCGAATTTAACGTGAAACTGATTTGGCATAATTAATTAATTTTTAAATAATAATAGTCGTCTTAAAAAAATTGAAGGTCTTTAGAGCATCCGCACCAGCTACCTTAACAATTTTCTCAAATCTAACACATTTTATATCTTTTAAGGAAGCGTTTACATTTACACAAAATTCCAGCTTGCTTATTAATTTTATTATAATAACCTTACATTATTTTTTTTCTCTTTATAACAGTTATATATTATTATTTATTTACTTTTGTTTATAAAACAAATTTATTCCATGCTGTTATCCATGTGAGTTAAGACTTTTGTACTAAATAAAAGAGAATTGATGGGATAAATAATATAATTAAACTTTTGATGTAACAATTGCTCTCCTTGTATATAAGGACAATTCATGTGTTTGTAAATCTGGAATAATACAAAGGAAACATGATGCATAAGGTTTTTTGAACAAATATGCAAAAGTTTACGGAGAAATTGGTATTTGATGATTCAGATACAGATGCTCTTATGGACTTGAAGTCAAGGTTTTTCCAATGCCGTCTCTAAAACTTTGAATGCTTAAAAGCAAAGAAAAAAGAAGTTTTTTACCAAAATATTGTCATCGGACAAATTATTTACCAATCTATGGTTATGTTGGAAGTATTTACCACTTATTTTATCCATTTCAACATAGTAGCACTTATTTTCACAATCATGCTAAAAAGTTAAATCTAATTAATAATCTTAGAGTACCTGGATAATATTAATGGTAAAATAATAACTTCATGTATAAAATTTTAAGGTAAAAGGAGCAAATATGTTAGTATTTGCTAATACATGACAATAACAGTGTCGAACAATATTTTTTTCAGTGCCTTATTTGTGCAACTACATCATTATAGAAAAAAAAAATCTTAATATTAAATAAGACCTACTTCTAATCCTATATATTTTTTAGAGAACACATTTTTACCTTTCATTAAATTAATTTAATGTGTAAAGAGCAAGGGGGATGGATGTGACTGAGCCATATATAATTTACCAAACATGGAAAAATCAAACCAAAGGAGTTACTAGCTACTAGCTAGGTTGATTTTTCTATACCAACGGTACAATTGTGCATCCAAACGAGGTATAGCTATAGCCAACAAGGGCTTTGCTTTAGGCATAGTCATGCCATACACTTCTCGCGTATCTATTACCTCTCCATTAGGAGGAAGCCAGTCGAATCCGTGAAACAGCCTGGCCAAAGCCATCAAGACTAACGTAACCCCAAGCGGTGCCCCAGGACACCTCCTTTTCCCAGCACTAAACGGCAAAATTTTAAAATCATTTCCATGGCTTATCTCAACTCGGCTCCCATCATGATTCATATGTCTCTCCGGCAAAAATTCGTCGATATTGTCCCCCCAAACGGAGGTGTTTCGACCAAGGCCATGTGTGTTGATGAATATTCGTGTCTTAGCAGGGATATGATACCCGTTGATCTGTGTGTCGTGTGTGGACTCGTGAGGGATGAGGAATGGGCCTGCTGGGTGGGTGCGGAAAGTTTCACGTACAACGCAGCGTAGGTAGTTAAGGTGTGGCAGGTCAGCTTCCTCGACCATCCTGTGGGGGCCCACTACTGTATCGAGCTCTTGTTGGATTTTGAGGAGGACACGTGGGTTCTTTATCACTTCCGCCATTGCCCATTCGTTTGTCACCGCTGATGTATCCGTGGCTGCAGCTATCATGTCCTGATTAAGAAAATAATGACTAATATGTCACTTATGATCCTTCCCTACTGTAATAGAAGTTAGAACTACTCAGAAAAACTTAGATGTTACGTAGCAATGCATGTGAATTAAACACTCAATCCCCGTTTTTAAGAACAAGATTGGTCCATCTATATTGTCAAGGGCTGAACAAATGATTGATTCACATTAAAAACCACTTTAGATAAGAGATGAGCTCAATTGAAAAGAGTTAAAGGTCTGTCTAACTTTTGTCCTAAATTTATAAGCAAAATGAAACAAAGCAGTTGAAACTAGGTAACAAAATGTTACATATAGACAGTACAGGAACCGAAACTTGTGACACCACAGTTTGTAAACATAATGTATAAGAAGGTAATTAAAATAATGTAAACCTGGATTAGAGCTTTGATTTCTACATCATCCATGTGCTCTTTTCCATCTTCCCCTGGCAAAGACAACAAAACATCAACAAAATCCATATCTCGATCCCTGTCTTCTTCTCCCTCGATCCCATTTTCCTTTACTTTTCTATGCTCTTCAATGATCTTAGTGTGAAAATCGTCGATCCTTTTCTCAACTTCCCTCATTTTTTTCTCACATTTATATGGATCCACCCATCTCCAAAATGGCAAATAATCGCCCAAGTATATCAGCCCTAATAGCTGAAACAATTCATGTGTTATGTGCATGAACTCCATAGCTTCTTGTGGGCCTGCGGTTTCGGCCCCGAAATATTGCTTTCCTAGCAACATTCTAGTAACATTGTTCATGGAAAATGCACCCAACACCTCCCTCAAGTTCACTGTTTCCTCATTTTGGGCCCGGGCCCAAACATCTTGAACGAGGTGTTGGGCTTCCTCGGCCCGGTGTTTCGTAAATGACTCAAGCCTCTTTGCGGTCAATAGATGTTCCATGCAAATCCTTCTCATTCTCTTCCAATGTGAGCCCAATGGAGCAAGTGCCACGTCACCACATCCGTATGCCAAATGGACAGCTGCTAGGGTTCTAGGCCGAGAGGCAAACACATTGTCCTGACGGACTAAAATTTCACGGATCATTTCTGGATCGTTAGTTGTGATGGCTTCTACGCTACCGAGCCGGAGGTAGACCAAAGGCCCATATTTGTCGCAAAAAGAAGCTAGGTCCCTATGTGGGAGTAGGCCCAATTGGAGAAGATTACCCACAATGGGCCATCTAGTTGGGCCAGGTGGTAGCCTCTTAGCTTGCTTTCGTGTTTTCTTCGAGGCCCATAAGCTAGTAACTTGAAACAAGATAACTGCAAAAATAATAAATTGAGCAATAGTGACTAAATCCATGATGATCCAACTAATTTAGCTTCTGTGGGAGGTACTTTTAAAATATGATGACCGATTTGTTTGTAGGCAAGAATTAAATGAAATGTTTCTCACACTTTATACATGATAAAAGAGCTTCAATGTCGCTTAAGTAGAGGTTAGAGGGATGTTAGCTTTACCATGACCTTAGTGTGAAGCAAGTTTAACGATAAGTATTCAAATGTTGCGCGTTCTTTTACAAAGTATCAAATGCAACAGTTGCATCGTGTGATACCTGCCGTTCTAAAATGAGTCGTTTTGATGTGAATACAACCATAAAGTCTTATTTTGTTAGGTACGTTAGTTAAGTGGGAAATTTTTAGGAAAATTGAAGAGCATACTGTATAGATCTACACTACACATTAGGCTGAAGACTGTAGCTCTATACATTTTCACATAATTTGTACAAGCTTGGTGGCTAAAATGGAATTTATCTATCAAGTTTGAACTAAAAGGGAAAAGTGTCTTTTATTTACAGCTACTGGTTTGAAGACGATAACATATCCAGTTGAGTTCCTATTTTAGAAGAATTGAGGTTTAATTATCTGTTACTATTTCAGAACAATATGGCTTTGTTTCATATATTTGTATAATATTAATCTTTTTATTCAATCCGAGGGGAAGGAGCATACAGTTGCTTATTTGGTCGTTGTTCTAAACATGAATAGCAACACAAGTTTTTGTTAGTTATTTCTCTGTTTTGTTTTCTGTTCTTGTTCAAGAATCCTTAAGTTGGATATCCAAGTTAGCTTGAAATTTTAGACAACACTGATGATACAAGCCCCAAAATCCTTTGATCAAGGAAAAAAGAAACTGCAGAAAAACTAAACCGCATAATAAAGGGAAAAAACATTGCATACATCACACCAATCAGATTATCAGATCATCTTAAATAGCTAAACTAGATTACAATATTCAAGCAAAAGCCAAGTATATTGCATAAACTACTACAACTTCAATATGGATGAAGCATATCCTTAATCAAATTCTAAATTACCCGTCTGAACTGTGTACCATACTCTAAACGACCAGAAAAGTAGGAAACAAACAAACGCCATTTGTACTGTGCCAAAGCCAAGCTTCTTCTGCTAGTTCACATAAAAAGTGCACACGGAAACGGGTTTTCCTCACCATCCGCCACAAAATTCTGCAAAGGAAATTAACATCCAATGAGGAGTGAAGACTTCCAAACAATACATAGCTAAGATTTCTTAGGCCATAGTTTCTAATATAAAGTTCTGTCTCATTCACATCATAAAGACATAGTTCCAAAGATACTGAAATAATGGATCAATTTATCATTGTGAAATTGTTAATGCATAATAGAGTAATAGACAATGACTTAACAGTGTACAAAGACCGAGTGATGCAGTAAGGCATACACTAAGGCTACCAAACAGTTAAAACTATTATTGATAGACTTCTAGTATTTCAAACCACCTACGTTTTGACTTTGTGAAATAAGATTTGTCTTTGGGACACCAGCGAAAATCCAAAAATATAAGCTACTCACTTGTCAAAAGAGGCCATATTTACTGTTTGTTTGAATTCAAAACTGGGTTATAATTTATAAATATAGCCTTAATTCAGCGTTTCTCGACTCGGAAATTTTAAGATATGTTCTGGATTTTGTTAACCGTAAAAATGATAATGTATTGGTGTAATAGAGAAAACAGTATATCTCTCATTGTAGGAGAAAAATACAAGAGGAAGGGTAACATAAAGGGGCACGAAAACTAGTTGTAGAGCATAAAAGAAGTTAAAGAGAATTTTTCTTTGCACTTCTTATGTCTACTTTACAGACAGAAAGCAACAAACATAATGGTGTCTAAACTTTGTAGTTCGCAGTTTCGACCATTTTCATGTCCAGGAAAAAAAACAACAGGCGAAATATTACTGTGATTAAACCATGTTTTAAAACCAAAAATCTATAGACTAAAGCGACAGTTGATTACTAGACTACTAGTCCCGAGAACTTTTGTAAAATAAAGTAAGATCACTAGAACCCTTCATGAAACAAAATGTCCTGAACCAAGAATCTATAGAATAAAGTGTCAGTTGATTCTCAGACTACTAGCAACCTTAACAATTCGGCAAACAAAATCCAGAATACACACCAGAAATCAAACAAACCAGACGTTCTAACAAAAACTGTTGATTTTCAAGCTTAAGAAAAAAAATCACACCAGAAATCAAACAAACCAGACGTTCTAACAAAAACTGTTATTTTTCAAGCTTAAGAAAAAAAATCATACCAGAAACTAAGAGTCTGTTGGCGAATCTGGTTGCTGCGGAACCTGAGGCCACATTGGTTGAGCCATATAAGGATGAGGCTGTTGAGTATACATACTACTAGGATCTCCGATAACCATGCCAGGTGGAGGAGGAGATTGCTGAGGTGGCATGTAATAATACGGATATGCATCTGATGTCAGTGCCCCTCTTGGAATAGATGCAAGCGCCTCATCCTTGAGATCCTCCCTAGGCACAATATCGACTAAAAAGTCAAATATATCAGTCCGTGTAATAGCAGCAGCAATATCATTCTTCTGAAGGGTCCTCCTTTTATTCTCCTCTGTATGGTTCCACGATCGTAAAGTGAGCTCCAATATAAACATCTCACAAGCCCTGGCGAACACGATGGGGGCCTCAGCTGATATCATCCTCACATCTTCATCTGCTTTCATTATCTTCTTAATCCTTGCTAAGGGCAGGCTGTGGTTTTTGAAATCGGTGGCTTTAATAACCTCTTGGTATTGGTTTCCCCAAAATGATTGGAGTTGTTGTTGGAGCTGTTGTTGTTGCTGTTGTTGGATTTGCTGGTATGCGAGTTGTTCATTAGGTGTCGCCATTGGACCCTGAGTACTAACTTGGCTAGGGTCGTATTGGGTTGAACTATAATGCATTTGGCTGGATCCCTGTGGCTGTTGTGGATCCATTCTGCCATTTGACAATAAAGCGTTAAGATCTCAAAACTAGAGAATCTAGCAAAATTATTTAACCAAAAAAGTTAATTAATACGAACAGCTACTGCTCTGCATTTTAAGCTTGTTTTAACACCACATACTGCACAAGTGGATACTGATAAAAGACGCTCATTAAGAGTCAAAATTAAGGAACACTTGATATTTCTAAAAAGGGTTGAACTTTTGAAAAAGGATTGTTTTCATTTAGTTGATATGGTTAACGAATAAAACCAGCACGATTACAAGTACTCTTGATATCATTGAAACGACACAATCTCAGCAAGATCCATTTATTCTAGTCGAATGGCAATTCCAAAAGCACCATTTGCTTCCCAAACATGTAAAACAAAAGCCAAACCTAGGACTAATTTATAAGCCATATGTTTCTAGAGCCATATGTTTCTAGAGCCATATGTTTGTTTTCCGTGCAACACTTGAGGCTGCCTATAGGAAATAGCGACCCACATAGTTACCAATTTCATGACGCCAATGAAGGCGAATACAATATATGTGAGATCTTTCGAACGTCATCCTAATGCTGAAGCCTAAAGAAAACATGTACTTTACTGGAATAACTCGAAAATTGAAGGATACAACAGAATTAAACACATCAAAATTTACGGAGATCCAAAGAAACACAAATATCAATAAAAAGGACCGTATTTCTGAGTCTGTTTACTAAATAATGCTTGATGCTTTAAATTGTCACTAGTAAATGTAAGATGGGAAACAACTCCAAGCCATCTGCAAGTGCAAAATGCATATATTTTGATAAGGACATTTGGGAATAGTAATACACAGCGATTCCGACAACAGTGGCGGAACTAGTTTGCTATAGCCCCTCCCATTTTGAAAAAAAAAAGCCGAAAATTTGATCTTTTAACCATCTATTTTAGTTATAATCTACATAATACACCACTTCAGTACCTGCACCCAAAATGAAGACAAATCCACATCAATTTCTCCCTCCCGTTTCACATTTTACAAAACACCAAATCTATAACTCAAATAACTTCAAGGGTCAGCTCAGGGCCGGTTCTAACAATTTCACACCTCAACCTAAACAAATTTCGGAACCTATATACCTTTATCCGAAAATAAAATAATAATCTTCACACAAAAGAATAAAAACAAATGTAATTCCGACCGTAATATATCCGAAAATTGTATCGAAACATAACACAAAACCAAACTCAACGTATTTGAAATCTATTAAACTTATCGAAACGAAACACTTTATTAAAAATCATAAAAAAGAAAAAAAAATGCATTCCTTTCCGTCACCTTTCTGTTCATCACACCTAAAACAAAAGGACGGTTTCGGCTACTAGGCTGCCGACCCTGTCTACACAACAAAAGCTTCCTAGCTGCTAGATCACAATTAAATGCCCAAAACTCACAATAAAAAAGTTTATGAACACCTAAATTAGAAGAACCCAAACACCTAAATTAAAAGAACCCAATCACCTAAATTAAAAAAAAAAAAAAAGGACATGCAAAGGGAAAACAAGAAAAAGAACCATATTTCCCTTATACATAGAAAACAGACAAACAAAGAAAACAACTCAAAAGATAGAGATCCTGGTAAATAAATTATCAGATACAGATCAAAGAAAGATTGGAAATTTATGAAAGGAAATTACCAATTATCTTCTGGGTTGTTTTTATTTTTTGCAATAAAAGTGCAGTTGAGAAGACAGGTTCCTTTTTTCTAGGTTTTGAGAATACTGTAAATACCCAAACCCAGAATTGGCAGAGACAACATTTATTAAATAAAGAAAAGTAAAATTAATGGAGTACAAAATAACGCTGAGAGTTTTATTAAAATCAATACCCATAATTTATGTGATATTTTTCTAATTGCCCCGAAATATATTTTGAGTTTGGAAATTTATATGTATTTATCTGGTTTTTGTCAGTTCACTCACTTTTCCACCTCTAATTTAACATAATACTAAATTTGTATTCTTTATTCTCTTTTATGTAATACTTTATTTGCTAATATATTTTCTTGATAACTACTATGTAAGCCCATAAAGTCTTTATTAGGTAATAGTCTATCTGTCCCAATTATAGTGTTTTGTTGGTAACTTAACTAATTTAAAAAAATCGACCGAGTGAAGTTGTATTTGTTCATATTGTACAATGTTTTTAAACAAAATCTAAATAAACGAGAGCATCTACAACGCTCGCCTGAACTTTCTTTTAATGTCATACTATAGTCAATAGCAACTTTTTGTAGTTAACAGGTGTTATGTAATCACATGTCAGTGTTATACGTTAAAGTTGTTTTGTCAGTGTTATACGTTAAAGTTGCTTTAAAGTTAACAACAAAACTAGCAAGTTTTATGTTGTTCATGGATAATTCAATTTCTAAATTTTTTGTTTTCGTCTGTATTTAAAGTTACGTTTCATATCAAAAGTTATAACAAACGGACCATGAACATATA
Organism: Primula vulgaris; assembly: GCA_963920805.1. Lineage (NCBI taxonomy): Eukaryota > Viridiplantae > Streptophyta > Magnoliopsida > Ericales > Primulaceae > Primula > Primula vulgaris. The sequence goes on along the minus strand of OY987212.1, from coordinate 36,364,296 downwards.
ATATTGTAAAAAAAATAATACTATAAAATAGAGTATCTGTTGTTGAAGACAAATAGATGTTAAAGATAAAATGTGTAGATAGAGTTTAAATGATAATGTTTTGCATATGTAGCAACTTAAACTCAGAAAAAGAAGTTAACTAACCATTGCATATGGCATTATTTAATTAACTTTATCATTTTTTGAGTATAATGTAATTTAGTAAACTTCCAAGTAAATTGAGAATTACCAAAACAGAATAATTACCAAATAAATTGTGACGGATCTGGGTATTTACTATCTAACTTGCATTTTGGCTACAGTTGCATAGATATAAAACATTATAATCTACTATTTGGCTATTTGCATAAAAATTTCCAAGCTTACCACAAAATAATCAAAAGAATAAATAATAAATAATAATATAGTGATGTTAGACACACAACCTGCACACAACTCTCACATTTTCTAGTTAATGAAAATCATATTTATCCTTTCAAATATACATAAAATAAAATATATAATTTGATAAACCAAAATATAAATATTCAACATAATAAAAACACAGTCTACTAAAAACTCAAATAAAAATATAGTAGAACCTAGTTAACCATACCCTAAATTTAAATATTAATTAAAAATAAGAAAAATTATTAAATTTAGTATTACTAATATATATATATATATATATATATATATAACTCACTTCATACATGCATATTTAGAAAGATAAAAATGTATTTTTTAACAAAAATATATTATTATAAATGTAAGTGAGTGCGCAGTACATGCAAGGGAGTGTGAGCCTACTAAAAACTCAAATAAAAATATAGTAAAACCCTACTTAAGTCTACCTTAAATTTAAATATTAATTAAAAATAAGAAAAAATATTAAATTTAGTATTACTAATATATATATATATATATATATATATATAACTCACTCCATACATGTATATTTGGAGGGATAAAAATGTGTTTTTTAACAAAAATATATTATTATATATGTAAGTGATGAGTGTGCAAAACATGGAACATAGTGTGAAGGGAGTGAGAAAGTTGTGCGAATATATTTTTCCCTAATAATATTTCTAGGAAGGCTAATAATCATATTCCACAAAAGAAAATTATTATCCTATGTTATTATACCTTCTAAATGTTTCTTTTGTAAAATAGACGTTATAATACCTTTTCAAAAGAAATATTATTATTTATTTATTTATTCTTGAATTTTACAAAAACTTCATCAACGAGTGATTTCAATTTTAGACTCCAAAGAAGGTAATTTTTCAGCTTAAGAAATGCAGCTGAACAAATACTTTTTAGACATAAAGTGAAATATCATATGTAATCAAAACTAAGTCATCTACGATACAACAAGATCAGTAGCGATAAAAATAAGTCAGAGTAGAATGTAACGCATTAATATCCAGCAACAGGCAAGAATGACAAAGGCTCTCGAGATTCATCCAACAATGACCGCGAGTTCCAGGAAAGAACTCAAGTGCTGACAGAGAAAAATTCCACAATGTTCAACATTTCACAATATAAGGCTAAGTACATCAAATTTACAATTGTTAAGAGCTCAAGCGACAAGACAAAATATCAAGAAAAAATGTCTATAAAAACTTGAGTTCTCATCCGTAAGTAGCGAATTTCAGTAACTTGATTTCTCTGCAATCTTAATCTCTTCTTGAAGAGTTCCATAAAGCTTCTCAACAACATTCAACAAAAAAGTGTCTGCACCATGTTTTGCCAACAAGGAAATGGCCACAGGAAGATTGTCATACACTCCTAGTGGTATACTAACCTGCCATTAGTCCAACAGAATCAACATAAGTTCACCAAAGAGACAGGATTACATATTATGTGTAATAAGATTGAGAGAGAGAGAGAACCTGGCAGAATCCGGATACCCCCGCAACAGACAACAAGCTAAAAGCCCTAGAACGAAAGGTCTCTAACGATGTTGGCTCTGTTTGTAACTTTGGAGGAGGCCCAGGAACCGTAGGGAGAGCTAAAATACCATTATCCTACACGATTAACAAATCATTCAAACTTATATCAGTTTCCCAGTGTAATATTCTACCCTTCAACCTCTGCATATAACAAAGAGACCTTAAGGTAGATAGTATATATGCTATAAGAGGAGCATGTCTATGACTACAGCTAGGATTACAAGGCCCCCGGGAAGGAAATAGGTGCAGATAGTCGGGAGCTTAGCCCCTCCCATTTTGATTTTTTTTGTCTATGCATCTTGACTAAATTCTTTAAAATTATCTAGAATACCAACCCATCCCATTTAAGTTTTCTGGTTCCGTGCCTAATATGCGTATTACCACTTTAAGTTGGCCACAAAACTATTATTCATCATCGGACAAAAAATATTTAAGCAAAAGTTAAGGACGTCAGCCAAATAGTTAATGGAATGACTGGCCCAAAAACAAGTCACATTGACACAACACGTAATATGTTTCCAAGACAAAACTATGCTCAAACAGCTAAATGGTAATTTAGTGGACGGGATTTAGAGCCTACGATGGTTCAAAAGTGTTTTACTTTAGCACAAATTTGGAACTGATATATCCGAATTGATAGGTCCAGTTTAAGTTTAAGAAGGTTTGCATGTTGTGCGAGTAGCTGTGCGTGCTTTTAGGCACACTTATATTTTTGTGTCACAGAGAGAGAGTGAGAAAGGGTACCCCTAGAAGATCTGCCAGAGCAGCACGCAGTTCATCTCTCACGGTGCGGCAGGCATCAACATTTTCATCCAATGAAAGGACAGCTTCCCAAATCCGTTCGGATAACCCCGGACCAAGATCAGGTTTGGTGGATTTCACCCACTCACCATGATTATTCTTAAACTCGTATCTGGGCTCAGTAAAAGAACGTTACTTAACTCATAGAACTTAGGCAGCAGGAAAGTGGGAAAATAGAGTAGGCAAATTTTGTGAAATCCAATACCTTTGGAGTATCCTCATGGCACTTGAAAGTGCTACTAAGGATGGTATATTGTAATCTTGACTTTTAAGTCCTTCACCCATAAAAATCTTCAAGCTTGGAACTTTTTCCTGGACATATTCCCCAAGGTTTGCATACTTTACGATAGAACCTGCATTAAAAAAAGTTTGAGTTAAATCTCAGCAAATAGATAAGTCAGAGTACATGAGCTTTATTTCATCCGTCAAAGATAGTATTTTTTGATTGCTTGTGTATATTTACTTTATCAGAAATTTCACGATTTAGAAAGAATTGAGTTTAAGAGTTGAAACTAGCAAGCAACCGTATGATAATCTTTTAATGGGGAATCGCAAACAAGTGATTAATTCCTATAGAATATAGGTACAAAATAGGCTAATTATATCAAATGTAACTACGATTTGCCCGATTTCCTGCTTATCCTCTGCTAAATAGTGGCAAATCCATCCTCAAATTTTGAATTTTAGTCAAAATGCGAAAAGCATATCATGACTTTTTTTCCTAACGAAATAAATAATAAAGGCTACAAAGCTACGTACAAGCGACTGAGTGCAAACTCTTTAGAATTTGACTACATCGGTGACGCATGTTGAGATAAGATCAATTTACTAACCCCCAAATACTTTCTCCACTGAGTTGAGAAGAAGTGTAGTTACTCTATGAACTGGGATGCTGAGAAGTTGGAAACAATCTTTAGGAATTATGATATTGCTAGGTCTAACCGAATCAACCTCTGGTGAAGGTAATAACACCCGCCCAACTCTTCCCAGTATTTCAGCATCTCTAGCAAACCAACCTGTAACAAGGAAGTCGTGTCAGAATAATTATTTCTATTAACTTCCAGAACTGAAAACTTTATTCGTAAATGTAAAATTAACTAGTTATTAAACAGACAATAATCATTAATCAGATTTAAGTGGAAATTTAAGAAGGCTGCCATGATAGTAACAACTTGATAATCTGTTCAAGGATCTTTACATTTTCAGTTGTCACATACTCGCATATGTTTTAAACAGAAAACTAACTTGTCAGTCAATTCAATAATTCAAGAATTTAAAAAGAAAAAATAATTATAGTCGGTCTAGGTACCTATGAAGAAACCATTTACTAGTCCAGATGAAAAATGAAAGTTATGGAAGGTGCCCCAAACTTGATGAATTTCTTGTTCTGATAAATTGCGTTCAGCTATTTGAAGACACAACTTAAGAGAAACAATCTAAAATACGGCTGTGGCAATAAAAGGTATACCGAGATTGGAAAAACCTAATAATGTATACTCACATAGAATTGAACATCTCTCTCACCCATTGTTTTGATGGCATAACTCTTCAAGTCATGAGTTATTCAAAGTGAAATTATGCCTTAGTTGAAGAGGTACCAAATATTTCTTAATTTAGGAGATAAAGTTCAATCCACAGGATCAAGTAGTGAAGGAAAAATAGATGTGACCTCACCTACAGTATCAAAACTCTGAGCCATGGGAATGACCCCAACAGTTGAAACAACACCATGAGATGGTCGAATCCCCATGATTCCACAAAACGCTGAGGGGACTCTAACACTTCCTCCCGTGTCAGTACCTACAATTTGTTTGAATTATTTACAAAACAAAACATTCCATATTTTATAGTATAATATCTTAAACTGTAGCAAAATTTCACCTAAGGAAAAATCTACAAGCCTTGCACCAACTGCAACAGCTGAGCCACTGGAAGATCCACCAGGGATACGATCTGGCGCACAAGGATTTTTCGGAGTCCCATAGTGTTTATTTTCTCCATTTATACTGGAAAAATAATATCATTTCATTTGTCTTGCTGCAGATATGTACACCACAATCTCTATTTCATTGTTTAAAATGAAAGAACTAATTGCAGTCATATCGCGACGCAAAAGCTAATACTTTCTATTATTATTGTTATAGACTAAAAAGTGTTGGATATGCTTCTGGAAAACAGTGTTCCGGGTCTGAAGACTGAATTGGGGCAGGAAACGCATCTTATTATAGTTAACTTTGGAAAACCTGATTTTTTTTATGAGATATTGTTGTTTAATATCTCTACTAAAAGCTTCTGTTGATGGTTTCAGACTTCTTTACATGCAATTTACTGTTCCGTTTATCATCTTTTTGCCTTGATAAGCATTTATTAAAAAGAAGAAGTAAAGTGTTGATAATGCCAACATAAGCATAAACAAGCAAACAAAACAAGCCACCATATCACACATGTCAAATACTACAAAGTTTAGTTTCAAATATCAACACTAGCTTGTAGCCACCAAATTTATTTATTTCTTGTTTGTAAAAGAAGAAGTTCAGATATCAATTATTCTAGTCGAGACTACTTTTTCGTTAGCTGAAATTTAGTGAAATAAGAAGGCTGTTTAAACTCCAACCTATATGCCATTTCATCCATGACAGTTCTGCCCATACATACAGCACCAGCTCTTAATAGAGCCAAAACAGTCGGAGATGATGATGTCGCAGCTGAATGAGTTTTCATCCAATCAGGATTCCCAAAACTGGAAACATATCCATCCATGTCAAATCTGCATTGAATTCATAAAACATGACTAAGTGCTTTTAAGTAGTACTTAGTGTTGGTGAAACATAAAATTCTATCACACCAACTCAGTAAGTCATAACAATAGCATACTGTTTTCAAAACTCTATCATACCAACACACTAAGTCATAACAATAGCATACTGTTTTCAACGTATTTAATCCTTTTCATTAGCACCATAATTTCTTGTAGTCCAGTTTTGTTCGATTTGTATTCTCAGTGGCTTGAAGACAGAAATGAAGCTTGAAAAACTTCATTGAGGTGATCAGTGGCGGAGCTAGGATCCACGTATGGGGTGTTAAATTTCAAATGATCTTTTTTGTTCGTATGAAGAAGGCTAAAACCTGTAATGTTTTGTTGATATGCATGGTAAAAAATCGAGTTTTTCGTAATATGGTGGTGTGACCTCCACTCTCCAGCCTACTCGTAGCTCCTCCTACTTGTTATTCATTCAGATTATACCAAAAAAATAAAAAATCGACTCAGCAAATCTTCTCTCCGAATGCAAACTGATCATGACTAACGTCAGTACAGAAAGTCTATAAACAACAATCAAAGGCAACCTGCAAATACGTGTTCGCTCAAAGACTAAAACCAAACAACCCAATATGCAAAGATTTAAGATTCAGCTGAATTTTACTCAACCAAAAACTTAAAAATCAAAACATGTTTTTTCCATAATAACTTTTTTTTCTTTATTCTGTTAGCTACCAACTCAGTTTCCATAATAACTGTTTGAGAAAAAAAAGAGTCTACTTTACCAAACAAAATACTCTAGATTAACCCATGATATAATATTAGCAAAGACAGTAAAAAGAAGAGTGGACAGAATATAACAAGGTAAAAACTAAAAAAAGAGTGGACATACATATCTTTAACTGCGAAAGAGAGACCCTTTAGAGGAAGATCTTTTTCAGTTAAAGACGGATTTTGAATAATAAACGTCTCCATGAAAGCTCCATTCCCACATGCTACAGACATCTCTCTCTCTCTCTCTCTCTCTCTCTATATATATATATATATATATATATATATATATATAATATGATAATATGAATATCTATGAACTGAAGGTGCAGAGTAATCATTTGTAACAAGTAAACTTCGAAAGAGTTACAAAGTGGATAATTTAACTAACGGTGCTTATGTTTTATTTAAAGTTCTAAATGATTCCCAAGTTTGGTTTAAAATACTAGTAGAAACTAGTTGTTTACAAGTGACATTTATTAAAGTATTATGGAGGAAGATTCGTTAAATATTAGAGGAGTCTTTAGTTTGTTTCGGCATAGTTAATGATTATAATTATTGTTCTTTTTATATAAATCGGTGGGTAAACTCACACTTATTTATTTGAATGGTCTCAACAACATGAAAAACCTTAAAATAAAAAAACTTTAGTGCTAAACAAATAAAAACTTATTCATATTTTAATTTGTTTTTCTTGACACTCTAGTTTTAACTTTTTCACAACAGCAATTTATAATGCTATTGTTATTGATTAGTTGAATTTATTGTAATTATTGTAAATGTATGAAATGTGGGCGGATGACACATAACATTACACTTGACCATTCATGAATATTAATGAATAATGGTATTATGAGTGTATGACACACCATTTCACATGTATATTTCTAACTAAATATGGTTTACATATGACAAGTGTATGTACATGTGTCACCATGATATACTTTCAAGTTTGCCTATAAATACATTCATGTCACACCATCTCCGTTCATCAAATAATAAATTTGAAGGTGGTCTGATGAACCTTGTCGCAAGAGCTCCAACGAAATGTGGTATTCGCAAAAATCTATAAATATTCATGAGCCACACACGATGCTAATTTAATTCCTAAAAGTGCATACCCATTGGTAGTCTATCGTCGACAGAGGTCGGCAGAGCTTATTTGGATCTCCGACGAACTCATCAGAGCTTGCCACCACAATTAAAAATTGGGTATGCAGTTTATACGATGAGTCAGTATATTTTTTAGAATTAACGGGTATTCAGTTTTACGAATAGGTATGCACTTTGTTAGACTTTTATCAACCTCTCGTAAAAGTTCATGAGGCTTGATAATGTTTAAGAATTATTTTTTTCCAACAAAAAACTCAACTAATCGAGTCACAAGTTCTTATCAGTTTATAAAATTATAGGTTTACAGTATTCTTTAATCAACAGAAAGATGCAAATTTCTTTAGACATGCATACTAGCTATTTCCTCTGGCGTGGACCAATCACTATAAAAACAAGCAAATATTTCAAGAAATAAAATGTTTCCAATTAAATTTAATTAAATCTCTTACAGGCATGTAGATGAATCTAAAAAAAATAAGAAATTGTGGTGGATCTATCAAATTCAACTTAACTCTTTTTTTCTTCTTTTTGACTACTCGATAGATAATTAGAAATCTTAGGGGGACAGAGTCGTAATAGTAATATATCATATGGTGCATGCATATTTTTTTGAAAATTTAGGATATGATATTATAACTATAATGAAAATTATTATTATTATATATATATATACAAAATATAATGCTACAAATTAACTTTTACTTATCAAACATTATCTGAAAATACAATTCCAAAAAAAAAAATTTGATAATGCGATTACGGTACGTTATTTTAGAATATGTAAGTACTTGTGTATATTTGTACTTTCTTAAATAACAAAAATACTCCATTATACTAATATAACATGTATAACCCGTAGCTTTAATGGGCTTATAATACTTTGTTTTAAAATTTTAAATAAGTATAAATTTTCAACATCACCGTATCTTGAAAGCTATCGGTGAAGTATTTGTAAAGTATTATTAAATAATTGAATAAGTCAAACTTTTAAAAAGTAAATGATACGACATTTGGAGTATCCGATACGGGTATTGGATTAGTCAAACCTTTGAAAAGTCAATGATATGACATTTGAAGTATCAGATACGCTATCAGAGTATCGGGAAAGTATCGACAATTTTTCATAAAAAATGAAGTATCCTTGCTACATAAAATATATCCCTATACATTCCACCCCTTTCCTTTTTGATTATTTGATTCTAAAAATAAAACCATTTGACACAATTTGTTAGATTACATAAATTTATATTTAGCATCTTTCGTAAATTTTGAAATGGCTATATGAACATCCATGTTGAATAACAGCCAATAAAATCGTGTTAATTTCATTTTTACGTATTGAATACTTATATTGTTTAGTTGGTAGTGCTGTTTTTATAACAATCATTATACAGTAGAGCTTTTATAATTTAATACTCGGTAAATTAGTAAACTATGTAAAATAGTATTTTTATCCGGTCCCGAATTAGCAAATGTATAAAATCATTAATTTGATAAATTAATAATATAATAAATTTTCGAAAGATCCTTATGTAAATATTTTGTCATGATAAAATCATAAATTAACAATTCTTCAAAATAAAAAACATTACTAAGAAAATTTAGTTAAACATGACTTTATAATGGTTTACTTATTTTTAAAATTTTAAATTTATGTGCAACTCATCCCTAATTTAATATTACATCTAACGTTAGTAATTTTTAATCTGTTACACGGTTTAAAATGTAATAAAATTTATATAAGTATTAGATTGTGAAGTAGAGTACTTACCTTCCAATAATGTTAGTAATATATAATAATTTTAATGTATTCGACTTTAGCTTCTCTCCCCATGTAATAGGGATTCATTTTTTATGCCCGGCTCTTTTTCAGGATAGTCTATGCTAATTTTTGTGAAACAATTAGATAAAAAACAATCTCATCCTATAAGTTTTAACAAAAATTATGAAAATATTAATATGTAGTATAACGTACATACATTGCTCGGTAACACGTGTAGTTAAAAAAAGAGTTATCAATACGATTACGGTACGTTATTTTAGAACAACACTACCGTAAAACCGGTAAAGATTGTCACCCACTAAAAACTCAACAATTTTTAATGAAACTAAAATAACTACTAAACTAAAATTAATTTAAAATTAAAACTAAAATATTCTACTATTGATTAGTTCACCCTAAATTAGAGTGCACCGTATAAAAATAAAAATAAAAATCAAAATCAAATTTATTAATCGTAAAAAAAAATATCGGATACGTTTCAAATACGTTACGTAAAAAATAAAAAATAAATTTATCAATAATATCCTATAAACTTTTTTTAATTATTTTTTTTCCTAGCTTGTATTGACGTGTTAAATTGTTTTTGATAGGGTGACCCATACAAAATTAATATAGGCTACTTTAAAAAAAAAAAAAAAGGACCACAAAAATGAATTAATGTAATACTCCTTACATGTCATTAAATACGAAATTGGCAATTTTAAGTTGCAGTTTATCTGGTCTCAAAATTGTCAAATAAATACTTTATCTGTTGTAAAATATAATTACACTAATACGGGATTCGACCTAATTATGATACATTTTTTATACTCTCTTTAGAATTTTTCCACTATGTTTTTTTTTTTAAAATGAACAGATAAAACTTATGAAAATTTCATTTTAAGTACAAACTCAAAATATTTTTCATAAAAAAAGCAAATTACAATAAAGCGAAGCAAAAGAATGGTGGAGGGAAGAACAGAGGAAGACGATGAAGACACCTTCGGTAGCTTCTCTTTTGCACCCACCTTTCTCAATAATAATTCCCATATAATTAATAATATTCACTCTAATTATAATGTTAATGATAAAGATGATGATGATTGGGGTGATTTTGTAGAATCTCCTCTTAGATCCAATCTCCCTAATAATAATAATAATAATAAAGGCCCTTTACCCCTCTCTTTATTTGGCCAACTTGATGATGATGATGATGTTAAACCTGGATCTGTTGATAATGGGTTTGTTTTTAGTCCAAATAATAATGGGTCTAACTCAGATTTCAATGGGAAAGATTTGGGTTTTGGTGAAAAATATGGTAATGTTAGTGGGTTGAGCTTAGATTCTCATAAAAATGTTAAAAGTGGGGATTTTTCAGGTTTAGGGAAAGGGGATATAAGTTGGTTGAGCTCAGATTATGGTTTAGTTGATAAAAGAAGAGATTTTTTGAGTTTGGGGAAGGGGAATTTAAGTGGGTTGAGATCAAATTCTGATTTAATTACTAAAAGTATGGATTTTTCGCGAATACAAATTGATGATTTCAGTGGGTTGAGTTTGAATTCTGATTCAAGAGCTACAAGCGGAGATTTTTCGAGTCTAGGGAAAGTGGATATAAGTGGGTTGAGGTCGAATTCTGATTTAGTTGCTAATAGCATTGATCTTTCGAGAATACAAACCGATGATTTAAGTGGGTTGGGTTTGAATTATGATGTAATTGCCAAGACTAAGAGTGGAGATTTTTCGAGTCTAGCAAAGGAGGATTTAAGTCGCTTTGGTTCGGATTCCGATTTGTTTTCTAGAACTGGACCTTTTTCGAGTCCAGGAAAAGAGGATTTAAGCGGGTTGAGCTCGGGTTTCGATTTAGTTGCTAAAAGTGGAGACCTTTCGAGTCGAGGAAATGGGAATTTGAATGGTTTGAGCTCGAATTTCGATATGTTTTCTGTAGATAATGGATTGAGGTTTAGTTCTGATTTATTTGATGTAAAAAACGGTGATCATGGTACTCAAATGAAGGATACTAATGGGGACAACATTGTTGGTTTACACTCAAACTTGAACGGTTTGGTGTCGAGCACTCCTCCTCCTAGTGGGAACGAAGAATTCGATGCTGATGACGATGCTTGGGAGTTTAAGGATGCATATTCAGAATTGAATGTTGACACAGGGGTTAGTAATAGGATTAAGTTTAGTGCATGTTTCTTGTTCAAACTTTTGTTATGTTAACATGGTTAATTAGGCGCATGCTCTTGTAAATTTGTATTGGACATGTTCAGATGTATCCTGGTTACATCACACTATTAATATTGAAGAAACTAGAAGATGCCAAAATATATTTTTGTTCAAATTAAATTGAAATGCATTGGACCTTTTAAATATTGTAGATTTTTTTTCTATAGGAGAATTTGACCTATCTAAATAACATTTTGAAATTGTGAGGTTTTACTTTTGTTTGTGAAAGTCATGCACACATTGGTTTTGCTGTTAAATGCTTATGTCTGCTTTTGTGATGAATATTGGAGTGCACATAGCACATTCTCTTCCAATTTTCCTGAGAATGGAAATACTCAATATACGATGAAGCAATAGTTGCAAACACCACTTCCGTCAAACTTAAGTAGTCTATTATGTGACAGTTGCTATATCTAATCGGAGGTAGAACCTTCAAAGTAATTTATGCGGGAACTTGTCATGAGACTTAATTATTATTCTGTAAGGTTATATTTGTTTGAGGCTTATTCTTAAAATTATTGACAAATTTCACCAATTTCATTGTTTGAAGGTTAAAAGCAAGCTTCAAGAAAACTCTAAGGTCACTGGAAGTTTAACTCAAGCTGTCAACGGTTCACATGAATCTATTAATTTTTTTTCTTCAGCAGCAGATAGGGAATCGTTTAAATCTATAGGAACAGGCTTATCAGCTGTTGCTCAAAACGGTTTAGCCTTGTACAAGTTAGAGACAGTTGCTCAAAATGGTCTGAGCTCGGATTCATTCTTTAGCAGCAAGCAAAGTGGATTTGACGGTGGACAAAATTCTGATCCGTTGGAATCCAATGAATGGGGTGGCAATTTTCATGGCGCTTTAACTGGAAATGGGTTGAACGAGGAGGCAGGTCCTTTTCTTTCATGTTTTTCTTATGTCATAGTTCGTTATTGAAAGTGAAACTCTAGGATCTGAAATCGATGGGGTTTGGTATGTCCAATGAGTATCATAATTCATAGGTATTTAATTCGCGAGTCCAAATACTTCTTTTGTTTTTTGTTCTATAAAAGCTTTCACATCAGAGATTTGAAATACTAGTGGGTTCCTTGTGTTAAATGCTGCTCAAATAACATTGTCAACCCAACTGAAAGATCTATCACTTTTGAATCACAGATCCTGTTCATATCATATTACTACATTTATCATCTATACCCAAAACTACATCTTATGTTAGCATTTTGTGTCACAGGATATTCCTACGAGTGGTAAGGCTTCCCAGTCTGAAGTTGAAGTGCTGTCTTCTAATGGAAAAACTCAGGTGGGTTATTGATTTCCTTATACCTGATTATTGTTCGACTAAATTTCTTTACTTTTGATTACTAAATTGAAAATATGATTGAATTCCCATCGCAAATAGACTCGATATCTATGTTTTTTTTTACTAAATTCAGTTTTTTTTCTAGTGCAAAATGAGTCAATGACGTATAATCAGTCCCAGCTCATTTTTCCATTGCTTCTCCTTAATCTTTTATTGCACTTTGTTTTATGTCTTTCTCAAGCAAAGTAAAACTGTTTGTCCGTGTGGATTTCATCTTTACAACCATTGAATGTTTTGAACCAGACACATGATAGATAGTTAACTTGAGAAGCGTCTTCGTCTTGCAAATCTCATGACTTTGAACTAGTTCCTATCTTACGGTTTTAATTTGAGTTTTACATAGAGAACATTCCTTCCAAGCAGTTACTTACCTAAATTCAAATTTCTGGAACGATAGAGATAGCAAGTCTCATACGCTATACGTTGAATCATCATTTTATGCATAGGTAGTACATGTAGGATTACTGCGATTTGGAGATGGACAAAAGCACTCTATTAGTCTACGATTAGTAAGTCTATTTCGGTAGATGATGTGTTGCTTGCGTTTCAAGATGACAAGTTGGTTAAAATACTTTTTGATTAACACCTAAATTGCATGCCTCTATATGGCTCCCTTTTCGCCATGCTTCTCGTTGACTTACATGATTTAACGTTGTTTTTGGACATTCAGGTAAATGAGTTGAGAGCCAATAATTATAATGAGGCCTTGCCCCTGGCCCTTTTTGGTGAAGAAGAATTAGCAAGTTATGATTATTTAAATGCTCAAGAAGATATATTATATAAGCCCTCCTCTACACAAGAGAAGGGTATCAGCAATGAGGGTTCAAATTACTCTATCCATGATGTCATATCGACTTTGTATAGTCAACCTCAGCAGAACTCTCCAGTTAATTATCCGGAAAAACAAACCGATAATGGGTTGAACTTGAGGCCCTCTGATGAAGTCCTGTCTCATATTCCTGAAGATCTTGATGAAGATCTTGATGATGGTTCCTGGGAATTTAAAGATGCCTCTGCTATAACACATGCTTTAGAGCTAAGTAGTCATTTAGTTTTCTACCGTAAATTGGAGAAACAGCTGACCTTAGTTTGCAGATGCCATATTGACAATCTGAAGGTTGGTTTGCTAGCTAAAACTTCATATATATTTACATACGCAAGCGGCATTAAAATTAAAATATTTCTTTTTTGTTAGAAAGCTCGAGATACTGCTTCTTTTTCGGGGGATGATTTAGAAGTAGCAAGAATTGAGGAGGAAATCCAGGTTGGTCCTATTTCTATTCCTCTATAAAAAAAAAGGTGTATTGGATTTCACTTGGCATTTTCTTTACAGTTTTATTCAAGTTTAGTTTCACCTACTTCTTATCTTATTTTTTCTGCCACTTTTCTCTTACAGGAAGCCTGTAAGGAACTTCAAGAGGAGACTTTAAACTTTCAAGACCACTCAGACAATCAAACTCTTAGAGAAACTTGCCTGAATGAATTTTTAGAAGTTCTTAATGAACCTAAGTTCCAAATATTGGAATCACAACATGGAATATCAACGAAATTGCATTTGGTATGTATCATCTTCTTTAATTTTTTAGTGGACATCTTTTGTAAGCATTTATTTCAGGCTTAAGATATATGCATGACGATGTAGTTGAAGATGCTAGTTGATTTTAGTATTTATACTAAATTCGATAGCTACCGACATCTTAAGTTGGGTCCTAGCTTCTTAAGAAATTAGTAAAATTAATAGAGGACAAGAAACTAAGTTGTTCCGTTAACGAAGTGGTATAATTGACATTTTTTGTTTCATGCTATAAGCAGGGACCTAAAAAAAATCACGTGTATTGCCATCACAAGTCAAAAAGACCTGCTTGATGGCCAATCGGAAAAGACTAAGAAATAATGGGAAATAGTTTTGTGTGAAATTGAAATAATGTAAAGTTGAGAATGCTTTTAAGGTTTCGAATCGTGTTGTAATAGAGCAGCGTTGTTGCTGCTCTAAGGCTGAAATAGTACTCTTACTTTCAAGTTTTAACTTTCAAACTTATTGAAACTTCAAAAAGGTTTCTGCATGTTTAACAAGTTATTGCCAATTATTTTTTGAGGGCTATGTGAAATTGTGTCAACTTTAGAAGTAGTTTTTCAACAATGTTGTGAGTTGCTTATGAATTTATATCCGGCCATCGTAGGCACGGAAAGATCTGACATCAGCAATTGAAGCCGTGAATCATACCAAGTCGAAGCTGAATATCCTGACCATAGGATCATCAGATGACCAGTACAATTATGTATCTACATGGTCCAAGATCCTTTCTGTATGTGCTCAAGAGCTTAAGCATGGGTCTTGGATTTGGAAACAGTCAATTGGAAATAATCTTCAGAGTCACATGGTCTCTGATCCTCGAGGTATCGTATTTTCTTTTTTTATTTAATGTAGTTATCATAAATTGGTCAAACAGTTGAAACTATGGGTAGGCCCATGACTGCTCTGTTCACAGCAGCACATTTTTTAAGTTTGAATAAAATATGTAGAGTCTTGTTAATTCTTTTATGTTTCCATTTGTCTTGGCATAAATGCAGGAAAAGATTTTGTCACTTCCCTGGCAGAGATTTATAGAGTAGTCATTATTCTACGGGCCTCGACGAAACTTTTTGAGCCATGGATACTATCAACAAATTCTATCAGCATATTTTCTCTCTTCGAAGATTGTAATACTCTATGGTCAAGTTTGAGTATTGAGGAAGCTCTTAATCTACATGTTAACAATGAATATCAAAGTACGGTCAAGGAATTATTGGATTCGATCAAGCGTGTTCACGAACTTGATGAACTGGCACTTCAAGACCTTGTCCTCCATCAACAAGTATCTACTTGTCGGCTTTCTCTTTTGAACTCCAAAGTAATTCCAGGTGAGGAAGTTCATTCCTTGAATGGACAAAAAGTAACATATAAAGGGTTTACTTTATTTTTATATCCTAAACTATGACCATTGTCCAATTTCTAACCCGGATTTTTTCCCCTTAAGCAGATTTAGTCAATGAACTATACGAATCATGCATTTTGTGTCCCTAGACCTAAAGCCGTTAGTTTCCTCGTTAAATTCTTTTCAATATTATACTTTTAAAACAATTATAGTTCTATTTATTCATGTTTCATCCCCCATAGTGATTGTTCATATTTAATTCCCCATTAAAACGATTAAATAGAAATAAAACAGTTTAAATTATAATAGTCAAATAATGGGAAAACTAATGGTGTTAGGAATAGCCGAATAGGACAAAAGAATTTTAAGGTTTAAAGTCTAGGTAATAAACCTGATAGAAAAGTATAGGAAGAAAAGTGAGACAAAGATCACAGTTTAGGGCTTAAAAACGAAGTGAACCCTTAAAATAAAGGAAAACAAAATCGAGGATACTTTGAACTGTACGAGACTTGCCGCCTGGCAGTTTTTTGACAAAGCGTTTTATGTGTATTAGCTCAAATACTTTACAACCTTTAACACTTTCTTTATGTATTATTTTTTGGTTCCAGAGATAAGCAGGATTATGTGGAATGGTGAAACCTTCTTTGTGACGCTTGCAAATTTGTGGGTGAATCTCATAAGCTGTGATCTCCCAGACTTGCCGCACTTGCGAGTTGGCTCATGAGACTTCCCAGTTGTTTGCATGTCAAATGGTTTTGTGAGGCTATTAAAAGATTTCCTGTCAATATCATGCCACCAACTTTCGCTATATTATGCGAAAAGGAGTTTTCGTCAAACTTCTAGAAATCATGACTAGCACATCAGACCACACAGGTGAAGGTGTTACGGTCATTTTCTTTTTATAGGCATTCTTTTGTATAACGTGTAGCATATTTGGTTGTTTATTTTTTTATATAAAACTGTATTAGGGGTAAATAGCATCTACACCCATCCTGTTTAAAAAACAGGACCTCGGACGGGTTACCCCCGTATGAGTTTAAGTGCCTGTTTGATAAATCCGAGGGTGTGTAGTCTAGATGTTATTTACCCTTTATATCGGTGCTTGTTGTGATGGTGTGGGTAGTGTGGTAATCATGTAATTGACATTTTTTTTGGTTGTAGGAATGCAGAAAATAAGAAGTTTAATTTTTTGGGGATATTGACTCGTAATACTTGCATTTTTTTCTTCGCTTATAGCAGCATTGTCCTTGCACCCTTGTTTGTTCTCATGATGATTTTGCTTCATGTATGTTAAGCAAATGATTTTGCTTCATGCACCCGACATGGTTTTCACACAGTATCATGTTTTATTTGGTATTGCAGCTTGTCTGGAAGAGTTTGTGGAATAAAATTATTTACCATTTTGATAAAGAAATGGTGGTTACACTTAAACATGTATGTTAAGCAAATTAGAGGGTTTGCGTAAAGCAGTAAATGATAGCTTATACTTATTTATGCCGGTTTACATGATTGATATGAACAAATATCTAGCCTCGAGTTTCTCAAACCATGTTCCCCAAGAAAAATAAAAAATAAATAGAACAATGATGATTGCAATAGCGCATCTCTTTATTTATACAGACCGGAAAAATGTTGATAGACGAATACCTTAAACTGGTCAAGTGAATCGATTTCGGGGGATAACCTTCACAACTTTGATGTCCCAGAAATTCATAAACAGTGATTACAGTGTTTCTGTTATATATGGCGAAAGAATGAATATAATCTTACATTTGTGAGGTATTACTGTTTTCGAAAAATAGGAAAACAGACCAACAGAGGTCTCTATGCAAACAATAAAATGGAAAAAAGAGTACGTTGTTCAAATGAGAAGATCTGGGACTTCCAACAATCTCCGAAACCTTCCATTATTTAACTTAACCAAATCGTCATAATTATCAATCCAGCTATAACCTTGATTTTTAACTACATTCTTATCACTCATCATTTCCCTAATAATCTTCACCTCTTCCCATCTACCCTCGGAAGAGAACATATTAGATAAAAGTACATAAGGTGCCGAGTTTTTTGGGTCCAAATGAAAGAGTCTATCTGCTGCTTTTCTCGCTAAGTTTACATTATCATGAACCCGGCAAGAACTAAGCAAAACCTCCCATACTAACGGACTATCTCTATATGGCATCTTATCTAAAATCATTTCAATTTCATCGAATCGGTTAGCACGACCGAGAGCATCTATGATACACGTGTAATGATTTATAAGAGGCTTAATTCCGTAATCAAGCTCCATTGAATCAAATATCATAATCCCCGTATCTACTAACCCTGAATGGCTGCAAGCAGTTAAAACGGAAACAAAAGTAAACTCATCAGGTTTTTCACCCCTAGCTGTCATGCACTCATACAGATTCAAGCCTTTGTTTCCACGTCCGTTTTGTGCATATCCATGTATCATCACGTTCCACGTCACGGTACTTTTAACGAGCATCATGTCAAAAATCTTCCTCGCCATATCCACATCTCCACATTTACAGTACATATCCATTAAAGAACTTCCTAAGAACACATCGTTTTTGAAACCATGTTTTGAAATCTGTGCATGAACCTGCTGACCTTGAGATAGAGAAGAGAGCTTTGCGGAACAACTCAAAGCTGTAGTGTAGGAAAATTGGGTGGGAGACGTATTTTGCGTTAGCATTTCCTTAAACAAATCAAACGCTTCTTTGTCTAGAAAATTTACGGATAAACCGCTCATCAAGGCATTCCAACAAACAATATCCTTTTCAGGGATTCTATCGAATATACGACTTGCAATTTTCAAATTGTTGCAATTTGAGTACATGCCGATTAGTCCACTAGCTACATGTAAATCTGAATCTAACATATTCCTATATGAAGCAGCATGGATCTGCTTTCCACCATGCAAAAACCCACGCGCCGCACAAGAGCTTAGGATTATAGCAAGAGTAGTTCTATCGGATCGAATACTTCGTAACTGCATTTTTCTAAAAAGCTTTATTGCCTCTTCATGGTTTTCAATTTGCAAGTACCCTGAGATTATAGCATTCCATGAACTAACGCTTGAGCACGACAGTTTATCAAATATCCGACGGCCAATTTCAATATCCCCAGACTTTCCACAAGCCGTAAGCATATTAACATAAGTGACCTCATCGGGTTCATATCCCTCATGCAACATTTTTTCCATATACTCAAGAGCCTTATGAATTTGTTTCTTTTGACCATACCCACCAATTATTATATTCCAAGAAACAATATTAGGTCGTGGAATATCAGAAAAAGCAAGCACGGCGCTCTCCATCTCACCGCTTTTCACATACATATCAAGTAACGAATTGCTTAAGTGGAGATCCCTCTCAAACCCGAGTTTAACAGTAAGGTTGTGTATCTGTCGGCCATATATATTACAACTTAATTTGCTAAAATTCTCACTTTTTACGCTAGCAAAACCAGCCAGAACACTCGATAGAGACACGGAATCAACACATATCCCCATTCTACACATCGATCTAAACATACCAAAAGCTTCGTCGACTCTGTCACTGTTTGCTAAAGCCCCCATCATTGCCGTGAAAGAAACTTCGTTAGGCTGAACCAATTCTTCAAATACCCGAATAACATCTTCTAAACACTTGTTCTTAGCATACATAGACAACAAAGCATTACCCACGTATATATTCTTCGCCAAACCAATTTTAGCACAAATTCCATGACATTTACTCCCGTAAACAACATCCCCTAATAATCGACACGCACTCAAAACACTAGCCAAAGTATAATTGTTTGGTGTAAATCCTTCCAAACACATCTTATCAAAAACAACCAACGCTTTTTTTTCATACCCACCTCGAACAAGAGCACTAATCATCATGTTAAAAGACATTACATCTCTCTCGGGCATTTCTTCGAACATTTGTAGCGCTTCTTCAAAATTACCACCTTTACAATAACATTCTAACATGGGATACCAAGAATAAAAGTTATTTTTATCAAACATATGGCGAGCGGAGACAGTTTGGCCGCATTTTGAGTATAACAATAAAATCCGGTTACAAAGGAATTTGTCGCGGTTTTTTCCGATACGAATAATGTAAGCATGTATGGTTTTTCCTGATAAAAGGGCTTTCTTTTCTATGTAAGAATTCAAGAGATTTGCTATTGTTTTGATTTCCATAATATTAACTTGTTAGTGAAAATAGACTAAAACTAAAGCAGAATGTTTAGCTTTATATGTTGCATTTAAGCTGATATTTATTAATGTTACAAAAAGTTTTATTGATAGAATTGTGTCGAAAATGTAAAAGAAGGAAACACTGATCTTATTTGTTTGGTTTTGGAATATAACAGAAAACAGAAATCACTAGTACATTATTTAAAAAAAATAATTAAAACTATATACTAACAACAAAGTCCACACTTTTGTGGACCAACAATTTGAAATATTGACAAACTTACCCTGCAAATTGAAGTGTTGGCTAAATCTAGAATATAGTAATAGTAGCAAAACAACAGGTATTGCTAAATTTAACGTCACTCGTTTGACCGTTAGTATAACAACATAGCATCTGTTAAAATCGCTATAATAACATTTTCTTTTAGTGAGATCATTGCTATAGAGTCAACATTTCAAATGATAAAAACCGTGAATACAAATTAACCATATATATTTTGTTTAGTGACTTATTATTAGGCTTGTAATTTTGTAAAATGAGTTGTATCGATTTCAGCTTTTCATTTTCTAACCGGTATTGATTTTGTCTATAAACCGATAAATACTTCGACCAACCCCTTTGGGAACTTGGTTCATTTTAGTTTATCATATTTATTAGACTTATTTGATTAATATAATTTGTTAATTGCAATTAGGGCCCCAAGTGTTTGACTATTTGCTAATGTTCGTTATAGTGTTTGACTATAGCAAAGATAATATGTAATAGTCGTAGAGACTTGGTCATTCAGTACCCTCTGATGATTCGTTGCGTTCATGGATGCGTTGACTCTGATTTGGCGATGATAGAGGTGGCAAAAGGCTGAGTTTTAATTCGACTTTTTAACCAGACTGACATGTTAAATAAAAATGCATAATCATACGAGTCAGTGTCGTTTTTTTTTACAAGCTACTCATTTAAAAAAATTCGAGCAAAAAAAAAACAGTTGCCTCATCTATCGGCTTTCTCTTTTTGTTGCTATTATGACACGTTCTACTTGCTTTTGTAACTATATATAGATACAACGATATTGATGCAATTACTCTTATCATATTATTAAAATAACCAAACTCGACCTTTGCGATTATCAAATTTTAGTCCAGTTTTTCTAAATATAGCATTATTGCTAGGCTAAAACTACAAAAATACAATATAAATTTAAATAGAAAATACCCCGTGAAACCGCCTTATTTATTTTTTAAAATCCAAAAAAATAGGAAAATTGATAATTTAGGACATATTTAGAAACTTATTTACAAAAAAAACGGTTGTTTTAAACTTGATGATTTTTTTACAAAAAAATACATATTTTGTGAAGTTATTTACAAATAGGTACATATATCATTAAAAAAATCCAAAAAATATATTTAAAAATTAAAAACCAAAATTTTTAAAAAAATATTTTTTATAAAAAAAAAATATGTGTGATCCTGCCTAATCATGTTCAATCATGTATGTCCAATCATGTCCAATCTTGTCTAATCATGTATGTATAATCCTGTTTGATCATATATAATCATGTCTAATCCTGTTTGATACCATGTACAATTTTTTTCAATTTTTCAATTTTTTTTGATTTTTTTTGTATATATTTTGTTATTTTTTATGACATATGTAACTAATTGTAAATAAGTATATGTATCTAATTGTAAAAAAATACACATAAACGAGTTTTTTATAATTAATTTGACTGATATGTAACTATTTAAAAATCCAAAAAAAAAATAAGTACACTGGTATAATATATAAATGTACCAAAAAGAATTACTTATAGAGGTTGGATTAAATTACTGCAAAAAATCTGGATTAACGCGTAAACCGTAGATTAAATCTACGGTTTACAGTGATTAACTGTAAACCGTAGATTTAATCTACGGTTTGTATTAATTAATGCAAACCGTAGATTAAATCTACGGTTTACAGTTAATCACTGTA
The DNA here is from genome assembly GCA_963920805.1 of Primula vulgaris. NCBI lineage: Eukaryota > Viridiplantae > Streptophyta > Magnoliopsida > Ericales > Primulaceae > Primula > Primula vulgaris. Next base: position 36,342,497 of record OY987212.1, on the reverse strand, counting down.
AACCGTAGATTTTTTCTACGGTTTGCATAATTACACAGTCAGTCCCTGCTTTTCAGAAATTACACAGTCAGTCCCTGCGCAAAAATTACACAGACAGTCCCTTGAAAACAGAATTTCACGTTTTTTTTTTTTAAAAATAAACTTTTATACCATACTCTCTCTCTTTCTCTCAAAAACCCCCAATTTTCATCCAAAAAAACCACCCAAATCAATCAAACACATTACCTATCAAATTTATTAACAAAAAACCCCAAATCATCAATCAAATTTATCCATAATTCAAGGGTATATCTTTTATTCTCTAATTTATTATTTATTTTGTGTAATTTCAATTTGTAAAATAGGAAAAAATATATAAAATATGCAAATTGATTATTCACTTAGCTATATATAATTGTTTGTTGTTTGTTTATATTAATTATAGAAATTATAATAATTGTTGATATTTGTCCCATTTTTGCATGTTTTTTTTTTGTAATTTTAATTTGTAAAATAGGAAAAAATATATAAAATATGCAAAACCATAATTCACTTAGCTATATATAATTGTTTGTTGTTTGTTTATATTAATTATAGAAATTATAATAATTGTTGATATTTGTCCCATTTTTGCATGTTTTTTTATTTTGTGTTTGGTTAATTTCAATTGTTGATAATTGTTGATAGTGTGTTTGGTTATGATTAAAAATTTTAGTTATGATTGTTTGGTTTATGATTAAATGTGTGTTTGGTTATGATTAAAAATTTTAGTTATGATTGTTTGGTTTATGATTAAATGTGTGTTTGGTTATGATTAAAATTTTTAGTTATTATTGTTTGGTTTATGATTAAATGTGTGTTTGGTTATGATTAAAAAATTGAGTTATTATTGTTTGGTTTTTATGATTAAATGTGTGTTTGGTTATGATTAAAAAATGGAGTTATTATTGTTTGGTTTTATGATTAAATGTGTGTTTGGTTATGATTAAAAAATGGAGTTATCATTGTTTGGGCTATTATTAATTGGTTATAATTGAGTTATCATTGTTTTGGCTATTATTAATTGGTTATCATTGAGTTATCATTGTTTGGTTATCATTATTTGGTTATAATTGAGTTATCATTTGTTTGGTTATCATTAATTGGTTATCATTGAGTTATCATTGTTTGGTTATCAATAATTGGTTATTAATTGGTTATGTTATCATTGTTTGGTTATCATTAATTGAGTTATATTTGGTTATCATAGTTAGGATGACAGACTCAGGTCCATGTCCACATATTAAAGGCAGGTTAGGCATGTTACGACAGACCGGTCACATTTCTAATCAGACTTGGGATGCGGGAAGAGAAGCGGGTAGAGGAGATGCCAATAAGATTAGGGTTTATAATTATAGTTGGCAGATACCGACGCCTGAAAGGGTAGTTCGAAATATGATTAGGGCTGGTTTTTACGGTATTTACAGTATAGGTAATTATACCGTAGACCGAGGTTTGGTTACAGCCTTAGTTGATAGGTGGCGTGATGAGTCACACACGTTCCATTTTGTCGGTGGAGAGTTGGGGATATCTTTACAGGATGTAGAGATTATGCTTGGTCTCAGGGTTGATGGTCTTGCTGTTACCCGGTCGGAGCGGAATGACACCAAGGCGAGCAGGTTGGATATGATTGAGAGTTTGTTGGGTGTTAGACCTGCTGACCATCAAGTCGATACAAACTGTTTGACAGTTAGACTTGATTGGATGTTACACACCTTCGGTGAATTACCCCCCAACCCTACTGAGGATCGTTTGCTATATCAGTCTAGGGCTGCCATGCTATTATTACTGGGGGCACATGTGTTTTCGGATAAGAGCAGTGATCAGATTCCACTCTGGCCTCTGCCATTTCTGGAGGATTTTGACACATGTGCTGACTATAGTTGGGGATCAGCTCTTCTGGCCTGGTTAGAGGCTAATCTATGCAGGGTGGTACGTTGTAAGACAAGCGGAGTAAGCGGGGCGGTGATGTTTCTGGATATGTGGGCGATTACCAGACTACTGCCGGTTAGACCATGTGAAGAGCTGCCGGAAGATATCGAGCCACCTGAGGGCTGGCCTAGGTTCCCCCTCGGTTACAGGTATGATATTTATTTAGTTTTTGAATTGGATTTGCGTTTTTATATTATTGTGTCATCTATCATTTACTTAGCTGCCGGTTATATTTATTGTTTATCGGGTTTTGTTTGTATATTACAGATGGAAGATGTGGAGGCAAACTAACCTTACGCCATATGTCTACGGACATAATGTGGTCCACATACGTGACCAGTTTGATAATATGTCGCCTGGACAGGTAAATTTTAACTTTCGTATTATATGTAACTTACGTATTATATGTTGTATATGTTTGCATTGGTCTTATGTTCGCAGAATTTATTAGTTGTATTTTTAAACCATTGTTTATATATTCTAATTTTGCTGATTACAGATAGTGTGGCAACCTTACGGGAATCTCAATCAGTATCCGGAATACTGCACGCGGGGCCGTGATATGTGGCATTGTTCTGTGCCTCTCATTTGTAATGAGAAGATTGAGTACCACCCCGCGGACAGGTTCATGAGACAGTTCGGTTTTGTGCAGCGGGTCACTACATATATTTGGAAACCCAGACGGGGTCACGGCAAGGATAGAAGATATGGGATTGGGCAAAAACACGACTGGCCTTTACTTTGTGGAGAGTTTATAACCGTGTGGAATGACCGCCACACCCGTCTTATTAACGGCGAATTTGGCACGGGGACGTCACCGGATTACATGAGATGGTATAGAGAGAGGACCCGCATCTTCATAAACCCACCTGAACTTGCCCCGCCATCTCACGGTTTCCGGGAACATACGGGTGTCTTCAATAAAATGGTAACTACTAGTTAAAGTTCATTAATATTTGTTTGTTACTTCTTTTTCTGTATATTTCAATACTAATAAATCGTTTTTTATTGTTTTTTTTTTCAGAAAGCGATGTTGCGCCGCAGTTTCAAATCGTTCAAACGGCTGAAATCTAAAACGGACGTGGACTTACTACGTGCGGAGTTCGCTCAAATGGGTATGAATCTGTATGGGTCAGCTGATGAACAGTCGGAGGAGGAGGATGATGACGACGACGACGACGATGGTGATGACGACCTACGTTACGACCCAAGAACTTACACTAGGGCTTCAAGTTGTCGGCGTCCCGACGAAAGAGGCAGAGGGGAAGGCGAATCTAGTAGCGGGGGTAGAAGATCGATTGGAGGTCGACCCCCGAGTACAGATCAGGGTCCGGGTCCGAGTTCAAGCGGTTATCGTCGTCGTTCTTCTTTTGCTGGGTCGGACTACGTTCAGACTGATGTTCCGTTCGATCATCATAGACAATCATTTGGTTCGTACGAGCATCATCCTAGTCATCAGTCAACCGAGAGTTGGAGTCGAGGGTTGACAATTACATCCCACGAGCGTGCGCCGCATCCAGAATCGCAGCAGCGACAAAGACGGCGTACGGAGCTTGTTGGTCCGTAGGTGTCTAAACCTTAGAGGGGGGGGTGTGTGTGAATAAGGTTTTCGTACGTTTTTCGCGGAATTAAATCTATGTGTTATTAACTAAACAAATTAGTGGTTTTTATAACTAAAACAATATCGTTAACAAATAATTGCTAATTTACTCTAAGCAAGCAATGAATATAAGCAATAATAATTTGCGAAAAGTAAAAGTTGAGGGAAAAGAAATAACGCAAGATTTATAGAGGTTCGGCAAAACGCGCCTACGTCCTCTCCTCGGTAGTTTCACTTCCGAGTGTTTTACTAAAATCTCGTTGCAAGGTTGCAACCTAACGAGCTTAATCACCCGATTAAGCTCCCCCTCACTTAATGAGTATCCCGAATGAAAAGCCTAGAACTTTTAAGCTACACTTGCTTGAAAAGCTTCTACCCGATCAATCGCTCACTAATGAGTTTATAAAATACTCTTTTACAAGAATGGATCACTCACTAACAAATATTATCTCGATGTTTATAAGATTACAATGAGAATATAATCGAGAATATTTATGAATACAAGTGAGAAATAAGTAGTATAAGCTTGAAGAATTTCTTAGTAATGATTGCTTAAAAGTTGTGAATACTTGGATGATTTTCTTCAAAGAATATTGGGGCTTTTGTAGAGCCAAAAGGTGCAACAATTAATTTCAGACCGTTGCTGGTTGTTGAGTTCATTCAATGCAGTTTTGCAGCAGTTCGCCCCATTTTCAGGAATAGCTTAAAAGCTGGAATTTGAAATTTTACAGAAACGATCGGTCGTTTCTGAAAAACGATCGGTCGTTTTTCATCTGTGCTCACTGGAAGAAATCATCCATAAAACGATCGGTCGTTTTATGCTGGCGATCGGTCGTTTTTGTTCTATTCTCACTGGAAGGATTTCTGCCTAAAACGATCGGTCGTTTTAGGGTAGCGATCGGTCGTTTTTAGGGTATACTCTCTGGAAGGATTTCTCACATTTATGATCGATCGTTTAGGGTATATGATCAGTCGTTTTTTTTGTTGTTCTGGGTTAGTTTCGGTTTTCTCGACAAACTTCGAAACCCCGTAACTAATTCGTTCCAACTCCGATTTAGGTTCCGCTTGAACCAATGGCTTTGTAATTACATATTCTATCATTTTGAACCTTTAATACACTCAATAAATGATTAGTACGCAAAATGAGCTTTTATTATGTTTTACACATTTTGTTATCATTAAAACAATCGATTTGAAGAACATGGTTCAACAGAGCTAAACGAAATCGAAGAGTCTGCTGAGCCGTCATCGGATAGATTAACATCGGCGGGAAAGATGCTCCCTATGTCCAACTTTAAAACATTTAGTCGTTACAAAAAAAAATAAATGCACTGTTTTTGTATTTGATTTCTATGTTTGATTTGTCAGTTTTATTCTTAGCTAGGGTTGAAATATTATAAATTCGTAAGTTTAATTTGATTTCTATGTTTGATTTGTACGTTATAATTTTGTAAGTTTAATTTGATTCGTATGTTTGATTTGTATGTTTGTAAAAAATATTATGTATTTTAATTGATAGGACCAATATTGAGTTTTTACAAACCCTAAACCCTAAATTACACACCCTAAATTACAAACCCTAAACCCTAAACCCTAAACCCTAAATTACAAACCCTAAACCCTAAACCCTAAACCCTAAATTACAAACCCTAAACCCTAAACCCTAAATATTCTGAAATTTACATACAAACCGTACATTTAATGTACGGTTTGTACAAATTTCATACAAACCGTACATTAAATGTACGGTTTGCATGTATTCTGTGCAAACCGTAAAAGTAATGTACGGTTTGTACCCCTGATTTAAGCAACGCCACTTTACGAATGTACTTTTTGCACTGAATCACCGTTAATAACGTAAAAAAAAAACTACAAACCGTAAAAATAATCTACGGTTTGTAGTGTAAATGACATTGGATACCATATCTATCAAAATAATTCCGACAACACCTTATCACTTTTGAATTATTATGACTTGACAACCCTATCTGAAAATGACTATTCAATGCATTATTAAAGTTTGAAAATGACTACACCAAAAAAAACACTACAAACCGTAAAAGTAATCTACGGTTTGTAGTGTAAATGACATTGGATACCATATCTATCAAAATAATTCCGACAACACCTTATCACTTTTGAATTATTATGATTTGACAAACCTATCCGAAAATGACTACTCAATGCATTATTAAAGTTTGGAAATGACTACACCAAAAATTCACTACAAACCGTAAAAGTAATCTACGGTTTGTAGTGTAAACTTACACTATAAATATGACTCAATTTTGCCAATTCTAACAAACCATAAAATCAAACACAAACACATTTCGGAAATCTCTAAAAAAATCCTCATTTCTCCCCAATAAAATATACAAACAAACACTTTTCGAAAATGAATTACAACTATGGTTTTGACAACAACCAATGGAATGACAACAATGCGAATTCATCCAGTGGCTCAAACGATGAGGTAACTGATTATTCAGAGCACTTTGAAGTTGATGAATTGACTTGGGAAACAAGGGATGAAATGCTTGCTGATCTTGCTGATGTGGCTGGAAATTGGGGTTTCATTCTTACGATTCGTAGGTCTGGAGGGGGTGATGGGAGCAGAACACCGTATGTTGATATTGTGTGTGATAAATCGGGGGTTTACGAAAAAAAGAAAGCATCTTCCGTAAATTCAGGTACAAAGAAAAAAGATTGTCCATTTTTCATTAAAGGTTACGTAGTTAATGGTGAATGGATGTGTCACGTAGAAAATGGACAACATAACCACCCACCTCCAACTTACCTCCAAGGGCAAGCACGACGTGCTCGTTTAATCCAAGATGAAAAAGAAATTGTTAAAACTTTAAGGCAAAGTAGTTTTAAAGTTCGTGCAATATTAGAGGCCATAAAAAATCGAAATCCTGACAATGTATCAAACACAAAAACGATACATAATTTTTTGGCCGGACTGAAATTTAAAGAACGAGATGGTAGAAACCCGATACAGGAACTGTTTAATTTGTTGGATAGCCATCGCTACACATTCTACTATAATATGAACCCATCAACCCATTGCCTTAAGAACTTATTTTTTGCACACCCTGATTCTATAAGGATGTTCAAAGCTTTTCCTGATGTCTTGTTAATGGATTGTACATATAGGACAAACCGTTTTAATATGTCATTTCTAGAAGTCGTAGGAATGACATCAACGAACCAAACATATTGTTTAGGTTTTGTTTACATGAGTGACGAGACAAAAGAAAGTTATATATGGGCATTGGAAAAATTTAAAGTTACATTGGAGGGGGGAATACTACCTAGGGTGTTTGTAACCGACAGGGAAATGGCCTTATCAAATGCTTTGTCCGTTGTTTTTCCCGATTCTCATCATATTTTGTGCACTTTCATATTGCAAAAAATGTTTTGAAAAACTGCCGTAAAAAGATCCCTGACGAGGAGTGGCAAATGTTTCTAGATGATTGGGGTTTATTGGTTGATTCTGAGTCAATAGAGGAGTACAATCATAACCGAACTTATTTCAATTCCTCTTACAAATCGTACCCTGCTGTGATTAAGTATGTAGACAAGCTTTTAAATGATTATGCTGAAAAGTTTGTTGCATGCTATACCAACCACACAACACATCTAGGTAACAGAACTAGCAATCGAGCCGAACAATAACATGCTAAGATGAAAAGATCCCTTTCCACAAATACTGGCACGCTTGAAACTGTTTGGGTAGAGGTGAATAGAATTCTAGAAAAACAGTTTGAGGATATTAAGATGAAATTGGATAAATGAAAGTCTTATTTTCCACATTCTGAACGAACACCTCTATTTATAAATCTTAGGTCGTATATCACACACTATGCCTTTGATTTATTATTTCAAGAACACAAAAAATGTAGTGGCCAGGCTGATGAGAATTGTTCTTGCGGTTTCAAATTGTCTCACGGTTTACCTTGTCATCATATTATGAGTGAACATATTTTATTCGGAAAGCCTCTTCCTCTAGAATATATTCATCCATTCTGGAAAAAATTAGACGTAATTGATGATAATGGGAACACCGATGATTATGGGGTAGAGGGTGATCTAGAAGAGTTTAAAAGTGTTTATGCTAGCAAAACGAATGTTGAAAAACGGCGTATAAAAACACAACTCCGAGAGATAACCGTACCAGCCAGAACATCCATCAGTGACCCCGAAGTGAGAGTAAATAGGGAGAGACCTAGAAAAGGCGACAAATCTAGTAAGAGGGATAAGTCGGGATGGGAGTATGTGGAGGAACAGAGTGCTGGTGCTAGTAGGGACAAGGGCAAAGGCAAGGCGGATGAAACACCGGAGGTAAGGGTAAACCCAACTAGGAGGCCGCGAAACCAGAACCCTAAACCCACCCCCAATAGGCCAACCTTCCTGTACAGTGACCAAATATGGGTCATGTTACATAGTTACATCGAAACGGTTTATGATGTGCGTGGGGATGGTAACTGTGGGTTCCGGGTACTTGCAAATGCGACGGGTAAACAGCATGGGGAAGATGATTGGTACGCGGTAAGATGTGAATTGTTTCAAGAGCTGCAGCAAATGAAAGGTGTTTATTATGAGCTGTTTGAGAATCTTGACTTTGAAGCTTACCGGTATGATTACATTTTATCAAGTTTAAATTTTTATCATGCTACAAATCCCGCACCTGCTGAGAAATGGATGAGATTTCCGTCGTATGGTTTTTTAATTGCTTCTCATTACAATATGCCAATTGTATTGTTGTCCTTATGGGAAAATCAAAATGGAGGGGTAAACATGTGGAACTCCACTTTTTTACCTCTTTATACTGGTCCGCCTCAGGGAACGACATATTACATCCCGACTGTAATGGTGTTCGTCAACAGTTGTCACTATGCTCAGGTTATTCCTAAAGAAGGGATCTTCCCAATGCCAGGAATTATAGCACGGTGGGAACAAACACGCACTGAGGCAGCTGCGTCATGGAAGGAACTTTTTCGACCAAATTTCAAATTATATATGGCTCTGGAAAAGCAATCGGGAAAGAAAAAAGCAAATGAAGAAGCTATAGACCTAAGTCCATAATCGGTTTTTTATTTTTAATTTTATGTAAATTACTATTTTTTCAAATTTGTTGTAAATTTATATGATGTAAACAAATGTTTAATAAATTTGTTTTATGAAATTTAGTTCTATGAAATTTTGTTGTAAATTTTGTTTAATTTTGTTGTAAATTTTGTTTAATAAATTTGTTTTATGAAATTTATAAGTTGATATTCATGTTTGCATATTGACTTAATTTCTTTTATGAAATTTATATAATTTATGATTGTTTCATTCAAGAAAATTGACGATTGACACCAAATTGACGACTTAGTTAATGTTTCATATATTGCGTTATACAAGTGTTAAAAACAAACCAAAGGTACTTCACAAAAATTGACGATTTAGTTAATGATTCAATAAATATCAACTTATATACTTGACAAAAATATAACATGAACCAAAAACATAAAATTTATCAAATCAACTTTATTTGTGTAAATTTGTGTAAATTTTGTGTTTATTTTGAGAGATTGTTAGAATATTGGTAATTTATAATATGTAAAATTTTAAAAATAAAACATTTAGTTTTTTTATTAAAAAATCATATTTAATTTGAAAAAATTATTCAGTATTTTAATTTTAATTCTCAGATTTTTTTTTTTATTTTTAAAGCAAAAAACCTGAAAAAGGCTGTAAACCGTAGATTAAATCTACGGTTTACAGTCAATGACTGTAGATCGTAGATTTAATCTACCGTCTCAGCGTTTTTTCAGAATATTTGAAGTTTAAAAATACAACCTCTTACTTATAATACCTATGTATGTTTATCCACCATGCTACCGCCCATCACTTTAGTCAAATAGTTGACACGTCTCAATTTGAATGACATGGACCAATTACACACGAGTTACAAAAAAGGAGCACGATACCATCCGTATAATAAAATATAAACCACACTTACTAATAAATAAATATATTGAATAAATAAAATAGCCGTTACCTAAATAAAGGGGCATTTTTATCATGAATATCGACCGTTGCATTTTAATTGATCCGTTAAAAACAAAACAAAATACCCCACCCACTCACTCACTCACTCACTTCTCTTTGACTATTTAGCTTTTCTATTAACAAATATTTAGATAGATACATATTTATACATATATATAGATAGAGTGAGAGAGAGTTATAAAAATGGTGGCGAGAACTCCATTAAAGGAAAGGAAGATGATGTTTCCCCAAATTGACCCAACCCTTTTAAAAGAAACTGTTAACAAGGTAACAACAATAGAAGAATGTTTTTATTAATACATTTTTTTTTTCTGTTTTTATAAGAATATTTCCATCTTTATTCAATTTCATATCCTTTCTTAGTGTGTAACTGGTTTTAGTATGTATTGTGTTGCTTTTATGTAACCTGTAACATTACCTTTATCGGTTATAATGAAAATTTTAGCTACATAATTTGGTCAATTATGGTAGCTCCATATAAATTACTTTCAATTTTATTCACGTGTAACTGGTTTTAGCGTGTATTTTGCTGATTTTATGTAACATTACCTTTTATCATTTATAATGAAATTTTTATTTATGCTAAGATACATAATTTGATCAATTATGGTAGTTCCATATAAATTATTATAATCAACAATAGAATATATGTATATTTCATGTTTTTATAAGGAAATTTTCAATTTTATTCACTGACATATGTTTCTTACATTAGTTATACTAAGTTACATAATTTGATCAATTGTGTGGAGCATACAACTTACTATAATCATTTCTGTACAGTTTCGATCCAAAGGTTCTCGTCATCTAAGCATGTTAGCTAGGGGAGTAACTAGTAGTAGGGTAAAAGGGAATTCAGCAACTCTCGTACGGAGAAAACAACGATCTTTTATCATGTATTTTGAATTAATTTTATTTTATCGATTTTAGCCTTTTCAGCATCCCATAACTACAGTTATAGTCCCTCCACTGATGTTGGCCGGACTGGAATGATTCACCCTTTTAATTTTATTGAAAAAATATACCCATTTCTATGTATAGTTTCTTTCATTGAAGAAAAGAAATTTTGGACCGTCACCCTAGCGAGCCAGCACTATTCTTCTTGTACATATTTTGGTATCATCGTTTTTTTTTTACACTAAAAAATGCTGTGTTCAAATGTAGTGATAGGGCAATATCAGTTAGGTTAGTGTACTGATCACAAAAGGTTGTAATTTAGAATCCAAAAAACCTTGTTAAATCGGTGTACAATTATGATATCTGCCTATTGGTGTGTGCCTTTTGAGCCCGAAAATGGTAAAAAAAAAAGTGTACGTATTATAGTTAGGCTTGCATACTAATTATACCAGATTGTAGTTTAGAATCGAAAACAAACTGTTAACTTGGTGTACAATTACAGTATATATGGTGTGGGCTTCTGAGCCCAAAACTGTTACTTTTATGATGTAATAAATGTCCGGTGTGCATATATAGTTGTTTAGATTTGATAAAAACAGTTAGAGATTGGTGTACAAACTACAAAATAGGATATAGCCCAAGAATCATACAAAATAGGATATGCATGTATTGATGTAAGCGTGTATGGCAGGTTGATAAGTGTATGGCTAGATTGCAAGAGCTTCAGTACACAATATCCGGTGGATCGAAAATGGTATATGGTGTGTCATTGAGCCCGAGAAGTACCAAAGGCTATCTCAGAACTAGTCTCCGATGTAAACAAGAATCTCTTAGGTAGTATTCATTTCTTTTCTCCTTTGTCTATGACTCTATTACAGTATAGACTTGTTGGATTAGTTTTTGGTATATTTACTGAATGTGAGTTACAGATTTTGATTTGAAGGTTCTTCCTAACTACTGATTTTACCAGTTGTCCTTTTTATCATAGTACATATATACTCACATGTTGTCAATTGGGCTTGTTTATACTCAATTATGGTTTTTGTTTTGATTTCAATATTCTCAGCAGTTGAGTTATAAAATTGATGGGGTCTGAATTAGGAGTCTGGTTATACTGCAATTTTTCAATACTTTTACAGGCTTCTCTGACTTTTCTCCAGTATCTGCGGAATTACTATATTCACTTACTTTGCTCTGCAACTAAATGGACCAAGATGCTTTTTGTATTGCATGTTTATATCACAATGAATTTATTTGTCAGAAAAGATTTTAGTAGCTTAAATTTAAGTAGGTTTTCCATAGTTTGCTTTCCTTTTTCTCAGCGATTGAACTATATAATGCTAGTTTTTGCTGTTTCTTCCTAATTATCGATCTCACATGTTATTGTATCTTTCCAGTTTTCTCAGCAAAAGTATAGAAATTTGCCTTCTGGTTTACTGCAATACTTATTATAGGGTGTTCTTTCTTTGTTGTTCATTATTAATTGATAACAAATTGGGTCATCGCCTACTCTCTCTGTATTCACTAAACTTGATTAATTACTTTTTTCGAAACCCTTTTTTCTGTATGCCATGTTGCATTATCATAATGTGCATGCCAGCATGGGTATGCAATTAAAAGGATCAAGACTACATTTTTTTCTTCTTAGTATCAGTAGTTACTTTGACAGAAAAGTTTTTATGAGTTTTTTTATTACTAAGTTTTTTTTTTTTTTTGCCTTCATTTTCCCCAGAAATTGAATTATTGCAGGATGCTAATGTTTTGAGTTAGGATTCTAGTTCTACTGCAATATTTTGAATAATTACTTGGTGTTATTCTTTTGTTCTTCTCACTAAATATATTTACTTACTTTTTCTCTGCTATTAAAAGGATCAAGAATGCTAATCCTCGGAAATCATCCCCAGGCAAGATGCCAACACCAACAGGTCTCTTTCTCTCTATATATATGTATACGCAACTCTTGAATTTATCACAAAAAGTATTAAATTCTCTTTCATATTTACTCAGGTGAATGGCAGAGAATGTCATTACCAGCAATGTTGGTCGGAGAGACAGTGGGAGAGATTCTTAAGGCGAGCCAATTCGTTAGAGAGATCACAACAATTACTCGTACACCAGTCTCAGATGATCCTAAAACTCCGGTAACTGTTAGAAGAAAACAAAGGATGAATAACAACAATGAAAATTCCGAACTCCGGACGAGGAGGAGGAGAGAGAAACATGTCAAGGAGTCCGCTTCGCCAGTGCTACGAAGGGCGCGCTCAAGGATTAATTTCAAGGCCTCTTCTCCTATACATTTGCAGGACAAAGAAAATAGCAGGTATTGTTTTTTAAAGTATGCTGCGATTTAGTTGATTGATCTAGGCAAGGACTAATTAACATACATTGACCTTAAGCTTGTTCAATCGACACTTTTTTCCCAATTCAAATGCACAAGTACGAGTAATCAATTCGACAAAGGGTCTAAATTGCATATCTTAACAAATTTAAGCAATCGAAAATTACGACTGTAGTTTGTTTCGACCTTCAAGTTTGTGGACATTGGATTTTCATCCAAAGAAAAGTACCTCATGAAAACCTTTACGAGCAATAAAAAGGTCAAATGTTTTTTATTTATTTATAAAAAGTGTCCAGTTGCATGTGTTTGAACAAAACTAAGCTTAATAGATATCAGTTATCACACTAGTTTGATTTTCAAGTTTAATTGCATAGTTTTCTGAGCACAAATACGCATTCAGATATCAGTTATCTCACTAGTTTGGCCTTCAAATTTATAGAGTTTCATCCAAAAAGTTGATAACCATCCTTAAGAAAAAGAAACTAAGTTTAGACAAAGAGAAGTTTCATTTGTTAGTTTACATAGTATTCATTTTTATTCAAGGTCAAACTCCTGCGATTCGATTAGTCTAATTTTGCGTGTAATTACAGTTTTACTTGCTTCATCAGTTTTTAATTTCAATATACATTAATTAAACACAGGTACATGGCAAATAGAGTATCACCAAGACATAAGCCATGGGCCAAAAAAGCTGTTCTTTTCCCCAATCCATTGTTCCACACTTCACCAACCTCAAATAACCCAAGGTTTTGCAAAACCAAATCCCCAATAATTACAACAAATCTCCCGAAAACCCCACACAAATTCTTAATCAAAACCAGGTCCCCACCTTCGTCCTCCAAGTTTCAAGTTAAACGTGTCTTTCCCCCTCCAGTGATTTCTCTCTCCCCCTCTAGACTACGCCGGTCTCCTGTTAAAAAGACTTCTTCTACCGGAACAGCAGCGAGGCTGAGAAGATCGTTTTCTCCGTCAAGGTTGGCTAATCGTCTCATTTCTCCATTGAAGACTCGAAAAGGCGGTTTTACACACAAGACTGATGGGTTGCTTAAACAACACAAGCTCAACTGTACGCCCATTAGATTACCCATCAAGCGAATTTGATGGGATTCTATCTTGTATTTAAATATCATGTTTGAACAGATTTTTAATATTATTTATTTGTATGATATTTTCTCGATGTCCATTAAATATCATGTACCAGACTTTACGGTTTTTCATCTGCCTTTCCCATTTTTTGTTGTCGATCAAGTAAAAAAGAGACAGATAAATAGATGATGAATGAGTTACAGTGCTATTTCATTATAGTACTACATACATTTTTACTTGCTCTCTTCATTATCAAATTAACTGATTCTCAAACTTCATTTGCACACATTTCTGAAAAATATTATCTAAGTATTTTTTTAAAGTTTTCGAAACGTTGCCCCTCAGTTTTCATCAGGTTCCGAAATGGTCCAACTTCAAACTAAGTTTCCCAGTAGAGGTAAACATAAAACAACTTCATAGGATCTTCTCTCCAGAATCGTCGTCTAGCCATCGGATCCCTGGCCCCATTCCGAACGGAATTCTTATCTGGAATTGCAACATAGCGAAAACTTCACTTGATTTCTCGATTTGTCCTTTTTTTTATACCATCCAAAGGATTCATTGCAATTCAGAAAAGAGTTTCAACAAAATGTAAAACAATAATTGGATTATATGTATATACGGGGAGCGATCAAGGGACATCAACTTTAACACAAAAGTAGACACCGATATGTGGACCGTTCATTTTAATGGTTCATATTAAAACATATTAAATAAAGCCAACCCTGGTTAATAACAATAGTAAACCAGTCAATCCTACCGAATTCGGTTAAATTCGGTTCCACGTTAAATTCGGTTCCGTTTCCATATCGTTTCTCCTTCCAATTCCTGACTATGTGATCGAATAGCATTATACACCATATGTTTCTCCTTCCAATTCCTGACTATGTGATCGAATAGCATTATACACCGTATGTACTTCGCAAAAGACTTTTTCTTGACAAAAAATTCAAGAATAAAATAAAATATGACATGGACGAGATTATAGGACCAAGTTGGCAAATATACTAAACCAGTATCTACCGATCAACCAACCAATAAATAAAGTCCTGTCTATCACTATCAAGAAAGCCATATATAGTAGTAGTAACATTGCCGCCCAATAAATAAAAAACCATCCGAAAGAAACATAAAATAAAAAAAATCGTTCCCTTTATTTTCTTTCCAATCATCCCACGTTCTTTTAAGTCTATTACCATTCTCTGCTCAATTACTCACAATATTTATTTTTATTTGGTTTCCTTTTTTTGGCTTCTCCGAATCTTTTTTTAAGGTATTTATAAAATAATTTAATTTCTTTACTAACACTTATTTCACATTATATTTTATTTGCACTGTTTTAAGCACATGTTAGATCATTTATATATAGATATAAATAGATATAGATACAGGATATGGCTTTCCCCATAATGTTGTGCTGATCAGCCGCCGCTGCGGTGCCTTTAGCGGTCAGAATGTTAGGAAAAGTCCGGCACCATACCACCGCCGATCTGTTCCTCTCCACTGCCAAGCACGGTGGTGACGCCTATCGCCATCAACTCTGCTGTAGATTTGTCCCGTCGACACTACACTTCTCGACAGAGCCAGCAAGCGTCTCGAGCCCCGATAAAGAGCTTCTCAAGATCCTCGACTGCGCGATTGACTGTGTTATCGATCAGCGGAAGGACAAAAACTGAATCTTCTCTTTCAAATACCTATTTTTTGATTACGAGGATTTTGATGACTTCTCTTTCGAAATCGAGGATGCTGAGGGTGAAGTAGTAAAATTTACCAGGCAATACAAAGGTGAAACCATGCATAGAAGTTGAAGCTAACTGTTGAAAACTTGGCAATGTTCTCATTGAGTGACGTGTTTGCAAGGACACTGACGACGAATACAAGTCTGACAAGGAAGGCGCAACTCCTTTGATTCTTACCGTCAGAATTGCTAAAGATGTTGGACCCAATTCTTGAGTTCTGTGTGAGTGCTACGCCTTATAAGTGGCTTATAAAAAGTGTATTTTTTAAGGAAAGAAAAGCTTCTGGAGTCTCAGCATATCGTCATGATTTTGGGAAATTGGATAAAAATGTACAGAAGGCTTTTCCACAAGTATCTTAATGTTCGTGGAATTACGTCGGACTTTACGAATTTGATGCATGATTATATGGCAAACAAGCAAAATAGAGAATACAGGAGCTGGCTTGAGAATGTTAAAGACGTTTGCCGAGGCAAACGTCTTTAACTGACAATCAAAGCATGCAACAATAGCTAGGTTAATTTGCTACATGTAGTCGTTTTGTTGAGTTTTTTCGTTTTGCTGTTTGGGATTTGTCGAATATAATGAATTGGGCACAAATTAAGCACCACTGGCGTGATTATCCAGTGAGCTACAATAACACAGCTTCTCTATACTGTTCTATTTTATGGAGAACTGTTTTTTTTTGGTTTTTTCAATAATAAAAAAAAAAAACTGATTCATTTGTTTCCAGCAAGCAGATCCGATTTAATTTGGCCATAGGAGCCACTGCACCCTCTGATTCCAGGATTTTTTATTTTTTTTCTATTTTTACTACACTTTATTTAAAATCATCCCGCATTAATTCATTATTTCATTTAGTATTAGTTTTTATATAGTTTCTGCACCCCACAAAGGTTTCTGGCTTCGCCTGATCCATCAACATTTCCCTCTCCCTTACGAAATATTAAATGATTCCTCTCAAAAGAACAAACAAATTCTAAAAATCTTCATATTAGTTTGATTTATGTGAGGCTAAATTTCATGTAAAAATTAGCCAATTTTAGACATATCATGAGGCTTATTACTCTTGTAACTCGTTCTGGTTATATATTTATATATATATAAAAATATTATCATATAAATATGTGGATAATAAAAAAAAAACATAGTTTAAGATTTAAAAGAATGTTTGGTTGTTAAATAGTGATAAATAATTTTATTAGTTTTTACTTTTTATATTTTTATGAAAGTATGATATTATTGTAATTAATATAAAATTATAGGATTTTTTTTTTTAAATAATTAAATTGGATATTAGAATAGAATGATATATATACACACGCTAGTCTAGCTAACATATGCTTTTGGTACACAAGATACTACAGTAATATTTAAATGATAGTGTGTTACTAATTCTCCTTCTATATTAATATGGTCAACTCTTATTTCAAGTGATGTTTCTATTTCCAATGCATGGTTCAATATTAATATGATAACTTTCAAAATCATTTGCAATTAATATCATAAATGTGTAAGGGAATCAATAGAAGGGCTTAACTTATGCCTCGACACACAATAGCGTTCGCCACCTATTTCCTTCGTTTCAAAACAATAGTTAACTATGAAACCATGTATCAAGTTTGACGGCAATAACCTGAAGTATCAAAATTATCAAAATAAAAAAATTCAAAATGTAATATATTTTAAAAGTTCAATTACATTATTAGATTTTGATTTATTTTTTTTACTCCGGATACTCTACACTCTCTTTGTTTTTTTTATAAAGACTAAACGAATGTAAATTCATAGATTATTACCAAACCAAACAAGTTGTTCCATATTCATAACTGTATATATATGTATATACTTATTTACAAAAGAATCAATTTTAATTAGGAAAAATAACAATTTAATACATATTTAGAAACTTATTTATAAAAAATCCGTTTGTTTTGAACTTGATGATTATTTTACAAAAAAATACATATTTTGTTAACTTATTTACAAATAGCTACATATGTCATTAAAAAAATTAAAAAAACCAAAAATTTTAAAAAATACATTTTTAATACAAAAAAACACGTGTGATCATATCTTATCATGTCTAATCATATTCAATTATGTATGTCTAATCCTATTTGATCCTGTCTAATCATGTCCAATTTGTTTGTCTAATTCTGTTTAATCATATCTAATCATGTCCAATCACGTCTAATACTGTTTGATACTATGTACATATTTCTTTGATTTCTTTTAATATATTTTTTATTTTTGATTCTTTTTGGGATTTTTTAGGATATATTTTTTTAATGTCATGTATACCTTTGTTACCTTTAAATATAGAGGGTGACTTTTTAAACACCAAAATTTCTGAAAAAACGCTGAGACCGTAGATTTAATCTACGGTTTACAGTGAACCACTATAGACCGTAGATTAAATCTACGGTCTCTGTGTGTTTTTCAAATTTTTTGCATTAAAAATTAAAATTAAAAATCTAATAATTAAAATTAAAATACTTAATATTTTTTTCAAATTAAACATGATTTTTTTTTTAATAAAAAAACTAAATGCCTTATTTTTAAAATTTTACATAAAATAAATTACCAATATTCTAACAATCTCTCAAAATAAACACAAAATTTACACAAATTTACACAAAAAAAGTTGATTTGATAAATTTTATGTTTTTGGTTCATGTTATATTTTTGTCAAGTGTATAAGTTGATATTTATTGAATCATTAACTAAATCGTCAATTTTTGTGAAGTACCTTTGGTTTGTTTTTAACACTTGTATAACGTAATATGAAACATTAACCAAGTCGTCAATTTGGTGTCAATCGTCAATTTTCTTGAATGAAACAATCATAAATTATATAACTTTCATAAAAGAAATTAACTCAATATGCAAACATGAACTAAATTTCATAAAACAAATTTATTAAACATTTGTTTACATCATATAAATTTACAATAAATTGGAAAAAATAGTAATTTACATAAAATTAAAAATAAAAAACTGATTATGGACTTAGGTCTATATCTTCTTCTTCATTTGTTTTTTGCTTTCCCGATTGCTTTTCCAGCGCCATATATAACTTGAAATTTGATCGAAAAAGTTCCTTCCATGGCGCAGCTGCCTCAGTGCGTGTTTGTTCCCACCGTGCTATAATTCCTGGCATTAGGAAGATCCCTTCTTCTTTAGGAATAACCTGAGCATAGTGACAACTGTTGACGAACACCATTACAGTCGGGATGTAATATGTCGTTCCATGAGGCGGACCAGTATAAAGAGGTAAAAAAGTGGCGTTCCACATGTTTACCCCTCCATTTTTATTTTGCCATGAGGACAACAATACAATTGGCATATTGTAATGAGAAGCAATTAAAAAATCATAAGACGGAAATCTCATCCATTTCTCAGAAGGTGCGGGATTTGTAGGATCATAAAAATTTAAACTTGATAAAATATAATCATACCGGTAACCTTCAAAGTCAAGATTCTCAAACAGTTCATAATAAACACCTTTCATTTGTTGCACCTCTTGAAACAACTCACATCTTACCGCATACCAATCATCTTCCCCATGCTGTTTACCCGTCGCATTTGCAAATACCCGGAACCCACAGTTACCATCCCCACGCACATCATAAACCGTTTCGATGTAACTATGTAACATGACCCATATTTGATCACTGTACAGGAAGGTTGGCCTATTGGGGTGGGTTTAGGGTTCTGGTTTCGCGGCCTCCTAGTTGGGTTTACCCTTACCTCCGGTGTTTCATCCGCCTTACCTTTGCCCTTGTCCCTACTAGCACCAGCACTCTGTTCCTCCACATACTCCCATCCCGACTTATCTCTCTTACTTGATTTGTCTCCCTTTCTAGGTCTCCCCCTATTTTGTCTCACTTCGGGGTCACTGATAGATGTTCTAGCTGGTACGGTTATCTCTCAGAGTTGTGTTTTCATACGCCATTTTTCAACATTAGTTTTGCTAGCATAAACACTTTTAAACTCTTCTAGATCACCCTCTACCCCATAATCATCGGTGTTCCCATTATCATCAATTACGTCTAATTTTTTCCAGAATGGATGAATATATTCTAGAGGAAGAGGCTTTCCGAATAAAATATGTTCACTCATAATATGATGACAAGGTAAACCGTGAGACAATTTGAAACCGCAAGAACAATTCTCATCAGCCTGGCCACTACATTTTTTGTGTTCTTGAAATAATAAATCAAAAGCATAGTGTGTGATATACGACCTAAGATTTATAAATAGAGGTGTTCGTTCATGTTGAACATAGAGTTCAATAATGATTTTGATTATTACTTTGATTATGCGTTTAATGATTTTACGATTTCGATGATATAATGCTTGTCTTGTCCAAAAATAGAAAACGTATATTTCAGGTCTTTAAATGATAGAGCATTCGATAACGAAGCCATAGGTTCAAGCGGAATCAAATTCGGAGCTAAAACGAAGAAGTTATGAGCATTCGAAGTTTTACGGGACCAGGATTACAGTCGACCGATCGACTGGACAAAAACGACCGATCGTTTTTGGTCCAATTTCTTCCAGTGAGTCCAGTATAAAAACGACCGATCGTTTTCAGAAAACGACCGATCGTTTTCTGTAAAACGACCGATCGACTGTAGAAAACGACCGATCGTTTTCTGCAGATTTCGAAAACAGCTTTTCAGCGATTTCTGGAAAATAGCTTAAAACTCTGAAAAATAGCATCAACCACTGCCAACGGTCATATACAGAAAAACAGACTGTTTGGCATATATATACCAACCAAATCTCTCTCCAAAAAAAACCAATAACATTCCAATCAACTTCCTTCTAACCTTTCATTAAAAATCCCATTATCACCAATTTGGTGTATATATATATTCGAGGAAGAGGAAAATCAAAGAGAAAGAGATTCAAGCTCGATCATCATCAACTCACCAATTAGCTTTTTAAGAAGCAATTAGAATAGTGAGCGAAGTTACATTTTTGTAACTAAATTTGTATCGAGTGTTTTATAAACTCAATTTTTGTGAGCGAGTGAACGGGTAGAGGCTTTGTAAGCAAGTGAAGCTTAAAAGCTCTAGGTTTTTCATTCGGGCACTCATAAATTGAGGGGGAGTCGTAGACTCGTAGTCGTGTCCTCTTGCACTTGTATCAAGAGTAGGAACCCCGGGTAGAGGGTGAGCCAATCGGTCGATTGAGCTCGATAGGGTTTGTAAAATCCGAAAGAAGAATTATAGTGAATTACTCGGTAGTACCGAGGAGAGGACGTAGGCGCGTTTGCCGAACCTCTATAAATCTTGGTGTCATCTTCTTTCCCTAAACTTTACTTTCCGCAACTTTATTATTGCTTATATTCTTGCTTGCGTTTATGATTTCTAGCATTTCATTAAAGTTTATTAAACGCCTAAGTTTAGAATTTGCATAAGTTGGGTGTTAGTTGTTTAGATTTTTTAATTAGGCGAAAATCGCCAAAACCTTATTCACCCCCCCCCCCTCTAAGGTTAGCACGCGGGCCAACAATTGGTATCAGAGCCGAGGCTCTTGCATATAGGAATTTAACGATTCTAGAGTTAAGATCCCGATGGCTAATCTATATAATTTTACTTCCGCTATTGCTTCATCACCCAATACTCCACCATATTTTGATGGGGTAAATTATTCATATTGGAAGGATAGGATGAGTATGTTCCTACAAAGCTATAATGTTAATCTTTGGAAGATTATTAAAGTAGGATATTCCGCTCCTAAACACGAAAATAGCGAAAACCCAATCCCCGTAGAGGACCTAGATAACGCTCAACTAGAAGCCTACTCTACTAACGCTAAAGCGATGTATGCTATTGTTTGTGCCGTTTCTCCTAACGAGTACAACAAAATTTCCGCTTGTAAAACCGCTAAGGCTATGTGGGATAAGTTAGTAGTAATGCATGAAGGGACTAACCAAGTTAAGGAGTGCAAACTCCAAATTTTAGTTCATGACTACGAGCTTTTTAAAATGAGCGAGGGTGAAACTATTTCCGATATGCTTGCTAGATTTACTACTATTACTAATGGATTAACATCTCTTGGTAAGTCTTTGTCTTGTAAGGAAATGGTTTCGAAGGTGATTCGGAGCTTGCCGAAGGAATGGGAACCAAAGGTCACCGCAATTCAAGAGGCGCACGACATGAACACATACTCTCTTGATGCATTGACGGGTTCGCTCATTACACACGAGATCACCCTCAATAGTCACAAGCCAATCTCGAAAAAGAGGGAGATAGCTTTCAAAGGAACAACTTGTGACGAAAGCGATGAGCTATCCAATGACGACGAAAATTCTAGGCAAATCATTCGAATCGTCAAAGAAATACTCAAGCTAAAAGACCACCGCAAACATAAAGGTAAATCGTCAAATAATTCAATTTATTCTAACGATTTTGTTTGCTATACTTGTGGCAAGGAAGGACACATGGCGAGAGATTGCGTCATGAATCGCAAGAGCAAAGGCAAGAAGAAGATATCCGCTTCAAGCTCTAGCGATAGCTCCGACCAAGATGAAGTCGCGCATCTTGGTTGCTATATGGCCATGGAAGACAACAATGAGCCTAACCAATCGTCTTCAAGCGAATGTGACCACTCAAGCGAAAGTGACAACGATGAGGTAAAAGAATTCTCTCATGATGAACTTATTCATATGTGTGGAATTTATTCCGAAAAATTTCCTAAGCTTGTAGAGAAGGTCAAATCTCTTAAAAAGATAAATTCTTCTCTCAATGAAGAAATAAGATCTTTAAAAAGAGATAAAATTGAAAATGAGTCTATTCCAACATCGTCATTTTCTTTAAGTGATATAGATGACGAAAAGGAAGACTTGAAAGAAAAAACCAATGATCTCGTCATTCATAATAAGTCCTTACAAACCGAGATCAATTTTCTCAAAAATGAAGTCTCTAGACTTACTAAAACTCTTTCAAAACCATCTTCTTTGGATTGTGATTTATTAGAAAATTTTGAAGAGTTAAAGGATGCTTTCGATAAAGTTAAAAGCAAAAACAAGGTTTTGAGTTCTCATGCTTTTAACTTAAATGACAAGGTCAAGGTTTTAGAAACCGAGAATGAATCGTTGAAAACTAAAAACAACGATCTTGTCATTTCCATTGAAAAACAAAATTTAACAATCTCAAAGTTTTCTAAAGGTAAAACCGTTTTAGATAACATTTTGAGTTGTCAAAAAGATGTTAAGGATAAGAGCGGTATAGGTTTTGATTGCATTGGTTCTACTTCTAACAAACCCCGCTTCGTTAAAGCCTCTAATATTTCAAAAACTCCTATTCCACCTAAACAAGAGGTTGTTTTTCCTAAAAGGAGTACTTCCAAGATTTTTCAAAAATCTTTTAATGATAGGAAGGGTATAGGTTTTAAAACCAAAATGGATACTCCGAAAAACCTTTCCAAAACTACGTATAACTATCGTTATACTAAAAAGTCTAAGCATTGTGTGCATTGTAGTAGAAATGAGCATATTTCTTCTAGATGCCCTTATCGTTTCCATGTTAGTAGAAGCGATTTGAAATGGGTAGTAAAGACCCGAGCCACTAACAATGTCGGACCCAAAAGAAATTGGGTACAAAAAGACAAATCTTGTGTTGTAGGTATCTCCATCCAAAAGGAGAAAATCGACAAGTGGTTGGCAAAACCGACAAAAGGTATCTCCATCCAAAAGGAGAAAATCAACAAATGGTTGGCAACGCCGACAAAGGCCGTGGAAGTCAAGAAGATCGACTCCACCATCAAAGATGAAGTGCCGTTGATCAACAAAGGTGGAAGGCATACCAACAAGTGGTACCACCTATTAGGAATCGGCAACGCTCAATGCAAATGCCATTAGCGAGCGGACTCGACTCCACATCACATATTCGGTATACTCTAATCTATAATATCTACATATATGTGATTAGTTGGGTCGGGTATATGCATCATATTTACATTTTTCATATTTTGGTTTTTCTTTAAAAACCCTTCACATAACCCCATATTTTTTGATTGCATTTTGATAATGCCAAAGGGGGAGAAAAATGATATAATTTGGTGTAATGCGTTTTGTTAAAATGGAGGAGATATTTTTCTTGTATCTTGTAAAATCATCATTAGTTTGTCATAATCAAAATGGGGGAGATTGTTGAACATAGAGTTCAATAATGATTTTGATTATTACTTTGATTATGCGTTTAATGATTTTACGATTTCGATGATATAATGCTTGTCTTGTCCAAAAATAGAAAACGTATATTTCAGGTCTTTAAATGATAGAGCATTCGATAACGAAGCCATAGGTTCAAGCGGAATCAAATTCGGAGCTAAAACGAAGAAGTTATGAGCATTCGAAGTTTTACGGGACCAGGATTACAGTCGACCGATCGACTGGACAAAAACGACCGATCGTTTTTGGTCCAATTTCTTCCAGTGAGTCCAGTATAAAAACGACCGATCGTTTTCAGAAAACGACCGATCGTTTTCTGTAAAACGACCGATCGACTGTAGAAAACGACCGATCGTTTTCTGCAGATTTCGAAAACAGCTTTTCAGCGATTTCTGGAAAATAGCTTAAAACTCTGAAAAATAGCATCAACCACTGCCAACGGTCATATACAGAAAAACAGACTGTTTGGCATATATATACCAACCAAATCTCTCTCCAAAAAAAACCAATAACATTCCAATCAACTTCCTTCTAACCTTTCATTAAAAATCCCATTATCACCAATTTGGTGTATATATATATTCGAGGAAGAGGAAAATCAAAGAGAAAGAGATTCAAGCTCGATCATCATCAACTCACCAATTAGCTTTTTAAGAAGCAATTAGAATAGTGAGCGAAGTTACATTTTTGTAACTAAATTTGTATCGAGTGTTTTATAAACTCAATTTTTGTGAGCGAGTGAACGGGTAGAGGCTTTGTAAGCAAGTGAAGCTTAAAAGCTCTAGGTTTTTCATTCGGGCACTCATAAATTGAGGGGGAGTCGTAGACTCGTAGTCGTGTCCTCTTGCACTTGTATCAAGAGTAGGAACCCCGGGTAGAGGGTGAGCCAATCGGTCGATTGAGCTCGATAGGGTTTGTAAAATCCGAAAGAAGAATTATAGTGAATTACTCGGTAGTACCGAGGAGAGGACGTAGGCGCGTTTGCCGAACCTCTATAAATCTTGGTGTCATCTTCTTTCCCTAAACTTTACTTTCCGCAACTTTATTATTGCTTATATTCTTGCTTGCGTTTATGATTTCTATCATTTCATTAAAGTTTATTAAACGCCTAAGTTTAGAATTTGCATAAGTTGGGTGTTAGTTGTTTAGATTTTTTAATTAGGCGAAAATCGCCAAAACCTTATTCACCCCCCCCCCCTCTAAGGTTAGCACGCGGGCCAACAGTTCAGAATGTGGAAAATAAGACTTGCATTTATCCAACTTCATCTTAATATCCTCAAACTGTTTTTCTAGAATTCTATTCACCTCTACCCAAACATTTTCAAGCATGCCAGTATTTGTGGAAAGGGATCTTTTCAGCTTAGCATGTTGTTGTTCGGCTCGATTGCTAGTTCTGTTACCTAGATGTGTTGTGTGGTTGGTATAGCATGCAACAAACTTTTCAGCATAATCATTTAAAAGCTTGTCTACATACTTAATCACAGCAGGGTACGATTTATAAGAGGAATTGAAATCAACCAATAAACCCTAATCATCTAGAAACGTTTGCCACTCCTCGTCAGGATCTTTTTACGGCAGTTTTTCAAAACATTTTTTGTAATATGAAAAGTGCACAAAATATGATGAGAATCGGGAAAAACAACGGATAAAACATTTGATAAGGCCATTTCCCTGTCGGTTACAAACACCCTAGGTAGTATACAACCCTCCAATGTAACTTTAAATTTTTCCAATGCCCGTATATAACTTTCCTTTGTCTCGTCATTCATGAAAAAAAAACCTAAACAATATGTTTGGTTCGTTGATGTCATTTCTACGACTTCTAGAAATGACATATTAAAATGGTTTGTCCTATATGTACAATCCATTAACAAGACATCAGGAAAAACTTTGAACATCCTTATAGAATCGGGGTGTGCAAAAAACAAGTTCTCAAGGTAATGGGTTGATGGGTTCATATTATAGTAGAATGTGTAGCGATATCTATCCAACAAATTAAACAGTTCCTGTATCGGGTTTCTACCATCTCGTTCTTTAAATTTCAGTCCAGCCAAAAAATTATGTATCGTTTTAGTGTTTGATACATTGTCAGGATTTCGATTTTTTATGGCCTCTAATATTGCACCAACTTTAAAACTATTTTGCCTTAAAGTTTTAACAATTTCTTTTTCATCTTGGGTTAAACGAGCACGTCGTGCTTGCCCTTGGAGGTAAGTTGGAGGTGGGTGGTTATGTTGTCCATTTTCTACGTGACACATCCATTCACCATTAACTACGTAACCTTTTAATGAAAAATGGACAATCTTTTTTCTTTGTACCTGAATTTACGGAAGATGGTTTTTTTTTTCGTAAACCCCCGATTTATCACACACAATATCAACATACGATGTTCTGCTCCCATCACCCCCTCCAGACCTACGAATCGTAAGAATGAAACCCCAATTTCCAGCCACATCAGTAAGATCAGCAAGTATTTCATCTCTTGTTTCCCAAGTCAATTCATCAACTTCAAAGTGCTCTGAATAATCAGTTAGCTCATCGTTTGAGTCACTGGATGAATTCGCATTGTTGTTATTCCATTGGTTGTTGTCATAACCATAGTTGTAATTCATTTTCGAAAAGTGTTTGTTTATATTTTTTTGGGGAAGAAAGGAGTATTTTTTAAGAGATTTCTGAAATGTGTTTGTGTTTGATTTTAGGGTTTGTTAGAATTGGCAAAAATGAGCCATATTTATAGTGTTAATTTTAGAAACCCCACAAGGTGGTGTCATTTCCAAACTTTAATAATGCATTGAGTAGTCATTTTCAGATAGGGTTGTCAAGTCATAATAATTCAAAAGTGATAAGGTGTTGTCAGAATTATTTTGATAGATATGGTATCCAATGTCATTTACACTACAAACCGTAGATTACTTTTACGGTTTGTAGTGTTTTTTTTGGTGTAGTCATTTTCAAACTTTAATAATGCATTGAATAGTCATTTTCAAACTTTAATAATGCATTGAATAGTCATTTTCGGATAGGGTTGTCAAGTCATAATAATTCAAAAGTGATAAGGTGTTGTCGGAATTATTTTGATAGATATGGTATCCAATGTCATTTACACTACAAACCGTAGATTACTTTTATGGTTTGTAGTTTTTTTTTTGGTGTAGTCATTTCCAAACTTTAATAATGCATTGAGTAGTCATTTTCGGATAGGGTTGTCAAATCATAATAATTCAAAAGTGATAAGGTGTTGTCGGAATTATTTTGATAGATATGGTATCCAATGCCATTTACACTACAAACCGTAGATTATTTTTACGGTTTGTAGTTTTTTTTTTTACGTTATTAACGGTGATTCAGTGCAAAAAGTACATTCGTAAAATGACGCTGCTTAAATCAGGGGTACAAACCGTACATTTATTTTACAGTTTGCACAGAATACATGCAAACCGTACATTAAATGTACGGTTTGTATGAAATCTGTACAGACCGTACATTAAATATACGGTTTGTATGTATATTTCAGAATATTTAGGGTTTAGGATTTAGGATTTAGGGTTTAGGGTTTAGGGTTTGTAATTTAGGATTTAGGGTTTGTAATTTAGGGATTAGGGTTTAGGGTTTAGGATTTAGGGTTTGTAATTTAGGGTTTAGGGTTTATGGTTTACGGTTTAGGGTTTAGAGTTTAGGGTTTAGGGTTTAGGGTTTGTAAAAAATCATATTTGGTCATATCAATTAAAATACCGAATATTTTTTACAAACATACAAATCAAACATACGAATCAAATTAAACTTACGAATTTATAACGTACAAATCAAACATACAAATCAAATTAAACTTACGAATTTGTAATATTCCAACTCACCTACGAATAAAATTTACAAATCAAACATAGAAATCAAATACAAAAAACACAAATATGCATTTATTTATTTTTGTAACGACTAAATGATTTAAAGTTGGACATAGGGAGCATCTTTCCCGCCGATGTTAATCTATCCGATGACGGCTCAGTAGACTCTTCGATTTCGTTTAGCTCCGGACGGCGTCTCTGTCGATGCTCCGATTCTGGATGCGGAGCACGCTCGTGGGATGTAAGTTCCAATCCTCGACTCCAACTGTCGTGCGACCCAAATGATTGTCTATGATAATCGAACGGAACATCATCCTCAACGTAGTCCGACCCAGCAAAAGAAGCACGACGACCATGACCGCTTGAACTCGGACCCGGACCCTGATCTGTAGTCGGGGGTCGACCTCCACTCCTTCTTCTACCCCCGCTACGCCCGCCGCTACTAGATTCGCCTTCCCCTCTGCCTCTTTCGTCGGGACGCCGACAACTTGCCGACCTAGTGTAAGTTCTTGGGTCGTAACGTAGGTCGTCATCACCATCGTCGTCCTCGTCGTCATCACCATCGTCGTCCTCGTCGTCATCGTCATCCTCCTCATCCGACTGTTCATCAGCTGACCCATACGGATTCATTCCCATTTCAGCGAAGTCCTTTCATAGTAAGTCCACTTCCGTCTTTGCTTTTAGCCGTTTGAACGATTTGAAATTGCGGCGCAATACCGCTTTCTGAAGAAAAAAAAACCCAATAAAAAACGATTTATAAGTATTGAAATATACAAACAAAAAAATAACAATCAAATATTAATGAACTTTAACTAATTGTTACCATTTTATTGAACAACCCTGTATGCTCCCGGAAACCGTGAGATGGTCGGGCAAGTTCAGGTGGGTTTATAAAGATCCGAGACCTCTCTCTATACCATCTCATGTAATCCGGTGACGTCCCCGTGCCAAATTCGCCGTTAATGAGACGGTTGTGGCGGTCATTCCACACGGCTATAAACTCTCCACAAAGTAAAGGACAGTCGTGTTTTTGCCCAATCCCATATCTTCTATCCTTACTGTGACCTTGTCTGGGTTTCCAAATATATGTAGGGACCCGCTGAACAAAACCGAACTGTCTCATGAACCTGTCCGCGGGGTGGAACTCAATCTTCTCATTACAAATGAGAGGCACAGAACAATGCCACATATAACGGCCCCGCGTGCAGTATTCCGGATAGTCATCGAGGTTCCCGTAAGGTTGCCAAACTATCTGTAATCAGCAAAATTATTATTAGAATATGTAAACAAGGGTTTCAAAATAATAGTAATAAATTCTGCGAACAAAAGACCAATGCAAACATATACAACATATAATACGTCAGTTGCATGTAAGAAATAAGAAAGTTAAAATTTACCTTTCTTATTTCTTACCTGTTCAGGCGACATATTATCAAACTGGTCACGTATGTGGACCACATTATGTCCGTAGACATATGGCGTAAGGTTAGTTTGCCTCCAAATCTTCCATCAGTAATATACAAACAAAACCCGATAAACAATAAATATAACCGGCAGTTAAGTAAATGATAGATGACACAATAAAAAAAACACAAATTCAATACAATAACTAAATAATATCATACCTGTAACCGAGGGGGAACCTAGGCCAGCCCTTAGGTGGCTCGATATCTTCCGCCAGCTCTTCAGATGGTCTAACCGGCAGTAGTCTGGTAATCGCCCACATATCCAAAAACATCACCACCCCGCTTACTCCGTTTGCCTTACAACGTACCAACTTGCATAGATTAGCCTCTAACCAGGCCAGAAGAGCTGATCCCCAACTATACTCAGCACATGTGTCAAAATCCTCCAGAAACGGCAGAGGCCAGAGTGGAATCTGATCACTGCTCTTATCCGAAAACACATGTGCCCCCAGTAATAATAACATGGCAGCCCTAGACTGATATAGCAAACGCTCCTCACTAGGGTTGGGGGTTATTCACCAAAGGTGTGTAACATCCAATCAAGTCTAACTGTCAAACAGTTTGTATCCATTTGATTGTCAGCCGATCTAACACCCAAGAAACTCTCTATCATATCTAACCTGCTCGTCCTGTTATCATTCCGCTCCGATCGGGTCACAGCAAGACCATCCACCCTGAGACCAAGCATAATCTCTACATCCTGTAAAGATATCCCCAACTCTCCACCGACAAAATGGAACGTGTGCGACTCATCACGCCACCTATCAACTAAGGTTGTAAGCAGGCCTCGGTCTACAGTATAATTACCTATAGTGTGAATACCGTAAAAACCAGCCCTAATCATATTTTGAACTACCCTTTCAGGCGTCGGTATCTGCCAACTATAATTATAAACCCTAATCTTATTGGCATCTCCTCTACCCGCTTCTCTTCCAGCATCCCAAGTCTGATTAGAAATGTGACCGGTCTGTCGTAAAATACTCAACCTGCCTTTAATATGTGGACCTGGCTCTGCCATTCTAACTATGATAACCAAATATAACTCAATTAATGATAACCAAATAATGATAAAATAATCAATTAATAACCAATTAATGATAACTCAATGATAACCAATTAATGATAACCAAACAATGATAACTCAATTATAACCAAACAATGATAACTCAATGATAACCAATTAATGATAATCAAATAATGATAACTCAATGATAACCAATTAATAATAACCAAAACAATGATAACTCAATTATAATCAAGCAATGATAACTCAATTTTTTAATCATAACCAAACAATAATAACTCAATTTTTTAATCATAACCAAACACATTTAATGATCACCAAACAATGATAACTCAAATTTTTTATAAAACGGATAAAATATCAATAACCCCAATTTTTATTGGTGTTTGGGCAAACAACCTAATTAAAAAACATAATTTTATAAAAACCCCTAATTTTCAAAGCGGGTAAATATTAATAGAGCGTAACAATTTTTATTTTTCTCAATCAAAACAAATAACCATCATAAACATGTAACATCATAACCAAACCATTAGTAATAAATATCTAAATAAACAAATTTCAATAAAAACCATAATTTTTTTATTAAATAGGACAAATATCAACAATTATTATAATTTCTATAATTAATATAAACAAACAACAAACAATTATATATAGCTAAGTGAATTATGGATTTGCATATTTTATATATTTTTTCCTATTTTACAATTTGAAATTACACAAAAAAATAAAAATAATGCAAAAATGGGACAAATATCAACAATTATTATAATTTCTATAATTAATATAAACAAACAACAAACAATTATATATAGCTAAGTGAATTGTGGATTTGCATATTTTATATATTTTTTCCTATTTTACAAATTGAAATTACACAAAAAAATAAAAATAATGCAAAAATGGGACAAATATCAACAATTATTATTATTTCTATAATTAATATAAACAAACAACAAACAATTATATATAGCTAAGTGAATAATCAATTTGCATATTTTATATATTTTTTCCTATTTTACAAATTGAAATTACACAAAATAAATAATAAATTAGAGAATAAAAGATATACCTTGAATTATGGATAAATTTGATTGATGATTTGGGGTTTTTTGTTAAGAAATTTGATAATTATTGTGGTTGATTGATTTGGGTGGTTTTTTTGGATGAAAATTGGGGGTTTTTGAGAGAAAGAGATAGAATGTAGTATAAAAATTGTTTTTTTTAAAAAAAAAACGTAAGTTTCTGTTTTTCAGGGACCTGCTGTGTAATTTTTGCACAGGGACTGACTGTGTAATTTCTGAAAAGTAGGGACTGACTGTGTAATTTACAGAAAAATGCTGTAGACCGTAGATTTAATCTACGGTTTTCTACGGTTTACAGTGTTTCACTGTAAACCGTAGATTAAATCTACGGTCTGCAGCTTTTAACTGTAAATCGTAGATTTAATCTACGGTTTACAGTGAAACACTGTAGGATCTACGATTTACAGTTAAAAGCTGCAGACTGTAAATTTAATCTATGGT
Organism: Primula vulgaris; assembly: GCA_963920805.1. Lineage (NCBI taxonomy): Eukaryota > Viridiplantae > Streptophyta > Magnoliopsida > Ericales > Primulaceae > Primula > Primula vulgaris. Next base: position 36,310,781 of record OY987212.1, on the reverse strand, counting down.
CTGTGCGTTTTTAACGAAAATTTAAGGTTTAAAAACGTCATCCTCTTAAATATAATAATAGTACTATGTCAATATATATGTTGGTTATAAAATAAAATGTCACAATTGTGGAAAGGAAGTAGCATAGTAATAGTAGCACGTTACTAGGAAACAAACCGACTCATCTTGACTCTTTGTCCTCTTGAAGACATATTTATATATGTACTCTTATATGAGATACCTTAAAATCTCCATTTATTTTCTCAGAATTTTCTTGAATTCAGTGATTGAACTAACATTTTAATTATGGAAAAGAAAAGCATAGAAGATGGAGAGACGTCTCATTCTCATCTACTTCTGAATAAAGAAGGCTCTGATGCAACACCTATGCTTGTGCTTACCACTTTGGTTGCTGTTTCTGGTTCTTATGTTTTTGGCTCTGCTGTAATATATACTACTACTATAATCTCTTCTTATTCCCTTTGTCATTTACTATTTATTTTTTTTAGATTAATTTCCTCCCTTCCTGCCTTTGTTTGTAATTTTGTACTCACCCTTTCCCTCTATAATTGTCTCTTATTCTATTTGATACGTGCTTTTATAATTTTGACCTTTGAAAATAATATGAATTTTGTTAAAGCTATCTTGATATACACTCATTTGATCTCCTTATTATTTGTGCCAAATCTGAAAGGAAGTAAATTAGGGACAAAGGGAGTATAACTTTACCAAGTTACTAAATTTGTATTCATGTTTAAAAAGTCAAACTAGAAAAATGAACAATGGTCCCAGTTCTATCCTTAGTTTTATTTTCGGAAAATTTAAGTCGTTAAAGAGATTTATTGTGATCTTAAATTATTGCAATTGGCTGTGTTCGTTAAAGCGCTTCCGGCAACTTTGCAGACTTTCAGCTTTCGCATTTCAATTTATTTGTTTTGTATTTTTGGAAACAAATATAAGGTTAACAGTTACTGCTAAAAAAAACTGAACCTTGATGCAAATGAGTTTTTTTTTTACTCAGAGAAAGAGAAGTAATATGTGTGAACTGAGCACTAAACCTGCATCGATTGAAATACAAAACAGTCTTAAAAATAACTTAAAACTAGCATGAAATCAAGCTTTTAGTGATTTTGTTTCTTCGTTTTGGAGGCCGATGGGAATGTGTGTAGAAACTAGAATATACTCCGTATATGTCTTTTGTGAACTACCAACATTCCTAAACATTGCAATATATTTGGTATGACAGACGCTATTTACTTCTGTCCTGGGAATACCTAATAGGCTAATACTTACCCATGAATGGGTCTGGAGAAAATGAGAGTAAGGCAATAGATGACATTTCATTCTATACTAGTTTTTTAAGTTTCTAAAACTTGCAAATGCATAAAAACTAAATTGTGTGTATTGAAGGTGCCCTTAAAATAAATGTTTCTAAAACGAGGCTTTTTTTCATAGCGAATTTCAATTTATTTTTGTACATTGATGATATTTATTTCAAAAGAATAATCAAGGGTACTTATAAAATCTATTGGTTTATACTGGTAAAAAAGATAGAAAAAGTTTGTGTGTGTGCAATTTTGTTCTTTTTTAAATTTGTAGTGAATCACTTTTTCTATAACTTGATTTGAAGATTTTAAAATTCCGTGAGTCGGGTTTTCTAATGGCTATGCCTGTTGTGTAGGTTGGGTATTCGTCACCTGCTCAGTCTGGAATCATGGAAGAACTGGGCTTATCCTTGCCAGAGGTTCGCCTTATCGCTAGATACTAGTTTTTGTAGTTTTTTTTAAACTCATTGATTACGAAAAATCAACATACTAATTATCTAACTCTTTATGCATTTTTTATTTTTTATTTCTTAATCATTTGAAATTATCCTTGTGCTTTTCTCAACATCTCTTTGGTAGTACAAACTAGTAAAAACGTTATACTACCTTGTCTTGTGACATTTTTTTCTTCTTCTTTTTGCACCTGAACTGTGGAAGACAAACACCCTGCTATTATGCTAATGTCACTCTCAAGCTGTCTTTTTCAGATCTCAGAAATCAGAATATTAAAAATGATTAGGACCTGATCCTTTTAACATCTGAAATTATGAAGTTTATTACTAAGAGATACAAAGTAATACCAAAAAAGCATTTTGTTCTTCAAAGTGTTTTCATGACTTACAATTTAGTGATTAGGACCTGATCCTTTTAATATTTGCATACTAGTGAACTTTGAACTTGATTATCAGGGTTAATGAAGAAAGGATGTCCAAGAAACCTTCAACTCTCCCCGTTTGTGTTTAAAATAATATATAGGATAGACTGGGAAGTACTTCTCTCTTTGACGCGAATGTCACTTGGATTTGAACAAAAAATGAAAAGCATCTTATGGAATTTTCTTCTCAGTGCTTTCTAGAGATTCTTTACTAAATTAAGTATTTGTATAATTTCCATTCAATCTGCAGTATTCAGTTTTTGGTTCTATATTGACGGTTGGAGCAATGCTGGGTGCGGTTATGAGTGGGACGTTAGCTGATTTCTTTGGACGAAGGGGTGTAAGTTCTCAAATCCTTTCTTTGAGTCTAAACAATATTAGAACCTATAAGTTTTTTTATTCAAATTATTTTTTAATGTTCATTCACTCTACTTAAGCAGACCATGGGATTCTCTGACATATTCTGCATCATCGGGTGGCTTGCAATAGTGTTAGCAAAGGTTTATTTCTTTCTCAAATTTTTTGATCTGCTCATTCATTTAATGTTCTTTTAGTCTCTTATAGAGATGCAGATTGAGGTAGCAAACAACTTCAATGACATAATTTCCCACCATTGTGGTTAGATCTAAATTCTGTTAAGAAAGTTACTTCCTCAGTCATTACAAGATAGTCCACTTCTAATTTTCACATGGATAGGAAAGTGTATTAATGTGATCAAATAGTAAATGTTGTCAATATAATAAACCCTATTAAATGCTTCTTGGTACTATGAAAAATTACAATTGTTCTTATATATGCATATCAAATGAGGATTTTGGTAATTCACCTCATCTGCTATCTTTTAAGTAAGGATAGTAGATTATATAATCGACGAACCGAAAAATGGAAATATAGCTTCATAATCAGGGATGGAACGAGTATCATACAAAATGCCTTGTATATGCCCACCATTGACGAAGATGGTTTTGTTAGTTAATTCTCCCTTTTAGTGCATTTAAGCATTTTTTTCTATTAAATTTTGATAAGTTAATACACAATTTGTTTAGGGAACTTGGTTGCTTGATCTTGGAAGACTATCACTAGGCTATGGGATTGGGCTTCTTTCTTATGTGGTAATGCTTTTACAATATTTTTCCTGAAGTTTGGTCGCTTGTCAGTGTGACTTTTGGGCATTTATAACTTCCTTTATCTGAATAGGTGCCTGTATACATAGCAGAAATAACCCCAAAGAATCTAAGAGGGGCATTTACAAATGCTAATCAAGTAGGTTCAGGGATCAAAATACTATAGTAAGTTTAATGCTAATTGTAGATTCATAGCATTAACCTTTTTGCTTCAATCTGATTATGCAGTTCATGATATGTTTTGGTGTTTCCGTAATGTATCTTGTTGGTAATGTCTTCAACTGGCGCATCTTGGCGGTAATTGGTAAGTGGTAACAAGTTTTTGTTCTTGAGTTAGAAATTTAATAAGCAAAAACTTTTATCATATTTTCCAATCGATACCATTGCAGGAACAATTCCTTGTTTTCTCCAGCTTTTAGGTCTATTCTTTGTACCTGAGTCACCTAGATGGTTGGTGAGTTGTTATTAAAAATATTATTTTTCTAGTCACGGTTCCTTGACAATTAAAATTCGGATTTCTTTGGTGGTATTTTGAGGAATTGTTTGTTTCTAGCTCTGTTCTTGTTTCCGATGATTTGGGATTGGAAATAATTTACTTTTCTATTTGTAGCTCTGTTGTTTGTGTTTAAACATTCAGAGACCAGCTAATGCATTTGAAACGATCTACTACCTAAATAGGCTAAGAAGATTTATCACATGCTAATGCGTTCATTTTTTATCAGGCAAAAAATGAACGGTGGTCTGATTGTGAAGTTGCTTTGAAGCGCATTAGAGGACAAAACGCAGATATATCGGAAGAAGCTGCTGAAATTAAAGTAGTTTCCTTCATTAGTAAATTATTTCTTTAATGAGTGGCATATGTTTCTTCTTTCCTTTTCCTTTCCTGATTCACTTTTTATATTAACCTTTACAAATTGCAGGAGTACACAGAAACGTTTCGCCTTGTCACTTCTGCAAAATTTAATGATTTATTTCAGCGTAGATATGCACATTCTCTCACTGTAAGCTTTTGATATTACAGACCCTTATGTTGATTGATATAAGCCCCACGGGCCTTTTTGAGTTATTGTTCACTGACTCATAACATCCCAATGTTAGACACTTAGACACCGACAGGCTCCAAGTATTGTTTATGTGGTTTCTCATGAGTACTTGTGGAAAATTTAAACGTATTATAGATGCTACTGAGTTTTTTGAAATTCTAAATTCACTTTTTCTTTGATACAAGTAAAAATGAAAAGGAAAGAAGACAGAAACGAATTATTTCTTATAGAAGTGAACCATTAGTTACATTTTTTATGGCTTTAACCACTCCGTACATTGGAAAGTGTTAACAAATATTAATCTTAGGTTGGAGTTGGCCTGATGGTATTGCAACAATTTGGAGGGGTCAATGCCATTGCATATTATGCGAGTGCTATTTTTGAATCAGCTGGTAGTATAATAACTAAGCAATATTATTTCACCCTTGAAAAGCGTATGCGATCAGAAGCTTAAAACTTTTTTCTTGATAAAATGTAGGTTTTTCAAGTCGAATCGGGACAATAGCGATGGTGGCCGTTCAGGTTCTTAATTATTCCACTTGCTGTTTTGATTATTTGGTTTATATCTGTTCAATTTCGTTAAATTTTGTGAATGTTTTCGTTTAGGTTCCTATAACTTTCTTAGGTGTGCTCCTGTTGGATAAATCCGGAAGGAGACCCCTCCTAATGGTAGGGTAGTGAAACTTGATGAAAACATTTTTTTTTTTTCGTGCATAAACATTTTGTTTCAAAATCTGACTGATGTACAGATCTCTGCAGCAGGAACGTGTTTAGGCTGCTTCCTTGTTGGATTGTCCTTCTTTCTACAGGTTTTTCATATTCTGAGCCACTTTTCAATTCTTAATCACTTTTTCAGAGACAAATTAAGTTTACGACTATAATTATTATATTTTTCTCGACCAGGACCTTCAAGTTTGTAAAGATTTTACACCCGTTTTGGCACTTGGTGGTATACTGGTAATGCTATTTCATCGACTCAAAGCCTTTTCTATTACAATGAATATTTCTTTCTGGGATCTAGAAAAATACAGTCTTTTCCTTTTTTTGTGGATAATGTTTGCCTTAAGGTCGAATCGTTCATTATTATGTAAAAATCTAAGCGACTTGGGACTTTCTTCTGCTTATTACAGCACGTCAACAATTTCGAACCTTATTTTAAGTTTGTTGTGGCCATATCGGGTTTAGGCTTGGTAAATTTGATGCATTATCTTAATGTCCTTAATAGCAAGTTTGTGAAGAATGAGCTTAAAAGACTATGCTTGGCTATTCATGTCAGCATCTTTTTTATTGTGTTAAAAATTAGTTGGTTTTAATTTTTGTTGGCATATAAAATGTGCAACTGTGCTTTCACAACCATTTGATATGGTTGATATTTAACCAGGTGTTTACAGGATCTTTCTCACTAGGCATGGGTGGAATTCCTTGGGTTATTATGTCAGAGGTACGTTTTAGTTGGTTAAAAATTCAAATCTGCTTACATAGTAGGGGTTGCTAAACTCGTTTCTTCTATATTGTTCCTAACTGAATTAAATTATATCTGCTACCGGTGAATATAATAGTGAAAAGGTTCTTAGCCTGTGGGGAAATGATTGATTTTTTTTGCATTTGATTGTAGATATTTCCGATAAATATGAAAGGTTTGGCTGGGAGCCTAGTAACGGTGGTCAACTGGCTCGGATCTTGGATTGTTTCATATGCCTTCAACTTCTTAATGAACTGGAGCTCAACGGGTACATCCGTGATTTATGCCCCATCATCTTTCCCCATCTATCTCCCTCAAGGCAACATTAAAATTCTAGTTTTTGTTTTCTTTAGGGACTTTCTTTGCATTCTCAAGCGTATGTGGGTTAACCATTCTATTTGTCAACAAGCTAGTTCCGGAGACCAAAGGGCGAACGTTGGAGGAGATACAAGCATCTTTGAACTCATTTACAGCAAAAGATGAGAACTAATCCTCGAGTTGTTCCTTGAGATCATCAGTTTTCTTTTCACTTTTGGTTTCTACTCAAAAGCAGATTAGTTTTTCTTCTTATTTACTGAAGTGGTGAAAACAATATTTTATGAAGAAAATAACGTCCCTGGCTTTTAACACAGTTGTAAAACACGATATAATTAAGCTACTTTTTTTATGGAAATTTTAATTAGAGAGATTGTTGGACAGATGGAATGTGTTTTGTGATTTTTTTTTTAAATAATTGTGGGGAAAACTACCTTTTTATTTTTATTGATTATTGGAAACTAAAATGCCGGGGAAAAACGGATTGGTTTTGGCTGCCTTGGATTTTTCAGGGCAGCCTGCCAATTTTAGCCGAGAATTAATAAAAAGTTTAGAAAAATTTATATATTGTCTTTAACATATGGAAAAATAATTATATGAATCTGATGCACTATTATTTAGATTATTTAGGGTGTGTCAATCAATAGTATTTTTTAGTTCTAATTTTGAATTAATTTTAGGGTATATATTTTTGGTTTCATTAACATGTGTTAGAGCTTTAATAATTTTTAGTTTTAATTTTAAATTAATTTTAGGCTAGATATTTTTGGTTTTATTAATAGGTGTTAGTTTTTAATATGTGACCCACCCTAAATAATACTTCCTCCGTTCCCAATTAATTGTGTTCTACGAAATTACGTGCAATTTTGACCGGCTTATAACATGTATCAAAATTGTCGAAATGAAAATTTTCAAAACTAAATCATATAATTTAATGTTTGAACTATATGATTAACTTTTGAAAATTTTCATTCCGACAATTTTGATACAAGTTATTGGCCCGTTAAAATTGCACGTAGTTTCGTAGTAGACAATTAATTGAGAACGGAGGGAGTAGTGGACCAGATTCACGGCAGTGTTAATCGTTTGGTGTTCATTCCAAAATGGTGTGTCAACCAATAGTATTTTTTAGTTTTCATTTTGAATTAATTTTAGGATAGATATTTTTGGGTTCATTAACATGTGTTAGGTTTTAATATTTTTTTAGTTTTAATTTTGAATTAATTTTATAGTAGATATTTTTGGGTTCATTAATATGTGTTATGTTTTTATTTTTTAGTATGCGACACACGCTAAATAATAGTGGACTAGATTCACGGTAGTGTTAATCGTTCGATGTTCATTACAAAACATTAAAAGCAAAATCAAACACATGGAATACTCTTTAGGGCAATTAACCGCAATTAGGACAATTAGCACAGGCTTCCTTGAAAAATTCAAGATAGAAAAATGGATCCGGGAAAAACCCCACTACAAAAAAGTAAACAAGTACTAAATCTGTTACATCAGAAAACGAATAGCTTAAAAGAAATAAACATAAACTTGGAAGTCCAATTTGTACCGTGTGATTGTACAGTTTTAGAAATGATAATTATATTAATATACATCCCCTGCATATATAGTGGGAGTTTCGTGCACTAGGTTTGCCCTTTTCAATTATTTACATTTAAAATGTTAAGCTACAATGTACAAAATAATCGCTTTATTTAAATGCCAAAAAAAGGGAAAATAAGTAGTCCTTGAACAATTGAACCTCCATAGTGGCAGTGCAAAACATGATTACCTATAGTTACTAAATACTTAGTCCATATAATATCAGTATTCTATATAGCAGCACCATGGATTCACGTAATTCTTGACATATTCCATAAGTCACAAAAGCCTAAATGTATCGATTGGAATCTCGAAATCACAGATGTGCAAAACTATGTGAGAGATAAAATAGATTATAACATAAAATAGAAGTAAACAAGTGCTATACAATGTAACTGATGTTGGCTAGTCCCCAGACCATTTGTATTCCCTTTCTCTTTTCCTTCACAGTTCACTTATTTCTATAAACTAGATGAATAGTAATATTCTCACTCACGTATACATATATCAATATTTGTTTGTGAATCGCCCCTTGAGCCAGCTTTGGAAATATGGCCATCAACGAATATTCCACATCTAACATAAAACTTCTCTTATACGACTTGACAATTCTTAGTATTTATTTTATGTACCAAATTAGTGTCTCTCATTGTCTCCAACCTCGACAAAACGAGAAACATGAGCTAGAACAACAAGGTGGTATCCAAACAAATCAGTGCAGTAACAAATGTGATAACTTACAAATTCCGTTCCCATTTTATTTGAATGCATCCTCGATATATTCTTGTGGTGGTTCATCAGTACAAATAATATCTGATGCATTCGCTCTATCTTGTGTTGAGCAAGATTCAAGTTCGCAAGCAGTTTATCTCAATATTGATTCGCAAAGGTATAGGGTGATTAAAATCGATGACTTTGGTGTCAAGCTGGAATGGGCTATCCCAAGAAATTCATCAAAGGCGCAATGCTCACTCAATGCCTACACTATTAAAGCAAAGTTTTCTCAATCAGGGATCAGATGTCAATGCCCAATCGGATTTGTTGGCGATTACTTTGTCCACGGACTTGGATGCTCTAAGTGTACATTCACTTATTTCTCTTATTTAAATAATTATATATTCTCGCAGAAATTCTTCCTTCTTCAACTTTTGTAAATTTTACCCTCCATGAGAGAGAAAAGGGAAAGCAGTTGCTTTGAAGGAAGGGCCTTAAAACTCGCATTTTACTTGTATAGAAAAAAAACATTATTCTGAAGAGGTCAAAAAGATTACGAATTTTCATGCTTTTTATGCGCTTTACGCCTTTACACCTTAATAAAGCTCTTGCAAAAACACTTCGATACGCTATATCATCTTTTCAAACATTGCTCAATATTTTTATTGAAGTAGTACTTCTTTATACAGCATGTCTTAAGGATGGAAGGGAAAGACTTGGAAGGGACTGTAACACCGGAAGACGTCATCATTCCAGAAAAGTGAAAGTACTTATTGGTATGTAACGAGTTATTTCCGCAAATTCATAAGATCCCATCAACCAAAAGCAGTTCTATTGTTCTAAACACGAGCAGCTACAATTTTATAAGTTTCTTTCTCAAAATCTTAATCCTTTGTTACTTTTTCTCGGCTTTATTTTTCGGGAAAAAACAGGAGTTTTCGCTTCAACTCTGGGTATTGCATCCTTGACAGCCATATTTTGCGTACTGAAACGGTTGGATAACAAACCAACTGCAGCTCTCAATAATAAACACAATGAAGGCACAAAAACTATACTTGAAGAAGTCTCAAAGTCTCGTTTGTTTAGTTACGATGAGTTAGAACATGCCACCAGCGGATTCGATAATTGCAAGAAACTGGTAGAGGGAAACAAAGGTGAGCTTTACGCTGGGGTTCTTGAAGATGGATCACATATAGCCATTCATAAGTTGCAGAACTTGACTGAAGAAAAAGAATCGGTATCACAGTCAGTAGAAGTTTTATCGGCAGTTCCACATAGGAACTTAGCCCATGTTCTTGGATACTGTATAGATTCATCCCTACTCGTGGTGTATGAGTATCCTAATTACAGTACTTTAGAAAAACATTTGATACGTAGATCTGGAGTTGGTCTTGAGTGGGGAACGAGACTAAAAATTGCATCTGAAACCGCAGGCCTTCTCGCGTTCTTGCAATATAATATTTGTCCTCCAATTATCCACCGAGATCTGAACCCTGGTTTCATTTTTGTAGATTGTGATTGTTCCATAAAAATTGCTGGATTCATTCCATTTAATGAATATGTTTCCGATAATAATAGCAACAACTGTCAAGGAAAAGGAGCTACATTGCAGTTTAGCACAAACGATGATGTATACAGCATGGGTGTACTACTAGTTGACCTTATTTCTGGATTAGGCAAAAAATGTTTGCCAACGAAAACAGCATTGGGAAAGATTCAGACTGGTAAAGTGGAGGAGATAGTCGACCCGCTTATCTACTACAATGAGCATAAAGAAGAGATTGAGGTTGTTGCGGAACTTGCGACAAGGTGCTTGTTGTTTGGAAACCAACTTGGTATGAAAAATGTGGCAAAAGAGCTAACGAATTTGCTAAGTAAAAGTCCTAGTGCTATTAATTTGCGTCTTGGTGGTTCTACTTCTTCCAATATGACGGAAGCAACAGAACTTGACGAAACCTTCTCGAATTCAAGTCTCCTTCAGATGATGTCCATGTCACCCGACTCTATTTATGCGCCAGACTTTCAAGTATAACACAATATCGTCACCTTGCAAATATCTACCTTATCTTTCAAAGTTATGCGTCTGTTTTTAGTTTTTTCTCTACTCTAGTTGTAACGATCGGAGTAAGGCAGATTTTCATCCGACTGAATAACGGCTAATAATACTATTTCCCTGTTATTTAATAGCTGAACCAAGTTTGTTGAGAAAATGTAATGGACATTGGGACCTTTATGAACTTTTCGTGAAATAAATAAATTATTTTCAATAATTTTACAAATCAAAATTCGGGTATTAATTGTGTATCACCTAAATTTATATATACATAATAAAATTTAAGCAAAAACTGTAAGGATTAAAGTGTAATTTATGTAACTCATATCTATATAATAATCATTTATATAGCAGCTCACCACATGCCCATTACCCACTTTTCACATTAGAAGTAATTTATCTGTTTTCCTGTTCAAACCGTAAATTTTTTTTTGAACCGAAAGTCAAATTTACGGTTTTTGGTCAAACCATAATTTTAACTTACGGCTCGTAAGTCAGATTTACGGTTTGACTGTGAAATTATCAAATTGCCCCTGCATTGAAATCTGAAAATTTTACATAGTTCGATCGATCGTACTTCATAGTCGATCGATCGGCCAAGCTTTGTGAAATTTTTTTCAGATAGCTAATTAACTCAAAAAAAATATTTGCGGACCGTAATCGTGATTTATTTATAGATAAAAGATCAATAAGTTAATTTGTTTAGAGTAACATGATAAAATGTCATTTCGAGTACTAATCATTTAAAAAGATGATTAATTGGTTTAAAATGAAATTTGCCTACTTATCTCAGAAAATATTTACAGATCGTAATCGTGACTTACGGTTTTATAAACGGCCAATAAGTTAATTTGTTTCGAGTAACATGATAAAATGTCGTTTCGAGTACTAATCATTTAAAAAAATGGTTAATTTGTTTAAAATGATAGACGATTCAATAACGAACATAACGGTCGAAACGGAACTAAATTTGTATTCATATTTTTTTTCCGATATCGTATATTGTGTAACTATAAATTATTCGTTCGGACTCACTCCAAATTTAGTTCCGTTTCATTTTAAATGATTAGTTTCAAAACGACCTTTTATCATGTTACTCGAAACAAATTAACTTATTGACCTTTAATTTATGAATAAGTCACGATTACGGTCCGTAAATGTTTTTTTTGAGTTAACTAGCTCTCTGAAAATTTTTCCAGTGAGCTTGGCCGATCGATCGGCCTCTGTAAAATTTTCAGATTTCAACGCATGAGAAATTTGGTAATTTCACAGTCAAACCGTAAATTTGACTTACGGTTTGAATTTTTTTTTTACAGATTAAACGTGAAAACAGATAAATCGCATTGAAAAAATCTAACTACCGTAAATACGATCATTATAGCTATGCAAGTCATGTCGATTTCTTTAAATTTTATAATTTTTTTGGTTATATCATCTTAGAAACAAATGATATTACCTTATATATTTGACTATATATTTAAGATAGTAAATAAATGTCTTATGTAAAATGCTGTCTTTATTATGTATGAATTATTTTTAATAGGACAAAAAAATAAGAAATTCTTAATAATCTTTTACTTTAGTGTTAGTCAACATCTCTAGTGAAAGCTATTTGTTTTGTGTATGGAGCGTCTCTCCCGTATGATTTGTGTCAAAACTGAGCTTGGAAGTTGGGTAGATTCAAAGGCTTTTAGAGGTAGCCCTATAATCTCTCACCTTTTTTTCGCCGATGATCCCTTACTTTTTGCTAAAGCGGACCATAAAAATTGTTCAGAGATTATGGATACTATAAATTGTTTTTGCAATGACTCTGGTTTGAGAGTCAATCTTAACAAATCTAAGCTTTTTGTTTCGCCCAACATCACAAAGCAGAGGGCGAAATGTTTTAGTTTTCAGTGTGGTATTCCTTTAACCGAAGATCTTGGTAAATACTTAGGAGTCTACATGTTTCACTCTCGGATTACAAAAAACCATTTTTAAAACATAATTGATAATATGACCTCAAAACTTGCCGGTTGAAAAACTAATTTCTTATCTTTAGCTGGCAGACTTACTCTCATTAAGTCGGTTACTTCGGCTATCCCGTCTTATAGCATGCAAACCGCTCTTCTTCCGAAAGGCGTTCTCAACTCTATAGATAAGCTAAATAGAAACTTTCTTTGGGGTATTACTCCAGAAAAAAAGAAAATTCATATTGTTTCTTGGAATAAAGTCTGTCGACCCAAAGAGTTTGGAGGTCTTGGTATCCGTCCCGCTACTAATCACAATGCTGCACTCATCTCTAAATTAGGATGGCAATTTTTTTCCGATGAAAATAAACTTTGGGTTAAGATTTTAAAAGCTAAGTATCTTAATGACCATTCCTTTTGGAGCTGGCCTACTTCTCGACCAGCTTCTCATGCTTGGAGAAGTATTGTTTCGCAAAGAAGTTTACTTAAAAATAATATGCATTGGCATGTTACAAATGGTAAACGTATCAACTTTTGGGATGATATTTGGTGCGGAAAGACCCCCATCCGTAACAGACTTCATGTTTCAAACGGTGTCGATAACTATAATGTATCCGTTTTAATAAAAGAAGGATGTTGGGATAGGTCTAAAATCGTCGATATTTTAGGTGAACAGATGATGAGCTACGTACTTTCTGTACCGATAAAAAATATTTCCGGTTATGATATACCTAGGTGGGTGAATCATTCTAATGGTATGTATACTACTAAATCTGCTTATTCTATTCTTTCTAACCCTGATCTCAGCTCTACTAACAAAATTAGTTGGGTTTGGATTTGGAAATTAAAAATTCCTTCAAAGTTAATTTTGTTTCTTTGGCTCGTTTGTCAGGAAAAATTCCTCACTAACAAAGTGAGAGCCAAGATAGGGCTTTCCGAGAATGACCTTTGCTCTCAATGTAACATGGTTACTGAAGATATAAATCATTTATTTCGGGAATGCTCTTTTTCTATTCGGTTTTGGGCAGCTTTAAAAGGAGCAAATTGGCTCACTCAAAATATGCATTTTGAATTTATAACTTGGTTTAAAATAAATCTGCATTGCAAGAATACTCTCAATGGTATTCCTTGGTGCTTTGTATTTATTGCAGGATTGTGGAATGTTTGGAAATTTCGATGTAAAAAAGTTTTTGAAAATGTGGATTACAATACTGTATACGCGATTCACATAACGATGGACTTTGCAGATGTTATAGAGCATGCTGCTAGGAAACCTCATCCGTATGTGGACTAAAATATTTGTGCCAAAATCATTAGTTGGGTCCGTCATTCTTCAGGTCGAATTAAGATTAATGTCGACGGTAGCGTTCTGGTAAATGTAGCCGGTATAGGTGGGTTATTTCGTGATGAAAACGGAGCATGGCTTTTGGGATTTACCGGTAGATTAGAGCATCGCTCACCACTAGAGACAGAGTTATGGGCCATATATCGAGGTCTGACGATCGCCCTGGCCAAAAATTTCGCTAGATTTGATGTGGAATTGGACGCAACATCTTCTATAAAGCTCATCGTCGAAGAGACGTCCATAAATTGCTTATTCTTTGAACTAGTCGTGGACATAAAATTTATGCTAAGTAAATGTGATGCTATCATTACATATTGCTCTCGTGAGTGGAACATGTGTACGGACCACTTGGCCAAAAGCGGAAGAGTCATTGCTGAAGAAATTCGAGTATACGAAGAGGCCCCTATGAGTTTGACATATTTGTTGTTGGAAGACACGAAGAATAGCGCTCCACAAGTGTTTTGTTAAGTTTTTTAATTTCCGTTGTACCAAAAAAATAAATAAAAATACAACTATGTACACTTGATCAATACTTTTAATATTATGAATTAATTCAAGCTATTGCCCTCCCTCCGTCCCAAAACATATGTGTATTTTCATAATATATCTCACATATATTCATAAATATTTGTTTTTGAACGGAGCGAATATAAAACTTCTTAATAATTTTTTTTTACATATAACTGAATTCCAACGGAGGAAATCCCAAGGAGCTCATGGTATGTTGTAATTCGGACTTTTTATAGTATAAGTTAAATTAGATGTATACTTATTTTATATAAACAACTATCATGATAGAGGTTAGTCATGCCCTTGTCCTAAAAACATCGTTAAGCCTTATAAGTACATGAGAGGAGGAGCTGAGGGAGGACATAAAACCAAAACTCGGAAAAAGAAGAAGAGAAAACAACAATTTTGTGAAACTGAAACAAACTAGGCACTAAAAGTATGAAAAATAGAGGGGGTCGTAGACTTAGTTTGACAAACATAAAGCTTTTTGTGTCACAATGTGTTCGAATCTTGTAGCTATTTTTTTACTCTTCATTTAATAAATATTAGTTTATTTTTTGAATTCTCCATTAATTAATTACATCTTTAAGTTACTATTACAAGCTTTTATAGTCATATTAAAATAAAATTTAAACTAATAAATTCGTATTTGTAGTTAGTTTTTTTATATCGTTTGAAATTTTTACATCAATTGACAAGTCAGTTAAGTTTTAAAGTCCAGTTTTTTTTTGTTTTTTTATACCGTTTATTCTTATTATACTAAAAAAAAAAATTCAACGTTTAATTTTTTAACATCAATGGATAAGTCAGCTAAGTTTTAAGTTTTTTTGATTTTTTATACCGTTTATTATCATGATACTAAACAAAAATTAACACCCTGAATTCTGGTTCGCCGCTTGCTATATTTAAGCCTACCATATTTGGAAAAAAATTGTAAGATTTGTGCATACATTTGCAGCCTTGATACACTATAAGCCAAACCAAATAGCATCCATGCCACTGTCTTTATTCTCTGTAACTGTCAATGAATAAATAGTTAAATAAGTAGTATTTAAGGCCCCCTTCAGCAACTCTGTTTCATTTAAAATCGGTGTCAACAATTCGGTTCGTTGACACATGTTAACCATATGGCAAGAGAAGGATTGCCCTCAAGTAAATGCCAAATTTATGCCTCTTCCTGTTATTAAAACTGAGCATGCATATCTTTCAAATTTGCTTGCAACATACGTACTACTAACACACTGTTATAAATACGTAGGAATAGTAATATACTCGTTACATCTTAAAAAATTGCTATGTAATGCAATGATATATAACATCCCCTCCTAAACAAATATAATACTAATCAAGTTGCAACACTTATCAGCATCTTATATAATCATTCAAAGAATTCGATTCTCTTGCCATTTTCTTTTGTCCTAGTTATTCCTTCTTCCACCAGTCCATATATCCCTCTTCCTGTGACTCTCCTTTTTGACATAAAGCCTAAAGGTCCTTATATTGTTGAACTACAAATTTAGATTATATACATATATTTGTTTTAAGCATAAATTCATGGGGGAGAACAGCCCCAGCCATAAGAGAGTTACTTCCCTAGAGGAGGAGGTTCATGGAAAACATACTATTCATAATCATGATCATCGTCGGAAAAAGGGTTATGGGTCTTATGCAAGAAAGATCAACAGCAGTGCAATAGCTGCCGCCATCCTGACTATCCTTGTTTTAGCGGGTTTAACAGTGTTAATACTGTGGTTAGTATATAAGCCTCACAAACCCAAATTCATGCTAATTGAAGCTGCGGTACTAACGAGTCCGGTCAACAACACCGGTAAGCTAATTCCATTTACTTTTGGATTTCTTATAATTGGAAGTTTTATAATTAGACCATGGCAAACATAACCAACAGAAACATGTCTCATGAGATTGGTACATACTTTATGAGCAAATTATTGTAAGAGTTGCTACAGTTTATAATCTCAGTCTGTTATTGTTTCTTTTTATTTGATGAAGTTGTTTGATTTACCATAACTGATGTCTATAAAATATTAAAACTAGCCTTATTTTATTTATTTTAGTTGTAGAGGATAATCATGTTATGAAGTGTAATCAAAAAGAGAAAATTCACGGGAATCAGGTTAAAGTTCTGTTTTTAAATTTTTAAAGAAAGCATATAATTTTAAGTTTTTTCCCTATAATTACTCTTATTTATCTAAGATGACAAGTTTTTTTTTGCCCTGCAGACTCTGCAATGGCGCCACCCTACCTACTGTTAACATCGATGCAGTTCACACTAGTGACTACTAACTCAAACAAGAGGGTGTCTATATACTACGACCATCTCTCCGCTTTTGTCACCTATCGCAACCAGATGATAACTAACCCTGAGCCGTTGCCTCCGCTCTACCATCATAAGCATACGACCGTTCAGATAGCACCCATACTTGGAGGACATGAGGCAGTACCGGTTAGCCAAGAAGTTATGAATGGGCTTGCGGTTGACGAAGCTATGGGGGCGGTGAACATGAGACTTAACCTTTTAGGGAGGCTTAGGTGGAAGGCCGGTGCTATTAAGACTTCCCATTATCATGCTTATATACATTGTGATTTCTTGGTGCATTTGAACAAAGGTTTTGTGGGTCAAGTTCCTTTTCTCACCACTCCTCTCTGTAAAGTTGAGGTGTGAAATAACTACTTGTACAAAGAAAGGTCGATACTTATATTATCGTACAGTATTGAGTTTTGTATGCATGTTTTGGTAACGAGTCTACGCAAAAGATGAATAAAAGGATAAAACATGATTTTATTTCTTTTGCCATCTTTCCTATAAAGTATCCGCATCAGAAAATTACGTGGTTATCATATCAGATTAGTTTCAACTACAAGTTAACTGAATTTTATGAAACAATATCACTCCTATATATCAACCGGGTATAAGATCTTCGTAAAAAGGCTTACAATTACGTTTTCTAGGCTCATCTTATCACACTTTTTTAAGTGTTGTTGGGTTTTTTTACTTCCCACAATTTATCTAGTTAGCTTAACATTTCGAGTTTCAGCGGCTTTTGTTGGATGAACGACAAAATTGAAATAGATATCACCGTGTTTTTCTTAGGGCATATTGGAGATTGCTTCATACAGTTTAATACACACACTAACGTGATGATCAAAAACTGTAACTAAAAACCCAGAAACAATGGGCATAGTTCTCTTCTTATTACCAAAAAATGCAAGAAACGACTTTTTTGACGAGTCATTCTTGGCTTACATTCCTCTTCATATCATGCTTAAGAACTTCCACAACACATAAATCTTGTTTCTTTAGATGAAAATAGCATATATATGTAAAAGTAGATATCGAAACAGTCAAATGGATGGGCTCATCTACATATAAATAAAAGATTCTATTTAGGCGCAAAATGGTAAAAGAAACAAAGGGCAGTAATCGTTGATGTTCCTTGTAAATTTCAGTTTCTCGAAGTGGGTGTATATTAACATAGACAACAGAAAAAATGGAAATTATCAGAAAGGTATATAAATCATTTTTTGGGTTCTCAATTCACTTAGCATCAATATTTTGAACTGGTGAAAGTAAACATTGTGAGTGATTTCACGCAGGGCCTGGATTTTTTTTTTATAACACTCAAAGCCTATTTTCTCCAGAAACTCAGAGGAATCAGTACTCGATGAACTCCCTTGTCTAATACTATGTTCATTTGTACAACATAGCTCCACTTCCAATTATCCCCCAAAAGCAAGAAAGAGAAATGGGAAGAGGAAACGAAAATCCTTTAATATTTCCAAGGCCATGATTTTTAAGTAAGAGGCTACCTTCTGTCTTTCAATTTTGTCAAATGCTACAAAAAAACTAACGTTGTCTTGTATTGGTACTTCGAAGCGTCACGCCGTGTAAAAATTTTGTATATCCAAGTAAACTAAGCTTTCCATCAGATGTTCGGATCCAGTCTCTAAGAATTGTATAAGCTGTTTGCCCCACATTGAGTTCCTGCACGAATTAGTTTCGTTTTTTGCATGAGTCGGATTTTACCTATAAATGAAGCAGCAGATATTTGGGAAAAAAGGGAAAGATACTGGAAATGCGTCAAAAGTAGATTACCCGAGCCAATTCTTCCACAGAAACAATACGATTACCCTCTTCTTCAAAGTGCTCAAAAGCAGTTGATGCAATCATTTCCCATCCTTCCAAAGCCTCCAGCTGATATGTACTAATTGCAGCAGCACAAAATTCTTCAAATTCCATTTTTCTGTAGGAAAGGGGGGCCATCTGACAAACGTGATGAACACAATCTTTTAGAAACCGCAATGAACTCAAAAAAAAATGTTCAATCATAAAAAAATGCCAAATTTGCATTTGACGTTTTGACAAATACTGAAAGTCTGAAAGCATAGGGAGGCTTACAGAATTTAGGATGTCTGGAACCCTTGATTCCTTCATTGCTTCAGTTGCATTTCTCAGCAGAGCCTGAATATTTAGTATCATAATTTAAAGGCATGAAAAACATAGGGCAAAAAACGAGGTATCTATGTTTTTACGCGACCCCTGAAATTATATAAATAACAATAAAAGAACACAAAGAACACACTATTTTAAAGTTATCAAGTGAGACGCGTCCATCTTTATTAGGCTCCAGAAGCAAAAATTGAGCTCTTAGATAAACCAACTCATCCTCTGTTAAAGCTTTTGAAAGAGCCTGAAAGCAACAAACAGTAAGTAAGAACTTATAACAAAAAGTTGAGTAAAATATCAGATGTAAAACCCTCACAAAATAAAAGAGGTTGTCTTGATAATACCTTCAGGGCAGCACGTTTCAAGGGTGTAGCATGGAGGTAGGACTTGACTAACTTATAAATCAGTATATCCAAGGGAATTGGTTGATTTTCATTTCGCAGCCATGGGTGTGCTGCAACCAGAAATCACATTATTTAGTCTACAATACACATCAGCACCGTCTTGAGAGAAATTTAGGTTCATTAACAGACCAAAACAAAAATAAACTGGTCCAAAGTCTTATACTCCTCCAGCACTAGCTAAGAGTCCACTATCATGGGACGTCCCTAAATAATTGCTAACTTTCCAGAAATAGTTGGTAAAAATTGATAGATTAGCCTTTCACCCTTTTACTTAACAAACAGAATGTAAAAAAAGACGAGTTGCAGTGTAAATTGACTAAACGAGAGAATATTACATTGAGCAGCTGAAGTGACCTGTTATTTAGGGTCAGAGGGAATATTACCAACAGAAAACTGAAAACGCAATACTAGAACAAAATAGAATAAAATCTTACTCAACGCTTGAGCAGCTGTCATCCTCTTTCTGTAATCTTTGTTTAAGAGCCTCTTCACAAAATCTTTAGCTTCGACTGACATAAAAGGCCAAGGTTCATCCAAAAAGTTTGGATCGGCTCGAAGTACAGCACGGAATATCCCTGATTCTGTCCGTGCCCAAAAAGGTCTGCTTCCACATAATAATATGTAAGTTATAACTCCAATGCTCCATATATCTGCCTCAAGGCTGTAAGACCTATGAAGTACTTCTGGCGCCACATAATATGCACTCCCGACAATGTCATTTAGTCTTTCATCTGCAGAAATACCATTAATACATTGTTCATGCTAAATTCTTCTCAATTCGATTAGAAAATACTCCATCAGCCGCCTAAATGCCAGCATTTGAGAATGTAAATTTGGATGAATGAATCTGTTTGTTTGTTTTTTCTTTTTAAGAGCCTTAGTCAAATTCGTAAAAGTAAATGGGGAGATAATGAAAATAGTAGTTCCCTCAAAAATTCCAGTCACCGGTAGTGGACCTGATGGAACAGAGGGATTAGTATGCACGAAAGGTTTAATACCTAATAAGGAGTTATTGGACTGATGAAAGGAGGTACGCATAGAATTAAACGTTAGAGAAACTTATCAAACAAAGTAACGAAGATACTTAGCAAGATATTACCTGGTCTAATGAAGTCTGACAGACCAAAATCAATGAGCTTCATGTCAGCGTCTTCGTCTCTAGAGGTGAAAAGGAAATTCTGTATTGCAAGAAACCTAAAAGCCGTTAAAAACAGCAAAAACTATAGATTGCCTCCGAAATTGCTTTTCTTAAAGATATCAAACAGAAGAAGCAAAACCTCGGGTTTTAAATCACGGTGCACAACTCCTTGAAGATGACAAAATCCAACTACACCTAAAATCTGCACAATGATATGTTTTACGTCCTCCTCTGTATATTTACCACCTCTGTTGCCAACGAGAAGCATATAATTAGTCCAGATAACAGCTCATGAATGATTGCATGAATCATCAAAATAGTTTTTCATTTACCTTGATAGGATCCGGTCCAGTAGTTCTCCACCTTCACATAATCTAATGAACAAAACTTAATTAATAGAGAAGAAGAGGAAAGAGGAATATGTTTCGAAAAGATACTGAAACACAAAAAAGAGGGACATATGTTAAGGAGTACAATAGTTATTGGCGATATATAACTTACTCCATTACTATGTATACGTTGTTGGCATCCTCACACGAATCATAGAATCTAACTAAATGCCTATGCCCTGATAAAGCCTTCAAGATTTTCACTTCCCTACGTACATCTTCGATTGAAATAGCTGTTGTCATCTGCGAAATAGAGGCAGTTAAGACATATGACCAGAAATGGTCTCAGAGTTTGCTCAAATTAAGACAGAAAAACAAACATTCTCAAAGTGTCATAATAAAAACCCAACAAAATAATGAAAGCAACCAAAAGTAAGACATCTCATTAATTTATATTATGTACCCTCTAACAACAGTATTATTATTTTAGAACTGTATTAGTAACAAGGGATCTCTAACGTATACAATATGGTGAAATGCAAGAGATACCGCCGCACGGAATTCTAAAGGGAAAACAGGGACTCTCAATGCTTTTCAATGAGATTTTTTTAAAAGGGCAACATAGAAAATATTGAATTATATTGCCGCCAGTGTGAACCATTTAAAACGGACGAGGAAATGGTCAACTGCTAACCCTAATGGCTAACTAAAGGGGTTTGTCCGCACGGGAGGTTAGAGGTTTGACCACCTACACTTGTATAAAAACCTCTTCGGATGGCTTTCCTGTAAAATAAAACAGCGACTTGCACCAAAGTGCTAACTCACTCAATTGTACTAAATAAACTACTAAACCCTATGGCATAGTCTGAAATGGAGCGAGTGGCAACAATTACCATGAGTTACCTTGGAAAAGTAGCATAATTTGAAGACATTTTATTTTCTCATTACAAATTCCCGCAAAGAATCCTTGCACGCTAAACCCTATGGCATAATGGCATAGTCCAAGAATGAAGGAGTGGCAACAGTTACCATGAGTACCCTGGAGAAGTAACATAAATTTGAAGACCTTTTCTTTTCTCATTACATTTTCTGCAATGAGTCCTTGCACCAAACAAAGCCCAAGTATGTTACCCTAAGTCCCTAAGGGAGACTGACTTAATATTATTGGGAACGTAGGATGAGACGTAGTTGTCTAAGATACACTAGCTGTTAACCAACACCTTAGCGGTTTTGGTATGAAATACTCGGTGAGGATCAGCTTGCCAAGGTCAAGGAAAATTATCAAATGTCACATTCCGAACTTCTCTTGCAACTCGAGCCTTTATAGATAAGAGCCTATGTAGGAACAATATCTTACGGCAATTGCAGTATGCGACCAAGGTAACTAAATAATTGACTTACTAATAAAGGAAATATGTGTAGCCTTAACATTGTGTGTTTGTATCTATATAAATCTCAACTTAGAATAAGCCAATAAGTAGTAAACATTGCCAACTAATAATGGCACCAAGGTAAATAATAAGTACTATAGATAGCTATGAAATAACTACAAAGGCTTTTGGGCAACCAAAAACGAAACTTCACCAAATTGAAGCAAAAGAAACAACTTAACAGACTTTGCATAGAATTTTGGGTTGCAAACTCCAAATCAAATCCTGCAAACTGAAGCAAAAGAAACGACTTAACAGACTTTGCATAGAATTTTGGGTTGCAAACTCCAAATCAAATCCTGTGTCTCTTCTTAAAGTAAGAGGCTAAGCAAAGAACAAAGCTTGTCACATGATTTCCTAGTCACTGGAAATCATGTTCACATTAAATTCTTATATATCATGTCAATTCCAGTGCAGAGAAAGAGCCAAAAAAAAAGGTCTTGTTATAACAGGAGGTCCACAAAAGGCAAAATAACACAAACTGTGAACATAAGTCGATAAACATTACTTGTACTATTTATAGCAAGGATAGGAAAGCTGAAAAGACCTTAGATTTGGAGATAATCTTGACAGCAAGTTGCTGGTGCTTAAAGTCGGGCATGATTGCGTTAGCTTGGCAGGTATGACCGAAATGCCCTCGTCCCACCTCTTTCCCCAATTCGTATTTGGCTTCGAAATTCCTTCCGTACCCGAAATTCTTGTCAAGAGAGGGAGAGGGAGACTGACGGATTCCTTCCGCTGCAGCATCCTCCTCCTCGGGGATTGTGCCTTCCTTCGGCTTCCCAAAACGCTTTACTAAAGAAGCCTTAATGTGCTTGGCCGGAGACGGGGGCGGAAACGGCCTCTTAAAGAACCTACGGGGCGTTGACCTGGCC
Source organism: Primula vulgaris (assembly GCA_963920805.1). NCBI lineage: Eukaryota > Viridiplantae > Streptophyta > Magnoliopsida > Ericales > Primulaceae > Primula > Primula vulgaris. The sequence continues at coordinate 36,287,854 of OY987212.1, read as the reverse complement.
ATAGAGACGCCACCCCACAAATTTTCAATAAAGTGCCCAAATTTTACATAAAAAATTACGGGTTTACCGTTTACCGAATGCTAATATAAACAAAATCTAACAGTCAAAATTGTGAAGAAAATAAATGTTATTTCTAACCGTTATTGGGGTTTGTACCTGGCGGCAGATGGCACTGACCAGGCGGCCAGACAAGAAATTGTCAAAAGAGTGCCCAAATTTTACACAAGAATTTACGGATTGGAAACGCTACTACAAACAAATTAGAGTGTCCAAATATGAAGGGAAAAACAGTTCTTTTTTACAATTATCGGGGCACTGTCAAAACCAGATACTGTCAATGGGATACTCAAATTTAGATATAAAAAAACAATACCAAGCAAAAAAGAAAACTACAGGTTTGGAAATACTATTTTAAACAAATTATAATGCCAAACATTTTTTAAAAAAGGGGGGTGGTTATACCTGGCCGGAGACGGTGACACTCCACCGGGAAGGGGACTTCCATGAGGGTACGGGCTTGGCCACGGGTTCGGACTGTCCAATACAGAAATTATTAAATTTAAAAAGAATCACTTAAGGTATCACAATTTCATACATACAAAACAATAATCACAAACAAATAGGAAAAATGATCATTTAGTACATACTTTGAGACTTGATTATCAAAAACCCGAGGTTAAAATCTCTATTATTAAAATTCGGTACAGGTAGTCAACGATGCTGCATCTTTTTTCTTAATTGAAAAATAAAAATTCGGGTTTTTGATAATTAAGTCCGAAATGATGTACTAAACATTAAGTTTCCCAAAAACATACATATATATATATATATAAAAGATTAGAAAGGTAGTACCTAGCAGCTGCTGCCCAGGTGCCAAAAAATTCACAACTTTAAAACAAATAGTAATAGTAAATCATAAAAAATTGAGAAATTATGTACTACTAAACATTAAGTTTCCCAAAATCATATATATAAGTATATATTTAAAAAAAAACAAAAGAAAAAATACCTAGGTGGGCCCCTAGTGGCGGATGATCTGTCAGGGGTGTTCTTGACGGTGGTGACACGTGTAGGGCTCAGATCTTCCGATGTTGGTATCGTTTTTCCATAGCACTGCCCCATCCCAGGAGCAGCACTATGTATCTATCTATCTATATATATATATATATATATATCTATATGTATGTATATTAATAAGATATATTAATGTATTAATGTGAACTGGGGTTTAGGTGTACGGATCTGTAGGAACAGACAAAGACTTATAAGAAAGAAAGAAAGAAAAGGGTAAATAATTTAATTTAATTAGTTAGTTAGTTTGTATTTAATTAATTAATTTTGGATATTCAACGGGACAGAGAAAGACGATAAAAAAATATGAGAATAATAAGAAGAAGAAGAAGAAGAGAAGAGAAGGATTTTATTATTACTGACTCACAAAAAACAAAAAACAAAAAACAAAAAAACAAAAAAACAAAAAGGAAACAGAGAGGGTGTTGTAAGCAGACATAGGGAAAAAAAAATACTAATAAACCACTTTAAATACTTAAGTGTTTTGGAAATTAGCTACATTTTAGTTATGGAAAGTTGTGATTTAGCTCCTATAACCTTTCTTTATTTTGCAGTTTATTCACCTCTTAAATCAATTTTAGAAATGATGTTTTTATGGGTCCCTTTTGGGAAAAATTGTTTTACATCAGTGTTTAAAAAAAAAATAAAAAAATCTTAAGTAATGTTTTTGCAAGAGATATGATAAAATGGTAGAAAGCCTAAACTTTTAGTGTCATAAAAACGGAAAAGCGGTCTTTTTTAAAGGTTTGAATTGAGGTTTTATCGAGATTTAAAAGGCGAACTTTTGCTATGAAACACGCTTTTTTAAAAACATTGTTTTATATACATGTACTTGTTGATATCTATGTATGTTTAAATAACGGTTGGCGAATAAAGACATATGTGTGAAGTTTTATGTCAAATGCTCCCGTTATGATAGAAAGCTGTATTTAAAAATTAGAAGTGTCGATGTATTTAACAAGATACAGATGTGGTAGATAAACATTTTAATCAAAACGGAATAACATACAGAACTTGTCGCTTATGCCTTTTTAAGACTAATGAGGGGTAGTTTGAAAAGATAAATACTTCACCGGATTAAACATAACTTTCGATAGTTCACGGATTAAGTATAACTTTCCAGAGTTTATGGAGTCATTGGAGAAACACCTATAGTTTAAGGGGGTAATTTGCAGTTTTCTCAAAAATGAAAACAAGTACAGCAAGACTTTCGATATATACATATACACACGCTCGATGTACACTGTCACTCTACACCAAGGTAGACGTGACAAGTATCAAATATATTTATTATGTTTCCAAATCTAATAATATTACCGAATCTACTAAAAACATAGTAGATATTTTACCCATTCTATCTGGTCGGTTTTATCGGTTTTCATCTTAAAAGATTTAGATAACATTTAAAGATATTTGAAAATTAATTATGATACAAGAAATTAATTAGACTGGCCAACCACCTACCTTTCTTTCACAAAGACAGAAAGTTTGTCGATGGCACCAGCTTAAATCATGAACAAGTCGTGACATTTTTTTACACACATTTTATGTAGATATTGAATGTCATTTGATCAGATTATCTCAAAGATAGATTAATGAACTCAGGTGAGTCTCTTATGATTCATGAGTGTGTGTCGAAAAGTCTACGGATATCATCTCCCATTATGAACATGATGTTTGTCGTCTGACACATTACTCATAACATAAGTTGCATAGATGATGGTATAGGTCGTTTAGCCAAGTTTTCTCAAATCTTGGATGAGAATTGGGTCAGCAGATGAGATTGAAAATTTTAGCCTTTACCAATTACGTGAAGCCGGGAAAAAAAAATTACTACCGAGGTTAAAGATGTTTGCCAAACCAGCAAGAGCCGAGAATAGACATTTCAAAAGGTTCATTTTGGAAATATACTTTTGTATAAATGACTTGCCAGGTGAACTTTTTCGAAAAAATTTATGCTTGGTGTATTTGGAAGAAGAAAAAACTGACTTGGATGTTTAGGAATCTGTGTAACAAGTAATAAGGCACTTTACAAATATAACAGTTGATGTGACCGTATTAAATACAAATTCAACAAAAAATAAAAGAAATGTTATTAAAAAATAAAGTATGAACCCACTTACAGATATAATAGTTGATGTGACAGCATTAAATACAAATTCAACAAACAAATAAAAGGATTAATTATAGAAAACAACAGTTAACAAGCAAACTATTTACAAGTTAATAGTTATGGTAACCGGCGACTCATCCTTGTCAACAACGAAAGTTTTCGAAACCTTCTTTGATCCGGCAACTATTTCAACTTCGTAGTCCCCCCGAAAACCTCGAAATGCGAATTCTCCCTTTCCATCTATAGCCCCACGAGCATGGGACAACCACTCTTGCTTGAGTTGCAAGTACCTTTTGCCAGCTTCGTTCAGATCGCCCTCAGCATTCACTAAATGTGAGTTTTCACGACTCGTAAAAAGCTCCCAAAAGCCCCATAACATTACCCCTTCAACCGAAGGATGAGCAAATGCTTCTCTAAGCATAACTTCCAAGTCATCAGCTCGAACATGCTCGTTAGTAGATGACACGTCCAACTCCGTGAACCAAATAGGAAGACCGAGAATACCTATTAGAATAGAAGAAGGTTAATGGAGCAATAATTAATTTAGAAAATATTATCTTCGTAATACTTGATCTCTACTCGACGTAATATGCACTCCTTTATAGTATATAAGACAATAAGACTATAAGTATGTTGTAGCCATTGGAGGTTAAGGGATTATTTAAAAAAAAAAACATCTCTCAACCTTTCTAATTAATTTAACAGTACCTAATGTGTCAAGCGCTGAAGAAACAACGGGACCCACAGGACAATCTATATGCCCTTGAATTCCGATTCCACCAACTGGGGCACCCTTTTCCTGAAGTTCAAGAATGTGTTCGATATATCTCTCAGGACATGATTTAGTGTCACACCCATCCTCTACGTGATAATCATTTACAAAAAGAACAGCAGACGGGTCGAGCTGGTTTGCGATTTTGAACATGTTTGCCCGTATATCTTTACCCAAACGGTCCTGGTAGAAAGACCCGTGTAACATCTCGTTGTTCACATCGTAGTGCTTGAATTTCCCTTTGTATCGCGTGAGGAGACTATTTAATCGGTTTTGTACAGCACTCGCCAATTCATCATTGTTTAGAGTTTGTATCCATGGCTGGACAGTGTCTTGGACCTCCCAAAATATGCAATGTCCTCGAGTCTGAATGTTGTTGAGCTGGCACAAGTTCAGGAGATCGTCAGCATCCTTATAGTTGAGGTTCCCTTTTTGTGACTCTGTCCAATACCATTTTAGCTCATTGCCGAACACAGCCCAGTTGAAGTTTTTGGTGAAGAATTTAACAAAATCTTCATTGTCTATGTTTATTCTGCTAATACATGACCCAAATGGGAAACTGTTCTGAGTTTGCCTAACTTTTACAGAAGTGGAAAGCACAGTTGTGGCATCTAAACCCGAGAATTTTAAGACAACATCACGCTTGCGTATCTGCAATAACAATCAAGCAGTATGTAGAGTCATTTACGATTAAAGAGCAATCATTCAATAAAAATCAGATGAATTGGTTCACTGAAAACAAACAAGATAAAAACACAAATCCTGAATTTGTCAGGTATGTTGTAGCCTTCTTGATTTTTACTCGTATACAAACTGGACTTAGCAAAAATAACATGCCAGAGAGGTTAGCTATTTAACTTTCAATTTTCCTGTACAAAACTAACAGACTTGATTCAGAGTCTCTGGATTTCAACTTCAAATAAATTTAGATGCTACAAGTCATTAAGAATTTTTTTAATGATGATCTCTTCTTTCAATAAAATATATTTTAACCCAGTTACCCAACCACAAACACAAAAACGAGAAATTCATATGAATTAACATTTGCAAAATGCTTGGATTATTTTAAACAAAATCCGATGAAAAATGGGCATGACTTCTTACCTTATCAGTCCGTCGCTTTAACTGATTGAACCTTGCATGTCGATCTACAGGAAAAATTTGAAGCCCAGCAACCATGAAGTCGACTCCTGAAGAAGGACCTTGAACATAGACCATCACTTTAGCCGGTTGCTTTTCAATTCTGAAAGATCCTCCAATCTCGTGCCACCTGTCATCACCAACTTCTGCCTGACCCCCGTTAACCCACTGGTTGTCAACACCTAAAGCAACATTTACATTTTGGGGTCCACTAGCACCAGAGCCGATACGAACCCATGCTGAAACTTGGTACGTCAAGAAAAGCTTAAGCTTATCAGTGATAATTTGAGCAGGTCCCATCCAATTCTGGGTTCGATTTGTGACTAATAGGAAACGACCACTTAAGGGTTCATGTAGTCCGAGAGACTCTCTTGCCATTGGAGGAATAACATGTGGTGAACCAGTGCCAACGCTTAAACTGCAATTTCCGAGAGTAAACCACCCATTTGTGCCGTCGTTAAGGCCGCTATTGGTGATTAAATTAATTCTAAAAGCTGCATTCTGTATAAAGACAAAAAAAATGACAGTAAATTATTAGAAATACTGCTGCTACTGGTGTTAACAAGACTCTAACCCTTAAAACTTAAAAGGAGTGGCCAAACGATACGAAAATAATTGAAGAGGGATCGGATCCACCGACTTAACTCTTAAAAGTACGCAGTTTTAGGGTCTGATTTAACTAACCTGGATTATAGGTACAGGTGAAGGAGGGATTTTTTGAGCACGCTTTACAACTAAACTATTGAGGAGAATATCAGTGCCGGCAGGTGGACCTTCAAAATATATAACGACGCCCTTTGGAGAACTGTTCACCAAAAATTTCCCTTGCAACTGTACCCAATCTTTATCTGTCGCCTGTGAACTTTACAGTGAAAAAGCTCTATTAGCAGAAAAAACTGGATCCATACGTTGCAGATATCATGATACACTTCTACTGAAATAAATTAAAAGCCAATTCTCATGTAAAAAGACAGGTGTGGAGTAAAAATTCCATATCTCTGGGTTCTTTCCAAAACTCACACATCTTCTTATCCATAGCATAGCATATTCTCGAAATTGAAAGATACCAAAAATTATATACTATAGGTAACTACAGGAAATGATAGATTAGATTAGTAATTTTTTAAACTTACTTGGCGATGCCGATGTATTGTTCACGAAGATCTTGAGTCTGAACCCACAAGGTAGCCCTCACATCAGCACTGTTAACATTATTTCCAAAAATTCGAACAATGGCAGTGATTTCATAAGCAAGCTTTCTTTGCACTCTTGCAGTTATATCCTGCTGAATACCGTTCCAACTCTGTGTCCGCTCTGTTGCAGAGGCAAAGAATTTTCCCATAACTGGGATGATTTTTCCATCTCCCATCGAGTCATGTATAACAACCTTACATCCCCTTCCAGACCAATTATTAGGTCCATCATCAAATGTAGGGTTTAATATAATGTTTGCATCTTCAGCTAAAGCATATCTTTTGCAGGAACTCTGCCAAATTAAGCATAATTTTCTTAATAAATTACTTCAGCAAGTGCGTGTTTGTTTAACCAGAGAAAAGATTAAAAAATCTGAAGTCCTAGACACCTTGTACGAATCAATTGACCAAATGCATTTCTGACCGAGTTATAATTATAATACTTGCAAAAGAAAATTTCAGAACCCACATCACGTGTACCAAAGGATTTTTTGTTCAGTTTTTTATCAACGAGTCGTGGAAAAAAGTAGAATCTTTTGAAAAACTCATGTCAAAGAGGACAAAGGCAATCTTATGGGTAGTAGTAATCGTAAAATTACGGTTCAGCCTCTTTGTTTTAATAAATAATTCGTATTTACCCAAAAAAATTTGCCTAATAACTGTATACTTACTTCACAGTGTCTCGTATCATGGCAAGAAATCACTACTGACTTAATGAGAAGATCCACCCCTGGAGAAGGTCCTTCTAGATAAAACAATATCCGTTCAGGCAAAGATGGCAGTGAAAAAGTGCCTTCCAATATCCCCCAATTTTCTTTCGAAACGGAAGTTCTGAAAACAAAAAATCATTTATAAAGCATCTGACCCAGAGCCACTAGGATAAGTTGGTATTATGAAGATCAAGAGAAGCTCTATAGTGTTTTCTCACTGAATGCTTTCAAGTTTTATAACCCTGACAGCCAGTATGTAAATGACACGGACAACTAGAAACAATTACCTTAAAAAGCACATGTCTATCAAGGTCTTTTATTAACTCTAATTATAAACACTTTTGTTTGCAATTTTACCAAAACCAAGCTATTTCTTCAATCATCTTCTTAATAACAGTAATTATGAAAGCTTAACCAGGGCAACAAGTAAAAGCAACAATCAAAACCGAATTCTAGTATCACATTTCCTCAAACAGCAGAAATATTTAAATCACCCACATCCAGCACACCCAAAAAAATTTAAAAACCTTTACCGTCCAATGAACAAATAATTAGTGTTGGAATTATGGTATTCCAGTTTCAGTGTGGCTTGAACATCAGCAGAGCCCAAAACAGATCCAGATACGCCAACACAGGCGGAAACAGAATAAATAGGCCCAGGAGAAACTCGGCCAGTGATATCTTGCTCCAACCCTTGCCAAGAGTCTCTACGGTTTGTGATGACAGCGTAATTATCACATGGTTTTGATGTTAATTCCTCACAATTACCAGAGGCACCAGAAACAACAAATGCATCACAACAGTTGGAATGCCATGAATCCAACCCTAGAGAGAAGTTGTGATTCGCTATAATGTTATTTGCGACCCTGCCTATTGAGCTATCCGTGTCCCCATATGTTAACTACATGGATGAGAAGAAAATACACAACGTAATAAGAAAAAGAAAGCCGAACGATCAGCATAAACAAGCCATCGAAAATGTCAAGACCGTATGTTGAGGAGCTGAAGCATAAAAACAAGATAGCAATACCTTTCCCTTTAAGTCAAGGTTTTCTGCATTGCTCGTGGAGGGATACACCATAATATTTGGGCACACTTGATCTCTACAACAACCAAAAAAACAGGAAAGGAAAGCAAATTTATTAGCTCGAGAACATTGAATCTCCACAGAAAGTTTCAAAATGGTAAAAGAGTAACTGCTGATTACCAGTGAGTATTTTAAGTTTGAATTGGTTTGTGTATGCAAGCAATTGAGAGTCATTTCCTTATATAGATATATATATACTTGTAACTTATTCAGTTGTTTAAGAAAGGGTACCTGCAAAGGAAAGCCTAGATTGAGGGATGGGACCATCCATACCACCAACCAAGCTAGCTAGCTCCCTGTAACATAACTTTAAGCTTTATTTTAACCCCTTATGACTTTTCGTATTAACTGCTAACTGCTAAGTAATGTCCTGCCATCCCAACTAAAAGTGTAAGTTAAATAATTTTGTCATTATCTTCAACAAACTCTTCTCAATTATGGGCTGTTAATTAACCAGAAACCTATTCTCCACACCCATATCAAGTGATGTGCTATTGTCTCACTTAAGATCATAGCTTAAGATGCTATAGAGACTAGAGAGGCACATTATGCTATCTCCAAGAAACTTCTTGTTTGGTACAATTTAATATTATAAGCTCGTCTTATTTGCTATTTTAGCTTTAAACATTTGGTTGTTTAACCCTTACTTTTTCGGCCTCAAAGGAGGAGTTCTAAACCAGATCTACTAACAAGCTTCTTTCTTGCTTCGAGAAAAAAACGGTTTTTCTGCTTAAAAGCTACAACCAAACAAAACATTAAGTAGCATTCTATATACAGCTTAAATCCCAGTTTTGCAAGTAAATGTAAGGCTTTAAGCTTTCACATGCAAGTCTTAATCCAGACCTACTAACAAGCCTTTTTCTTGGTTCCAGAAAAGACAGCAGCCTTCCTACTTAAAAGCTACAACCAAACAAAGCATTAAGTAGCATTCTATATACAGCTTAAACCCCAGTTTTGTAAGTATATGTAAGGCTTTAAGCATGCACATGCAAGTCTTAATCCAGATCTACTAACAAGCCTTTTCTTGCTTCGAGAAAAGACAGCTTTTTTGCTTAAAAGCTACAACCAAACAAAACATTAAGTCGCATTCTAAATACAGCTTAAACCCCAGTTTGCAAGTAAATGTAAGGCTTTAAGCATTGAACATGCTCTTTCCTTGTTATCTTGTTTACTTACCTTTCAAATTAGGAAAACCCTTGGTTTTGTATGCTTGAGTTTAAATTAAAGGTTTTTAGGTATTAAGATAAGATATTAGGTGTAAACAAGCAATGTAAAATTAGGTGGAACTTCTATCAAATAGTTCATGGGCAACTTTGGTCATGTCATAATCACAAAAACACTGATCAATAAACAATTCTATCCAAAAACTATATACAAATACTAATCCCAAAAATTTATTTTACAACCCAGAAAATATCATTTGAAAATAACTAATTTCCTTTAAAAAAAACTAATTTGCTATACAATAAATGAAACCCATGCTTTTTTTACCTTTTTTTTTTATGATTAAATGACAACCAACATAATTACATCCTAAAAAAATATTATAAGTATATACTACCCCAAGACACAATCTTTCCTAATCCCAGAAAATACCCAATTCTATAAATAAATAAATTTTAATGAGCTGACGTTATTTTAGCAAACCCATGAATTATCTACAAAATTGAGTGACACCCAAAACAATAACATATCAGATAAATAAATTAATTCATTTGAGATGATAACAAAGAAATTACCAGATTAAGAGGGAAAGGTCAAACAGAGGAGCAAAAATGTTTTCTAACCCAAATCAAATTGTCTTAGGATTTTGGTTGATATTTATATATATTGAAACTTAATAGAGATATGTGATCTATTTATTTATTCTTTCTAGTATATTTTTTCCCTCCATTTTGAACAGATTAGTTGTTACTTTTTCTCTTTGTTTTTACTTTTTACTTTCACTATATTCTCACTGATTACTTTCCCCCAATATTAATAAAAGAAGTATTGCATTTTTTTAACTTTTGTTTGATTCAAGAGAATATAAAAGTCTTCCATTTTTCAAGGAGAATTGGTCAAGTAAATAAAATATAAAATATAAAATTGTTTTTCTTTTTGTTTCTAATGCATAATATAAAGTCAACCATTGTACCACAACATATTGAGCTCGATATATTTGGGTCCAGCAGCGTAAACATAGATGTGTTCGGTTCGGTCCGGTTCGCATCGGTTTTTAGCAAAATCGAAACAGATCATATTTTTCGGTTCGTTTTTTTTGTTTCGGTTTTTTTATTTTTTTTACCGAACCGGACCGGGTTTTTTCGGTCAAGTTTCGATTTTTCGGTTTTTTTCGGTTTCGGCCTTTTTTTCGGTTCGGTTTTTCCGGTTTTTCTCATGTAGTGTAAACTAACAGAAAATACTGAAAATTGTTTTACTTTTTAAATGTTGGAATATATATGGATTTAATTCTATAAAATTATTGAATTTTTTAATACATGCATGTTGCAATTTTGTATCATGACATTTTTTTTAGATGCAAGATTTAGATTTGATAAAATACATTGATACACACTCTCCTACCCAAGGAAATCAAAGTAATGTTAAATAGCACAAACAAAAACAAAATTATACTTTTAAAACTAATTAAATGAAGATGATTTTCTTTCTGAAATTGTATTACACTATTAAACTCAACTAGAAAAACGGCTTATCGGTGGTCGGTCAACTTTTAATATATTTTTTTTTATACATCACTATTCTTATAATATTTTTAAGTCTAGGTCACCTTAATAATTAAAAAAACAAGTTAAAGCTGTTTTTTTACACTCTAATATTATTTTTTACTTAATAATTCAAACAAACACTAAAAAAACAAAAAACAAAACAAAAAAACAGCTTTTAAGTTTTATTTTTACACTTTAGTATCTTTCAAAGAGATTATAATATTTTTTTAACTTAAAAATAGTTTTTAAACTCTTTTTTTACATTTTAATATATTTCAAAAAGATACTATAAGTTATTGTTTTAGCTTAAAAACAATTTTTAAACTCTTTTTTATTGGTCTGACTAGAAGTTATAAAAAATTGGGCTTATGACTTCCACTATAAAAATATTATGAAATGTGATTTAGACATAATTATACTCTGAAAATAACGATGAGCGTGTTCGATATAAAATAAAATTTTACTTTTTTGATTGGAAACAAAGAAATTTACAATTATACTTGTTAGAGAACAAAATCGGTAAAAGATTATTTTATATAAAAAGTATATATGTTTTTTTTTAAAGTATAGTTAAATATGGCCTGAAAACACAAATCTTATATACTACATGGTATACCAAATGGCAAATGCACAATTTAGGTAAAAGCCAAAAAAAAAAAACAATTAAAAATTGTAGACGTGGCAATTGGCAACCATATATCAGAACAGGTCATTATTTTACATCATCGTACCATATATTTTTAAATATTTTTTGGTACATTACTCGTACCATGATATATTTATCATTTGTTTTTTTGTTACCCCGAATAAAAACTCGTCAAAAAACAAAATAAAAATAGCCCCTTTATCTCCTCCCCCTTTCTCTCACTTAAATTTCAAAAAATAAATAAATCAACTCTGTAACTCCATCTCCGGTGAGTTCTCTTTTTTTTCCCTCAATAAACACCTCTTTTGCTTTATTAATTTATATCTACATTTAATTATGTGTAAACTTATGTATATTGATTGACCTTTTTTTTTTTTTTACTTTTTTGTCAGTTTAGCTAGATAGCTTTGGGACTTTCATATCCCTTTTTAATCATCACTTGAATTTTAGTTTTATTATGTATTGTTGATGGGGTTCATGTTTTTAAATTAAAGAAACTTAGTGACGTTCAGTTTTTTTTTTAATCCTTTTTGACCCATTAGGTTAGTGATTAGGAGAATTTGATAAAAAATAAAATAAAGTTATTACAGATTTAATTGGGGATATGTGATGATTAGTAGAGTAAAAAGATGATGAGTAAAGGCCGAAAGGTCTTTCTTGTTTATATACAAAAGAAGGTTAAAAAAAACTAATTTCTTTCTTTTATCTTCTTTTGGGAACAAGGGATTATTTTGACATACTACTTATTTTTTTGACAATTGTTTTTGTAAGCTAGAGTCATTTGGGCATGTAAAATTTGGAGTTGTTTTGAGAAGTAGACCGGTGTGTGGTGAAATTTGATTAAAGTTTCTATCTTCTTGGAGAAGAGTCAAAAACCATACTAACCAGTTTTTATCCTTTTTGACCCTTTAGGTTAGTGATTAGGAGAATTTGATTAGAAAATAAAGTTATTGCAAACCTTGTAATAGATGGGTGATGATTAGTAGAGTATTAAGATGATGAGTAAAGGGCCTCTCTTGTTTGATACACAACAGAAGATAGAAAAGAGCTCTCTTTCTTTTCTTTTAATTTCTCTTTTTTTGGAACATGGGGTGATTTTGAAATACTACTTATGATTTCGTCAATTGTTTCCGTAAGCTAGGGTCATTCCGGTGTGTAAATTTTGGAGTTGTTTTGAGAAGTAGAGCGGTGTGTGGTGAGATTTGATAAAGTTCCTATCTTTCTTGGAGAAGAGTCAAAAGCCATACTAACCAGTTTTAAAAACTTAAGGCATGTAACTTAATAAAACGATGATAAGTCAACAAATAATGTACGGATTTACTTGAGGATTACTAAGAAATGATGAGAAATATGTGTTTACATAGATTTAATACATTTTAAAGTAGTTATCTTTTATAGATTAAACATGATTTATTGTTTAGTTATTTTCCAGCTATCGTAGTCGTGAAGAAACTTATTGGAAGCAAGTTTCTCGTATGAATTTTAAAAGCAAAAAGTTTGCATCAACGAATTAGATTTCTGGGAAACATGTCTCTTCATTCCGAGAATTTTATAATAATATTTGGAAAAGACGTGAACTATAATAGGATTGGAAATAGAAATAAACGAGGAAGCACTGTACTGACTTATGAGAATCACTAGTAACTTCAAAAGATCAACAGAGAGGGGCTTTTAGGAGCAAAAAAGGTTTAAGCAGACTAGTAGTTGGTTAAGCAAAATTCAACTTTGTTGGTGAATACAATTTATGAAATCTTTTGCTTCTTGGTCAGGAAACCTTCACTCGTCACTGCTTTTTATTGGGAGAGGAACGAGTGAAAAGTAATACTATAACTAATAAGTATAACGAATCGAAAAGCCTTGAAGGAAAGAATACATACAAGAAGAGGTTTGTGAAATGGTGTTAAACTAGGGAAGGGGAAGCGAAGCAGTTGATAATTACGCCATTTAGTTTTCTCATAAATCCTAATAATTAACAGGGTGGAATTTTGAAAATCAGTTCAAGTTGGCGCGTTGAATATGTTTGGATATCTTCTATCTTATATTTCTAGGGAACCTACTTAATACTTTTATTTTCTTTAGAAGCATGCTATTATATGTGATTGATATTTTTCTCGATGTGTGCTCACAATATGTTATTTGCTTTGCAATTCTATTCCTGATTTTGTCTTCTATGGTGGATACAATGACCTTTACAGTATGGAGACAAAAGCTTTGCCTGACGTTGCGGAGCTCATAAATAGTGATCGTGACAGTGAGAGAGATTCTCAGTTAACTATTACAGAGGTATTGGTTAAACAAGAAAAACCGAATGGAAGTCCTATTGGGAAAAGAAAACGAGACGACGAGAATGAGATTTGTGAAGCTTGTATCCTATTAGTTTATCCCTTTCCCAACTGCAATGTTGAGAAATGAGATGGCAAGAATAAGATTTTATTGCCAAATTTCTTTTCCATTCGTATGTTTAAGGTTCTTTGTTGATGGTGCTTATTATTGGTTCATTCAAATTTTGTTTTCTATAATCAAAATAATTAGCCATATCTAGTGTCAAGAAATCCAGAATGATGATTGACAAAGATAAACCTACAGTTCATGTCAACTATGGCTCGTTACCAAGGTATTTTGTGAGCTAAATGGATTTCTGTTTCCTATCCTCTTTAGGACGAAAACTCCCCTCTAAAGTGCTGTTCCTAAAATAACATTAATTTCTAACTTAAAACTCTTGTTCACAGAAAAAGCAAAGATAAGCTTGAGGAGCTACTACAACAATGGTCGGAGTGGCATGCTCAACATTGTTCTCCCACCCATGTAATCATTCTTCTATGTTGCTTTTATTCTGGTATTTTGAAATGTATTGCCAAGCTGACCATGAAGACCGTCTTTATCTGTTCTGGTCTTTGCATCCTCACTTGTATATATTTTCTACCGTTGTGTATTTATTTGATTCATTTTATCTATAAATCTTCAGGATTCTCACACAATACTAGAATCAGGCGAAGGGACTTACTTCCCTGCACTTCGTGTTGGTGTTGATAATTGTTCTGCTGTGGTAAGTTCTCTTACATGTCTAGGGATTAGCATAGACATTGGGTATGATTGTTAAGTCAAATTTTAGCCTAATTGCTTGTTACATGTACCAAATATAGTTTGCAGTTTCTTTTTGCAGTTATATTTAACCAGTGTCTATTTCTTGATATAAAACAGTATTATGATTGTTTCTGCCTGAATCTATGAATCTGTCTCCTTCTTATTCGAACATTTTTTCGAAGTTTCTTTTTCATACTATATATCTGTGCTCCTTTATTTTTGTCCTGTGGTATGCATTCTTTATTTCTTCTCATCATGCTGCCTTTGTTTCTCTATCTTTTTTTTTCTTGACCACTCTTTTTGGGTAAGGAATTATGAAGCTTTCTTGTTCATAGTTCTCTGCTTAAATTTTACTTGTAATTGCACGTGTGATAATGTTATTAAGATCCAATTTCATACAGGCATTCTGGATGAATAACCCCTTGATAGACCATCTTAACAGAGAGTCTGTTTCAGTGGATTGTAAGACTGCCCCACTCTATGATCGCGATTATTCATTAGAAGGGTGAGTACTTTCTTGTGTTTATTGAATTTGGGTACAACATTCATAGTAACAGCTTAGTAATAAGCAATGTTTTAAAAACGAAAAAATAGCTAATTATTTCTTGCAAGAGCTTAACTTAAGTGTAAGCTTATGTTCTGGAGAGTATTAAAACTATAAATTTTGAGTTTTCAGAGATCTTTTCCATACACGAGTGACGGTGAGCTTTAAGGCGCTTTGAAGCAAGTTTTTCAAAATAGAGATGATAACACTTGATACGCTCATAAAAACTGCTGAAAAGTTTAGTAATTATCTCATAGTCTATATGTTCTTAGACTGGCTTTTTTGGTCATCTTCTTATTGCCTATCAATATTGTTGTTATGTAGGGATTCAAAGAAGTTGGATGGTTTCCGATGTTTCAATTGTGGGTCCTACAGTCATTCCTTGAATGTATGCCCAAAGCCTCGTGACAGCGTGGCTATTAATAATGCTCGCACACAATACCAGTCGAACAACAACCAAAAGTCTTGTTCCCGAGTGCCAACTCGCTACTATCAAAACTCTCCAGCCGGTAAGTACGATGGTTTGGTTCCGGGTGTCCTCCAAGAGGAAACAAGGCGACTTCTAGGTCTTGCGGTAAGATTTAGAATCATTTCTGTCAATTGTTTTGCTTACTGTCTGGTGTGAGCAATATTGTGTTATTACAATCTGTTGTACATGTTAATTGTCTTATTTTGTTTAGCTATGTGTAGGTTAATTTTGTGCTACCTAAACATTTTTATTATTACTCCTTCAACGTTAGTCTCTATCCCACTTTTGTCCCTATACTTTTGTATAACGCAGCTTTAGTCCTTGGACTTTAAAAAATGGGAATGTTTTGTCTCTAAACCTGATGCCGTTAGTTTTGCAAATAAATGAAAAAAAAGTGATATATGTTGCTTCTCTATTTGGTTCAGTTTAGTAAACTTTAAATGGAAACTGGACATCAAATTTTGGAAGAATGCATGATTAAATAGATACAAAAGTGTTTTAAAAGAATATAACGTTGTTCTATTTAAGGTAAAGACTAATTGTATTAGGGTTATGGATGATAAATGCACAATCTGTAAAGTTTGGCCACTGAGGCTGCTTAAGTAAAAAAGTATCGCTACATAAATGAGACGAACATCATTTTTTAGTGAATTGAAATGAAACTGACCCTAGGAAGATCTTAATGAAAATGCTATATCAGTACTATAATTGATACATAAATCGTAGGGATGGCATGAAGTTTTTTTTAAAGTTGCACGACGGCTTTTTGAATACTGGGTGAATCACATATGTTATCAGTAACTTCTAAGACGAATCATTATGTGAGGTCTTGTTGCAGAGCAAAGCATTTTCCATCTTTACCTCCATTGGTCTCTGATTTTCTTTTTATGATGTCATGTGTTCTTGATAAGGCCATTGACTGATATTGCTAGATGAAAATTTTAGCTTTTAAATGAATTTTTTTTCTTAGAAATAGTATGTGGCATTACTAAAAACCAATTCCATCTCTTGCAATATTTCACTTGTTTTGTGCAGTAATAAAAACTGAGATCTTAATCGATGACATTCATTTAATTTTTCTACTCTTTGGTGGTGCATGATTTTTTTAATTTCACATGTTTGTAGCAGGAGCTTGATCCACCTCCTTGGCTACACAGAATGAACCAAATAGGATACCCGCCAGGATATCTAGGTACCTATTTTTACTTGAATAATAACACCCATATACCATCGGTGGTAATCCCCATGTACAATGATTACCTGCATTTAATTCCTTTGTACTTCTAACCTTTGCAAATGACCGCAATTCCCGTATTGAGACCGCCATAACTGTGTGCTCCATGCCCCTGTTGGATATAATTTTTTTTGTTTGGTGCATTTTTTCAATATTTACATACCGCAAGCATCTTTGCAATACTAAAATGTGTATTAGCAAGCGCTATTGATATTGTCTTCTGGTTTTAATATCTACGTACCGCAAGCACCATTTTTTTCTGTAAAAAACATTGTAGTCTGGTATCATAGTTTTTTCTTCTTATTTGTGAAAACTAAAACGTGTCTTAACAAGCGCTATTGATATTGTCTTCAAACATGAGGTTACTGTGATTGTATGAACATTATACAGAATTACAGATTATAAGAAGGTTTAGATTCCAAGTGGGGATCTTAACTGCGTATTCACTAATTGCTCTCTTATGTATATATTAAATGTGTATTGACTATCCAATGATGTGAATTACTATGGTGTCAATCTTTTCAAACATAGCAATCTTCTGCAGACTAGTCTTCTTTCTAATGCTGTTAGTGTCTGTTATGAGTTCCTATTAAGTTAATCAAATCTAGGTTCTTGTATCATTTAATTATGTTTCTTTTCCCAGATTCGGATGATGACGACGACCAGCCATCAGGAATCACAATTTTTGCTGACGAGGAAAATAAGGAAGAAAATGAAAATAACGGAAAACCCCATGAAACAGATAGCCCTCGCCCTCGGCCACCTAGAAAAAGGAGTGTCAATTTCCCAGGAGTAAATGCTCCAATCCCAAATAATGCAGATAAACGAAAATGGACTGCGCCTCCTAAATTGAATTTTCCATCTCCAACTCCTAACTATCTCTCTCAACCAAGCGCATGTAACTATCAGAGGTGGCAGACAGATGGATCAGTACCCCCTGGTTGTGATCCTGGGCTTATCCGATCTCCATTTAGTATTTCGCCTGTGTATGCAAGTCAAAACTATTCCCAAAGCAATTTAAGCGCTTTTCCGATGGTAGGAAGCCCTACTATACATACTAGTCCTCTAGCCTATAGCGGTTCCGTACACTCAGGTTCACCTATAACACCATACATGCGGCCCCAACTTAATGGTCGCTTTTCACCGGTTGACTATAGCTTGTTTGGTTATGAAAGACAGTATTAGTAGGGAAATTGGTTTTTTTTTTTTAGAATTTCAACAGTTTACTTTGTTTCAACCTGGTTCCGAAATGTCTCATGTTTAGTCTTAAGATACAGTGAATTTTGTTGTTGTGGCCCATTAGATCAATCTATCTACTTCAAATGCAGGATTAGTAATTTTAATTATGCTTTTTGGATATTTCTTCTTCCCGTGTTTTGTTGTTGTTGTTGGAGATTATACCGTTTTCCTTTTCTTTTAAAAAATTGAATATCTATACGCTGTACGAGATGGGAATCAAGGAACGTGAAATTTCATACAGATCCTAAATTAGCTTGCCAAAGACTCGTTATCTTTTTGGCAATTAGAGCTCTTTTTTTTCGTAATAACTTCTTTATTTCCCAGTAAAATGAGACCATCTCCTAATATACAACAAAAATGGCAATTAAAGATCTGATAATTTTACCATGTAGAGAGAATGAAATTAATCCCAGAGTGATTATAATGATGCACCAAACAATGCTTTTGTGAATCCAAATAATGTAATAAAATCTTGATTAAACAGCAATGAGTATGGGCTAAAGTGGTGTGATTGCGAGTCTCATATATAAAACGCTCACTCATCAACGCTTTCATAAGGTCAAGAAAGTTCAATCAAACAAAATGATGCTTCTAAAAAACTGCGACAGACTCTTCTAAATTTAGAGTTGTCATTCAGGCTCATACAATAATTTAAATTGTTTAACGGAGATACAAGGTTTATGTCTATATAGACGGCTCTTAAATTGGACAGCTAATGCCTCATTTGGTTGTGGACTTGTAGGAGTATCGGTACCGGGACTACTATTTCAATGCGGATTATGATTGGATCTCAAGAAGAGGGTTGGACTATTAACTTCCGTCAAGATTGAACTTGTTTAACACCACACTCTCATGACATTGTAAATGCTTTTATCGACATTAAATGTAGTATGGACCAACTGATGTAACAAAAACATAACAACAGTCCCGAAACTAATAATACCACACCGTCCTGACATAATAAAAACAACCAGATCATTAATGTCTGGACGTAAAATGCGTTACGAAATAGACGAACACGACATTAAGATTCTTTTTTCCATTTGCGGGGTCTAGATTTTCAGCCCAATCCCACCATCAGGACAGACTGACAAACCGCAAACGTGAGTATCTCGTTTTTTTTTTTATAGTTAGAACTTAGAACATAGTTATCGGAAAACTCGTATGTGCTTTCAGAAACTGCATTTCCGTTTTTCTAGTGTTAAATTGAACAATAAGAGAACCAAAACAGATAAAACTTAAAAACTATTATACCACATTTTATAATTATTATTTACCCCTACTGAAAAACCCTAATAATTCCTTCTAAGCTCCCATTTTTTGTTTATCTAAAATCAATCAATCTCTCTCTCTCCCTCTCTGAGAATTGTCCATTGTTATCGCTACTGAAAAGGTGAGAAACTCTCTACTTTATATATTATCAACATTTCACCTGTGACCTTTTTTTATATTTATTTATTATTTCTTGTTGTTGCTACCAAACCATAGGTGTTTTTTCGACGAAATTATGTTGTTTGTGATCAAAATTGGATATTTTTTAATGGGTTTATAGTTTTATATTCACCCTTTATATTGCAATGCGAGATACAAGATTTTGCATTTCCACTGTAGAGAAGATTTAACTTTTTAAGGGTTTAGAGTATGCTTTTTAAAGGTTTTAGATAAATGAAATTTGTCTATAGGAAAATAAGATATTTTGGTATCTGCAAATAAGGGGCTTTAACCAATTTTGTACCTGTTGCGTGTTTCTCGTTTAGTAGTACCTTACATTGTTCGTCTGGATTCGGTTTTTTTCTTTCTAAATTTTGAAAATTTAAAATCTAATTATGGATGGAAAACATCCGTGTTATGCTGTTTTTTCATCTAATTATGGTAGATTGGATGGTAAAGTTAAAATAAATAAATGAATACAAGGTACAAAATAGGAAAATTGATAATAGAAGGTAGTAAACAAAAAAAAGCAACAATACAGGGTACAAAAACCCATTAACCCGCAAATAAGCTTTGCATATTTGTGACTAAAATAGAAGATGGGTTTATTCGCCTTAAACTATTAGGCTTTTCAGTTATGTTTTTGTAATACATGATTGTAGTGGTGTTTTTATTCTAGGTCTGAAGTTTTATAATTGTGTATGGAACATTACCGGAATATTTATAATAGAGTGCGGAAATTATTTCCGAAACATAGTGAACCAAAAACACTAAGCAAACAAGAGAATATACATGGTTTTTTCCGTAATAGAGAGTATACAGGTCCTTTGTTTTTTAGTAACGGAGAGTATACAGGACTACCGTCCTATTAAGTGTAATTTAGGCCTATTATAAACGATACTGTACTATTGTCCTGGAGTTATGATGCATTTGATTGCATAATCGATTGTGTCATTAGGTGAGATGTTCGAGCTGTTTCTAATAGACAAGTTGTTGACATAATTAATAGGACCCACTATTCACCCCCCCTTGCACATCATCCTCTTAGTTGCAATTTATTTGCAAAGTTATGAAACTAGCAAGCTCGACTTGGTGATATGTGAAATATTTTGTTATTTTTGGAGATAGAAGCACCCGAATCGGCCTTTTGGTTTGAAATTTCCCTTTACTTGTGCTTAGTGCTTAGTGCTTTTTGAGTATATCGTAATAGCCACTTATAATTTCTTAAGATAAGTTAGTTCACCGGGACGAGAGGTACAACTCTTTGAAAATTTTCTCTGTTAATGAATTTAGATACGATTGCTGTTTGTTATTTTTTATTCCTCTTTATGGCCATCGAATTTTCAATTTGTTTAACTTTAGAATGCTTGCATTTAGCATACTTAGAGATAAATGCTAAATTGAATTTGAATATATCGTACAGTTCGATCTCTAGTTAATTTAATGACCTTGAACGTAACTTTCACCGATTTTATTGTCAGAAAGTGTCATTTATGAGTAAAATGACTAAATTGCCCTTATTTCCTATTTGAAGATATGTCAGTTCAATTGACTCCATCCAAGAGGTCTTATGACCGCGGCCGTAAAGATCGTAATGGTAAAGGGAAATTGCAAAAATCGTCCCCTTTTAACTCTCAGCATAAGCTTTCTCCAGGTGACACTATATTCCGGGTACTTTGCCCTAGTTTGAAGATCGGTAGTGTGCTCGGCAAAAGTGGTAGCATTATAACACAAATACGCGAGGAAACTGGTGCAAAGATCAGAGTTCTGGATCCGGTCCCTGCTTTTGACGAAAGAGTAATTGTAATTTCAAGTTCTGATAAAGATAACGAGGTTTCTGTTGAAGGGGCTAAGGAAGTGGATTCTGAAGAAATTAAGGAGGATAACGATGAGATTATCATAAAAGAAGAAGAAGAGGGTGGTGATAAAGCAAATGACGAGGAAAAGGGCGATAAAGCAAGTGTCAGTAACGTTGATGAGGAACAGAAACCCACTCCTGTGGAACCTTTGCAACCTGAGAAAAATAAGTCGTCTGCTCGAAAAGCTCTTTTGCTTATTTTCAAAAAGTTGGTGGATGACGAAGGTGACAAGGTTGCAACTTTTGTAGTGAGACTGCTTGTGTTCACCAGTCAAGTAGGGTGCATGTTTGGGGAAGAAGGCAGCATTATCAAGCAAATGTCAAGTGACAGTGGGGCTCAAATTCAGGTTCTTCCAAAAGACGATGTTCCCCCTTTTGCATCTCCTCGTGACGAAATAGTTCAGGTATTTGTTTTGGATTTTCATTCGACTTTTCAGTGGATAATTTATGTCAAGTTCCTCACTAGAAGTGTTACATTGTTCATGTCTTGGTTCCCTTTTGGTGTTATATTGGAGTATAGTTAGCAAAATTTCCAAGGGCATTTCTAAGGGTGAGGATTGCTAAGCAATTACGTAAGTGTTGTAGAATATTAAAGATCTGGATAAAATTCTTTTACTTCCTCTTTGATCTATTAATCAAAAAAAAGGAAAAGAAATGAAAGTGAAGCATGCACACTAAGATAAAAGAAGCATTTTGATTATTGTCCCTCGAAAAGGGTTTCTGCAGTTTTTCTTTGAGGTATAGCACTTCCCTGGCAGTAGAGTAAAATAGGAATTATCAGTTATCTTTTAATTGTTTGGCAACTCCAGAACAATTTTAAACTTCATTATGGCTTTCCTAGTCGACCACATGAGCCTGTACAGAAATCAACACCAGTATCATTTAATCGACGATTTATTCTCACAACTGACTTAGTGTTTTAAACTTTATTCCAGATATCAGGTGAAGTGAATGCCGTAAGGAATGCTCTTGAATCAGTTTCTCAACAGATGTTAGAGAATCCTCCTCATGATCAGGACGTAGTTTCGTCTAATCTTGGTGGGCCATCATCTCATTCATTTGGCAATCACCATTTAAAGCCAGAAGTTTTTCAAGAAAGGGGAATGCCTGGTCCGATGATACCTTCAGGTGATATCATAACCTTCAGAATGCTGTGTCATAATGATAGGATCGGGGGCGTCATTGGAAGAGGAGGTAGTATAATTAGGGCCCTTCATTTCGAGACTGGCTGTGAGATCAAAGTTGTCGAACGTGTTCCTGGTTTAGATCATCGCATCATTCTAATATCTGGAAAAGTGGTACACTTCTCAATTTTTTCCACCGTTCCAACCCTCTGTTATTTACAATTTTGCTATATAGACAGAGTAGAGTATAATTTCAGGCAGCTTAAGTTACAAAATGATGTTAGTAGTATATTTGTTTAATTGCTATATGAATAGTTGCAGATCTATTTGTACTGGACATTGTAACAAGCTTCTGTTTTTAGTAACATCACTTTATGCTATATCTTTTTGCATGCAGTTTTTAGACAAATTTATCCTTTGGAGAAAACAATTACTAACAGTGAAATTAATAAATCAAATGCAGCATCCAGAAGAGAGGATATCTGCCCCACAGGATGCAGTTCTTCGAGTGCAGAGTAGGATTCTTATGGCTATACCGGAGACCCAGGAGAACACTGTACCTGCAAAACTCCTTATTAACTCCTCTCAAATAGGTTGCCTTCTTGGCAAGGGTGGCAGTGTAATTGCTGAAATGAGGAATGCAACTGGGGCTTTTATCCGTATACTTGGAAAAGATCAACTTCCAAATTGTGCTTCTGAGGATGAAGAGGTTATTCAGGTGAGTGGGAAGTGCTTTTTCTGACCTACGTGTGCTGTGACATATTTGTAATTCCCTTTTTTTGCATTTCCTCAGATTAATGGAGAATTTGGTGTTGTACAAGATGCTCTAATACATATAACCTCGAGATTGCGGGAACATTTCTTCAGGCATGCTTTCCCCTCTAATGGCGTTTTTCCTGATCAAGTAGCCCCGTTTCCTTTATATGGAGGAAGGAGAGAACATTCGCCACCTGTCATGGGCCCACCATTTCAAGGTGCTCCTTCACATAGGGGATTTCACCCTCATGATGACCGCTTTCCTTTTATGCATAAGCCCAGTGTGCCACCTCATATATCTGAAAGAAATCCATCTTCAGCATGGGGGGGTCATCAGGTATTAGTTCCTCTTTGACAAATAGTAAGACGTAAATAGAGTACTTTGATTGGTGATTTGTGAAATATGTACAATGAATAAACATGGAAATATGATAGAAGTAAATTTCTTCTAAACTTAGATATCATTGTAAATCAAGTCAAAACTAAAGATAATGATTTGCATAACCATTCTTGATAATTGTAATCATTCTCATCCTGATATCAGAATAATATAGATCAATACTTCAAAAAATTTATAACGGAATGCAAAAATTCGAGAACAGTCAAAAGCAAAAAGATAAGCAGTGTGAGGCCTTGGGCATAGGGTTCTATTATTTATCTAAAAAAGCTGAACACATGAAAGGGTAAGAATTAAAGTCTTGTAGTTCGTGGGGCTGTTAGGGACACCACTACCCCTATCAACAATGTTCTCTGAGAGCATGTGCTCTGAGAACTTGTTGATGACTTATGAGATGTTTAAAGCCCTAGTAAAAGAAGTTTATAAATCAAACCAAATTACAGATAATTTTAATCAATAATCATTATGACTATACTTCTGAAATGTTTTAATCAGTCTCTTTTGATATCCTTGTGAAAACAAGACCGAATACAGGAATCTGCTGTGTTTTCTGTTCTTTCATTCCCTAATAATAGTTTGCCTCGTAGGATCATGATGGAGTTCTACAGAGAAGAATGGGTGGGTTTGGAGGGTAAGTATTATCTGCAAGTATTTTATAAATTGCAAAGAGTTTCCAACATTCATTCTCAGTTATTCTCAGGCTTGTTTTATAACATTTAAGTTCTTAAATGTGCAGGGGTGTTCATATACCTATTATCACGAACGTCTCTGTGGAAGTAGTTGTACCTCGTTCATGTGTGGATGCAATATATGGGGAAGACGGTGGCTGTCTGAAACAAATTCGCGAGGTAATTTTTCTCAATAAAAATTTATTCTTGTATTGCTAGAAGTAGGAAAATTATCACTGTTTCAGTTTACCATATTCTTGCATACATGACTTTTTCTGGCATATTCATCAAGTATATGATTAATTGTTTTCATATTACCCATCTTGAGGTAGAGTTTGGCACTTTTGTGATTTCCATGTCTGTCGAATCAATAGTATTTTAGTTTTTGCTAGCACCAAGTTGCTTTTATTATAATATGAATGTTTTTTTAACAATGGCTTAGTTATCACTGTCTTCTATTTGTCGCATACCAAGTACGAGGTCAGTTTAGTGCATAACCCACATTAAAAACTAATAAGTTGGGAATTTAATATCCTCTCTCTAATGAAAGAAAAAGAAGGATATACTTATATGTAGTTGCCTTAATATCAATTCAGTTGACGTTCTTCTTATCCTTTTTTGTTGTTGTTGCGGAGTGTACTCCTTGTGAGTTATGGAGTATTGAATTCTACATCTTCATGAAACACTTGCAGTTTTCTGAAGCAAAAATAAGCATAACTGATCCAAAACCTGGAGCCACAGAAACACTAATTATAATATCCGGCACTCCTGAGCAAACTCATGCAGCTCAGAGTCTCATCCAAGCATTTGTAATGATCGAGAGTGAAGCTTCATAGGTTCAGGTAAGCAACCAAATCCGCAATGTTAACTTTATTTATGCTGTATTGATAATTTTATAGAAATAGTACAATTACTTTTCTCTCGTGATTAATATTTTTTCCTCATCTGAACAGAGCCAGAGTCCGTGTAAGAATGCTGGAGTTGATGATTTTTTGCAATGTAAAATGAAGCACTTCGGATGGGTTTTTCATTTGGTTAGGCAAATGTCTTGCAAATCAAAGTTGCAGCCATGTCAAAAGTTAATTTCTCATCATTGTAGATTTAGTTGTAGTTCAAAGACTTGAGATTTTGCGACATGCCATGTAAACCTGGTGTTAACTCTCGAAGTTAACATTTATAAGCCTTAAAATTTTAACAGTTTGAGAATTTATGGTTGATTTTGATTTTAGAGTAAAAGTCTCATATTCATGAACTTGAGTAGAAATTATGGCTTTGCCTACCACTTAATAATCGCTTGGGCGACGCCTAAGCTCGCCTTTTAGAATAGTGAGGGTGATACGTACAACGGTACAAAAGCCATTTAAAAAAGAAAAAAAGAGGTCCATGTTCTCTTTCTGTGTAAACGTTTTTTGTTAAAGTAGTCGGTCTCCATTCTCCATGGTGAAATCAGCACTGTCTTTGTTAAATTTAAGAGTCCAAGGTGTTGTATGAAACTTGAAATCTTTAAGTAAACTCATGGTAATCAGCGCTGTTTGGAGAGCTCGCTTTGAAGGGTAAAAGGTCGATTGAAAGCTGAAAAAAAGCTGGGTTTTCTGTTTTTTACTCCAATGTCGATAAAGCTTTTGCTTCTTACGTAGCTCTTGCGAAAACGTAACGTTTTCGCTTTAGAACACTGATTAAAAAGCTTCTGAATGACCCAAATTGTTCTAGAGAACAAACTTCGTATAGCTGATTTGGGTACTTTTTGGTATATTCGTTAATTCTGTTGCCTGGGTTCAAATAACTATTTTGTATAAACTATAAAGGCATCAGCGTAACATATTTTTTTGTATTATTTATTATTCGGTGAATTACTTTATATTAACAGGCATTTGTTGTACTTCAAAGTAAAAACGGTAATACGTAACATAGTAAGTTTACTAATGAGATTATGTGGATAGTAAAAGTGATCGCTAATTTTGGGGACCCCTTGTTGAATGCATTACCAGTGCCAGTGGTGCTGCACAGTAACAATGATCTTTTGCACACACATTCGCTTTTTAAAAAAAAAACCTTGAATAACTAAAAGTTAATTTGCTAATGCCTAAAGTAGATATTTTTGAATTTAATTAATTGTAATTATTAATTCCTCAAAATTGTGTTTTTTGTTTAAGAATTGGTACATGTGAATGTAGCAGCATTGATTTGTACTTGATCTAAAAAGATAATTTTGACTCCACCCTTGAATGATATGTTTAGTACTGGTCAGCGCCCATGTGAAAAACTGGAAGTTAAGTTTCGAATACTATATATATAAATAAATGTAATTACTATTCCAATTTCAAGAAACAAAAGTTTCATGTACTATATTTCAAGTTTTCAACTTTATAAGGGTAAAAAATGTAGATTTGTCCATACATATTTGTATAACAAAAACTTCCACAATATCACGTCTTGTTCCACATAACTAAAGCCAACCGTACTTCTTTTTCCAATTTGTTTCGTCACCACTAAGGTAAAAACCATCAGGTCTCACATCCCAAAAGCAATGGAAACTATACGGGCCACGATAACCACACTCGTATTCAATATGTGAGTTATATACATCAAATGTTTGTTTATGGTTTTCCCATTGAAAATGACAAAAATACAAACTTTTTCCAATAGGATTAGGGACGAATTTCCAACTAAAATCTTGGCCGGAAGAGAGAGTCAGATTTCCATAATCTTTATCTTTCGATTGACATCGAAGATTTAGAGTTGTTGGAACTCGACTATAGATATGGATCTTTCCGCGTCTAATGATAGGTTGTTGTTCGGAGAAATTTGGAAAAATAAGGAGCAATGCCAAGATCACTTGCACATTGATAAAGCACCCCATTGTATTGATTTTTGGCAAACTCTCGTGTCTTCGTTATGCTTAATTTATAGACGTATAGTGGCAATATCCGTAATCTGTTTTAAATTCTGAAATTAACTAATACTTCCTCTTTTCCTAATTGATAAACTAATTTTAATGCTTGTCCGTAAGAAATTAATGAATCTTTTGGTCAGTAGAAAACAAAATTAAATGAGTATGCATGCATGTTTGATTTTTTTTTTTCTAATTACTTAATTTAAACCCTTTTCAAACTAATTAGTTAATTTCAAGCCTTTTCAAGCCTTTACAAATTAAATGAGTATGCATGTATGAATACTTTAATTGGGAAGTTTACACGTATTATTTAATGTTTCAAGCCTTTTCAAACTAAAAGATAAGCAAAAAAAGTAAAAATTAACTTAGCTCAAATTTCATCCTTCTTACATTTCTTGTTAATGAGTAATTAAGTTTCTTAACTCTACAGTTTACACTATAAATTCATTTTTTAAATATAAAGCTGACTAAATTGTTTTCTTCTTGCAAATTCATGTGCTATGTCACTTGTTGAAACCACTTTGGCGCGGGTTAGGGTCGGCAATCGACC
The DNA here is from genome assembly GCA_963920805.1 of Primula vulgaris. Lineage (NCBI taxonomy): Eukaryota > Viridiplantae > Streptophyta > Magnoliopsida > Ericales > Primulaceae > Primula > Primula vulgaris. The sequence continues at coordinate 36,260,167 of OY987212.1, read as the reverse complement.
CGTAAACACTTAACTCGTATTCCGACCCGATTACTTTTGGAAGTGAAAAAAAAATTCCGACCCCGACCTGACAAAAGTCGGGACCCGACTTTTTTGGGATCCCGTAAGGTCAGGATAGATTTATCCCGAATCTCCCGACATATTTTTTTATTTTACGACGTCGTAATTTTTTATTAACAATTTTCATTTGAGAAGTCTAAATTATTAACACGAAACATAATCCTATTTTAAAAATAACATTCCTAATAAATGAAAAAATAAATTAACATGTCGTAGAAAAAATAGTGTGAAACTACAAATAATGGAGTAAATAAAAAAATTGATACGTTTTTTATCGTATTTTTTTAGTATTAGTTTTATTCACACAAGTAACAATTATCGTACTAAATGAGATACATTATCATTATAATTTTTTTAATCGGAAAATAATGATCATTTATCTTTTTTGAAATAACAATATAACTTTTTAATTTAAGTATATTTTTTATTTTAATAGTTTCATATATTCAAAACTACAAATATATATTATATTTATGTAATTATAACTAATATATGAAACAAAAAGGATTGTAGCTCATATGTTAGATTGCTTACATTGTATGCTAGATGTATAAGTTTCGATTCTCATCACTTGCATTTGATATAAATTAATTTATATTTTAGTATTGAATAAAAAAAACATGTTATATAATATAAATTATAAATTAATTTAAAATTCGGGTCGGGTCGGGACTCTCGATGAAATCAAAATTGTCACCCGATCCCGAAGTTTGTCGGATCGGGATAAAACCCGGTATTTTCGGGTCGATACTCTTCTCGGGTCGGATGCGGGTCGGGATTTCATGAATTTTTGCCAGCCATAAGACCACTAATTAATTTTTGGATCTATTTATTTTTAGGAACGAAAAAATAGAAAGCAAATATTTTCTCTAAGCATATTTTTAATACAGGTAGTTATTTTAGTTCTTTTCCGAATTACAATATCTGAAAATAGATTACAAAATAGTACATCTTAACCAGATAGTGATTAAGAAAAAATTTGAAGTAATAAATAAAAGGGGGAATTCCGTATAAGTATCGCGTATCAACTTATATTACTTCTAGATATCGTGATAAGTTCACATTTCTCATAGGTACCACTTTTTAATTATTTAGTTTATTTACTAAATATATTACAAACCAAAATATAATAGACATATTTTATCTTTCTACAAACCCAAAAAAATAGTTTTAAATTACAACAAAATAAAAAAAACACAAAAAAATTATAAAAAATATAAAAAATCACAAAAAAAATATAAAAAATAAAAAAAATAAAAAAAATGAAAAAAATTTATTAAAAAAAAGAAAAAAAAAGAAAAAAATCAATATCAATAAAAAATTATAAAAAATCATAAAAAATCATAAAAAATGAAAAAAATCACAAAATTTTTAAAAAATTACAAAAAAATATATAATTTTTTTTGTCAATATAACACTTTTTATACCGAAAAATATGTTTTTTCATAAAAAAACACTTTTTTCATAAAAAAAACACTTTTTTCATAAAAAAACACTTTTTTCATAAAAAAACACTTTTTTCATCAAAAAGTGATTTTTTTTAGGGGGAATTCCATATAAGTAACTCTTACCAACTTATATTACTTCTAGATATTTTGATAATTTCATATTACTTATAGATACCACTTTTTAATTATTTAGTTTATTTACTAAATGGTCATACAAACCAAAAAATAATATACATATTTTATCTTTCTACAAACCCAAAAAAATAGTTTTAAATTACAACAAAATTATATAAAACCAAAAAAAATCACACAAAAATCACAAAAATTATAAAAAATCATAAAAAATACAAAAAATTATTAAAAAAAATCACAAAAAATTATAAAAAATAACAAAAATCACAAAAAATTATAAAAATTATAAAAAAATATAAAAAATCACAAAAATCACACAAAAAAAAGAATTAAAAAAATGAAAAAATCATAAACTTTTTAAAAAATTACAAAAAATATATAATATTTTTTTGTCAATATAACACTTTTTATACTGAAAGGTGAATTTTTTTATACAAAAAAATGGTTTTTCCATGAAAATGTGCCTTTTTTTAATCTAAATGAGCCGAAAGTGCATATAATTCCGTTAAAAATACATATAGTTCAGTCAAAAGCGTATATAGTTCAATAAAAGTGCATATAGTTCAGTCAAAAGTGTATATAGTTAGTCAAAAATGCATAAAATTGAGTCGAAATTGCATTCAATTCAGCTGAAAGTACATCTAGTTCCGTTGAAAGTGCATACAATTCAGTCGAAAGTAAATATAGTTCAATAAAAGTGAGTTTGCATATAGTTCAGCTAAAAGTGCATCTGGTTCAGCTGAAAGTACATCTGGTTCACCTTAAAGTGCATCTAATTTAGTGGAAAGTACATATAGTTAAGTCAAAAGTGCATATAGTCTAGTCGAAAATGAATATAGTACAGTTAAAAGTGCATATAGTTCTGTAAAAAATGCATCTGATTCAACTAAAAGTGCATCTGGTTCAACTAAAAGTGCATATGGTTCAGCTGAAAGTGCATCTAGTTCAATAAAAGTGCATGTCGTTCTGTAAAACCTGCATCTGGTTCAACTAAAAGTGCATATGGTTCAGCTGAAAGTGCATATAGTTCAGCTAAAAGTGCATCTGGTTCAGTCGAAAGTGCATCTGGTACAGTCGAAAGTGCATAAAATTCAATAAAATTGATTTTTTATGATTTTTTTATGATTTTTTTCATTTTTTTTTATAATTTTTGATTTTTTTGATTTTTTTATAATTTTTTTGTGATTTTTTTTGATTTTTTATACACTTTTTATTTTTTTTATATTTTTATAATATTTTGTGATTTTTTTCATTTTTTATAATTTTATGTGATTTTTTTCATTTTTTATAATTTTATGTGATTTTTTTCATTTTTTATAATATTTTGTGATTTTTTTCATTTTTTATAATTTTTTATAATTGTTTTTGTAATTTTTTTTGTAATTTTTTTTTTGTGATTTTTTGTGATTTTTAAAAAAAATCATTTTTTGTTTGATTTTTTTCATTTTTTTTAATTTTTGCTATTTTTTTATAAAAATACATTTTTTTTAATTTTTACAATTTTTTGTGATTTTTTTTGAGATTTTTTGCATTTTATATAATTTTATGTGTTTTTTTTTCATTTTTTGTGAAATATGTGTATGGCATTTTGGTAAATAAAATAAATAATTAAAAAGTGCTACATATAGGGAATATGAACTTATGGAGGTAGTTAGGAGTAATATAAGTTTGAAAGTGATACCTATTGAGCATTATTTGTAAATAAAATGTGCTGCTTTGAAAGTAAGTTCTGTCTAGAAATTCTAAAATATATATTTTTTAATAAAAATTATAAAAATATATCACATGGAATGCACAAGTTATATGAATATACTTACTAATATTTGCAAATTGATCATGACATACAATAGTTGTAATGTGATAGCATAACCATCTCATGTCTTTAGGATTCACAATTGTATCTGATAGAACACAAAAATTAGATCCGGATATGTCTATTCGGGTATGAATCGACTCATCCATTATTAGAGGGTACCCAAGGCAAAAACCCAACAACCCATGGTCTAATAGAGCTTTCCTAACATGCCATTATCTATAAAGGTCCAGCCCAATAGTAAAGGTCCACGATGGAAAAGCCCATGAGGTGGCTCCTAAGATAACGACATTTGTCAACATCCTATGGGGCATAATTGTCTATAAATAGCCAACTACCCCCCTTAAAAGAGGGACCAAAAATATATCTCAAAAATATAGAGAGAATGAGAGAAAAGATAAAAACTTGTCAGAACTTATCACATCAGTAATTAAACCGAGCAAGGTAGAGAACCGAGCACCGAAGAGAAGAAAAAGACCAAGTTCAAAGATCAAAGTGCGAATCCGAGCATAAGTATAGTAATAGAATTGTAGTCCGAGCAAATGCAATTGCCGAATAATAATAAAGATCAAGAAGTGTTCATTGTTTACTGTCAATTCATTATATATTATTGTTGAAAAGCCTAACGCCATCGAATAAAGTTATGGCTTTATCAAATGGCGTCGTCTCCGGGAATCATCTAGTTCCCAACTAGCTTCGAAAATCGAACACCAACACTCTACCAGACGAGCAACAAATGGCAAACATTAACGAAGAAAACCGTCCAGAGGAAGTAGGCACATCGACTAACCAGGAAATCCCAGTCCACAAAGACGTGTTAACGCATCTCCTCAACATCAGAGACCGCTACGAAGCACTTCAGGTCGGATCTCGACCAACCATCTCTAACGTCTAAACAGAACAACAAACCGACCATCCCCCACAAGTCGACGGTCACATCGACGAAAACCCTACAGACACGGAGGCGGAACGAGCGCCGTCCGTGACTAGGCATGCGAGGACACCCTTGCCAGACAACCGCCGTCCCAACAATGCAGGGCCAAGCTCAATGGCCCCTCTGCCAGAAGCCTCGGTCAACTCCAGTCCCCAACGGGTTTGTTTTCAAACGAATGAAGCCCACCAGTATGGCAGGCCCGACGACCCCGTACTAGAACAGGTAGTCCAATATCCAATCCTCCCACCGCGGATAATTACACCGTACATGGTGGAAGTACAAACCCCTGTTCACCAAGATAGGACTACGGCCGCACTGGCACGGGCCGCCGAAAAACGCAATGCCCAGCTACAAGCCCAGCTGGCGGCATGCATGTCGGCCATGGCAGCAGCCGACATCACAATACCTCCCCTCCTACCGGCCAACACGCATACCGACCCCCGACGTGAAGCGGAAGATTCTGCTTACCGAGCAGCGATGGCAGTGACAGGCCGACCTCAGGATACGAGGATACCCCGACAAGGGGAACATGTCCCAGGGATAACCCCGACGGTCTACGGTCACCAAGGCGCGCCTCCTATACATGACCTCGACAAAAATCTGAACCACGGGAGGTACAACGACCATAGGGTCGTAGTCGGGTACTATCCACAACACCCCTATGGGGGATACGCCCCACACTACCCAGCACCGGATGAAGCGTTCCAACAGGCTTGAGACGTATGCCAAGAGACTCCATGTACCGATCAGATAACTCGGTACCGCAATCCTGTGGGGTTCGTCATCCCCGAATTCAGGCTATATGATGGAAGGAGCTGCCCTATCGATCACCTCCGACACTACAAAACGAGGATGGAGCTGTGGAGTGATGACAGTGCACTGATGTGCAAATTTTTTAAGAACAGCTTGGGTCAGGAGGCGTCGTCGTGGTATCATAATCTACCACGGGGATCCATACGAAGCTGGGCGGAGCTCCTCCGTGCATACTCCACCCGATACGCCGCTCATATGAAGAAGAAGGTCAACATTGAAACCCTTCTGAAAATGGCTATGTTGCCCAATGAGAGGCTCCAGGACTACTGCATAGGCTTCATTGACATGGCAAACCAGATCCCGCAGTACGCCAACAACATAGCCATCCAGAACTTCATCAACTCTATCCCCAGCGGCTATTGGGCGAGAAGGAAGTTCATCGGCAAGAACTTTCCGACCACTGACGCCCTTCTGTCCTATTGTACCCACCTTACCGATAAGAATGAAGAGATGCGACTCCTCAACCGGGCTCCACCAAGAAGAGAGACGGTCCGGGAAGCGCAGGTGGACCGTAAGAGAGCCAAGAACAATCATGGGGAACCAGTCCACCAGTCCAAACAGGACAAGGGTCCTGAGGTTCAGCGAAGGGAATACCGACCCCTAGAGCCCAAGCCCAAGCCGCTCCAAATCGCCTATCCAATGCCGCCCAAACCACCTCAGCAAGGTCGTGGGCCAGAAAGGGAACGCCAGAGGCGCTATGAACCAGTCGAGTTGAGGTACACTTTCAACCTGTCTGCCGAAGATATCCTAAAGGATATATGCTGAGAAAGCTGGTATTCCCGACCCGAACCAATCCATTCCCCCCTGATTCTAGAGACACCAAGCTCTTTTGCGCCTATCATGAGGATCACGGCCATCTCACCGAGCATTGCCGAAATCTGCGGTGGAAGATGAACACGTGGGGAGACGCGGGATTCCTCAACAAGTTCATCAAAGGCGCTAGGGACAAAGGCAAGCAGCTAGTCATCGAGGGAACTGATAACCGACAAGGCAAAACGATCAACGTTGTCCACTTGTCAAGGCCCAAGAGCACCAGGGGGGATCGATCCCAACAACGGCAACTGGGCCACTTTGGGCAAGTAGCCAAGGCGTCACAGGCCTCGACCTCAAAGCGGCAATGCACGCCGCAGCGATACCCGCCCATTTCTTTCTCAGATCTTGATGAAGAAGGGGTGATATACGCCCACGGGGACGCCATTAACCTCCGTGTCCAGATTGGCATAGACACCGTCAGCAGAGTGCTTGTCGACCAAGGAGCCTCTTGTGATATCATGTCCAAAGAGCTCTTCGACAAGATGGAGCTCAAATTGCAAGATCTACTGCCCACCGACATCACACTGATCGGGTTCATCTCTGAGACGACTAAGCCGTTGGGAAAGATCGTCCTAAATGTTACAACGGGATCCGTATCTGTCCCCGTGGAATTCTTGGTGGTCAATGACAATTCCGGCCACAATGCAATCTTGGGCCGACCATGGCTTCATGCCATGCGGGCAATACCTTCAACATACCACCAGAAGGTGAAATACCCTAATGCCAAGGGAGAGATCGAGACAGCCCAAGGATGTCAAGAGGATTCAAGACGCTGTGAAGACATCACCGCTACTCTGAAGAGACAACTTGTAGTTGTCGAACAGCCCACAAGCGCAAGGAAGTTGATCGACCAAATAGCCCGAGCTGAGAGGGTTGTTGAAGAACAGGTCGGAGAAATGCTCCGGAAGGTGTATATCCCGGATATGGACGAGGAGCACTACTTCCTCATCGGCGATAGCCTTCCTAAAGAGGAATCCAAGGAGCTAGAAGCGTTCCTCTTCAGCAACATCGATAAATTCACCTGGAGTCCCAAAGACATGCTCGGTCTAGACCCGAAAACAGCATGCCACCACCTAAGTGTAAACGCCGAGTACAGGCCAATAGCTCAAAGGAGCCGGAAGGTGTCCGTCCAGCACAGAGCGGCTATAATTGCTGAAGTCCAAAAGTTGTTGGAAGTCGGAGCTATACGGGAAGTGTTCTACCCGAAGTGGTTGTCCAATCCGGTCGTCGTCCCAAAGAAGAACGGGAAGGAAAAAGTCTGTATAGACTTTACCAATCTGAATAAAGCCTGCCCAAGGGATCAATTCCCCCTGCCAAGGATTGATCAACTGGTGGACGCCACGGCAGGAGCAAAAAGGATGACCTTCCTCGACGCATACTCGGGGTATCATCAAATCCCCCTTGCCCCCGAAGATCAAGAAAAGACATCGTTCATATCGCCTTTGGGAAACTATTGCTATACGGTTATGCCCTTCGGCCTACGAAATGCAGGGGCGACATACCAAAGGATGATAACGAATGTATGCCACAAGCATATAGGGAAGACAATGGAGGTGTACATAGACGACATGGTCGTCAAGAGCGAAATGGCCACTTTCCACCTCCATGACATTAAAGACGTCTTCCAAACACTGGGCGAGCACAAACTAAAGCTTAACGCTAGCAAATGTGCATTCGGCATCAGCAAAGGGAAGTTTTTGGGGCATATGGTTAGTCAGAGAGGAATAGAGGCTAACCTCGACCAGATAACGGCTCTGCAAAACCTAGCAGCACCAAAGAATAAGAAGAAGGTACAAGAGCTCACGGGAATGATGGCCGCACTAAGCAGATTCATCACTCAATCCACAGATAAGGGACGACCATTTTTTGAGACCCTCAAGAAGGATAAAAAGTTTGTATGGGACCCAGCGTGTGAAGCGTCATTCAACAACCTCAAAGAGTATCTAAGGACGTTGCCACTGCTTGTGAGGCCGAACAAAGGAGATATTCTGGCCTGCTACCTAGCAGTTTCCACTACAGCTGTGAGCGTAGTCATCCTAAGAGAAGAAGGACGAGAACAGTTTCCAATCTACTTCGTCAGCAAAACTTTGATCGAGGCCGAAACTCGCTACCTACCGTTGGAAAAGTTGTGTTTGGCATTGGTCGTTGCTACCCGGAAACTGCCACACTACTTTATAGCTCACAAAGTCCAAGTTTACACGAAGTTCCACATCAAGGAGTCCCTTCGATGGACGGATATCAGCGGTCGGGTTGCGGCATGGGGGGTCGAGCTATCCCAATTTCATATCGAATTCGCACCCCGACACGCCATAAAAGGGACATGTGTTGGCTGACTTCGTCGCTGAGTTCACCGAAGGGTATGATGAGCCACTGACCATATCACCACAGTCACACTAGGAGATACATGTCGACGGATCGTCCACCAAGGACGGATCGGGAGCACGCATTGTCCTTAAGTCCAGAGAAGGCGCAATCATCGAGAAAAGCATCAAGTTGGGCTTCCGAGCTACTAACAACGAGGCAGAATATGAAGCCATGATAAACGACATGCTCATTGCACGGTCCCTCGGATGCTCCCACTTAATTTTTAGCTCCGACTCCATGCTAATCGTCAACCAGGCTATTGGTGAATACCAAGCCAAGAATGACCGAATGATCCTCTACCAAGAGAAAGTCCAGAGCATAATGGTCACGTTCGAACATTGCGAATTAATAAGAATCAATCGCACCAAAAACGCACATGTCGACGCCTTGGCAACCCTAGCCTCGACATTAACATTAACCAACACTCGGACGATCACAGTGGAGCTTCTGGAAACCTCAAACATAACCAAAAGAATAGACCGAGTAACATCAATACAATACGAGCTAGGGTGGATGGACGACATGATTCACTATCTGCGAAACGGGACTCTCCCGGCAGACAAGATAAAAGCGTTGAAAATCACAAGAAAGGCCCCTTGGTTCTGGCTATCTGAGGACGACAGACTGTATAAATCCAGTTACCGAGGACCTCACCTTCTGTGCGTCCGCCCGAACTGCAACAGCCAGTCTTGGAAGAGATCCACGAAGGATCCTGCGGAGCACACATCAAAGGGCGGTCCCTCGCCAACAAGGCGATCACTCAGGGATATTGGTGGCCTTATATCAAACGAGATGCAGATGTTTATGTCCAGAGATGCGACAAGTGCCAACGATTCGCCAAAATACCTCGGCTCCCATCATTTATGATGACCCCGGTATTGGCACCATGGACATTCGCGCAATGGGCAATTGATATAGTTGGGAAGCTTCCCAAAGCACCCGGTAGCGTGGAATATCTGATCGTAGCGACGGACTACTTTACCAAATGGGTCGAGGCTAAGCCTCTCCGAGAGATTAAAGCCAGCAATGTTAAACAATTCATCTGGGAGTATATCATCACTAGGTTCGGCATACCATACGCCATTGTCGCAGACAACGGCACCCAGTTCAACGACGCCAAGCTGCAGCTTTGGTACGAAGAACTCGGTATCCGAAAGTTCTATTCGACTCCGACGTACCCACAGGGTAACGGACAAGCCGAGGTATCGAACTGAACTGTCCTATATGGTATCAAGACGACCCTCGAACAAGCAAAGGGGAGATGGCCTGAGCGACTGCTCAACGTCTTATGGTCGTGCCGAACTACGCCGAAGACGGGCACCAAGAAAACCCCGTTCAACTTAGCGTACGGCGTCGAGGCCGTCATATCAACGGAAATCGGGCTACCCACACTCCGAACAATTTTAGTCGAGCAGGGAAAAAATGAACAAAGAATAAGAGAGGAACTCAACATGCTAGACGAGAAATGAGAGATAGCAGCCCTTACATTAGCAAAGTACCAACAAAGCGTCAAGCAAACCTATGACAAGAGGGTGAAAGGGACCAAGGAATTCATGGTAGGAGAGCTGGTGTTACGGCGAGTAACGGTCTATACCAGAAACGAGATACATGGCAAACTGAGCCCCACCTGGGAAGGCCCATACGAAATCGTCAAAAGAACAAGCCCGGTGACCTACAAGATCAAAAGCGTTCTGTTCGACAATAGCCGAGGAGAAAAGAATTCTTGGAACGTGGCTAATCTCAAGAAGTACTACATGTAAACTAGCTTCCATTACAGGTCACAACTTACCTCTGCTTTGTCATGGCATTATTTTTGAATTAATAAGATATTTTGCTATTTATCATGATTGAGGAATACTAAAGTCCTCCAACGTAACCGGGGGCATATGAAATTCCCATAAGGCATGTTTAAGTGACTGCCTAGGAATACTAAAGTCCTCTAACGTAACCGGGGGCATATGAAATTCCCAGAAGGCATGTTTAAGTGACTGTCTAGGAATACTAAAGTCCTCCAACGTAACCGGGGGCATATGAAATTCCCAGAAGGCATGTTTAAGTGACTGCCTAGGAATACTAAAGTCCTCCAACGTAACCGGAGGCATATGAAATTCCCATAAGGCATGTTTAAGTGACTACCTAGGAATACTAAAGTCCTCCAACGTAACCGGGGGCATATGAAATTCCCAGAAGGCATGTTTTAGTGACTGCCTAGGAATACTAAAGTCCTCCAACGTAACCGGAGGCATATGAAATTCCCATAAGGCATGTTTAAGTGACTGCCTAGGAATACTAAAGTCCTCCAACGTAACCGGAGGCATATGAAATTCCCAGAAGGCATGTTTAAGTGACTGCCTAGGAATACTAAAGTCCTCCAACGTAACCGGAGGCATATGAAATTCTCAGAAGGCATGTTTGAGTGACTGCCTAGGAATACTAAAGTCCTCCAACGTAACTGGAGGCACTTATGCAGGTACCAACTCATTCAATGAACAAGGGACAAACAAGAGAAAATAATAGCTCAAGCCCACGTTACAGAGGCGATAAAATATCGAACGAAGAAATCAGCAAAGAAAAATCAATCCAATCAATGAAATATCAACACGACAATGCGAAGCTCCGATAACATGGATTAAGAAACAAAGCAAATAGTCCTCGCCCACATTACGGAGGCAACAAGGTATAACAAACAATAAAGAAATTGATCTAAGAAGAGCTACTACATGAGGAGCACGATGGTGATTGACCGAGCACGACCTCTTCGTCATCCGTCGCCGTATCCCCATCGGTCTCCTCGCCATCAAAACGCTCCTCAGAAATGAGGGCATTAAAGTTGGTCGTATGAGCACCAATGCATTTCAGCGCCTCAAGCCGCGCTGAGAACTCGGCTCCTTTAGCGATCTCGTGAGCATCCGAAGCCGCTTTACGGCAAGCATCGTCGAAGGGAAGCTGACGAGCTTCGGTCATAGCCGCAGAAGCATCGTATCTAGATCGGGACAGACGGAAATACTTCACCAACATATTGGCTTGGGTTACCAACGACTTTAGTTTACCGAGGTATTTTTCCTTTACACGCCAATATCGATCTAAACGGCGCTCCTGAACCTCAACAACATGCTCGGCACGACGAACATATTCACGAAAAGAGGCCATCTGGGTTTTCAACTTGGCCTTAAGTCGGGCACACTGACCGTGCAGCTTGTCGTTTTTGCCCATTAAAACGATGTAATGCCAATTGGCACGCACTTCACTAGCCACACCAGATGAGACCTCATCCCGGGCAGCACCAGTAGGTCCTAGCCCCGGACTAACTAGGCATGAAGAACCAGCCTGGTGTGACGTAGTAGCATGTGCCTATAAAAAAAAATGGGAGAAGGAAGGAGATGAATATTCATCCGCAAATAAAGAAAAGACAGGGAAGTAGAAAAACAAAGACTTTAATACAAGTTGCAAGTAAAATGACAATACAAGCTACTCAATCTTAGTCCGATAACCCATCGACAGACGCTGAGATCTCTACGGCATCACCGAAATGAATATCTCGCAGCGAGACTATTTGCGTCCCCAAACGATCCTTCGCGGTCGCATCCATTCGGTTCAAGGCAGTCGTGGTCTCAGTTACCCCAGCCATAGCATCAACCATACGCTCTGCTCGGGCAACACCACGCCTCCCTTTTGCATGCTCGTACACCTCTAATGCACGACCTCGGGCCCAATATGTTTTGACAAAGGATAGTAACAGGTCCGCATCTTCGAAAAACGGCCCCTAAAACCAACTTCAAGCTCGCCACCCGGCCCCGGGCATCATCCCGTGACCGACGAAGTTCACCTAATAGCTCTTTGGCCTTCCCCTTATTCACAGAATAACGGGCGGTCTTCTTACTGAAATCCTCACCCAAATCGCGTAATCGGGTCGACAAGTTTGCAATATGAATATTCAGATCCTCGATTTCACGACGAGCAGAGTTCAAGTCAGAAGTTAGGGACGCCTTAGGTCTTTCTAGACCACCTATAACAACATCATCTACACTACGACTAGGCGAGCTCCAGACCACCATGGCAAGGGGATTAACCTGTACCTGACAAGATTTTGTTTTTACGTCCTTCAAAAGACGACAACCAACAAACAGCGAAATTAACTAGGGAAGCCAAACAGAAAGAAAACGGAGCACCTATATTATCACTTCCCAAAAGAATATCTTTCTAGATACAAAAGAGGCCCACAATCCGGGTACCAAAAGACCCTACACTAAGCTACACAGAAAATACTACAAGTAATGGTCAAGGCTCCACCTGAGAGGATACGGGTGGGGGAGTAGCAGCAGTAGCAGACCGAGGAGTAGATGGAACCGACCTGGAATGGGGACGGAGCGCCGTCGAAGTCGTATGCCCCGACAACCGTGGGAGTTCCTCATCCCGAAGATTGGCCCAATCTAGAGGCTTAGGCGGGGCACCCTGAGGACAGGGATAAACCAATTCCGACCAGGCCCGGTCCGATAGAGGTACCTTCGCAAAGTTAAGAGCACAAACGTAAGCGCAAAAGACGGAAAAGTTTGCAATCAACATAAACTTTGTCCGCTCCTCCGCTTGCGCCGCTTTAAGAGAAGCGACCTCGGATTTTTCAGCCTCCACATCCTCCGCCATGAGCACATTATCGGCCTCTAATAGGTCGTATTTCTCGACCATACGCTCCTTTTCGACCTCCAACTTCTCCACCTCCTTGGTCAGGCGTAAGTTATCTCCCACCATCTGAGCTTTCTCCTCGGCCATTGCTTTATTTTTGGCCATTAGCTCCTCCTTCTCAGCCTCGAGCGCCGTCAACTGATCCCTCAGCACCACGGTACCCACGAAAGCCTGTAACTCAGAAACACCAGACACCATCCCACTAAGGGCGTAACGTACAATATAACAAAAAACATGCGAAACATACCCAAAGCGCGTCATTATTGGCCTGCTCAATGACCGACGATGTAGGACGAGCAGCCATTTCCTCTGCATCCTTGAAGATAAGGGGCTTAAGAGCAGTGTACCCCATCCTCAAGGCTCGGGGTTGCTCCAGCAATTTTCCCCCACACCGATCAATGTAACGGGTCATCACGACCCCATCCACAACCACCTTTTCCGGGCTCGCGGGAACCTCATCCTCGCCTCCCGTCACAACCACCCCGGTAATATCTTTGCCGGCTACCACCTCCACTTCCTCCCTCACCTCCTCTTCCATAGGAACAGTCTCAGGGGTCCTTCGCTCAATCACATCCTCCGTTCAGATTGGCGAAATGACAGGCAGGCTCATCGGGTCCTCACCCATGTTCACCAATAGGTTGAGATGTCCGAATATATTATCGAACGACCCCTGAAACACAAGAATACCCATTGACCGGGCAAGGGCAAGGGTAACCAATGAAGAAGTCAATAGCTGAAACATGATAACAAATAAAATAGGGGAAAAATGGACTTAAAAGACAATTCACAAAACTAATACACATACATCACCATGCGCAGAAGCCGCCTCGGTGGAATCACCCTGGGGTGAGGCAACCAACACCACATCCGTCGCCACATCAGGAACCTCCTCACTAACTGATGTCTCCGACACCCTAGCCCTCTTCGGGGTCCCAGCAACGGGGTCTGATGTTCGGCGCTTAGGACGAACAGGCTTTCTCCCTCCCCGAGAAGCGCTTCGAGCCTTGACTATTTTGAGGAATTCCTCCTCAGGCTCTATGGGAATCTCCGACATGGGATTACTCTTAGTCACTGGCCCCGCAGGATAACCTAACAGCATGGGAGAAGTACGGATTATCGGATCCTTCGTCGGACCAGGCCCCCACCATTTCTAAAGGGCTAGAAGAGCTTCGACATTGGGAGCGCCGAGGTCTGGAATATCGGGGGCAGTGGTAGCAGGCCCAGAAATCTGGTGTCCGGCACAACCCCAGTTTCCAGAAACAATCACGATACCAAGGTTATGTTCCTTGTTGGTATCCGGAAGACCGATGACAAGCCGAGAGAAGGAGCGCAATGTCTTCAAATAAGAGCTACGACGATCAAAACTCAAACTGTAGACTCCGAATATATCTTTCAGCTCGACATTTATCCCCGACAACCTTTGAATACCGTTCAGGGTACGGTAGCCATTCAGGGCCAATTGGGCCGGAGCAATCTGGAAGGCCTCAAAGAACGAAGCCATCCATTCAGTGAATGGAAGTCTAAGACCCCCAGTAAAAAATGCCGAGGAACGAACAGCTACCTCGCCGGCAGAAACAACCCCCATGACCTCATCATCAGAGACAGGCAGCCGAATATGTACATCGACGGGTATCCCGGCCAGCTTCTTGAAATTCTCTTCCACAAATGGGCCAACTTGAGCCAATCATTGGGTCAGAATTTCCTATCCAAACGTCATAAAAACTTCATCAGTATACTAACCAAAAACAAATCACACGACGAAAGTTCACCCCAATTACCATAAACCCTAAGTTTTTTTTTCACCCACCCAACAAACGAAAATCCTATACATGAAGAAACACCACCAATCACCAACCAAGATAGACATATATAGGCAAACAAGACCCTATATCAACGCCACATACATGACCACAACAACCAATCAAATACAGACCCTAAGCACAGAGGTATACAGAAAACCCCACAGAATAAGGGAACACTTACAGTCATATTCAATGGCAAGAAGGAAAGAGCCGCAGCAAATATATCAGAAATCAAGCGAAACCCTATGTAGTGAGGCAACAAATCTTTTTGGCGGGAAGAACAAACCCTAGAGAGAGAAAATAAGAAATATCTTTTCTTTAGCAAATTATGAGATACAAACAAAAAGATTTACTTACCACAGATAAAAGGAGTTGAGCCACAGAAAGAAATAAAATAATAACCGTCCTTTCGTGTGACAGAGGTTTACCTTTTTTCCAACCACGGAAAAGTCCACAACCGCTGCTATTTCCAACAAATAAACGCTCCGGATCTTGCCACGTCAGATAATGTATCCCACTAACCAATGCAGTTCACATCATTACACCTATATAAACGGCCAGTGGACCCTACCACGAAAAGCTTACAACATACGCTACCAATATTACTACACCAAGGATGCACCCCGATTAGGTTCCTCGACGAAGACCGTTCCTAGCTCGACAACTTTTAAGCATCCAATCTAGCAACGCTCTCCGGGGGGATAACCACTGTGCACTGCACTTTGTTCGGTATGGTTTCAACATGAAGTCAAAATAAACAGTAAACAAATTGCGAAAAGAGAGTAGAATTTTTATTCATCCACAAGGGGGAAAACAACCAGTTACAACGGGAAAATAAAAAATACAAAGACGTCAATAATCAAATACTCCTTTATTTCTGAACCCTAGAACTACCCCCTTCCTCGGCGTTCTTCCTCGCCAATAGCTCTTCGAGGTGGTCCCTCTCCTTGATCAAACGAGAAATGGCCATCTCAGCCTAATGCAGAGAATAAGACTGAGACTTGCATTTCTGTTCGGCTTCAAAACGAGCAGTACCCTCCTCGCCCCAATTCCTTTTAAACCTCTTTGCTTCAGCCTGAGCACACTTGAGATCAGCCTTCAGCCACGACATCTTGATTTCTTTCAACTGAAGAGGAGTCAATTCCTCTACCCCAAAACCAGGGGGACGGGGTAGCATGAAAGTAGGCTCTTCAATAAGGGCTTTCTTTTTTGCAGCGGATCTAGTGATGGGAGCCATCTCAGTAAAAGCAAGTTAGAAGAAACAAAAATTATAAAACATAGAGAGAGAAAGGAAGAATTGGTAATGAAGTACAAACAATAGGGAGCATTTATAAGGAATCAAAGGGCACAAAATACGAAAAGGCACAAAGTGCGAGGCGTTGCAACAGCTCACAGGACGAAGACACGAAATACGAAAAGGTACAACTGATCAGATACAGAAAAGAGAATACAAATTACAAAATGGGGAATACATAAAAAAACTAGCCCAATCTAACTAAGGATCAATGGGCGGGAAAACCGAACTACCAGACCGAGAGAAAGCCACCCGAGCTGTGAAATTTAACCGAGCTTGGTAGGAGTCATTCATGGCAACTCCGTGGAGATGTCGGAGTTCTCCCTAGTAAGATACATGATGCGCTCCTCAAGCCGAGCATTCCTAACTGTCATGCTAGCTAGGCCTTGAGGGGAGTTATCGAACTCATCCTGAGCATGGTCCCAAATCTCCTCGGCATCATACCATGAATTGGCCAGATGATTTCTCCGTAACAACAACTTATCGAGCTGATGACTCAAGGCCGAAATCTCGGTCCATTTCATTGTCTCCTCGGGATGAGAGTCGAACAGACTCAATGCCAAGATACCATACTCCTTCTTGAGTCTGGCCATTCGATGACAGACCCGAGATACCTCAGCATCTAAGCCCTTCATCTGAGCATGATATCTCACCACGAGCTCAGACATTCTGGGAAGTTGTTATAGTACAAAAGGTAATAGGGAAAGAGGGAAAAGCAAACAATAAGAGTTTGTGAAAAATGATAACTACTAAAGAAAAGATGAGGAGTATTTATAGAGCAAAGATAGTATGACATTGACTGACAATGCTGGGGAACGTGCATATTCGCCTGACAAATACTTGGGAACATGCATATTATCTGATATTGCTTGGGAGCATGCATCCGATACAGGCCTCAGACGTCACTCGGCTACAGTACGGCAGGAAATAAAGATGCAAGATATTCAAAGATCCACATTCCAGAAAAACGACAAACCACAAACGCAACATAAAAAGAAGTGCAATATACAGGGGCAAAGATAATTTTCATTAATAAAGATGGGATACATCACTGTTCATTACATCAGAGGACAACATCAAAAGAAAATCTATTACATCAGAGGACAACGACGAAAGAAGATCGACTATATCAACGAGCCGAGCGAACAGGAGACGCGAAGGAAGGAAGCATAAAAAAGAAGAGGAACATAAAGAAGAAAAGAAAAATACGAAGAAAAGAAACATAAGACAGAAGAAAAAAAAAAGGAAAAAAGTAGAGAGAACAAAATATATATAAAAAAAAATGACAAAAACCCTAGGGTGAGGCAGAAGATGGAGGAAAAGAAAAGGAAAGCACGAAGGAAAGAAGCACAAAAAGAAGAAAAGAGAAATACGAAGAAAAGAAACAAAAAGCAGAAGAAAAATGAAAATAACAAAAACCCGAGGGACTCAGGGTTGATTGTTACATCGTAGTGGTGAGAAAAGAGGATGAAGAAAAAGAAAAAGGAGGCGCAGAAGAAAAAGAAAAAGAGATGAGAAAAAATGAAGAAATGAAGAAAATTAAAAAATATATATAATAAAGAAAAATGGTGAGGCTAGTGGGAGGTCGATCGGTATCGATGAGAAGGCCCGGCAGAGAGATCCCTATCTCAAAGCGTCGGGTTCCCCCTCAACACCCCATTCTCTTCGACCAGAGCCTGACGAGCACGTCGGCAATAATTCAGCTCGGTCCTTAGCCAAGTTAACTCCCGGACCATCTCGGTATGGTGATAACGCATCACCTTTAACTCCGCCTCAGCATCCTTCAACAGCTTTAGTGCATCGCCATAAGATGCTTCAAAAGCCTCCACTTGCAAGGCCAATGCAGATTTGGTAGAAGATCCAGCCATTTTAAGGAAGTTATAAGATAAAATTCTATATATGGCAAAGAGAAATAAAGGAGAGATTATGAAGAAACCCATATCTTCAGAAGGTATTTATAGATAAATTAAGGAAGGTTTAATGTGGGGAATTGCAACCGTTCGTCAAAAGACTCTGGAAAACATGGGTAATTGAAAGATGCGTCTGTTGAGAAGAAACGCTTGGATTCATGCCAGTATTTAAAGAATGTAAGTTTCAAAAAGCTTCTACACGTGTCATTTTAGGGAAGTGCAACAATGTTAAGATATAAAGGATAAGATTTGCGCACAAGGCTCAAGAAATCCTATTAATTCTTGGATACAAAGATTAAGAAGACTCAATGGATAAGATCAAGCACAAGGCTCAAGAAAACTCATTAATGAAGCCACACGCGTGCACAGTAAAGGGAAATTGCATTGGGAAAATGAATCATACAAGAACAAGAAAAAGAAGAATTTTCATTAATTAATGGGAACTTCGTTACAAGATGCTACTCAACAAAAGGACATTACAAAAAGAAAGGAAAAAAGAATTATTTTGTAGAAGGGCCAGCTCCATCATCAGGCCTCTTTTTAGACCGAGCATACACTTCCTTGAAAACTAATTTATAAGCCCTCTTGGAAGCAATATGCCTATCTCTGGAGGCCTCGAGCTCTTTGATCAGAGCATGCGCCCAAATATTGTCGATCAAAGACCTCTGGTATTCTCTTTCCATGGCGTCCAATCGCCCATCCATTTCAACAGCCCGACGAGCTTCCACTGACAGCAAGGCAACCCTCCTCTCAAGAGTACGCACTTTCCTAACTTCCTCCTCTAGATGAGCAACATACTCAGGAAGGTTGTCACCACTATTTTCAAGAGGAGAAGCCATTTGTTCGTCAATAAAGAATGAGTTGCATAAAGAAGACAAGGGCAGCCTCCTTTTATAGGAAGAAACAAGGGGTAGATCAAGGGTCATCTCGAAGAGGGCATAAACCTCTTGAACTTCCCAATAACATTTATGGCTAACTAACGGCCGTTCAAGTCCAATTGAGTCATCCAATGAGGTATTAAGGAAATAAACAGACAGGAATGAAAATAGGAAATATTTTATTAATATTTTCAATAATTCGATTACAACTTGGTGATGACATCCAATACAAAGAAATTACAAAAGCAATTTATTCCGAGGAAGAGCTTTCTTCAACGTCATCCGACCCCGGTTTAGACCGAGCATGCAACTCCTTGAAGGCAAGCTTATAGTCCCTTTTTGCTGCCTTTTGTTTAGCCAGCAAAGCCTCGAGCCTCTTTATACGTTCAAAGGCCCACTCCCGATCAGCCATAGTCACGTGGTGAGCCACATCCATGTCTGACAACTTTTTTGTCGCGACCGCCAGCTTCCTCTTCACGATACGAGCTTTCTTGACTTCATTCTCCAGATAAGCGACATAATCTGAAGAATTATCTCCAGTAGAATCATGGGAAGAAGCCATTACGTCACAAGCGAAGTGGTGATAGAATAGATAATTATGGGTAGGGCACACCCTTTTATAATAAGATAAATTTTGGAAAGGTCAAGGGTTTTCCTCGAAGAAAGATATCAAGGTAGGACTTCTTAAATGACCTCAAATGGGCCCCAGGAAACAGTCATAAATCTGTTACATTTTTTGATGAAACGTTGGGAACAGCAAGACCGAAGTAACATCCACGACAGACCGATCATGACTCCCTCGACGTGGAGACCACCCCGAGGAAGTCAGGGAGTACTTGATAGAACACAAAAATTAGACCCGGATATGTCTATTCGGGTATGAATCGACCCATCCATTATTAGAGGGTACCCAAGGCAAAAACCCAACAACCCATGGTCTAATAAAGCTTTCCTAACAGGCCATTATCTATAAAAGTCCAGCACAGTAGTAAGGTCCACGATGGAAAAGCCCATGAGGTGGCTCCTAAGATAACGACATTTGTAAACATCCTATGGGGCATAATTGTCTATAAATAGCCAATTACCCCCCTTAAAAGAGGGACCAAAAATATATCTCAAAAATATAGAGAGAAGGAGAGAAAAAATAAAAACTTGTCAGAACTTATCACATCAGTAATTAAACCGAGCAAGGTAGAGAACCGAGCACCGAAGAGAATAAAAAGACCAAGTTCAAAGATCAAAGTGCGAATCCGAGCATAAGTATAGTAATAGAATTGTAGTCCGAGCAAATGCAATTGCCGAATAATAATAAAGATCAAGAAGTGTTCATTGTTTGCTGTCAATTCATTATATATTATTGTTGAAAAGCCTAACGCCACCGAATAAAGTTATGGCTTTATCAGTATCACTAAGGCTTTTTTTGTTTGAACGGGAAATCAGCAAACGAAAATATTTTTCGGGAAAAATAGATTTTATACATGATTGGTTTACAGGAAAATAAGAAATTAAGAAAAATATTTTTCATCTTTTAAGTAAAACAAGGGAAAATGACTAATCCCAAAATTGTGCGGAAAACATTTTTTTTCGTGAGAGAAAACATAAAGTTTTCACGAAATTATATATTTTATCATTTTTACCTCGGTTTTTCTTCTTCTTTTTAATAAAAATAAATTATGCGTGCTTGATAAATTAGCTTTTTTAACTTTTCAAAAGTTAGATTTCGTGAAAAAATTCAAAATCAGAGAAGTTATGAATTCGGAGTTAAATTTTTTAATTAAATTATTTTGTATATTTCCGTGTAATTAGTAAGTTAAAAGTGAAAAATGACTTATTAACAAAAATGAGTTATAAGTCATTTAAAGCTACAAAAAATTAGAAGTGACTTATTTTAAACAAGTTTTTTTGTCATTGTTTCTAAAGTTCTTATTTTGTTTTTTGATAAAAAAAAGTTGTGGGTGTTAACTTTTCAAAAGTTATTTTTCGGATAAAATGCTCAAAATCATATAATTTAGGAATTCGAAAACTTTTACACATCAAAATCACCAAACGTTAAAATTTTCAATTGAAATATTTGTACATTTCCAAATCACCAATAAGTTAAAATAAGTGAAAAATGACTTATTAACAAAATTAAGTTATAAGTCATTTAGAAATTAAAAAAATTATAAGTGACTTAATTTAAACAATTTTTTTCTCATTATTTTTCAAAAGTAGTTTATTTTAAACAAGTTAGTTTCTTATTGTAAAATCTATTTTTTAATACAAAAGTCGATCCTAAACGCACCCTTAGTCGACTAAGAAATTTTCATGAAAAATCTAAGAATCGTCGAACACTTAATAAATGAATAGAGGGAAAACAATTTCTAGAAAATAATTCACCTCACACGTAAATATTTTTCGCCAAAACAGACAGAGACTACGAGTTAAAGCAAGACTTTTAAAACCACTGTGATAACATAACCATTTCCTGTCTTTAAATTCACAATTGTATCGAAAATCCACCAATCCATAATCTAGAAGTACGAAAATTATAATTTCACATGCAATATAACTCCTCCAACACAAAATAGTATTACACATAAATACGAATTCCTTCAAAACATGGAATGGTCAAAGTTGAAACAAAGCTTACACCAATAACCTTCTATATTTTCATAAAGAAATGGAATATCAAGCCGAATCATCGTTTTGAAAGGGCTTAATTTTGAAATGGCTTAAACTTTTTTACGTTTGTAAACAATCCCTGTAGCGATCCAACAGCTGCAACTAATGACACTACTAAGCAAGAATAGCTCAAAATCTTGAGCCATATCCATGTGCAAGAGTATTTCGGAATCTTTTTCTGAGCAATGTGCATTTCAATAGGAAAATACACAGTCAAGGGGTAAAATGAGGCAGCCCCGAGTAATCCCAAAATATCGTTGAAGAAAGGGAATATCATGGCTATGACTGCTGTGATGATAACATACATTGTTCTCCAAACCAATCGAAAGAAGTTGAAGTTGTATGACCCGACATATGGGATTTGAATGGCATGCTCAGTGGTAACAAACGCTTTTTCTGACCAGCGCTTCTGACAATAGGACTCGACAAACCCGAAGAAAGGCTGGCAGTATACCTAATTTATGCATAGTAATGAAAGGAGCAATTAGGAAGTTTAGAAATAAGAAAAATTTATGTTTTTTTTTTACCAATACTGAAACCAAAGGCAAGAATTAAGAGTTCTGTCTTTCTCGTGGAATATTATTTGGGATTCCAATAAAATATTCTGGTATAGTAGTTCCCTTTTGCAAAAAAAAAAAAAAAAAATGAAAATTAGAAAGCTCTGCGCCAAAGAGCATATAATGAGCCTTCTCAACCTCAATATTGTATCTAGAATTATTTTTATAGCAAGGACAGTGAGAAAACTGAAATTTTATCAACCTGTAGTCCTCGATCAGAGTACAAGCAGGAAAAATATTGTACCACTATATGAGATTATGTTTACAATTGTATTAATGAACTTGTTTACGGGTAATGCTAGCACACAACTCGTACACATTTCGTGCACTCCTAGTGATTGGAGAGTACTCAATCAGAGTTATATCGGTCTTTTCTGACAAAATATATAATCCCTCTCACAAGAAGTGCACGAGTTGTGCGCGTTTTGTATGAGTATCTTTACTCCTTATTTATTGTGTATAAATTTATAATTGTTTACCAACCTGGTATGCACCGACTAGGTGGATGACAATGCAAATATTCGCGATATTGACCAACCAATAAGGCTCGTAGAAGCCGAATCCAGTTAGAAAATTCCCTGGCGCATCATTTCCAAACGCAGCATAACCAACACAACCACACAATACATAAAACATAGTAGTCGTCGAGACACCCATGAGCGAAGCCTTCTTCATGACTTTGTTCTCCGGTGGATGAGATCGAAGTGTGTCCTGTTACAAAACCATATTATTTCAAACATTCTCGTCAAAAAAATTAGAGAAATTATTTGTCGTCACCAATCAAATATCATGTTCTGACAAAATAGATATATAGAGGGAAAGAAATAGGAACCAACCTGAATTTCTATGAGGACCATTGAATAAGCATAAGCAAATGCAATATTTCCAATAGCTTGAAAGCTTTTCCAAACTTTATCTGCGGCTGACACGTCAACTCCTATTGTTACCCCGGTTAACGTTTTCCGAGCATGCGTACCCCCTGCATAATTAACACATAGCCGTCTACATAATAGCTCTTGAAATAATGAATCAATCATATGAAAATACTCATTCAAAAGCTGTTATGCTTTAACTTAAGCGACATGAATACAAGGTATTATCGAGAAGAAAAATTGGACCCAAATTGTTGTTCAAATTAAATTAGTTATATTTGATGAGTTCAATTTTTTCACAAATAAGCATTTCATATCAGGAATATTCCTAATTGCAATGTGAAAAAGTTTAAGTTATAAAACTGTAGGAAGAACATCTCTAAATCTCAAAGGAGTTAAAAAGTAACCAAATCACTGTAATTTACATGCATTTCAGTCGCTCTATATTGAAAATTTTGAATTTGTTGCCGATAATTATTGCTCAATCTACTTACCAACTACTTTGGCAATGGATAGACCAACTCCGATGAATGAATAGGCGAAGGACATAACTGCGGCTAGTATTGAGAGCCATGAGAGCTTGTGAAAATCCGGTATTTGACTAAGAATTATTTGAACTGCTGCAAACATAGCCATGAAGGGGTACTTGTTTACTTTGCACTCCACATCATGTCCGTACTTATGGAAACAATTAGACCTCTTCACAGCCCTGATTTATCATTCACATTTAAAAATATCAGTGTAATTATTATAAGAATAAAAATCTTTACAAAAAGGAAACGAAAATTCAGTAAAACCAATACTCACACCATGCTAATAGATGCAGTGATTGTGTACCCAATAGCAGTCCCGAAAAGGTTAGTATATTGAGCTAGTCCACATAGTGTTACCTTGTATCCTCCTATAAAAGGGAGGCAAAAATGAAAAACCATTTGAAAATGATGGTAAGTGGTAACTATGAAGATGGAATGAGGGAAGGTGTTTTAGTTACCTAAATGAGCTTTGACAACATCACTGTAAGTATAATTTCTGTGACCGGTAACCGGACCAGGGAACCGATAAGAGTCGGCAAGTAAGATAGAAGTGTAGAATGTGATGACTGAAAAAACTGCAAGCACTGCTGGGCCGCCAACCCAACCTAATTGGGCTATGGCCCATGCTAGTGATAGTACTCCAGACCCGATTACTGCTGTGATTATATGCGAACTTGCTGTTATAAATGTTCCTGTAATGTTCATACACAAACCAACAAAATGTCAACACTAATATGCATCAAAAGATTGATTGATCATTTTTAATAGGAAGTAGATGCATCATGCATGTCATCTAAGGAAATCAAGGATTGAATTCTTTTATGGTGAATAAAATAACATTAATGCCAACACATATATAGTATAATGTAAAGTGTAGTTAATTAGACAATATTAAAGGAGTGCATGAAGCTATCACAGGTGCACGGGTGTAAGGTATTTTTTTTTCTTTTCTTGTTTCAACCTCAACAATTTTGTAGTTTCAACAAAACAGAGATTTACAATTTACACAGACAAGTTCAACACTAGCAGGTTGAACGAAAAAATCTTGAGAACCACTCTAGGCATCTCTTTTTTTGGCCACGATAGATCATATAAAGCTGTTTTTTTTTCTAGTTTCTACAACATTAAAGAGGAGTAATTTTTTGGATCAAAGAAAAAGAAAAAATCTATATGGACCGGTTTTTTCATACTATATTCATTACAAAAAAAATATTAGTTTACCATCAGAGCGTCTGTTGCCAAACTGATGGTAAAATAAGTGTCGCTAAATTTAGCAACAGTTTACCAACAGTTCACTTTACCAATAATTTTCAAAAAGTAAATTGTTGCTATCTTAATTTTTTCTTATAGCTATTTCCCTGCATCATTACTCCCAAAGTGGTCATACAAAAACATTTATTCTCAATAACAGTCATGAAAATAAATTGAATTCTCGTCCTAATAAATTAAATTAAATCTTGAGACTGCACCAAAACATGATGATTTCCAGATAAAAAATTCACTATATCCCCTTAATGACTCTTACCCATTAAGCCTTATGATCGAGCTAAAAAGGTGAAAAAACTTGGTCATATTTAAAACCAAACCCTCAATGTTAGCGATCGATAATGTCTCTCTCGCATACAACGAAACCATCATTATGGACATGATAGCCAATGTCTATTGTTTTTATTTAAATTTCTGCTGTAATAAGATGGCTTTGACTATTCATTATTATTATTAATGAAATAGGTGGGTATTCCCCAACAATTTATTTATAAAAAAAACGCAATCAAATAATATTGCCTCTTGTATAGATCTGTTAAGGGTTTCATATGATCAGTAGCTGTTTCTAGGATATTTGATTGTTTCCTTTGTAACTTGTACAATAATAGTAATACATAAAGATTAAATTTAAAAAAATTAAAAGTAGCCAATGGTTATGAGTAAAATTGAACAAGTGAACCGATGGATTAAAATGTTATTTTTTAAAATTAATTTTTTATAATGAAATAGAGGCAAACTCCCGGGCCCAACAAGACCCCATCTTCTTATGTTTTACATTTGAGTCAAAGATTGAATTGTTACGACTGTATAGATAGCAAATAGCAGATTAAGTTATCAAGGAAGAAAATCGAGATACGATGTTGTTGGTTTTTACTATATCGAAAAGCAATAAATGAAAAGATAAATACTGAATGGAAATAAATAATTTTATTTCTCACAAAAGGAATATAATTACAATTCCTGACTCATACAGAATTTTAAATTACACTAATTAAATTCCAGACAGATTTAATATAAATTATTAAACTGCTGGACTGAATTGTAATTGTTTAAAACTATCAGACAGAATAGTATAATTACTAAACTGTTGGACTGTTTAACAATTAAAAGAAACTGTCAGACAGAATAGTATGATTACTAAGCTGCTGGACTGTTTCTGTAAATACTGGAAACGAAATTACAAAATTGGAAAATTACAGAATTGGAAAGGACTGAATTGAAATTACATAAAGTAAAACAGTGCAGAAAAATAAAATACATAATGTAAACAGTACTGAAATGTAAATACAAAAAATAAAGGTACTGAAATTTAAATACAGAAAAGAAAAGACGAGACAACTGCTGGGCATGCGATATACCGTTACGAAACTCGTCACACAAGCTACTCAAACGCGTTGAGTACGACATTAACAACTCAGTGTTGTCACATGTAATATCGACTCAAAGTTGGTCTTGTAACCATTCGGAACATCCATGTATAAAACATGTTTTCCAAGACATCCATAATTCTCATACTTATATGTTGGTTTAGGGATTTTAGCACATTTTGTAAAAGTAAGTTGCAATTTTGCAATTGTGTGTTTATGGATTGGTAGGTTTAGAGCATGGGCATCAATCTATGTATAATCTTCTTTATATTTGTAGTAAAAAACACAATTTATTAACTTTGATGAACTATTTTACATTTGATAATGTATTAATCTTTCTTTTATTCTCCTTATATATTCTCTATCATTCACTTTTATAATCTTACTCTTATTACTATAGATGACTCTATCATTCACTTTTATAATCTTACTCTTATTACTATAGATGAGAGAGAATAGAGATAAAAGAGAGTAAAAATAGTATTTTAATTTATGAGGAAAACTCATGTCACCTACCACATTTATAAGGTGAATTGAAAAGAGAAAGGTTCATATTTAATTTGAGAGAATTGATAAGGTAATTGATGTCGAGTGATTTTTTGAGTTAAAATCATCAAATATAAGCTAGTGTAACATTATAAAGTAATTGATGTGAATGCTCTTATATTGTTAATTTTTTCTATTGGTACATTGAATTTGTATATTAAAATTTTAATTTTTTTATCCAATTATCGATAAAAAAACATCTCTGTTATGATGGTTTTCCATCCAAGGTAACTATTAAAAAAAATTATGGATGGTAAGGCTTAAAAAAATGAATACAAGGTAAAAAAATTAAATTATGAATGGTAACGTTTTATTAAAAAAATTGAATACAAAGTGGTAAACAATAAAAAAAAACGCAACAATACAAGATACAAAAGCCCAATTAACCCGTTGGTTCATGATAATGCGATTATCCATCATATTGATATTGTCATAGACTCATGAACACAAAACAATTATTCAATTTCATTATAATATATGACACATATATACTACTAAAGAGGACTAAAGATATGAATAAAATAAATAAATTTTGATAGTACCGTCTCTTTTGGGACGACCATCATCATCAACGAACTTGGACTCGATTGTGCCATTTTCAAATACCTCTACATGCATGGTATTAGTCTCCTTCATTTCACTTTTTTTTGTTCTCTCTCTATTTATTTGTTTGTTTTGAGTTTGGGCAATTACAGATTGTGCATGTCTATATTTATAATAGTAGAAGGAAGAAAATTTGGGGTAAAAAAAGAGTAAAAAAGGATTATTGAATCTTGAGATATAGATACGTACAGTGATTATTACAGTTATTTGGATAAAGGTTACATAAATGATAGTTGCATGCTGTAATTACTAGTAAACACCGTGTGGACCGCAATCTATACTACTGTTTGTTATCAGTGAAAACTGAAATGGTTTAAATGTGGTATTAATGTATTTAATTATTTATTTTCTCTTGTCATCTGCAAATATCTTTAGAAACATGTATTTTCTTGATTTATTTATCCACGATGTTGGATACTGAGCATCTGACTCATAATATCATATTTTAATTGGATTTAAATTGAGCAATGTTAACTTAGAAAGACCAATATAGATGCATGATTGAAAGAGTATTAACTGAGTTTCCAATTTTAGACGTTTCTGAAATCACTACGAGTACAAATTTTATATCCATTTCTCTATATACTATCGTGCCTTTTTAAAAAAATTCACACAAAATTGAAAAAATTCTAATACATGTATCAATACATTTCAATAATTATTTTTAAAAGAAAATTCACACAATTTATTTTGGAATAAATGTATAAATTAGTGTAAATTAAACATTAAATATTAAAAAAATTGTCTAAAACAATATTATGTTCAAATGTTTTAAAATTTGAATATAATATAAAAGTTTATTAAACTGCGGTATAAGTTGTGAAAATTTAAAATTTGAATGAAAATAAGTAAAGGAACACAAAAAGGGATAGAGAATAGGAGTAAAATATTTGAACTCCTGTTATTCCTATATTGCTTGAGAAACGGTATACTAACTCCGAATATATAGTTTCTGAACAAATGTAAATATTATCCTATGTAAGTATGACCAAGTGCCATACTTATTGATAAAATTGGATAATGTTAACTTAGAAAGACCAATAGAGATGCATGATTGAAAGAGTACTAATTGAGTTTCCAATTTTATTTCCTAAAATTACTATTATTCCTATATTGTTTGAGAAACAATATAATTTCTGAACAAATGTAAGTATTATCCTATGTTAGTGACCAAGTGCCATCCTTGTTGATAAAATTTCTCATACAAGACTATATAAGAGATTTTAATTACAGCTATTACCATCTCTAGAAAACCCATAAATAGCACACGTGATATGATTGTTGTTAATATATGGGTGTTCTAATAAAACCACAAACGCGTGCGGTATTTAATATATAACCCCGTTGGGTTAAGGTTTAAACAAATTAAGTCCGTTCGGGTCGTTGGAAACGCACCGTTAAAACCCACTATACCCAACCCAACACGTAATCGATGTTTCAAACACTCCAGTTTCATTCAATTGTCTCAAACGAAACTACGTGCAATTTTGACCGTAAAATACCTTACATGAAAATTGCAGAAGTGTATTTTCAAAAGTTAACCATACAGTTCAAATGTTAAATTATATGGTTAAATTCTGAAAATTTTCATTTCGACAATATTAATACAAGTTATAAGCCGATCAAAATTGCACGAACTTTCGTAAAACACGGTTAAATTGGAACGGAAGTAGTGAAAAACTATGTCTCCCATAATTTATATTTTAAGTTTTTGATATTCATTTGTGAACTATTAAATTAAAAGAAAATGTGCGGGGAAAGCTCACCATGAATAATGCATAATCATATATTATACTATAAATAAAATAAGTAACAATTTGAATCGTTTATTTAACTTGTCTGACTCGTTCATTTATTTTGATTTATGCAATATTGATGAATATGTGTTGCTGTGGTTTTAAAAAATATTAATTTGACGAGTTTTTTGTTACTTTTTTTTATCTCAACCGTTAACAACCCGTAAACCAAACCGAACCGTTGAACACGAAACCAATTCGGATCGTTAGGTTGGTCTAATGTAGGTTTTATAATAGTGACGGTCTAAATTCTAATAGTTTAGTCCGTACCTTAATGTTTCGGGGTTAGATTGGCACCAAACTGTTTCAATCCGGACCATATCGGTTGTTAATGACGATCCAATGAATCAATTCAATATGTCTGTAATATTTTAAATTCGATATACCCACATGATTCTAGCATATGCACCTACTGGCTAGAATCCACACTAAGAATTAAGATGTTTTTTGAAGATTCAGATAGATTGATTCAGATTTGGTTAAAAACTATTCAACCATGCATGCACATTTTATTTTTCATAAGTGCATAAATAAACTAAATATACGCGCCTTAATCCTGAGTTTGGAATGGCTTAAATTTCTTTAGATCTTGAGATAATCCTTGTATCGATCCCGCAGCTGCTACCAGTGACACAATTAAGCAAGCGTAGCTCAAAACCTTTAGCCATATCCATGTCGAAGAGTACTTTGGAATTTTTGCTTGAGCAATGTGCATTTCTATGGGGAAGTACACAGTCAATGGATAAAAAGAGGCTGCTCCAAGTAATCCCAAGAAGTCGTTGAAAAAAGGAAATATCATTGCTATAACTGCGGTTACGATCACATATATCGTTCTCCAAATCATTCTGAAGAAGTTGACGCTATATGCTCCAATGTAAGGCATTTTGATGGCATGCTCAGTGGTTATGAATGGGCTACTTGGCCATCGTTCGTGACAACGTGCCTCCACGAACCCGAATACAGGTTGGCAAAACACCTAGAAAATAAAGTATGTATAGATAAGGTGTATGCATTTTTTTTTTTTTAAAAGTGAAAGATTTGATTATTTTATGTTCCAGTCAGTTTAGCAAATTTTCAGACCAAGACCGGGAGAACAATGAACTTCACTCCGGGGTTTATTATCAGAGAAAATTTCGAAGCTAATCCTAAAAAATCCGTTGCAACTGTAATTGTATTTACAAAAATAATATTCTCTAATGTTTACTAATAGAATTGGAAAAATAAACTGCTTGTCAACTTTTATGAATAATATTATACACGCAACTCGGACACTCCAGGTAAATATAACTATATATATTATTTACATTTTCTTAATTTCTTAGAAAAGCCATATATTCCTCCAAAACTATTCATATGGTGTGTGCGAGGCGTACGTGTGCAAAGTGTGTGTCCGACATTACTCCAACTTTTATATTACCCTGTAATCAAATCTATATATGTTTATAGGAAAATTTTCACTCCCCTTCAGAAATTGGAAAGTCTGGCTGTAAATTGTAATATGATAAAAACTTATTGGTTTCTTTCCTTGTTTACTCACCTGGTACGCACCGATAAGATGAATCGCAATGCAAATGTTAGCGAAATCGATTAACCAAAACGGCTCGTAGAAGCCAAACCCTGTCAAAAAGTTTCCGGGAGCATCGTTTCCAAAAGCAGCATAGCCAACGCAACCACATAAAACGTAAAACAAGGTGGTGGTCGAAACTCCCATGAGTGAAGCCTTCTTCATCACTTTATTCTCAGGTGGATGTGACCGAAGTGTGTCCTTGAATAAACCAATGTTTTTAAAACATTTTCAAATTTAATTAACAAAATTACTTTTCATGGTATACTTAATTTGAGGACACACTTGTTAGAATATTTACTCAAGTTCTTCAATCTTAACATTATTTGTAATCAGCCATGATTTATTTTCACATAACATTATAATGTGTCCTACTAAATATTGCAACACACTTTAAGATGCCTATGGAAGTTTAAGAAAAAGGAGCTATCACTAAAGGAGCTATATGATTATCGTAGTTCCTAACAGACATTCTATTTTATAAATTGTCTTAAGAAAAAATGCTTATTAAGATCAGCTAAGAAGATATTACTACAGCCTTTCTAAAGAATGCAAGTTTTTTTGAAAAGGTGTGCTAGTTATAAAGACAAAAAGGGTTTTTTGCTTACTTCATCTCAACATGTACTTTATTTGCTACATACCAAATTATAATTATGCATGTGGTCTTGAAAGATTTAAGTGGTTGGCAAAAGATAAGTTTGAAGTGTAACTTTCTATTGCTGGAATTGCGATACGTTTTACTCAGATGATGGCGAATGATTTGTTGTGTTAGGAGCGAATGTGACACGAGTATCGATCCTCGTATTTGGCACATAGGAGCGGCACATGTATTCATGTTTTGAGTACAATTTAGAACTTTGTTTTTTAATTAAGTTTCATTTATGTCCTAAACTGTAATTTCTTAGTATTTAATTCATAAAACTACATCCGATGTTGTATATAGTAGCATAAATGGTGGATATTTATCATTGGTGAGTTTGGACCAGTTGAAAAATGGGTCAGAGAATGAGACATTCTATGGGATAAAATTATTCGGACATTCTAGAGGTTGGTCCAGATGAATTTTTTTTTAAAAGATTGCACTAAGAAACAAGCGTATACAAACAAATTGATTGATAATTTTTATATGCATAACCAATTTGTAAAATCTCTACTTGAATGTATTAAGCTTAAATGAAATAAGGAAAACTGGTAATATGACCGCATATAAGACATATAGTCCTGATTAACTTATATTTTATGATGGGGACACAATTCATTAACCTTGATCAAATTGTTTTCATAAAAGCACACAATGTATTTTCTTTATTATAATTTCAAATTTTGGCAAATTTGGAATACAATCATATTAAGTTTCGGAACTCAATAAAATGATTTGATATAATCTTGAATCTTGAAAGTTGTAAACTATTATAAAATTAATCGAATAGAAAATATGGTCATAGCATGGTGGTCATGACTCATGTGTAAGCCCACCACCGTCTTATAGTTTGTCCCATTTGGTATACTTTTCCGATTTTGTATAAAATTTTGTCATGGCATGGCAGTATATGATATGCTGACATTCAATTTGGCACACGTTACAAGAATACGTTACATGTTGTGTTTATCGGGATTCAGCTTGTACCAAAATTAATAGTTGCACAAATATTATTAATTTTGATGAATAAATGGGGAGTGGAAGATTATATACAAATGGAAGGAAAATAAAGCAAATTAATTACCTGAATCTCTATTAGGACAGTTGAATAAGCATAAGCAAAGGCAATATCTCCAATGGATTGAAAGGTTCTCCAAATCTTCTCTTCCCCAGACACATCAACCCCTACTGTTACCCCTGTTAAAGTTGTCCTCGCATGTGCACCTCCTATATTAAAACATTCCATAATTAAGTTAATTAGGTAACCTATCAAAATAAAAACATTCCACATTCATGTTAAGGTAAATTATACAAAAGATTTTATTTTTTTTGATCCCCATACAAAAGATTAATGTATTCACTCAACTCGTGTGTGAATAAATTGTGCACTCTATGTGTTATATTTTTACAACTAAAAAAAAAATGTATAAATAGTTATACAAATTGTGACTGCTTTTTTTGTAATGTGTTTGAAACATGACAGTCAATTTATGACATAGTGAATTTGTGATAGTTTTGTCACAGATTATAACTCTCACAATATCAACATTATTTTATAGTGTATTCTTACATGGAGATGGAGCGTACGAATTATGCACCAATAAACAGCGTGTTAGAATTATTCTATATTAAAGCATTTAACACATGGCTCAAACGTAACTACAACAGTACTAAAAAAAAAAAACAAAAAAAAAAACACTACAACAGTACTACATTGTTGCATCAACTAATCGACCTAATGAACACCGAGCACAACCTTGGCCACGAGCATGTGTAATATGTGTGACGGCACGAGTTCCTATAATTTGAATACAATAGTGTACTAGTACTTATTAATTGATTTACCTGCGACTTTAGCAATGGATAGACCGAGTCCGATGGAGGAATAGGCGAAAGACATTACCGCAGCTAGAATAGACAGCCATGAAAGCTCGTGAAAGTTCGGAATTTGACTTAGAATGATCTGAATCACTGCAAAAATAATCATGAAGGGGTAATTTGATATCGAGCACTTCACGTTATGGCCATGCTTATGGAAACAATTTGACCTCTTCACTGCCCTGTTTACCATTCATGTAAGTGAGTGAGATGTCACTGTTATATATTTATGGATTAATTAATTAGTCAATCTCACACACAAGTGCGGAACGAGAATGATTTTTTGGGGGGTCGCGGTGTAAAAAATATGTCGAATAAAAGATAAAATAAATAAGATATAATACAAAAATAAATAATTTTTTCTATGTTTAACATTTTTTTTTATCTTATTAAAGAGGATCAAGAGATTTCACACCTACCCCCATTAACAAGACTCGAACCCTATATCTAAGCTATTCCTAGCGGGTTCTAGCCCACTAGGCTACTCCTAGTGGGTTCTATGTTTAACATAGTATAAAATAAATATGAAGTTAAAACAAATGGTATTGGACAATAAAATAATTTTTTTAGTAATTTTTGTTTGGAAAAATACAGTTGTTATTTACGAAATTTAGTAATTTTAAGGTAAAAAACAGAATTTTTTTAGAAAAAAACAATTAACATGATTTGAACTCAAAACTTTCAACTATTTTAAACCCAATTTTACCACTACAGCAACAACTATTTTGTTTAATTAGGAGGGGCCATCGATGTATATATCTTAAAAAAATTTAAATTACACATAAAAAAAAATCAAAAATCATTGTCGGAGTGGCCACGGCCACCCCCAGCCACCCCCTGGATCCGCCCATGCTCACAAACGATCAAGGGACCATAATTATCTAAATTTTACTCACACCATGCTAATAGATGCTGTGATTGTGTATCCAATAGTAACCCCAATGAGGTTAGTATATTGAGCTATTCCACATAGTGTTACTTTGTATCCTCCTATATGAAAAGAAAAAAAAAACATAGAAAGAGGTCAATTCTATCAAACATTTCGAATTTAGACACATAAAAATAAAAGAAATGAACATAAACAAAAAAGATATGACATATATAATGGCGCAATCACTAATGTACACCATCGAAATGGCTAGCTTTGAAAGTTAAGCTCTTGTATGATGGTGCGATTTTCTAATCCATTATGCGTCTAGCTAGCAATACATGTTTTCAATTGAATTGCAGCAAGAAACTCGTTAGATTTGCATGTAAAACATTTAAACATCAAGTATGTGCCGGTCACTAATTTTTTCGCATTTTCCATGGTAGTAATTTAGTAATTGAATTGTTCGTCAACTGTCATCATACACAGACTGAGAACAACATTCGACACGAGACACAACAGAATGTCACACCACAAAATGTGTATCATTTAAAATCACATTTACGCCAAATAATTTAAGAGAGAATGAGATATTACCCAAGTGGGCTCTTACAACATCCATGTACGTATAGTTTCTACGGCCAGTAACCGGGTCTGGGGCACGATAACAGTCAGCAAGAAGCGTAGAGGTGAAGTATGTGATGAAAGAGAAACATGTAAGTACCGCTGGGCCTGCGACCCAACCCAGTTGGGCTATGGCCCATGCTAGTGACAACACTCCCGACCCAATTACCGCAGTAATTATATGGGCACTTGCAGTTAAAAATGTCCCTATACGTCAATAACAAAACACAATAGATCAGAAAGCAATTTAAAGGAATAATAGGGGGGAAAACATTTATTTAACTACAGTAAAAAAAAAAAAACTTTAGTAAACTACGGGAAAGAAAAATTTTATCAAGAAAAGGTCATTTGGAAAAAAAACTTACTCCAGAAATGCTTTCCCTTCAAACAAATTGTCTCTTAATTAATTCGGAATTAACACTATCATAAACTGGTTTGGTTTTCCCGGAAAGTATATTTTTATAAGGTTTCGCTGTATTACACATGTATCCTTTATAACACCTTTAGTCAGTTTTTAGAGACTTGGTTAAATTGTTTCATGTTAATATAAAAATAAAATACACGATTTCATAGAAAAAGTATTGCTAATGAAAAAAAAAAGAGTTCTCACTCCTTTTATTATCCATAAATTCTGGAAATTCGTTCATAATCAAAGGGTTTTCTTACAAATTAGAGGGGGATTTCTTGTAGAAAACTAATGAATCATGAAGTACACTTCTTTTCCTCTACGAAAACAAGTAGAATAAAATTAAGTTTATGTTAATACGGAGTATATACTTTCACATTTAATTATCATAAATCTCAATTTATGTTCTTTCTTTAAGATCATAGATACATATCAATATAGTAGTATAGTGACTTAATGAACATCAAAGTACATATGTTCATAATTTTTTTAAAAAGGTTTTAAATATGGATTTTTTATAACCACCTTCAAAATATGTACTAAACAATCATTTTTCCTAAAAATGAAAACATTTGGCTCTTTCTGGGACCTTAACAACATACTATTTTTTAACATTTCATTAAATAATCTTATCTTAGTTAAAAAAAGAAAAAGAAAAAGAGGTGATGTACCAGTTCTTTTTGGACGACCATCATCATCAAAGATCTTAGAGTTGACATGAATTCCATTTTCAAAGGTTTCTGAACCTCCTTGTTCTACATACATGGTACTGTTACTTTGTTTCCCTTCACTCATCTCTCTTATATATTTTTTTCTCTTTCTTATTTATCTATTTGTGAGGTTAGTTCGGCAGAGATTGTTCAGCTGCTACTTATAATGGTAAAAGATGAGTCTCAAAAGGTCAAAGGAAAAGTAAAAGTTAATTAGTGACATTGTTGAATTCGTTGAGAGGAATTTATGTACACTTTGTCATATTCCTGTAATTTACTAGAATTAACTCCTACCAGTTTCTTGTATTTTTGTAATACTACTGTAACTTGTAAAAAAAAAGTGGTTGATTACTTGATTTGGTGTAATTGATCAGTCAATGTTTGTTAATTAAGAGAATCCGTATCTGAAGGAAAGATGGCCAAAATATAAATGCGTGGACTGTTGGAAATTAAAAGGAAGTGAATTTTAAGTTGAATATTTTTTGGTCCATTTATGAAACATTTTGTTTAAAATTTTTGGACATTTTCATCGTGTAAGATGCCGGTCTTAAATAAATGCGATTACATGAGGAATTGTTATGAAGTAAAAATAAAAAGGAAGTATATAAAAATTAAGTTGCCGGATTCATGTTATGAATAGATTTACATTTAAAATTAGTTGAAATGTTTCAAATTAAGTTGGCCAATACTTCATTTTGGTGACAATTTTGTTCTGGTTGTAAAATTTGTAACAATATATATGGCGCGCTATTCGCTAAGAAGACTCTCGGTTCCTTAATTATATAACCATCCGAAATTATAAGCCGCAATTTGTTCTTGGAACACGAATTAATAATTGGTTTGTTTTTATCTAAAAAAAAGGAAAATGATGAAAGGTACATATTATTGTTACTTAATTATGAAAAAATACATATCATAAATCTCTTTTAAAATTTGATACATATGTTACATGATACTACTACATATGTTACGTGATACTACTTATTTTTACTCTTAATTTTTAACTTTGATGCTAGGTGATGCTATAGTATATATACTAAATAATAGACAAGATTTAAGAATCTGGTTTTTTTGAAAATTAAATATGTTTTATGTACTAATCAATGATTCACAAAAAAAAACATGGTTGGTTTACTTATTTACTTATTTATACATTGGGCGGATATTAGT
Source organism: Primula vulgaris (assembly GCA_963920805.1). NCBI lineage: Eukaryota > Viridiplantae > Streptophyta > Magnoliopsida > Ericales > Primulaceae > Primula > Primula vulgaris. Next base: position 36,223,162 of record OY987212.1, on the reverse strand, counting down.
AATTTGTATAGCTGTGATGAAAAATAAATGTAAGCTTATTTATTGATGCAACCAATAGTTGTATTTTGTGTAAAGGTGAAAAAGTGACTTAAGTGATGAGAACGACTGACTACTGAGTATTCGTAAACTTATTGTTGAGTTGTGGAGCCAAATGAGATTTGGCCATGTTTTTCAATTATCCCACATCACTTGGAATTGTAATATGACCCATGTTGGGTTCTATTTATATGTCTCAATATCTTGTATTTTAATTACACCTTTACACAACACCTCTATATTATAAAGAGAGAGTTCTATTTGCGAGAGAACCATAGCTTGTAATTAGGCTAGATTACGATTGTAATCCTCTTAATAATATTAAGTGTCACGTATAGCGGCCCGGAGACGTAGCCAATTTGGATGAACTCCGTTATCAAAGTGTGTGTGTGCTCGGTTTAGTTTTCTGTCTTTCTTTGTGTTCGACTGTATCGACCCTAACCCTTATTCCCACATTCCTATCAAGTGTAACTTCAGGATATATGGAAAAGATGATCATATATAGCTTGCATCTGTTCTTAATAAGTTTATTAGAGTACTTGCATCGTTTTCATAACATAGGTTTTGTTATATATATGTACCCAAAAACAAAATAACATAGGTTTTGTTCAATGGTGCACATTGGACTTGTGGCCTTATTTCTTCTCTCCTTCAAAAATTTTGCTCTTTATTTTTTATTCCTTGATTCAAATTAATCCAAAATTCACAGTACCAAACTACTAATAATATCAGGTAACCTCCCATTAATGTAATAAAACGAGGCTAAAAAACAAGAGTAACTGATTTTGGTCTCCTCCAGCTGCTCCAATTATGGTTTTTGTCTCTTTAACATCATTGAGTTTGTTTGGTCTAATATAATATTATTTCATGCATGATGCATGTTTTTTTTTTTAAAACAATATATTTATTAAAATGAAATATTCAGTGTATGGACAAGGTCCTAATGCTGGCCGGAATTTAGAAAATACGATGAAATACACGTAAACAAACTAAATTACACATAAAATAGCCTGCAAAACAGTAAAATGAGAAGAAAAATTACATGATTTAATACTACAAATTTTTAAAAACTTAAATGACCAAAATTGCTACGATGATTCATGATCTACTCTTTATCACTCCAAACCTTACAACCCGCTTATCTCTTCATGATCAGAATGATCTGGAGCACAAATTTAAAAGCAAATCTAACCATAAAGTTTAAATTATTTGCACAAATTCTTTGCCTAGAATTGCATGATGCATGTAATTAACTATTGCAAATAAATAAATGGTGTCTAAATTATTTCTCGTCATGCATGGGTCCGGGAAGGGACATGACCATGAAGGCTAGCTAAATTTATGCATATATAATTATATATAGTCTGAACATCAATAATTTTATTCAAATCAGTTGGCTTGTTACATTTTGTTTTATTGTCAAGGCTTGTGAATTATTTATGCCTTGCTCATCTTGTGGAATGAGTCATTAACTTTTCCCACATAGCTGGAAGTTGCTTGTGCTCTAATTTATGAGGGGTAATTACGCAGAAGTCAATGGTTCCAATCACATTTCTTGTAATTCTTAAGGAAAGGCTATTTTTCACCTTCTTTTTTTTTAAAAAAAATTGATGGAATCTCCTCAACTATGGTAATAATACCAAAAAAAAAATCGATAAGCCAATAAACTAGAAAAGACATTCATAACCTCATTTGCTTTACTCCCACGACTACGACTAGAATATATAAAAATGATAATGGTATGTCGAGTGATCCGTACGATTGATGCAAATTGGGATTTTCAATGAAAGATGGAGACTTGGATGAGAATCTATACAAGGGATCGAAAAAATAGAGGTAGAGACAAAGAGAGAATCATAGACGAAGATTCGAGTTTGGTTGTATATTAGTCGTATTTTCGTTCATGCGAAAAGGAGAGATTGTGTAATAGATGTATTATGTATTCAATTGAAAATATTTAAATATTTATTTTTTATAAACTCCCTAACTACCTACGGAACCATGCGTTTTGTATTCAATAAAATATTTTGCTTAGGAATTTACACCATCACAAATTTATTATACCAACCACGAGCCTTTGATCAGTTTTCACTTTAAGATCATTCCGATAATATATCGAATATAATGTATCGTTCTATGTTATAAACTGCGCAAGACGAATGTAGACAGAAATAGATCGCATAAAGTCTAATTTTACTTTATCTATCCTAGTTGATTTTAATAATTGAATGATCAATTATGTTCTGCTTAATTTACGTCTAGACTCGTTTTTTTCATGTCAACAAATCTAAACTTATTATGCGCAAAATTATTATCAGCTTAACAATTTAACGAACCTCTTTATTTTAACAACACTAATTCATTGCATGTGGGCTATAGTTTAGAGTCTAGATTGTAGTTATCGGTATTGGAAAAAAGATATACAGAACTCATTATGGACAAAGAACGTGAAAAACTGAAACGTTACCATAAACAAAAATACCAAGTTTTATACTTGAATAATTAAAATAGGAAGAACAAGAAACCAGAAATGAAAAATGAGAATTTCCATACTAAAGATCTTTCGGGTAGACCAAGGATTCCATCAAAATTCAAATTTTCAAGACGGTGTCCAATTTTATTTTATTTTTGTCATGTTACATCGGGTAAAACGAACAGCAAAACAAAACTATAACATCATATCTATAAACTTAATCAACCAATACCATCCTTTGGCGCTTCGTTTATGACTATTTTCCGCAACTGCGTTGGGATTAAATAAGAACAATTTAGAGGGAGACCATCCTGCTTATAATTCGTAGCAATCCAATATTAACAGAAGTGAACATCCCCATTAAGTTCTTAATTTCGGTACATGTTTTAGTGATTCGCCAATTCGAGCACTCGATGGATCATTGATAGAATCGATTAAGACTTTCGCATCCGACTCCAAAATTACATTATCTAGTTGAAGATTATATGCTAGTTAACTCCAAAAACTAGCAATCGGCTCTCCCTATTGAAGAAGATTTGCAAAATTCTTTTAAGTAGCAGACGGACATTAAACGACAGAGTAAAAACAAAATTCGCCGAATAGTAACGAATTCTAATGAATGAACCATTGTTGTGATGGGCCAAATTAATTACGAGTAGTAACAAAATGTCAAAATGACACAAGTATGGGTGTAGTGACTATATTAGTCCCACCACCAACATGACAAAGTCAAATATGTCGAGACCAATGTGTCCAATATTTATTTGCCATCCATCATCCATGTGATACCTCTTAGTTTTTACCATTCTTTAATTTGTTAGTGTTTCTTAACAAAAAATTCATATTCATTGAATTTTTAATCTTTACTATTATCCACGTAAACTCAAGAGTTTTCTTAATCGTTTTACTCAATATTCTTATCGTTATTTTGTTTCCTACAGAACTAGAATGTGTCAAGAGAAATGAGATTCAGATAGTTTTCTTAATCGTTTTACTCAATATTCGTATCGTTATTTTGTTTCTACATAACCAGAATGTGTAAGAGAAATGAGATTCGGATAGTTTTCTTAAGCGTTCTACTCAATATTCTTATTCATATATTTTAGGAGAAAAGAAAGAAAATTGGATGAGAAATTATTTACTACAGTCCAAGAGAACTCATTATTATCGTGAATTACATTTTATTTTTGTTTATTACACTTGTATGATTGTATGCAGACTGAGATCTAGATATGTGTGACTAAGAGACCATACAAATAGGTCCCCAATTTCGAAAAGGCGTCATAGAAGCTGACAATGAATAGGCTAAAAACTAGTACCAACTATTGATCATTGTCCCCTTTTTTTAACCTGATAAAAGTTAAATCCAAGAATGATGTTATTTTCTAAACCAAATTGTAGACATTCTCGACCGATTAAAGAAGTACATCATTTAAGAGCCTATGGCCTTCTTTACCTGTAAATATACACCTTTTGACACATTGGCTACATAGTAGCTATGAAGGGTTGGGACACCTGCACATGTCAACTACGTACATTTTAAACCAAAAAATAATGTGATACACTAAAAAGAACCTAATTAATTGAGTAGCATGTTCAAATCATGTTTGGTACACTAGAAATGATCTCAATTAAGTTCAGACTGACAACTCAGGTTGGGTATGGTTTACGACCAAACAAAGAATTATTGAAGATACATGTCCAAATAAAGAAGAAAGAGAAAACTATAACTTTCAATGAAAAGAGATATAGCTTAAAAGTAAAAACTAAAATAAGAAACAGATTGAATAGAATCATCAAAGAAATACTTCAAAAAACATAAAATCAAAGAAATCATGATTACATCTGATACAATCACAAATGATAACTCCCAATCTCATTGCCACTTTTCCCTTTCCTAGCGAATACGTAAAAGCTTTATTAAGTGGAATCTGATATTTTTTCTTCTATCTTTATTAGAAAAGAATGTGTGCTTGACGGGATTTATAAATCCTGTGAAGAAGAATAAGATAAATACATAATGTTACATTGATCACTATGTGCGGCAAAAAAGAGGACAAATAGTAAAATGTTCGGTAGTGGCCGATGGCTCACGTAGTGCAATATAAAAAATCATTTCCTAACTAAACCTTGTTTAATTGCAGATACTCTGTATTAAACACTTTTTGTGTTTCTTTATGTTTTTTCTAATAGATCGATTCCCCCCTAGACTAACAATAGTTCCAAGACTTAAAATTCTGTATCCGTGACTGGTAAGATAGAACGATTATGAATTGCAGATTTTAAATATTTTTTGTGTTTCTTCAAGGATTTTTTATTAGATCAATGCCAGACTAACAACAGTCCCAAGATTTAAATTTCTGGATCTGCAACTGGTAACAAAATAATGCGATCATGAAAAACCAGCCCATAAAGAAGTTATCCAAATGCAGACTTATCTGCCTCGCATCATTATCGAAAACAAATTAAAACCACCTAGACAGAATTCTGCTCCAAAAACATACCTATCATATTTAGAGATCACCTCAGTCCTTGTATTTCATGGTCTCCTTCTCAAAGCCGACTGTTGGAAATTGCTTCGCAAACTCCTCTACTTCGTAACGGAGTTTCGTAATCTCAGACATATGAGTATCCGACTTCATAGTCGATACGAAATCTTTCAACTTTGTTCCTGTTCCCCGAGTACAATGGTAAGCAATAACGAAAAGGGAGTTCATATTTAGATAGCTATGACTGATATATACTATACAATACCTGTACTATTATCGGCTTTTACTTTCAATGCCAACTTTACGGCAGCGTCAAAACACTCTGCTACTTTAACAAAATCCTCTTCCATAAATCCCCTAGATGTGAGAGCAGGAGTTCCTAAATCAGCAAAAGGCAAAGGAGAGTTTTATAAAAGAAGAGGACAAAATAATTGATACTAGCAAAAGTTATTGCAGGAAAAAAATTAGCTATACCCATCCGAATACCACCGGGGACCATGGCTGAGACATCACCAGGAACAGTGTTCTTATTGGCTGCAATATGTGCTAATTCCATTACCTTCTCTACTCTGGAGCCATCAATACCCTGTACAAAGAACGAACCAGATATGTATAGAATGCATGGCAAAAGTAGGTCTTACGTGGTGAGTACATCGTTAGCATGCAACTGATTACCTTAATATGAATAACCTTAAAAAATTATTGAATATCTCTCACGTGCAGATATCATCTCGAATTTCATGAAACCCACGGTCAAATTTTGGAGCAAAATTGTTTACAAATCTGATGTTATGGGTTCCTTTCTGTTTTTCTTCTTTCAAAACATTCATACTATTCCAACTTTGAGGTGAAAATCGATGTGCCTGTTGATTTGGTACATAAGAAGCAAACAACTACTCTAACAAACTCAAAGAAGCAACACAAAAGAGAAGATTAGCCTCACCTTGTTTTTCAAATTGACCAAGACCAAATGATTATCAGTTCCACCAGATACAATGTCATAGCCTAATGACAACAATCTCTGCAAACAGAATAACAAATATGCCTCAATTCCAATCAATTCTTATTAAAGAGGATCAATTGCTATCCCCCCTATCCCTTTATAAGACTCGAACCCTTCATCTCCTAGCTGAGAGTGCGGGTTCTGGCCCACTAGTCTAGACCTAGTGGGTTGCCTTAATTTCAATCTAATTTAAAGGGATGTTGCGATTAAGCATGTATCTGAGGGCACTGGGCAGTTAGTTACCTCAGCAAATTTCGAGCAATTTGCAAGAACTTGTTCTTGGTAAGCCTTATACTCTGGTGTCATGGCCTGAGTCACATAAATTATAGCATATTATGAATTTGATTAAGATAACCCCAATTAGGCACTAACTAATATGCAGAAGTACAGCATAGGAAAGTAGAGGGCCAATTTTTTCCCATAGCTAAAGTATTCACACAAAAAACGATAAAAACCTGCTTCAGCGCAACTGCCAATGCAGATATAGTGTGGTTGTGGGGACCTCCTTGAAGTCCAGGAAAAACAGCTTGGTTAATCTTATCTTCATAGTCATACATCACCTATATAATAAAACCAAAAAAAAACATGGTAAGTAAAAAATCAAGTAGAAAAACATGAAAGGCGCTAACACACCAAAGTAATAACTCGTCAAGAAGCCAACAAACTCAATTTCCAAATTACTAGTTTCAAAATCTTAGTAGTAATATAAGCATTACATGATTTTACCTACCTCTTTCCCCTGCTTGTTTATTTCTTTCACACCCTTTCTGAAAAAGATCATAGCGCCACGTGGACCACGAAGTGATTTGTGTGTTGTGGTTGTCACAACATCAGCATATTCAAAAGGAGAAGGAATAACACCAGCAGCAACTAAACCACTAATGTGAGCCATATCGGCTAACAGAACGGCTTTCTGCTTGTCACAAACCTGTACAGAAGAGTTATATGCTTGATTTGTTTTACGTATATGAAAATGTGGGTTTTATTTTTAATTGCTGGAGCTATAAGATCTTACCTTGCGGATACGTGCATAATCATAAAGACGCGCATAAGCACTTGCACCAGCAACAATTAACTTTGGCCTAAAGAGAGTGGCACTTTTCTCCAACTGCAGTAGTGAACATTTACTTAAAATTCTTCAAATAGAGCACTGTAACAATCTGCACTATGCAGTTACTACTTGCTAGATATGACAAATTCACAAAAAATGCTAAAGTTGACCAATTGTGCCGTTCATCTCTGAATAACATTAATATAACAAGCATGCCATAACACAAACATGTCAAGATTGTAAAACATGCCATCAAAATAGTTCAGTAACTGAAAAATCTCATTAATAAATATGAAGCTATGAGAACTATGGAAAAGGAACGTATGTTCTAAAGTAACTGTGTACCTGGTCATAGTCTATATAGCCAGTGCTTTCGTCTAATCTGTACGGCATTGTCTCAAAAAATATAGATACAGCAGATATCTTCTTGGTGTCGGTCTGCAGATTGGTCAATTTCCACAAATTTAAATAAAAAAACATTTAGCCAGATCTTAAAAAGAAGCACTTGTAAACCAGATAAGCACACTAATACAAGCTTGAACTATGGAAACGGTGCACTCCCATAAATTTTCAGACAATATTAAATTTGTGAAGATTAGACACAACTTCCTCACATAACTACCATTTCCTTTTTTACGGGTTTATACTCGTAACACAGTCGAAAAACAGATTCATTTATGGAAAAAAAGGGTGAAAATCAAAGAAAGCATGCACCTGATATCCATGTGAGAGATGTCCTCCGTGAGGGAGATCTAGCGCCATAATTCTCTCATGAGGTTTCAACAGAGCAGTGTAAACTTGAAAATTTGCAGGGGATCCAGACAGTGACTGTACATTAACTGCAGAAAAAAAAGGGGACACGTTACGATATCATGTAATTTAAATTATGTACATATAAAAAAATCTTATTTATTTTTTGAAAAAATCTTATTTCTGACAACAAAGATTGTTTGGTAAATAAGGTACCTCCCCATTTGGCGGGATCCAGTTGAAAAGTTTCCAAAGCACGCTTTTGACACAGGGACTCTGCCATGTCGATATACCTAAAAGAACACAGAGTCATAATTGTGACAATCGATATTGATCAATAAAGCTACCATCCTGGCCAAAGTAAAGGGTATACTGCCAGTTAAGGTATAAGATGGGTGATTAAACAAGTTCAAACTTTTTAGGTGCATGCTTTTATTCTAAAATCTTAAATTAGTGCGTCCACAAATGTTTTCTGGAAAAGATGTGCATCTGGATATGTCACTGGGATATACTGTTTGGAAATGAGTCTTACGCATCAATGCTTATCTGGGTGATGTTACTTGCATATAATGCATCATAAATTCATAATCAAATAATATATTCGAGTAGTATATCGAAACACACCTCTTTTAAGAAAGATTGGCCTTACTACTTAAAATGTAAAATCTAAACACGCACCTCTTACCATTTTCTTTTTAAGCAAAAGATTCAAGTGAAGTTGTAATAAAAACGATAAAGGTTCATACTCATTTCCTCCATAGTATCTAGCACCAGGGTATCCTTCGCTGTATTTGTTTGTCATTACTGACCCAACAGCTTGCATTACCGACAATGATGTAAAATTTTCTGAAGGTATCAGTTCAAGTCCCTGCCAGAAGTTAAATGTATCTGATCACAAGGTCAGTTTTATATGAATGCCTAACAACTAAAACAGACAATGTCTCACGCAAACTATCTAGCTTCTCACTTACACACCTATTCTTATTTTCGTATTCCAAGTTTTACTGATAATGGAAGTGCTTCACAAATTATAAGCACAAAAGGGTAGGCGCCGTCCTTGGTTGCAACTTTTAAAAACAACTTATTTGTCTTCGAGGTTACAGTGGATGAGTTGTTCAACTTTTAAACAATGATTTAATGTTTATTCTACCCTAGATAAGCTTTAATTTTGTTGTCTCAGTCTAAGTAAAACTCGCTTGTCTGTTAGAAAGCTGCAATTACAAAAACTGATCTTCTGTAAGTTTTAACTTTAAACATGTGATATACCAGAGTGTTATAGAAAAATATAGCCTCTTACTTCTCTACTTGCATTATTCATACAACTTTTAACAATAAACGTATGCTTCCGATTCAGTAATATGTTCAAACCACGTAAAACAAAATTCAAAATGAAACATTCTGAACAAAACATAAGAATCTCATACCTTCCACTGCCTAGCTTTCTCGAGTTCGATGATGTCAGCGATTTCGGGATCTATCTCCTCAAGAGGAGCATTCAATTGTTTTATCCACTGCAAATCATAACTCATGTCATTAGCTTTCAATAAACAAATGCAAATACTAGCGCAGAAACAATAGCTGACAAACAGATCTAATCTGCAACGAGTGAGCATATTTTTATTCTGGGGTTGGTAATTACAAAATGTCATCACACAAGTTACAAAACATAATATTTACGACTTATCATGATCTTTGTATTAAAAATCACGCTTCGTAGTGAAAAAGCTCGAATCAAATCTTAAAAGAAATCCTAAAAAGCTCGCTTTTCCACTTTTTATGCCCGCTAAAAGCTTGCACTTTTAGCGTAGCTATTATAAAAACGCTTTAGTTTGGTTTTCGCTTTTTAAAACACTGATCTTGATAGAACCCGATATAAAAGTCAGCATTTTCATAAACTCTGTGCTTGTAACGCCAACCCTGGACCAAAGCTCAGCTCATGGATCTAAAACCGCTTTAGCTAAGTTTTTGCTTGATCTTGATAAAACCCAATAGAAAAAGGTAGCATTTTCTTAAACTAGGGGATTGTAACGCCATCCTCGGACCCAAGCTCGGCTCATGGGTCTAATACATCTAAGTTTATTGAATAGTAATAACAATAATAATGAAACATAAAGGAGAAAAAAAGATGGGTTACGGTGACACGAGAGCTCTGTTTGTCGGTAACCGCTTGGCTATGGAGACACGACTGCATATTTAAATAATCAATATTAACATAAATATATTACAGTAAGATGTAAAAAAAAAAAAAAGAAATTCATAAAGAGTGTCATGTATATGTAAATATATATATAAATAAATATACCATGTGATGAAACTTGGGCTTGTTTGAGGTGGTGAAAAGGAGCCTGCGGAGAGCCATCGCCATTGATACAACCTTACTCTCTCTCTCTCTCTCTCTCTATATATATATATATATAATGTGTGTATGTATATAATATATATATTGAATAGTTAAATGAAATAACACGCGGGCAAGCACTATACGATGTTTGTAGTTGGTGGTGGAAACTGTCGTTTTACCTGCTTTCTCTGATTTAAATTAATATATTACTTCTTTTTTTTTTTTTTCTGGTTTGTATCATAAAAACGACTCATTTTCAATGCGATTTTGTATCCTATAAACTATTTGCTACACTCTACTTTTTACTTATATTTAATTATAGTAATAGAAATTGAAACGGGTGGTTGGTAGCTCAATAAAAATTAATATAGGTGTAAAAGTATATTTATTGAAAAGTATCAAATAGGTTAGTTAGGATGAAAAAATAGGAGTATATGTTTATTGCTCCTCTTTCTTCCAAGTTACAACTGTAAATGAAGGATTTTTAATAAACACCAAAAAAAGTAAAACACTCGTTTCTGGCTACTATTATTGCTGGGTATTTGTTTTGCAATTTTGAGCTGAATTCTTTATAGACTTCAAACACTAAATAATACTAATAAAATTCATATAAATATTGAAGAGACGTAATTTATAGTATAAAAATTTAGTCCCTGACGTTAAACAACACTTTCTTCCCAATTGTACTTTTATATTCTTTAGGAAAAAAAATAAAAAATTCAAGTTAGAAATAAACTATTCTTGTTTCTATTCATGTAATTGGTTGAAAATGGTAAAAATAAGATAAAAAATAAATAATATATATTAGTATTTTATTACAAAAAAGTAAAAGTACATAGTTTTCTACCAAACAACATTTTACTTGAAAATTATACTTTTCTACAATTCACCAAACAATATTTGCATACTTAAAAGTAAACATATATTTTTCTACATTTATAAAAAAAAGTATATTTTTATACTTATAAGATGCATCAAACGAGGCCAATATATCAATATTTTCATCTACTTTTGTGATATTTCGTTTCATTTTGAATGGAAAATAGGAATTAACACAAATTTACTTATTTAGACTGTTTAATTACATGCCAGGATTGAGACGGGTTTAATACCTTTTAGTACCCTGATTTGCCTTTTTTTTTTTTTTTTTCTGTTTTGTATCACCGTTTCTTATTTTTTCTATTTAGTATATTCGTTTCTTGTTTTTTTTTTCATTTTAATCAATTTTGACTAATTCAAACCTTTTTTTTTTAGAATATTAATAAAAAAATCTAGTTGTTTCCCTCTTAAAATATTACTTTTAAATTTATTTTGAATTGTTTTTTTTTATGTGTAAAATGGCAAAAATGCCCTTAAGTTTGTCTGAAACTCATGCGTCTTATTGCCCATGCCTTTATAGCTGGAATTTTTTATTAATATTCTGAAAAAAAAAATGAATTAGTCAAAATTGGTTAAAATAGAAAAAAATAAGAAACGAATATACTAAATAGAAAAAAATAAGAAACGAATATACTAAATAGAAAAAAATAAGAAACCGTCATACTTAAGTGTATTAAACCAGGGTTGAGACCGAGAGATTGCATCTTCAACTTTTAAATTACACCTTGTGCACGTGTATCATGCTTATGGAGAGAATATAAAATTTGGAAAGATTTCTTCTTGTTTAGTTGTTTAGGGTCTTTTGTTTGTTTGTTTGTTCGTTCGTTTGTTTGATGATCATCTGCTTTGGAATTATTTTTCAACACATCGAAATACATATTGGTGAGCGTATTCTTCTTTCTAGGCTCGGCTTAATCAATCAATGCGCGTCGGCTCCGTACAAGGGTGGTATGCTTCGGTGACGGGGTCCTTCTCGTGCCTGCACAAGAAACAAACAGGGGTCCGGGGTTGGAACCAGGTTTTCCCTCTCCAACGATCAAGTCAGTATAGTTCGAGACTGAAAGTAAGTATGTAATGAAGGGCGAGGGATCGGGCCGGTTACAAGTCGTGATGTCGGATGTAACAGGTTGTGTTTATGTAGTCTGGGTGGTTTCAGCTTTATCTCTCCTCTCTGTCTTTTTCTGTCCCCCACTAAGTGGTATTAATGGGGGCATTTATAGTATGATCCAGAATCGTAACAGCCCTTGAATCATTGTACTGTCAAGTACTAATCCAACGGCGTTAGGTCATTTATGACTCTGACAAGAGTACAGTCCTTTTCCGGGGGCCACAGGTGATGGCCTGTGATTGGGCCACGTCGATGAAATGCTGAGGGGTCCCTCAAGGGAGCAGCATCATTAATTGGGGAAGCGTACTTGAGACGCTTCTTTAGGCCGGCCTAAGCACAGCTCGGCCTCCCAAGATCCGGGGTGATACGTCACCCATGGTTGACAGGCCCGGATAGCCTGCTGTGGTGGTGGTATTGGACCGGACGAGGGGGTGCTGACATTCACTCGCCAACAGCTCCCTGTCCGGAGTCGTTGTTAAGGACGAGGTCGACAAGGATCTTCAGTCGTTACGGGGGCTCCGGTCATTCTGTTCTCATGTTTGACGGTGCGGAGATGCCTCAGCATGGCCTGTCTTGTGACACGTGTTCTGGTATTTATGAATTTCTTACACGTGGAGCACGCCTAGTATGCATTTATGAGGCGCCGCCTCTGTCTCTTCGATTTCATCAATGTCATTGATGTTAAATGGCTGCTGAGTGACACTTGGCAGACGGCCTCTACCTGCTGTACACGTGGAATGCTTTAATTGCGCAGTGGCGGTTAAATGTGGGAGTTCGTGCAATGGGCCGTTGCTGTCTTTTCATCTTCTGTTAAATATCTTTTCACCTTCCAGTGGGGGCCTATAAATACCTTCGGTGAAAATTCATTTTCACTTTCTTGTTCTCTCTCTAAAATTTTCGCAGCAAACCACTTTCTCTCTCTTCCGTCTCATACTTAGCAAATTTACAAACACCCAACCAACATGGTCATAGTTCACGGAGCCGAAAAGGGCCCGATGGTTGCTCCCCAACCACGGCGCCTGACCGTGATGGAAAATGCCTTGCCATTCCGGGCAATGATTTTAGACCTGGCCCTGACCGTGGCCTCGAATGACAACAGTATAATGGTGAGGCTACATGGGCCCGACCTCGATGAGTTTCGACAGCTCTGTGGGATCGGTGAAGACTTCAAACTCCGAAAATGCGAGAGTGTCGATGTGGTGAACGGGATTGTGGCAAATCCCAATAACATGGTGACCCTCTCCCTTTCCACTCTCATGTATGGGGGCACCGACCTCCCCATCCCGGAACTGTTGGCGGAGTTGTGTGCCTGGACGCAGACTCTTCCATGCCAGTGGCCATTGCAGGCGCACCGCGTCTGCGCCGGGATGGAGGCCCTAAACGTCCTGTTGGGCCCGGCCCTTCCGGAACCATTGGGGCTGAGGGAGCTTTTGGCCTGCTACGAGTTTCTACAGACCGAGACAAGCTCCCAGTCCAAGAGCAGGCAACCCTACCTGCGATGCCTGGCCCATAACCAGCTGATCACAGGTAACTCCGATTCGATTCGGGGTTACACACAAGACGTGATAGTGGTGGAAGGGCACTGGCTCCACCGTGACGACCTAATTCTCCCATCCAGGCCAGGGAGGGTGCTTAGCACCAAGGAAAACAAGGACACAGTGGCCGCGAAGCTGAGAGGCCTGGGTGAGCTGAACATCGGGTCGCTGGAGGTGGCCCTCAATTGGTGGGGTCGAAACGGGACCGATGTTGGGGCACGCGATGCAGAGCGCCTACTCACTTGCGGTTCCCCTACCAGTTGTAAGGGGAACGACTTCATATGGCCCCACAGGACCTTCTGTCCTGCGGGATATTCCAGAGAAAGGTGGGAGAAAGAGAGGGGTCTAGAGTCGACCCTCCCTCCCAATGTGGTTGAAGAAACCGAGGCCGTTGTGAGGCCTGTGTTGAAGAAGGCGATGAAGCTGAGGCCGAGCAGCAAGGCGAAGGCTATGACGGTAACATCTTTTGCTCCTTCATCGGTCGGGGTTCTCTTCGAAACCCGGCCTGATGGTACCATCCTCCATTATAGGGAGGGGCCGGACGGTACCCGGGTCTATATAGATCAACACGGGAAGCCTCTGCCAGAGGTTCTTCCCCTGAGGTCTAGGGAGCCTGCTGTGGTGAGCCCGCTTCGTTTAGAAGACAGCTCTCCTGAGGCACGCCCTATCGGGCCGACCTTGGGCACATCGCGGACCAGGGTAAGACATTTTTTGTTTTTCCTTAAGACTGTGGATTTTACAGTTAGCCAAAATTCATTCAATTCTTTCTAACTCCCACTTCGTGGATTTTTAATGTGTAGGTGGTCCGTTCTGACGAAGAGGAGGAGGTAGAGGAAGAAGGTGTTGGCGAGGGGAAAGGAGAAGGTTTCGGCGAGGAGGAGGGTGTCGAGGATGAAGTGGCCGAGGAAGTGGCCGTCGAGGCGGAGGAGGATGTGGAAGATGAGGTGGCCGAGGTCGAGGCGGGAGAGAAGGAGGTGGCGGTCGTGCCTCAACCCGATGCTGTGGCGAAGGCCTTGGAGGCCTTCGATGATTTGGCAGCTCAGGCTAGGCTTGATCGGATGGCTCGCAAGGCCCAGCTTGGAAAGAGGAAGGTGGAGGGGACGAAGTCCCTCCGAGAGGGGAAGAGCGCCAAGGTCGGGGGGAGTAACCCATCTGAAGTCGAGGTCGTGGTCGTGGAGGAGCCAAGGGTGGCATCGGACGCCCTTCGGGCGAGGGACCCGTTGCTGAGCGCTTCCACACAAGGCTCGAGCTCCACCTCCACCTCCCCGACCCACATGATGCCTATACAAACACCCGACGAGGTGAAGGCGGCTACGGGGGTGAGAAGTATAATGGAGGCTCACCCCTCCGCCGGGCTGCTTTCTTTGGCTGCGCTTCAGCAACAAAGCGTCGAGGCTGACCACCGCGGTCGTGACCTCGCCTCTTCCATGGCGTCGGCTATGGCCATGATCCCTCAGGTATGTAACTGTTTTTCGCAGTGTCATTGTGTGTGTTTTCATTTATTTCCCCAAATATTTTGCTAAGTGTTTGCCTTTTCTTTTGCAGGCCTATCTGATGATGAACCAGTATGTGTATCACCAAGGCCAACTGGTGAGGTCATGGGCCACGAAGGCCGAGGCTAGCGCCAAGCAGGCGGAGGAGGCCCATAAGAGGGCAGAGGAAGCCCAGAAGAGGGCGGAGGAAGCCCAGATTAGGGCAGAGAAGGGCGAGAGCCTTAATGCCTCGGTGGAAGCTCGAAGGGCTGATGCCATGAAGGCTAAGACCGAGGCTGAAGAGCGCGCCCAGGCTGCAGTTGCGGCTCTAAAGGAGGCTGAGGCAGGCATGGCCGATAAGATAAAGGCTGCGGTCCAATCTGCCCAAGCCGAGCTGAGCACCGCCTTGGCCCTAAAGACACAGAAGGATTTCAATTCCTTCTATGTCGATGGTTGGTCCGAGGCGACTGCTTTTATGAGGGCGGGACCGGATCATCCGGTGTGGAATGTGGACAATATTATCGTTCCCGTCCCCTCAGCTCCCGTACCTGAGGTGGTTCCCCTAACTCCTCGAGCTCTTTCAGACGAAGAGGGGGGGAGGGGAAGATGAAGACGAGGCCAGCTAGGGCTGGAATAGTTTTGTCTCTTTTTTTTTTTTTTTAGATGTAATCTCCTTTATGTACTTAGCTTGTAATAGCTTTCCATGAAATGAAATGAAAACAATTTTGGCCTTTGGACTTGTGTTTATTCTTCTGTTTTTTACTTCCGTTGTGTGTTTCATATGTATACGTGCTCCCAAATGAATGGGCCCTTATGCTTCGGCGTTGGGGCACTCATTTTACATAACTCACAACTCACAATTCGAATTAACACCTAGAAAATATACACAAATATAAGTCGGGGGCCGTATAGGCTCGGGTGTTCTGAAACACGTGAACAAAATAAAATCAAGCCGGGATGCCGTATAGGCTCGGGTGTTCTGAAACACATGGAAAATTTAAATAAATTTTAGTCGGGGTGCCGTATAGGCTCGGGTGTTCTGAAACACTTGTAAAATTACAGAAATTTAAATGGAGCCAACTTGGAAAGGACAACAGTTTTATTCATAAGGCCCTAAGGCAGATTTACATCAAAATACAGAAGTCAAACTATTCTACTGATAATACTTTCTAAGGTTGTTGACGTTCCAGGATCGATCCAATGGGACATCATTAGGGAGGCGACCCAACAGATATGCACCGTTCCTGACTGCTCCGAGGATTCGATAAGGACCCTCCCAGTTGGGGCCCAACTTTCCGTCGGACTGTACCCTCGAGTTGTTGTTCACTTTCCGTAACACGAGGTCTTCGTCTTGGAAACGTCTGTCGTTCACTCTTTTGTTATAGGAACGTCCCAGTTCGTTCTTATATTCGGCGTTACGGATGGCCGCAACATCTCTTCTTTCTTCAGCAAAATCGAGCTCGAGGCCCATCATTCTTTCGTTCAGCCCGTTCTCTACCATGTCGGTTCTCAGGGAAGGGAACCCGATTTCTAACGGGATGATAGCTTCCATCCCGTAGATTAGGCTATAGGGCGTCTGTTGAGTGCCCCGTCTTCTCGTCGTTCGGTATGCCCACAGGACGTGCTGCAGCTCCTCGATCCAACATCCCTTGGACTCATCTAGTCTCTTCTTGATCCCATCGAGTACGGTCTTATTCGAGACCTCTGCTTGTCCGTTGCATTGGGGGTATGATGGGGTCGAGTAGTAGTTCCTGATGTGATACTTGGCATACATCGCTTTCAATTTGTCCCCGGTGAACTGGCCCCCATTATCCACGACTATAGAGTAAGGGATTTCAAACCTTGTGATCACATCTCTCCACAGGAACCTGATCACCTCGGCCTCCGTTATCTTTGCTAATGCGACGGCCTCGACCCACTTTGAGAAGTAGTCGGTGACCATGAGGAGGAACTTTTTCCCTCCCGGGGACCTAGGGAATGGTCCGACGATGTTCATTCCCCATTGTGCAAATGGCCAAGGCGAGGTCACGCTGCTCATTTTTTGCGCCGGGGCTCGAGGTATGGGTGTGTATTTCTGGCACTTCTCACATCTGAGCACGAATGCTTTTGAATTCTTTTGCATGAGGGGCCACCAGTAACCGTGGGTTAGGGCTCAATTGGCCAGTGATCTCCCCCCGGTATGGCTTCCACACGTCCCCTCATGTATTTCTTCCATGACTTTTAGAACCATGTCGGGATGAACGCAGAGTAGGTAGGGCCCGGAGAACGACATCTTGTAGAGCTTTTCGTTCGGAGCCAACCAGAATCCAAGGGCATTCCTCTTTATTTTTTCAGCTTCTTTTTTATCATCGGGCAGGTCGCCGGAGTTGTGGTACATGATTATAGGGTCCATCCAATTTTGCTCCGGCGGGAGGTCGGTCACCACGTTGACCTTTGACTTGACACCGATGCTAGGCGAGGGGACATATTCTACGGTGACGGTCCTTTCTCGCTTGTCACCTATCGTCGAGGCCAGGGTCGCTAGGGCGTCGGCATGAGAGTTCTCGTTCCTATTGATGTTGAGGACCTCTTGATAGTCGAAGGTTTGGAGTATTCCCAAGGCGACGGCCACGTAGAGTGCCATCCTCTCATCCTTCGTTTGAAACTCCCCACTTATCTGGCCACTGACTAATTGGGAGTCAGTGTTCACGAGTATTTTCTTGACTCCAAGACTACGCGCCATTCTCAAGCCGGCGATCACTGCCTCGTACTCCACCTCGTTATTAGTGGCTCGGAATCCAAGCTGGATTGACTTCTCGATCACGTCGCCTTGTGGAGATCGGAGTACCACCCCAAGACCGGATCCTTTTTTATTGGCGGCCCCGTCCGCATGCAAGGTCCACGTTTCAAGGGCACATTCCGCAATGCCGGGACTTAGGGTCGTCGTGTCTGCGATTGTGAACTCTGCCACAAAGTCGGCCAGAGCCTGCCCCTTGACGGACGTCCGTGGCTCATAACGGATGTCGTACGCGTTTAGGTGGTAGGGCCACTTCGTCATTCGTCGAGACAGGTCCCCCTTCTGGAGTATTTCCCGAACGGGCTGGTCGGTATACACCACGATACTGTGGGCCGAGAAGTAGTGGGCCAGTTTTCACGAGGCCATAACGAGTGCCAGGACGAGTTTCTCCAAAGGCATATACCTTGCCTCAGCGTCGATGAGAGTCTTGCTTACGTAATAGATAGGCCTTTGCTCCCTGCCGAGTTCTTTAATGAGGACGGGGCTAACAGCTATCTCAGACACGGCCAGGTACAGGGCAAGGACGTCACCGGTGTCCGACTTTGTCAATAGGGGTGCGCTCCCAAAATAGTCCACAAGTTCCGTGAACGCACTACGACATTCATCGTTCCATTCGAACTTCTTCTGAGCCTTTAGAACCGTGAAGAACGGCTTGCATCGGTCCCCGAACCGGGCGATGAAGCGGTTGAGGGCGGCAGCCATCCCGGCTAGCTTTTGTATGTCTTTTCTTTTTTCAGGGGTTCTCAAATTCTTCAAGGCAGAGATCTGATCCGGGTGCCTCTATGCCTCGGTGGGTTACCATGAATCCTAGGAACTTGCCGGCCCCTACCCCGAAGGCGCATTTGGAAGCATTCAGCTTCAGGCCATGTCTTCGGATCGTTTCAAACACCTCGCGCAGGTCAGACAGATGGTCCCCCTCTTGGGCGCTCTTTACCACCATGTCATCAATATAGACCTCCATGGTACGGCCTATATTCTTAGAGAATATCTTGGTGACCATTCTCTGATACGTTGCCCAGGCGTTCTTGAGCCCGAATGGCATCATTTTATAGCAGTAATTTCCCCTGGGGGTTATGAAGGCAGTTTTCTCTTGGTCAGCCTCCGACATAGGTATTTGATGATAGCCGGAGCAGGCTTCCAGGAAGCTCATTCGGGCAGCTCCGGCCGTGGAGTCCACTATTTGATCGATTTTGGGCAAGGGGAAATGATCCTTGGGACAGGCCCGATTCAGGCTCGTGTAGTCTATGCACACATGCAGCTTTCTGTTCTTTTTAGGGACTACCACGGGGTTGGCGAGCCATCGGGGGTAATAGATTTCCCGGATGGCCCCGGCCAACATGAGCTTCTGTACTTCCTCGTTGATGGTATCAGAATGCTCCGGACTGACGTGGCGCCCCTTTTGCATCACGGGCCTTGCGTCCGGGTTGACGTTCAAACGGTGGCAGGCAAGGTCTGGGCTAATGCCCGGCATTTCGCTCGGGGCCCACGCAAAGTTGTCGAGGTACTGGAGCAGGAGCTCAACGAGTTCGGTTATCTCAGTCTCTCTTAGCTTCGCACCCACCATTAAAAAGTGGTCCTCGTCCAACCCCGGGATCTGTATCTTCAACAGCCCTCCTTCCACCTTGTCCTCCGCCTCTGGCCCCATCTTCTTGTTCAGTTCCCTCAGCAGCTTGGGGTCCTCTGTTTCTATGTTCATAGCACTTTGGACCAAAACCGGTTTGTCGTCGGAGTACACGGCCATGGCGCAGCTTCTCGAGACCTTTTGGTTTCCCGAGACGGTCTCCACTCCAGAACTGGTCGGATATTTGACCTTTTGATGCAATGTGGAGGAGACGCCTTCTATCTCGTAAAGCCATGCACGCCCCAATATGACGTTGTATACGGAGGGAACATCTACTACTGTGAACTCCACATTCATAACCTTTGTCCCCGTCTTAACGGGCAAGGTTATGTTCCCTTTAGGCTGAACCGCCTCGGAGCTGAAGCCGTACAGGGGTGGGACGTTGGTTTCCAGATGCTCGTCTTTAAGCCCCATTTTATCGAAAAGGTCTCTAAAGAGTACGTTCACCGACGCTCCTTGATCGATCAGGATCCGTCCAACGGCGCAATGACCGACTTGGGCGGAGATGACAAGGGCGTCGCAGTGGGGTAAGTCCACTCATACCAGGTCGAAATCAGTGAAGGTCAGGTCTGGCCTGACGTCACGTTTGTACTTCTTTCGGGGACTTGAACTTTCGGCGAGGCAAACGTGCTGCTTCATCGCTGCCTTGCGGGCTTCAGTTCTCTCCGCTCCACTCGGCTTCGGTTTCTTCGGTCCAGAATGGATAACCTGGCATGTCATCACCGGTGGGGGAAGGTCTCGTGGTTCTTCGTCGGCCCCTTCTCTGTCTCGATTGGAGTCCCTTCGAGACTTGACGTATTTATCCATTAAGCCATCCCGGACCCATCCCTTTAGCCTTGCCTTCAGACCGTGACACTCGTCAGTAAGATGGTCGCGGCCCCTATGATAGTTACAGAATTTATCATTCGGACCGCGGGCCAGTTCGTTCCGGAGGGGAAGTGGCCAGGAGAAGAACGGCTCACTCTCTACCTCGCCGAGGAGGTCGATCAGTGGAAGGCGAAAGGTGGTGGAGTACACGGTGCCCGACCCCGAGGGGGTAGCTCGACACGAGTCTTCTTTTCTTCTTTTGGGGGCCAGTTGTGTATTCCTCCCAGTTCGAGGACGCTCCATCCTTTCATTTATGGGCCGATTTCTCCTAGGGCTCCTACTAACGGCCCTTTCTCGGGGGTGTTCGATACTGGCAACCGAACGGGATGCCCCGATAGATCTCATGTCTTTCTCAATATCGACATGCTGCTTCATTAGAGACCTGAGCTGAGGGACCGTGCTAGGAGGGGTCGCGATCATTTCGTTGCGGATCCTGCTGCCTACGACCATGTTCTGTCTGAAAGCTGTTATGGCGGTAGAGTCGGGACAGTCGGCGCACTCAGCATGCTTGAGCCAGAAACGCTTGTCGTAGCTCTCAAGGGTCTCTTTGGGTTGAGCTCTCACTTGATACAGTTGCTCCGGTTGGGCAACCTTTTCTTTCAAGTTAATGAATCGATGTGCAAAGTCGTAGGCCAGGCCGTCCCAACAATGTATGGAGTTAACGGGAAGGGACTGGAACCATTTACTAGCCAATCTCCCCAGGCTTGCGGGGAAACATTTGCACATGAGTCGGTCCAGGTGGGACCAGTGATTCATCTGGTACCGATAGTGCCGGAGATGGGCTTCGGGATCAGAATCCGCATTGAAGATTTGGAGAACGGGGGCGGTGAAATTTCCGAGGGGAGCACTGTATTCTATTTCGTCAGAGAACGGGGTGCTACAGGTGGAGGCCACGATTTTCAATGCTGCCTTGTCGGGGGCATCGTTTCGGCCACCGCGACGGCCGCGTCTTCGTGTCCGAGGAGGCTTGTTAGTTCAGGCTCGACTCGATTCAGGTCGCGAGTCGTGACTGTCATCCGGCCAGTGGAGTCGAGAGTGTATACTTCGCTCCTCGCCGTGACGGGAATCCCCTTCGTGGGAATGGCCCGACTCCTTGGCCCTAGTTGGCTCTCTGGGAGCATGTAGGGGGGGGTCGTCATGAGGGTCCCAACCGGGACAACACGCTTTTGACGGGGATGCGAACGGGCTCCGGTCGTGCTTCACCACGAGAGACGGGTCCGGGCTCGGATGTCATCATCGCGGTTATCAACGCTTTTTGTGCAGCCAAGGCAATGAGCTCCTTCTCATGGATCTCAAGCATCATGCGAGCCAGCTCGTCGCGTGATCGGGGTGTTCCCAGTACTGTCGTTAGTGGAATAGGCTCCCCAGCGGGGGTAGTTCTTGGAGTGTCGAAAGATAGGGTCATTGGCATCCCAAAGACCGGGGTATGTCGCGGAGGCGGGGTCTCATACTGATCATTATCATTCATTGTTTCTTTAAGACGGGTTGTCGGAGCTAGCGCGTTATTTCCCACAGACGGCGCCAATTGGTGAGCCTATTCTTCTTCCTGGGCTCGGCTTAATCAATCAATGCGCGTCGGCTCCGTACAAGGGTGGTCTGCTTCGGTGACGGGGTCCTTCTCGTGCCTGGACAAGAAACAAACAGGGCCCCGGGGTTGGAACCAGGTTTTCCCTCTCCAACGATCAAGTCAGTATAGTTCGAGACTGAAAGTAAGTATGTAATGAAGGGTGAGGGTGAGGGGCGGTTACAAGTCGTGATGTCGGATGTAACAGGTTGTGTTTATGTAGTCTGGGTGGTTTCAGCTTTATCTCTCCTCTATGTCTTTTTCTGTCTCCCACTAAGTGGTATTAATGGGGGCATTTATAGTATGATCCAGAATCGTAACAGCCCTTGGATCACTGTACTGTCAAGTACTAATCCAACGGCGTTAGGTCATTTATGACTCTGACAAGAGTACAGTCCTTTTCCGGGGCCCACAGGTGATGGCCTGTGATTGAGCCACGTCGATGAAATGCTGACGGGTCCCTCAAGGGAGCAGCAGCATTAATTGGGGAAGCGTACTTGACACGCTTCTTTAGGCCGGCCTAAGCATAGCTCGGCCTCCCAAGATCCGAGGTGATACGTCACCCATGGTTGGCAGGCCCGGATAGCCTGCTGTGGTAGTGATATTGGACCGGTCGAGTGGGTGCTGACATTCCCTCGCGACATATTAAATACTACCTTAGAAATTTTATATCTAAATAGAAATTATACAATTTTAAAAGTAATAGTTTATAAGTAAAATATGAGAAACATATATAAACTATAAAGTATAAACAATATTATACATTTATCAAAAACATACGCCGCAATTATCAAAATTAAAAGAGATATAATTGGAAATAAAAGAGATCCCGACTTACAAACATTGAGAAATGTCTTTAAAGTCTAATATACCCAACACAAACTTAAAAACGGAGGCATTTCTTTATTTATATTTTTTCATATACTATTGTGTGTGTCTAAAACCGCAACAAAATATCATTGTCAAATGTCAACCACTCTACAGATCACTAGTAGTATGGCTATAGGGTGAAAGAAATAAAAAAAAATGTATAAAAATTCTTTAAAATTCATATTACATTCACATACTTTAGAGTTTCATCTGACGGATGAAATTAAAACAATCTAATGATTTAGATTTATGCGTGAGTTTTGTAATTTTCTTTTTATATAATTTTAATACATAAAATACAAATTATGATTTTATAAATTAAAAACTAACTTTACAACACAACAAAAACTCAAACAAAATTATAGAATCATAGTTAACACTATCCTAAATTTAAGTATAATTTAAAAATAATAAAAGAGTCAAAGTGGATTGTCACAGACTCGCGCTTCCCCGTAATAATTCTACCAAAGGCAACCCTATTACATAAATAGCGTCAGGTACCTCTGTTACAATTTTGACTGCCCAATAACCAATTTGGTATATTAAAATTATTGATTTTTTTACTATCGTAAAAAAAACTCGAAAGGATGTAAGTAATCTAGACCACTAAAAAAACTGGAAAGGATGTGAGTAATGAATAAACAAAAAGAAGCAAACCGAAAAAGCACATTTCCAAAACTAGAGTGAGTGACTAGTAAATAAAAAACAAATAAAAAAAAGTAAGTTAAAAACAAAGCGCTTCTTCCTTGTTAATATCGCCACTATTGGTTTTCAACAATGGAGTGAGTTTTCCAACCAAATATTTCCCGACTTTTAAACTCACCTTACTCTCTCTCTCTCTCTCTATATATATATATATATATATATATATCTATATAACTATACATACATATACGTTTGGGAGTTGAAATGGCAGCCTCTTCCATCACCGGATCATCCATCGCCTTCAAACCTTCAGGCTCGACCCCGTCAGCAGAGCTTATCCGAGCTCAGTTTTGCAGATTTTCTCCCTTTTCGGCTTCGGTTTATCCCAAATGCAGCATTTCTTCTGCTTTCGGATCAAAAACCGCTCTCACTTCATCTGGTAATTCATTCTCTTCTTTTTCCTGCTTTCGTATCCATCCATTTATACAAATATTATGCATGTGTGCAGGAACTATACCTGTTTTTTTTTTCCTCTTGTAATTATGGGTGTGCTAAAAATCTAAAATTGGTATAAGATAAAAGGTAAAATATCGGTTTTTTCTCAATATGGAGGTGGTCCACTGTATGTGGTGCGCAGACGGAGCATACACTTTAAAGGAGAAGGAGGGGCCGAAACGCAAATATTGGTAAATAGGGGGGGTTAAACGCTAATTTTTGAAGATTTTAATTAAAATACCTAGAAAATCTTGACTTTATTATCAATTTTACCACAGGGGATGAGATTGTATCAAAATGCAATATTAAGTTTAGATTCCAAACTACTCCATGTGACTGAGTTTTGAATTTTTTTACTATAACAATTTATATGCGAGATTTTCATAAGAAAAAATTGGACGTAATTTCCCAGTGATAAATTATTTGGAGACGGATAGAGTATTACCTATAGGTGGTCATGACACCATTATTTTGTTCTTTGAATTTTTTTTTCTGGGCATTTTAAAGCACTTTGGCATTTTTTTTGTATTTCTAAGCCCCCTGTATTTTTTTTTGAGATTTTTGCTATGGATTTTTTGGTCTGTTTGGCAGTTCTATCATCTATGTATCTGTAGGTATTTTTAGTTTTTTTGGGCAATTTGATGCATTTTTTTAAATCATTCTGCGATTTTGTAATAAAAAAATATGAATTTATAAATTGGGCATTTAAAGTGTAGGAACAGCTATACAAGCAATGTCAAACGCGATGACATGTTACCTGCGAGACCAACTCGAGATTATAGTAGAATTGATTACTGTATGGTAGAAGTTTCTGAAAATATAATTCAATACTGTATTAATAAGACAAATCATCCTTTATCCCACGAAGTTGGGGTAAAAGAAAGGAGATGTTGATATCGCACTTTCCAATGTATCTACCAATGTCGTACATTATTTACACTCAAGACTAGCATTTTCCATTAGCTTGGTTTTTATTAATGTTTATACATATTTAGTCTTCATGCCGCTAGTGTATGCAGGATTATGAATGTACACTTTTGAATGTCCTGAAGTTGCATAACTGTCGTCGTCGTTCATGGTTTTGTATGACTAGCATTTTTCATTGCTTAAATTTCCTTCTATAATGCTATCTTAATTCTGAAAGAAAACGACTATGAAGTTTCTTTTTGAAATTGCTTACTTCCATTTAAACTTTTAAGTACTTGTTGACATTGCTTACTAACCATTTTTTATTTATTAGGAATACCATGGC
The DNA here is from genome assembly GCA_963920805.1 of Primula vulgaris. Taxonomy (NCBI): domain Eukaryota; kingdom Viridiplantae; phylum Streptophyta; class Magnoliopsida; order Ericales; family Primulaceae; genus Primula; species Primula vulgaris. Next base: position 36,197,935 of record OY987212.1, on the reverse strand, counting down.
ATATCAATACTTGCACATACAAGTTTGCATGCCTATTGTTTTCCAGCAGACATGCATGCTCATTCCCAGTGCATTACTTAAAACTTTTTTTACTTTTTTTTTAATTAAGTAGCTGGTGAGTGGTGATTCTCTAACGGATCAGCATTTTTTTGTTATATTAACATATTACAGCTATAGTAGTGAAAACAATGTTTGTATGCAAGTAATCTTGTTTGCAAATGCTAGTCATCTAATGTGAACGGTCTTAAAATTTCATCGATTACATAATTGCCATGACCAAATCATTGTCAGGGGTAGAAAATATTGCTGACCATTTGTCAAATGCTGAAGCTGATATCCTGTAATCTTTTTCTGAGCTTCTGTTTTCTGGCTATACGAAGATCTCATTCAAAGGCCGTTTTTCTTTTGTTTGAGCCTTTTTAGTAGTTTGGACTATATTGTTGTAATCTTGGTCGACTAGTGCTTCGACGGTATATACATAGCGTAGGATGGTAGCTGGCAGTTTAGTTTGGAACCCGTCCAGATCTTTTTATGTTAACGGGGATAGGTGTGAAATCCCTTGATCCTCTTTAATAAGATTTTAAATAAAGATTTGAAGATTTCTTAGGATAGTTTAGGATTGTCAAAAACCAGTATAGATAACCTTATGATAGTGGGAACTGGGAACTTTTAGGCATAATATATTTCTGGTATTACTGCAACATATAGTTCAAAATTAATTAAAGTTTTTGTATCATATCATATTAAATTATTTCGATCCTAGTTGTCAAATAAAACTCTGGGGAACCTCCATATATGAGCGACTAATGTAAGGCAATCTAAATTCTGAAGATAACCCGACAATATCTTCTTTTGCTTTTACATTGGAAGAGTTTGTTGTTAATAACTTAATGTACAGAGGAGACTTTACCTTAGGTACCCAGTCCCCTTTGGTTATGCTAATACTAGTAATCGTGCCCCACGCGTTGCGTGTGTGACGCGCAATGCAATTAAAATATAAAAAATAAGTGTAGTTATGATATAAATACGTGGATAATAAAAAAAAATGTATAAGACTTAAAAGAATGTTTGGTTGTTAAAGAGGGACACGTCGTGTTATTAGTTGTTATTTTATTTTTATTTTTATTTATTTTTTTATGTAAGGATGACATTATTGTAATTAATAAAAAAATATAGGGGTATTTTTGGAAAAAAGTGGCTAAATTTGGCAGCCTCATTTGACTTGGGTTGGCTTATTATAATAGAATGATTCTCAAATGGTTAAGGTGTTCCCTTCATGTCAGTTTTTGGTGTATAAGATGACAGTGCAACAAGTCTATGATCCAGGTCAAAGTTGTACATAGGGAATGGCAATATTATTAAGGATTACAGAGTTGGAGAAATGATAACTTATATTTTGAAATTGGTCACTAAATTTGCGGATAAATTTTTTTGGTCATTAATTTGTTAATTTAAAAGCTAAAATATGGATTTGCAGAACTTCTATTTGTTTGTGATTTGAAGATCCTATTGTTTTCAATGCCAAATGTCAGGGGTAAGAACACAAGTTGCAACCGCAGAACAATCAAGTACTGAAGTTACTCAGAGTGTGGAAGGTCCTGTTGTCGTGATTACTGGAGCCTCTAGAGGCATTGGCAAGGCTATTGCTGTGGCCTTGGGTAAAGCAGGTTGCAAGGTTTGATAAAAATTCAACAATTCTTCTTCTTTATTTTAGAAATTTTTACTTCTTTACGGTAGGTATGTAAATTTAATCCATGTTTCCCTAAATAATAGTCCTGTTTTGGGAATTTAAAGTTTCAGAGGGATGCTGTGATTACAAAGGTGCCCATCCCTTTAATCAACTTACATTTAATATCATCTTTAGTCACTTTTTTGTTTGTCAAATATATGGCAAAAGCCTACTTTCATTATCTTTTACTACTATTATTTTTACTACTATTACTTTGGGAAGTGGATATTTACTTAGGGACGTCCCAAATAGAAAATTGGATCATTTTTTAGGGACGAAGAAAACGTGAACAGATATTATGTATTACGTCAATTGGAAAGCATTTTTAACTTGGTTGTCAAGAATGCCTTGGAAGTACTGTTTTACTTTTTAGATATCAGTTATTAGTAATTATTACATCAAGAAGACTATATCCTTGATTGATAAATGATAACTGTGTATCCGTTTCTTCTTCTAGTGAAGACCGAAGTCCCCGAAAACAGCAAACTTTTGTAGTTGTATGAAGACCTAATTACTATTAACCTCATTTCCCTCGATTGTTAATTAAAACATTGGCACGTCAGTATAATAAGCAAACAGAAAATTCCAGGGAACATTCGGTCAGCTTATTCGAAAAAATCACAATAATGAGTTAGTGAAATACTTCCCCAAAATAATTTAAATTTGAGAGACTAGGAAATCCTTATGCCTACGGAGGAAATGTCATAGTGTTCCATTACTTGCCCTTCTCTCGTGCTACTGCTGATGGATTCTTTTTGCATCTCAGGTTCTGGTTAACTATGCAAGATCGTCGAAAGAGGCAGAGGAAGTTTGCAAAGAGGTAAATGAGTTATTTGTGTAAAACTATAACTTTGTATTTCTTTTTAAGGTTATATCCTAATTAGTGACAGAAATATTAGCTTTTTAATTAGAAATTTAAATGTAAAGAACCATGATACAATGGATCATTCATGACATGAAGATTATCATTATTGTTTTTCTGCTTGACAGATCTGGACTATGTTCTTTCCTCTCTTATTAGGTGTTATATTCATTTAGTTATTCCCCTCTTCAAATTATTGGGGGGTAAATGTTGATATGGGGAAACTTTCCAATTGTAAATGAAAGCATTGAATCTTTGCAGATTGAAAGTTCTGGGGGACAAGCTATTATGTTTGGGGGAGATGTTTCAAAAGAAGAAGATGTGGAATCAATGATTAAAGCTGTGAGTAATACCTTTTCTGCTAGTCTTGTTAAGATTCTACTGTAAAATAATTATGGTAATAGTTATTTTGTACTTATTTCGTCACTCACACAGGCTGTTGATGCATGGGGAACTGTTGATGTATTGATAAACAATGCAGGTTCTTAAATTTGTTTCTTCTTTTATTACAATTTACCTTTTACGCTTAAGAAACTAAATAACATTGTTAACACTTTCTCAGGCATTACAAGAGATGGTCTATTGATGAGAATGAAGACAGCACAGTGGAATGAGGTCATCAATCTGAATCTCACCGGTGTATTTTTATGCACACAAGCTGCAGCTAAAATTATGATGAAAAAGAAGAAGGTATTCTTTTTCTAAGACCGTGTAAACTATTTGTACAACATTTTGAACAATAAGTTCCACCATAAAATTAGTGCTACTAATGAAGAATTTGCAAAGCATTATTTGTTGGAAATAATCATTGCCGAGAAACACCACTGTTGATTGATCCAAGTTTAAAATCTGTTATTTATTGATTTTATATCTTGATATTGAATTAAATAATACTGATATTTTATACTAAGGTAACTGGAAAGAAGTTAGACTGTGTTAACTTTATGTTCTGTTCTTTCAAGTTTTTTTTCCGGTAAGTAGTTTCTCTTAAGTTGTCTGGACTCGTATTCAGTTTTACTGACTATTTGCAGGGGAGAATAATCAACATAGCATCAGTTGTGGGTCTTGTTGGCAATGCTGGGCAAGCCAATTACAGTGCTGCAAAAGCAGGAGTCATCGGTTTGACGAAAACTGTTGCGAAGGAATATGCAAGCAGGAATATAAATGTGAGTTTTTTACATACTTATTCAGGGATTTTCTTGCAAGGTAATACAAATGAAGCAGATGAAATCTGTTTTTGGATAAATATTTAAATCAAGCCTTTTTGATATGCTAAGAAACTTAATCAGCATGTTATCAGTATTTTTTTAATTCGAGGGTGAATAGAGTTTCTACTTTGTGGTTTGATTGGACAGGTTAATGCTATTGCCCCGGGATTTATTGCATCAGATATGACTGCTAAGCTTGGGGACAACATAGAGAAGAAGATCTTGGAAACCATTCCTATGGGTAAGATGGTTGACCATTATGTATCTTCCCCTTTCATCACATCATCAAACTACAATTACTACACCAATATGTATCTTTCCCGTTCTACTTTGAGTTGTGTATTGTATATAACTGCAAGCATACATATGTAAGAAAACAGGTTAAACTTTAATAAAAGTGGAATAATCCTAAGAAAAGCATTTGAGGTCTCGCTCTCTTTCTTTTCTTTCCTCCTTCCTCACTTATGCAGCAGAGAAACGTTCTCTAGTTCTTATATTACTTGAGCGTCCAATTTGTTAGTCTATAAACCTCAGCCTTTTTTCCGTTTTATACTTTCACCTTGAAAACAAATTTGCAATTAGTTTTTACTAATGCTATCAATGTCTTTGTCTAAGACATTTTCTTTTCCTTTTTTTGTATTGTTAGCATGTTCTTAGACTTTTTTACTTTGTCAATTCAGGAAGGTATGGACGACCAGAAGAAGTTGCGGGGCTTGTAGAGTTCTTGGCCCTCAATCCTGCTGCCAGCTACATTACTGGACAGGTATATATAACATACGCATCAAAACGTCCAGAAATGGTTTTGTGCTAAATTCTCAAATATGCTTCGGAAAGTTTAAACAACTAATTACTCAAAACTTTGATATATGATCCAACTATTACAGGGCCCTTGTAAATTGTAATGGTCGATGCATGGACATTCCACTGTTAATCATTAATTTACAATACATAGCTAACAGAAAAAAATTGATGTTTTTCAGTGAAAGAAAAATGCTATTAGAGGAGAACAGAGGATGAGTTTGCATAATCATATCCTTAGCCTGAAACAAGAGCAAGGATGTTATTAGATCTTAAATTAATGACCTCAATTAATTTTCCACCCCTTTGTACTTTGGGCTTGTTTGCCTTCAGATTTTAAGAAAGTAAGCTGGAATATTTAATGCTGAGTCAATCTAGCAGCTTAAATTATGCGGAGTCTAAATACATTATCTCGGTTTTCTTGTAGAAGTTTAGTTGTTGCTTTTACCATGCAGGTGCTCACCATTGATGGAGGAATGGTTATGTAGGAGGTAAATTAGTCTCCAAAACAGGCCCCTCGAAACTTCTATGGCCAAATTAGAAGCGTACACCGATTGACAGGAAAAAAAACATAATAAATGTCTTATGATTTTTTTTTGTAAGAGTTTTTTGCTTGCCTTGTATAATTTTATTTTTCCATATAGCTATTTTGAAATCATTTAAGGTTTGATGCTTTGAGTGTTGTCTTTAGATTAATTATTGACTGTGTTGAAATACATATTTCTGCAATTTATCCTTTTTCTACTTTCATTATCTTTCTGTTATCTTTTTTTGCTTCCTTTGGAAAAGAAAAAATAGAGCTTATGAAATCTTATTTGGTCAATGACTTATTTTTCTTTATTTGGTATACTACATTTTGAAACAAGATAAAAACTCAGATTGGATGCTCTCACTCCTCAATTTTGATCTTTATGGTTTTGATAATTCAGTTTGAGTTCTCATTATCTGTGGAAAAGTATATACTACTATTAAATAATATACAATTGAGGCTGGATTTTTCCACTGCAATCTATATGTTTTTCCGCTCAAACCGAATCGTAAGTCAAATTTACGGTTTGACTATAAAATTACCAAATTGCCCCTGCGTTGAAATCTGAAAATCTGAAAATTTTACAGAGGCCGATCGATCGGACGATCGGCTAAGCTCTCTAGGAACTTTTTTAGAGAGCTAATTAACTCAAAAAAAACATTTGCATACCGTAATCGTGACTTATTCATTTTTTTTTTTTCGATATCGTATATTATGGAAGTATAAATTATTCGTTCGGACTCACTCCAAATTTAGTTCCGTTTCAACCGTTATGTTCGTTATTGAATCGTCTATCATTTTAAAAAAATTAACCATTTTTTTAAATGATCATTACTCGAAACGACATTTTATCATGTTACTCGAAACAAATTAACTTATTGGCCTTTTATAAAACTGTAAGTCACGATTACGATCCGTAAATTTTTTTTGAGATAAGTAGGCAAATTTCATTTTAAACAAATTAACCATTTTTTTAAATGATTAGTACTCGAAACACATTTTATCATGTTACTCGAAACAAATTAACTTATTGACCTTTTATCAAACCGTAAGTCACGATTACGGTCCGTAAATGTTTTTTTTTTGAGTTAATTAGCTCTATGGAAAATTTTCTAGAGAGTTTGGCCGATCGATCGGCTGTGAAGTCCGATCGATCGGCTTCTGTAAAACCCGACCTCATTAGGATATCGACTTCCGTCTATATCTTTCCTAGACATCGTATCCAAATAGGGGAGCCTATTTAAGGAATATTCATAATTTTTCCAACTTAAATGTGAATATATATGATTTCGCAATTCTACCATATTTTACACATGGCAGTAAATAAATACATAGATCGTAGCTGCTTGCATGATGAAATAATATAGCAGTAGCATGGTAGTACATATTAGCACAATCTAAATTTACCAATTTACACTAAGCAAAATATTACTCAATATTTTTCAAATATATTGCCTTATATGTGTAAGTATTAATCATCGTAGGTATATGTATGGAAGCTAATTATTATATGTTAGTTGCAGATTCACAATATAGCAAACATTTTTCCTTAAAATTAGCAATTTAGGCATAACTTTTATTATGGCAGTTACATATATACGCGATTCAATTATCATGGTAACAATTTATGTAACAAATCATTAGCATACATATATACGCTGCATAGTATTTCAAAGATCTGGAACTATCATAATTTCTATCTATATGCTTGAGATATTTATCCAACTTCTAGATAATTTTCCAGCTAAGATTCTTAGTATTTTGTATGTTTGAATTATTTTCTACCACCAGAGATTGTATGCCTCAATAAATTAATTACTGCATGTGGTTGTACTCAATTTAAAACATATTAACAGCATAAGATTAATACAAGACATAGTTCTGTAACTACATGCCAGGAGCAAACAATTTCATACTATTGCATTGGATCTATTTGTTCATGTTATGGTGACCAGATTCTTTTCATAGCAAATAAGGCCTGCGGTAACATATATTATATTTTATACATGGCATATCATATTTAATTTTCAGTAGTATATTCACAGCATAAAAACACAGCAAGTAATTTGATTTACACGCACCATGCAATAACTGATTAATACATACACGACATACATATTATCCTACCAAGACAAATAATTTTATCAAAGGTCGGAATTTGTATACCTTTCTTACGGTATATTGTTGAAGGTCGAAAACGAACCTAATAAATCCGGATAAATCTCAAGTTTTATAAATACCCAATATCCATGCGTTTATCCAAAATCTCCAATATCCACAATCGTATATCATATTCTCCGCGAGCAAAGTGTCGATAACGTGTTGTGTGACATATTAGCTCGTTATAGATATATATAGAGATATGTATAGATATAGAGAGAGATATGAAAAACAACAGACGAAGTGTTTATTCATTAATATGATTGTACAGACATTAATATGATTGTACAGAGAGATACATAAAGAGACTCCTGACTCTCTTTATATAATAGAAGGTATGGTTACATATGTTAGGAAAGCCCAAAATAGCCTCAATAATATGCTACAACAATAACTATATATAATCTACTGGTGACAGTTTAGATCAACCGGAGATTAATCTCCTGCGATGAGCCTGAGACAAATAGGAGGTAGATCTCCGGCATCGATCCACTGCTAGCGACAGTTACAAGATAGATAGATAGATAGAGAGAGAGAGAGTAGTGATATAACTTAGCGTCTGAGCTCTCTGTTGTTTATAGTTTTCTTTGATTCACATATTTATAAAGATAAGAAATTTAACAAGGATTAAAAACAGTGTAGAATAAAGTAATAGCAGTATTTTTTTACACATTATTACGTAACACTGAATCTCCAGAATAGAAACACAAATATGTCATGGACAAAAAATTACATAGTGATCATAATGGACATAGGCGGACTATTTCAATTTTAAAACAACACAAATCAACCGGGACGTTCCGCAGCCAACCTTGCCAACCTTTCCGACCTTGCACCGTCATAATAACACCTACTAAAGTAGCCTGTGACAAAGATCATCGATCACTGGATTTTGAGCACGATTGAGCATCTGACCAAAGGTAACATGACCAGACATTGTTAAGAAGCTAAACCGTCTTCAACCAGAGAATGGATACGCAGCAGGTTGATCACATAATCCATAATAGTTTTGTTAAATTTTACATGTTAAATAACACATGTATATGTTTAGCAAAGTTATATATTTTAAAATAAAATTATTAATTTATTAATACCCATGAATTAGTAATGATTGGCTGATTATATGGAAAAAAATACTCAATGCGGATACAAAAATGTGTAGAGAAGAAAAATCAGTTACTAAAATTGTGGGATTAATGGTAGTGGGTCAAACTAAAATAATTGTTAAATATAGGTATATGACAAGTTTTTTAACAATTTTAAAGTTAACAGGACACATGCGTATTTTAAATGTCACTTATTATATATGTTAACCTTAACAACTATATAAGTATCACACATTTTTTAACAACGTTATCTATTAATTTATAATAAATAATTAATTTCGGATAAAGAATAATATTATTGTAAATAAAAAAGAAATAAAATGTGTTATTTTTCTTTATTGTAGGATTTAATGTAGTAGTTGATCAAACAAATTGTCAGGTCATCGCTTAACAATGTTAACTTTGTTGTTAAATATAACAATAATGTTAACAACATTAAGATTAATAAGTTAGTTAACAACACTATTGTGAACGAAAAACATATCTATTAGCTAACAATTTTATATAACAAGTGAGATAATATCACTATTTTGGATGCTCTGACATAACTAATGTGGAGAAAATTTTAGTTGTTAACTATAAATTTTATTTAACAAGTCACTTAACATGTTTATTTTAGATGCTCTAATAGAAATTAGATGTATATAATGATATAATAGTTATGTTAAATTTTTATTGTTAAATATTGACATATGTGCATGTTAAATGTCATATATATATATATATGTGTTAATCTTAACAACCATAGAAGTGACACATTAGTGCCTTTTTTTTAACAACATTATCTATTGATTTATAATAAATAATTGATTTCGGATAAAAAATATATTATAGTAAATAAATAAAAAAGGGAGAAAATGTTATTTTTGCTTTATGTAGGATTTAATATAGAAGTTAGTCAGTCAACCAAATTGGCATGTCATCACTTAACAATGTTAACTTTGTTGAATATAACAACAATGTTAACAACGTTAACTTTAGTGAGTTATTTAACAAAACTATTGTGAAAGAAAAACATGTATATTAACTAACAAGTTTATATTAACAATTTACTTAATATCACTATTGAGGATTAAGTAAGAAAAAACTGATATTTTGAATTTAATGTTGATACTATATATATAGGTAAAAAAAGGTATATCTATACGTAAAAATGGTATGTTTTATTAATGTGGATGATTTTGTTTCCCCCCTTGGGTGAATCAATCCTTATTTTGCTAAAAGATATCAAAAATATTTTCATGAATAGCTGACTTTACTGACAACCAAGCTTCCATAAAATTCTATTTTCCTTGAAAACATTTTTTCGTTCCTCTTTTCCCTTTAAAACAAGCTATACAACCAATTGTACTTTATTTCAAGGAAAAGAAGTTGTATATATGTAGCTAGAAATTGTACCAATTGTACTTCGAATAAAACTCTAATGAATTATAAACTGATACTAATTAATTAAATTATCTTGTTATATTAAAAAAAAGGTCGACATAATTCCGGACGCTATTCCAGAAATCAAGTTGTACTAGTTCTAGTCAATCTAGAAATACATGCAACCATACGTGTTTTAGATCTCTTAAATATGATAATATATATTAGATAAAACATGAAGTAAATAAAAACAAAAAAGTGTAGCAAAAAGAAAAAAGACAACACAAATAACGATATGCAAGTATTTAATTATGGACCGAGAAAGGCTCTAGATCCATTTCGAAAATCAATTTCAACAAATAAATTCATACTTATTATTCAAAATTTTCTATTATAAAAATAATAATCTACAATTGAAATACATATATATATATACCATAATCTTTCACTCCGTGACTCTGTCACAGGTATATAGTTCATTGGTATCTTTACAATTAGTTTAAAACATTGTGATGTGTGTTTTGCTCTTGGATTTCCATGTGTCCTAGTATAAAAATGGGATTATATTTGTGTATTTAGTTTTAAAGAATTTATAATAATTAATTAGACCATAAACTTCTATTGATTTTGATATAAATGTTTACCTCATATCTCTATTATTATATGGAAATATTGGAATTGTTTCATTTGTACACAAGTAATATTCTATAAGAGTCATTAAATGTAGTTAATTATATAAAATGAAAGTAATATTCTACAAGTTTAAGAATCAAATCAATACAATATTAATGACTATCACTAACAACTTAAACGCTGTCTAACGAGAGCAAAATACAATACATGTACACATGAGTTACTTTTGAGAATTACTAACACCAAAAAAAAAAAAACAGTTACTTTTTTTTCCAACAAAATATTAGAATCCATATTAATTCAATAAACAAATTTTTTAGAAAATCTAAAAATTAAAAATAGCTACATTTTGTCAAAATGAATAAATTGAAAATTAATAATTATTTTGGTTACTAAAATGGAGTAACATTAGTAAAGAAAACATTTTTGTTTATTGAGTTAATTAGTCAATTTAATGTAGATAACTAACAGATTTCATTTCATTTCATTTGATTCCATATATAAATAAACGTTTTCAATAAAAAAAACGTACTTTGATGGATTATTATCATTATGCAGAAATAGTTAATTAGAATTAGCATAAAATGACTCATAATTATAATTAGCATTTAATTAGAATGACCTATTTCAAAAACATTATAATTATAAATAACATTTAACGACTCATAATTAGAATTACCAATCTTTAAACATGTAAATATTTTATTTAAATAAGTATACATTCTATATTCTATGTATCTATCCATTATTTTCAATGAGATTCTCTTATCTATACTATACGTCATAATCTCTTTGAGATTCTCTTAATTAATATTAAAAAAAAAAAGGTTGAGATGATTCCTAATTCTATTCAATGTAGAATTATTTCTTTAAACGCTTTTACAGAAATCTAGTTAATTACTAATTCTAGTCAAAATGTAGAATTACATGCAACCACACGTTTCTCTATATAAACACATACATACATGCTCCTATATTCATTAATGCACCCTAACAGAATCCATATAATCTCTCTCTCTCTCTCTCTCTCTAATATACACATCATATTCTAGCTCTGAGAAGTTGGTGTAAACAATGGGGACTATAGAGATGGAGTTGGACAAACCTTTTGAGGCTCCATTGGAAGAGTCTCCTGTGGAGCAGGTTCGTCTCACGGTTTCGAACGAAGATGATCCTAGCCTCCCTGTATGGACCTTCAGGATGTGGACTCTTGGACTCTTGTCGTGCGCGCTTTTATCGTTTATCAACACTTTTTTTGCTTACAGGACTGAACCCTTGGTCATATCCATGATCTCTGTTCAGGTTAGTAACTTGACAGCTTTTAAAGTATTTACTGCATGCAGTTGTATTATTTTGAAAGATTTGTTATATTTTTATTTGAACTTGATATGATTTTCTGCTTTCATAGAATAAAGATACTATGGTTTGTAGACTGTCCCCAAGAAATAGAAGTAAAACAGTGTATTGGAAAAAGAAAAAAGATCTAATAATTCTTAATTAATTAGTTGAATCAATATAGATATAGAGGTATTCTTATGAACAAACAAAATCATCTTTGTATAAAGCCAATTGTGGATTACCCGTGGTTCATAGCTAATCGGTAATAGTATGGTGCATGTTGTATTAATGACCCCTCTTTTCACCATATTTTGGATTCTTTTGGTCTCTGTTTTTAAAACTGGCTTCGTAGTAAAAAAACAGATTCAAAGCTTAAAAACCTCCCTTTTCCCCTTTTTATATATCTTTAGTAAGGTTGTTTAGAATAGCGATTTTCCATCCCTATTAATTTTGATATTAATTTAGATTTGAACTTTTACACCATCTTTAATGGTTGCTGGTTTTCTTGTTGTTTAGGTGGCAACTCTTCCGATTGGTAGGTTCATGGCGCGTGTCCTACCAGAAACCAAGTTCCGACTCTTTGGACAAGAGATGTCGCTCAATCCGGGGCCGTTTAACATGAAGGAACATGTGCTCATCTCCATATTCGCTAATGCTGGATCGGGCTTTGGCAGCGGGACCGCCTATGCTGTCGGCATTGTTAATATTGTTAAGGCGTTTTATAAGAGGAAAATCTCCTTCTTGGCTGGTTGGATCCTCGTAATCACTACTCAGGTATACATATGGATACAATTGTAATTTAAATTACGAGTTGCACTAAAAATAGCTAGATTAGGAAATTATTTTTCGAATTCAACAAAAAAAGAATATCAGGCTTCAATCGGCGGTTTCTTCAGCGGATGAATCGATCTTAAACTTTTTCTGCCAACAATGGTCAGAGACTCAGAATATCAAGTAACTTGCAATACAAAAGGATATATCAATTTACGCTGATTTTGGTTCCTACCTTCTTATAAAATTTGGGGGGAAAAATGTATGATAGACCTATTCAGTGATTTAAAAAAAAACGATGAACTTATTATGTTGTATCCTTTTGATTCTGTTATTTTTAATTATATTTTTGTGATAAACTGAATTAGTCAATTGACAAACAAATACGCTGAGCTTTTACCTTTCTCTATTACTTATGTGTATAAGCTATTTGAGTTAGTAATTCGAAGTTGAACTGATTTAATAAACAAAAAACTAGCACTGTACATCTGTAACTGTAAGGCACGGATTTTCAGTTTTATACCACATTTTCAGGGTTTGGTTACTGGTTTGTTTGGCTGGAAACAAGAATCAGATGAGAAGCTGCATATCTGCAAAAAACTACTGCCTAAAATACTCTTTAGAACCAAACATTAAATATAGCTTTTGCCAATTCTTTCTGAATAACAACTTGCAATTTGTGACCTTGATCAAATCAAACGAACAAGTTAGAATTACTGTTATGCTAAAAAACTCTACTTAGCTGCATGCAAAATAGCAAGAAACTCACTGATAACATATAAATTCAAAATATTGTGTATCTAATTTTAGAAATTTATTGTGGATGCAGGTTATAGGATATGGATGGGCTGGAATTCTGAGGAAATATGTGGTGGATCCAGCACTAATGTGGTGGCCAAGCAGTCTTGTTCAAGTGTCCCTGTTTAGGTAATGATACATACTTATTTGTATTGCTGCTTTTTCTAAGAAAAAAAGTGTCATGAAGACCTTACTTAATTTTGTATGATTCTCTATCACACTTATTTATCCGCAATTTTATTGTTATTTTGGTATATTGAGTCTCATGGAATGTATTTTTTGAGGGGAAGATAATAGGCTTATGAATTTATGATCATGCCTTGTTACCAAATGTTAATACTATTTCAAAGTTTCATTTACTTGACATCGTAACGTCACTTTTTACAAAGTAAAAGAGCCTACACCCCCTCTATTGCAACTCTTATGTTAAATAATAAAGAGAACATTATTATGCAAATTACTGTATTTGATTCATGTTCTCTCGGGGAATAAAGAGGACCTGTAGCAAGGGGCTGGGATTCTAGTAATTATAATTAACTTTGTAAATTTGCAGCTGATTTTTTTAAGTCGTATTTTGCTAGGTCTTATGATGTAGTTAGCTCACGATTACCCTAATCATTTAGATATATCCAAGAACAAGAAAAAGGTTGATTTCATCAGTCATAGACTCATAACTCACCACCATAACTTTTAGGAGACAACCAAGAAGCTTTGATGTTTGCAGCCATGTCCCAATATTCAGAGATTTTGCTTGGAATTCATCTTGGCTGGGGAACATTAACTTTATGTTTTGCATAAATTATAAACTAATTCATCATAAATAACACAATCATTGGAAGAATAAACTCCAGTTTCCATAATCATTTGTTTACGTTTCTTAAGTAAACTAACTTATTTGCGACCACCACTTGTAGGGCCCTTCATGACAAAGACAGCGCGCGTATGACCCGTGGCAAGTTCTTTTTGATTGCTCTTGTGTGCAGTTTCTCGTGGTACATTGTGCCAGGTTACCTATTCCCAACTATAGCGAACTTCTCAATTCTATGTTTGATATTTAAAAACTCTGTCACTGCACACCAGCTCGGCTCAGGGATGAAAGGCCTTGGCCTCGGCTCTTTCACTCTAGACTGGTCCACAGTCGCCTCATACCTTGGAAGTCCACTCGTCACCCCATTTTTCGCCATTGTCAATATATTCGTCGGATATATAGTCGTAATGTACATGGTTTTGCCTATGTCGTATTGGGGAGTGAATCTGTATGGTGCAAAGACTTTTCCGATCTTCTCTTCCAATTTGTTTGATCATCTTGGTCAAGTGTATAATGTGACTGCTATCGTGAATAATAAGTTTGAGATCGATATGCCAACTTATAACAAGTTTGGTCGTGTTAATCTAAGCGTGTTCTTCGCGATGACTTATGGGCTGAATTTTGCTGCTGTTGTGGCAACACTGACTCACGTCGCCTTATTTAATGGAAGGTAAAACTAAAAAAAATCTGATAAAGCTTTATAGAATTCTCTAATTAGGGCCTGTTTGGCAATAATTTTGTCTACACTCTTTTAAATCTTATTTCAAGTTGGCCAGGCAAAAACAGTGCCTAATATTATATTGGAAAAAAATATTTTGCTGATTTGTTTGTTGACATTTCCACAAAAGTTTGTAAATAAATACTATATATATACCCACTTTATAGTTGGATATATTTACTTTATTTTTTAAACATTGAATTTTTGCAGGGAAATATATGAGCAATTTAAGTCTTCTGTAAATGGAAAGATGGATGTGCATACAAAGCTAATGAAGAAGTATAAAGATATACCAAGCTGGTGGTTCTATTCCATGTTAGTGTTGTCTTTGGCACTCGCACTTGCTATGTGTATTTTTATGAAGGACGAAGTTCAAATGCCATGGTTGGGACTTATTGCTGCTGCCTTTTTAGCCTTCATTTTCACTCTCCCTATCAGCATTATAACAGCCACAACCAATCAGGTTTACATCAATACTCATTTTAATTTTAAAATCCACCAATTGCCTAGTATTATTATGTTTAATACTTAATACATATATATATATTTTTGATATGTTTCAGACACCAGGGCTAAATGTGATAACTGAGTACATAATGGGGTTAATATTACCCGGAAAACCAATTGCCAATGTCTGCTTCAAAACATATGGATACATAAGTATGTCACAGGCTGTTTCTTTTCTCAATGATTTCAAGCTTGGGCATTACATGAAGATCCCTCCTAGATCAATGTTCATTGTCCAGGTACATATGCTGCCTCTAATTATCTCTTATTGTTTTTCATAACATACACAAATGAGTTCAGACTTGTTTTGGCACCAATAGATTTCATACAAAACGCTTACTCCAGAAAAAAAATCTAGGGAACTAGATTATATTTCGCTTGGAGCAGCTTGTATAAATTATAAAATATGCATGTGTATATTTATCTACAAAATCAGCTTATAAATGGTTGCAGGGTTCTCTGAGATTGTTGAGATGCTAATTGATATAGAACTTTATTCTCATGTTTACAAAATGCTAAAGAGTTTTTCTAATCGCACAGTTTTAGTCTTTGAACGTACTTTAAAACATATTGAAAATATAATAATAGCGTAAACCTAGAATAAATAAGGTCGATCTATATATTTAAAGCAACTTGATTAATATACTTACACTGTGCAGTTTTGTTAAAAAGAACACTCATATGTTTGTTTGAAAATACACCTACAAGAAGATGATCATGGAATAAGTAAGATTTTATATGCTATAGAGCCTGCTAATTGATGCGGTATTTAGGTTGCACAGCTATGAAAAAGAAAAATGTTCGTTAACGACACACCTTCAAAATCTTTACTCTTCCAAAACACTGACATTGTTGTCCTTAATTTGCACCGCAGCTAGTTGGCACCATCTTAGCAGGCACAATCAACATTTCCACTGCAATGTGGCTTCTCAACTCCATCGAGAATATTTGCGACGACAGCCTGCTCCCAGTCAACAGCCCTTGGACCTGCCCTGGTGACCGTGTCTTTTTTGACGCCTCTGTTATTTGGGGCCTGGTGGGCCCCAAGAGGATGTTCGGATCCCTTGGAAACTACAACGCCCTTAATTGGTTCTTCCTTGGCGGAGCCCTCGGCCCTCTTGTAGTATGGTTACTACACAAGTCATTCCCAAAACAGACTTGGATAAAGCTGATCAACCTGCCTGTTTTGCTTAGTGCCACCGCCGCTATGCCACCTGCTACATCCATCAATTTCACCAGTTGGCTTGTTGTCGGCACGATTTTCAATTTCTATGTTTTTAGGTTTAGGAAGATCTGGTGGCAGAGGTACAATTACGTGCTTTCAGCGGCTATGGACGCAGGATTGGCTTTCATGGGGGTGATTTTATACTTTTCTCTGACTAGGAAAGAGATTGGTCTAAATTATTGGGGATCGGCTGGGGAGCATTGCCCATTGGCTACCTGTCCGACTGCCAAAGGCATCGTCGTAGACGGCTGCCCCGTCTTTTAATCAAGTTACTATGCTAATTTTTTACAGTTTTTTAAGTAGTATGGGAGGAAATGTAAACATGCCTAATCTTCCTTAGGCTAGAGGTGACATATGAACCTATTTCGTTTAGAAGTTACAATCTTCTTTGCTTTATGTTATTTAGGATTTAAGGATTTATCATCTTTCAAAAGCGATTTCAATTATATATGATTTTCATCATTCAGAAAGCTGCAAACCTGTGTTATTGCCTGAAGTACTGATCTTTATTTCCTAGTTTGGCTATGTACAAATTCACTCCAAATTTCCAATAACAAGATTTGCATCATTTTAGAATGACAATTCCCATCTATAAGCACGTGATTTGTAGCAAGAGTGAATTCTTCTTTTAAACCTATTATACTCTTATGCAAATCGTCAATACGACTTGTCCTAATTAGATATAGCACCAAACACAACTTAGTAATTGCACTTTGCTTATCTTATGACAAAGAATGATGTGCAGAATCCATGGTAGAATTGCACTTCAGATGCTTAATTTTTACTTAAATCTCCCTATTGTACATGATTCAATGAATATGGATATCTCGATCAGAGAAAAGTCAGAAGTGCAAATCTTGCTCAATTCAAGGGCAGACCCTATCTGCACAATCATCTGCGTCTTAAAGCGGACTTATCCGGTGCCTAAGCCGGTGTCAAAAAACATTATTACATCTTGGAATAGGAAAACCCAATCAATAACTAAACACACAAAGTTTAAGAAGTTGCATGATTTACTTAGGCATGGTCACATGTAACATCAGAATGGAGGTCTAAATAAGTAAACACACCAAGTTTATTGTGTCCTCAGTTGCTCAGTTTCTTGGCTATCTTCCTTTAAGTAAAATTTATCAAGTTTTATAAGGCAAATGTTGCATGATATGGAGAACTTTTTAAGGTGTATAATGTGCATACATGACATGGTTCTTACAAAGGAAGTGAAATTTGCATTAAGACTCGTGAATCTAAGATCTAATTATGATGATTTTTCTAACCCGTTCCTTCCATTGAAAATACAGTATAACTCTCCGTCCTAGAAACAATTGTCCACTTTCATTATAATATACTTCACATATATTTAATTAAGTAGACATAAGATATGAGACGGAGGGAGTATAAGTTACGACATAAAAAAAAAAGTATAGCTTACTTCTCTAATTAAACCAAAATATGCTTAACTTAATTTTACTTTTTTGTTATATAAAACTATTATACCTCTATTTTTTAAAAATAATTTTTCTAGTATTTTTTGTTCTACGAGAGCCAAAATAATTTTTTATAACTCAAAACTGGATTTTCTTTCAAAAACTTAGAAACAGTTGAAGTTTTATTAAGATGAAATTTCAATTACATACACAAACCATAACCACTGTTAAGACAAATGGTGTTTCAAAATTTTACAAATTCATAAAAACCAAGTAAGCTCAACAAGCAATAAAGTAAAAAATATAATACTAGGTGTTTCTAAAAAAATAAACTCGAGGTATTAAATTTTGACGTAAAAATGGAGAATCTTTAGTAAAAGGTTGAATCGATTCTGGATATTGATATTGATTCGCTATTCTCTACGAAATGGTATACAATAATTGATTTACAAAAAAAAGAATAGACATGCTTTTAAGATGTAACAGCAAATTTAAGAAAAATATCTTGTGAATAAAAAAGAGAAATTATACTTTTTTTTGGGTTAAGTAAAATTACACTTGTTTAGCAACACTTGTATAGATTTACGTATAGTAATCTGAGCAAAAAATTTCTCGTACAAAAACGAAGAATATAAGCCACAATTCGTTCTATTATGAAATGGTCAGATATATATATAGACTATAATACTAAAAAAGACAACGAAGAACCCATAACAGCATAAATGCAACAATGGTTCTTTTTTACTTTTCTCCCTTAAAGTAACATAAATGATACTTAAAATAAGTACCATTTTGATACATTTATTTTTATCAAAAGTAAACTTAAATATTGACAACTAAACACAAATGTATGTTTTTCTACTTATAAGTCATGTTAAGTAAAAGTAATTGGATACCAAACAAGGCTGTAAATTAGTTAGTCCCTATGGCTGGGTAAAATCCCCCAAACCCGACCCAATCCCACATCCCGACCCGACTCGGTCGGTTATACCAAACAAACGTATGTTTTTAATATTGTCGGATACCCATTGGATACCTGAAATATAATTAAATCTATTAAATTTTGAACTATTTATAGTTATTCTTGTAAAATAAACTTCAATTACAAATTTGTATTTGTAAATTTCTTCAGCCTACAAAGACCAGTAACATTCTTGAAGAGGTGAGCAACTACTTGTCCAAGTAATTGGCTAAAAATCAAAGACAAATTGATCCTAGCTCCTCCCTTCAAATAATATTTTTATGTGTCTTTAAAATTCAATTCAAAATCACGAAACATAAAAACAACTCAATAGTGTTTATACAACCATTATGAAAAAATTACAAGTTATGAAAATTATTTTCACGAACCAGTATAACTTGTTAGTATTTAAACATAAAAAGAACTCGTTATTAGTGTTGCAAAATTTCACTATTCGGGACCCAATATATAAACATCTATTATGAAAAAAAAACAAATTATAAACTATTTATTTATATATATTCTTATATTTCTAAATCTACATATTAAATAACAATCAAGTGTTAACTATGAGTATTAAAATTGTTTTTTCTACAACTTTTAGTGATTTTTTTTTTTGCATTTTTATTTCGATTTGTAGATAACTATTAAAACTTTTAGGTTTCCGAATTTAAACAATCAGTATTATCTCATCTCGACCCGTCGGGTATCTGAACTATCGGGTATCCGAAGTGTCGGGTATCCGAAATGTCGGGCTCGGGATTGGGAATTAAAAATGATTTTCGATTCTTATCGGGTCGGGACTCGAGTTGATATGTTTCGGATCAGGTCCGACCCGATCCCACCCATATTGGTCCCCATACACCCCTTGCTAAATTTTTCCGGACTTGAAACAAGTTATTATATTTTTAGATTTTAATATTCTTCTATTTTCCCACCATAAAACAGGCTCTTTGTCCCATGTCGAAGCCAGTCGGGTTCATGCAATGGCCGAATTTATGTAATCAATTATGATATTAAGTGCAAATTTACATGAGAGGTGCCAAGTCGCCACTTTTAGATAAAATAGTGAAAATACATGGCCAAATATTAGAAAGTCACTATTAGAGTTAGGGAGCTGGTCTTCCATGTATTTATGAGTTTAACAGGGTTTAATGTAATTAACTTTATTCTAATTCCCATTTAGTGTGTTGAATTATATGTTTTACTAATTAATATAATTAAATTTGTTACAATTCTGATTTAGTGTACTGATCTCTAAATTTTCCTAATTAATGTATTGGACTTTTCTTTCTTACCGATTTAATACTATTTCGTTTCAATTTAAATGTATAATAACCAATAACCAGGGTTATGGAAACTTAAAGTTTATCACACTAAATATATATTTGAGTAAAGTTAATAACATTAATTAGTAAAACTTGGAGATCAACATACTAAATCATATTTGGAGCAAAGTTAATTACATTAATAAAAAAAAACTTAAAGTTCATAACTAGGAACAAAGTTAGTTATATTAAACCTTATTAAACTCTATATTTGACTGTAATAATAAATCTTTATATTCATGAACCATGCTTCGATCATCTTTGTATATTCGTAGACGGAATAATTCCTCATATAAACCGACTTCATTTTTATGATATTAAACTTTGTTGCATTTCAGAAGAAAAAAAAAAACAATGTTAAAAAAAGGCTTTATATCACATCACCAATATGATTTAACACAGATCTACGATAGTAGTAAATATTCCCTCGGTATCTAAATAATTAATCTTAACGAAACTACATGGAACTTCTACTTATAAGAATCTCATATCTAAAATTTAATAGATTGTCTAAATAACGACTAAAATTATAATAATTGTGTGTAAACGAATATATTGGAGTAACGAATAAGACATGCATATATAAACAACATAAAACAGTAAATAATAACTATTTTCTTACGTTATTAAATTAATAAAAAATTATCAAAACATACAACTATTTTAAATAACGACTAAAATTATAATAATAGTATGTTTTGAGCATTAAGTTAAATTAATGAATATAAGGTAAATAAATAAATAGAAAGAATAAGTAGCTGCAGAGTGGTGCTGACTCTCTTATTATTCTCATCTCATCAAAACTCTCTCTTTTTATTTATTTTATTCATCTTCTCAATCCAATAAAACAAAACAAAACAAAACATCGAATCTAAACCCATCTCTTGTTTATCTCTCTCTCTCTCTCTCTCTCTCTCTCTATATATATATATATATATATATTATCTAAAGTTGTTCCAACTAATTCCTGATTACTATTTAATTTCCTTAATTTCCCAACGCCCCTCTTTACCTACCTCTCTATTTATATAATTCCTAATAAAATTATATATCTATATTTGTATTTATATACAGAGAGAGAGAGAGAGAGAGAGAGAGAGTTTTTAATTGGGTTTTAAATGGCGACAGCTTCTGATCAGGAATCATCCATCTGCACTCACTGGTAAATAACTATTTGTGTTATTTTAATTAATAATTATGAATTTGCTGATATTTGATGTGTTTCTGATATTGGGTTTTGTTTTTTTATGATTGATTGACTAATTTAATTGTGATGTTGACTAAATAAATATGGGTTTTTGGTGTATATGTGAATTGATCTGATGAGTTTATTTGTTATTGTTGAGTATTGGGAATTGAGATGCCTGCAGCTCTTGTTTGTTGAGATTTTATGTTTAGGTATATACAAATTGTTTCTTGTGTTTAAAATGAAAATACATGCCTTATTTTTAAGGATCTTTTTTTGTTGACTTTATGTTAGTTGTGTCAAATTGATGCTCATTTATCTTCATTGTGATGAATTGAACATGAATAAGAAGAGAAGCACAAAGATCGGTGCGATCTAATTGCTTCACATAGCTGGAATATGAATTAGTTTCAAATATTTTGGCTTGGAAACGTATGGAGCTTGGAGAAGTAGTTTCGGGATTGGTTGGTGTCCTTTAAAGCTAAGGTCTTTTGCTGATAAGTAGTATTACGTTTGGTTGGTCAGTTAATAAAACCGACTTTTGTTACTTGTTTGGAAAAAGTTAAGGTGCATTAACCCAAGTTTTCTCAGCCTCAAGTAAGCCGGTTTATTAATTTAGAAGCTGCAATCTATCGTTCGTTCTACTAATTCCAGATTACTATTAATTTCCTTTATTCCCCAACGCCCTCTTTATCTACCTCTCTATTTATCCATCTTCAATATATATATATTGAGAGAGAGAGAATTGTTTATTGGATTTTTAATGGTGACAGCTTCTGATCAGGCATCAACTATATGTACCCACCGGTAATTACTATTTCGTTATATAAATTAAATATATATGGATTTATTAATATTTGATGTGTTTCTGATACTGGGTTTTGTTTTTCTGATTAAAAAGTAAAAACAGTCTTGCTGATGATATAAGTTTTTGCTGTTGTAACTTTAATACATATGGGTTTTGGTGTTACTGTATATATAAATTAGCCTGATGTGTTATTTGTTATTGTTATGGATTGATAATTGGTTTGTTTGTTGAGATTTTATGTTTATACATATAAAAATTGTTTCTTGTGTTTAATATACATGTCTTAATTTGAAGAACATGAATTTTGTTGACTTATGTTAGTTGTGTGAAAATAAATAAGAAGAGAAGCGAAAAAATCGGTACGATCTAATTGCTTCACATAGCTGGAATATGAATTACCTTCAATTATTTTGGCTTGAAACCTATGGAGTTTGGAAATTTCGGTTCGGTATTGTTTGGTTACCTTTAAAGCTAAGGTCTTTTGCTGATAAGTAGTAATATGTTTAGTTGGTCAGTTACAAAAGCCGAGTTCTTTTACTTGTTTGGAAAAAATTAAAAGTTCTAAGGTGCATTACCCCAAAGTTTCTCAGCCTCAAGTAGGCCGGTTTATTAATTTAAAAGCTACGATGTATCTTTCGTTCTACTTTGTCAATCTTTTTGAGCTTAAGTTGTTGATATGTGAGTTTTCCAATGAGTGTACCTGTTTTTTGTGTACATAGCAAGAAGCCCGCGATGTTGGGGTGAGCATCCGCATTAATATCTCTATCAAACTCTTTAAATTTGTGGATAAAAGTACACTTTTTAGATTTTGAAGATTCATTTATAGTTTGTGTCAAATTTCTAACTCTTTTATAACCTCTCTATAACAATTATTATATTATTAATAGAGTTAAAATTTAAAGTGACAATGTAAATGAATGGAGGAGACAAGAGCTTGTAATAAAATATTGTTACTTTATTTTGGTGAGGATGAGTGATATTCTATTAATATAAAGAGTTCAAATTAATTTCTCTATTTATAAAGAGTGAGTTGTGATATTGATGTGAGACCATTTTTTGTTCAATCCTCTCTATTAAAAGAAATTTATCACATTTGGTGAGTGTGATGTAGTTGCTCCTTAGTTTTTGTCTTTATGATACAAAAACCTTATGTTGAAAGGTTCTCATGCTCTCACTTGCTTAAATTATATTAAAGAATTGTGGGATTACGAGTGTTCTGTCTTGGGTACCCGATATTGAACCGGGCCCATGAAGAATGTGATTAACCGCTTGAATAGAAACTCATTCACTCTACATTATGGCTTTCTTTGCAATAAAAAATTGCTGAATTACTTCATTATCCATAGGGCCTTTCTATTTCATATGTTTACTCGGAACATATTGTGAACTATGTTTCCTTGTTTGATTCTTTATGCAGTGACAGAGCTATTCCTTCATCAAACATTGACCTGCATTTGATACACTGCATCCGGAATCTTGAAAAGTGTAAAGTTTGTGGAGATATGATTCCTACAAAGCATGCGGAGGAACATTTCTTAAGCATTCATGCTCCGGTATATGATTTTTTTATAGAGTTTTAGAATTATGGTCTTCTTCTCAAAATAGCAATGTTTTTTTTTTTTGTAAAAATATAATCTTACTCTTGATTGATGAAGAATTTGCTGTTGCCTTGCTATAAATCATGATTCATGAACCGTACGACATACTTTTACAACATCATATGTTTAGCCTTGAGATCTGTCTTTTCTATCATCATTGAAGACAAGTACCATCTGATTAGCATTGTCTCTGAAATCTTCCGTCGAATGTTTTTTGTTATTATCGTGATATTTTCAGTGATGATATATGAATAGCTTAACAGGATTTATTGACAGATTTTTACTTTCAAGTCTTATCATATTGTCTTGAGTTAATCGGTAAATGGTAGCAATCGAGCGAAGTTGTATGTGAGAATGAATAATTTACCTCTTATACTTGATGCAGAATTGTTTGTGTAAGATTTATCATAGTCTCCTCATAGATGTAGACGTTAGTGCTATCTTTCTGTCTTTTCTGTCATTATTTTTTTGTAACTTCAGATCTGACCTTATCAACTCTTAGAAACTAAAACACAATCTTCTATGCTGGTGGATGTTACATTTGAACAGGTGTCGTGTACTCTTTGCAATGAGACGATGGAACGTGAAATTTTAGCTGTGCATAAAGGTGAAAAATGTTCTCAAAGAATTGTGACATGCGAGTACTGTGAGTTCCCTCTTCCTGCAGTTGATCTATATGAACACCAGGTAGTAACTCTTACTGAGTTGGTTTTGTTGTGTAGATTTTATGAGTTCAAAATTTATTTTCAAGATTTTGCATTTTCAGGAAGTATGTGGGAACAGAACAGAAAATTGTTACATGTGCAGAAAATATATCAGACTCCGTGAGAAGCTTCTCCATGAGAGCACGTGTCAAGGTGTACCAGAAGACACTGCTGAATCTTCCAGGTAAGATATCTTATCTGTTTTTTTTTTCTGTTATGGTTTTTATGGGTCAGCTTGTTGCAGACTATATATAAACTAATGAGTTAATTAGGAATGAGTTGTTACATTACTCAAGTTTTGGAGATTTTAATCGGGACTACCAAGTATTATTATGAACTAGAAAGTGAAGTTTCATGGTTTTAGCATGCCTTTATGCATATTGTAATCACTGCTTTACAGAAAAAGTGAAGGTAAGATATTCAGGATCATTATGAAAAAGACGAAAAATATTGGTAATAATTGGGTCTGGCTTCTGGGATTAGAAGTTTATTTAGGGAATTTTGTTGATTTGGGATTAAAGCCCTGAACTTTATCAGAAGCTTATTTAGGGAATTTTGTTGCTTTGGGATTAGAGCCCTGAACTTTGCATCAACTGTGAAACATTTTTTTGAAAATAACTCGGAAGTTTAAGGGATACAGTGGTGGATCCAGGCATCGGGGGACCAAAGACACTTGCGTATATAGGAGTTCTAAAGGTTTAAATTATTACATTGTAAATTTTTTTGTAGATATTTGTTGCTCAAGCACACTTTCGTTTTGTTGAGAATTCTATATGTTTATATTTTCGACAATACTTAGTTATTTAGCGAGGGAATATCGGAGGATTAGTGGGGGTTACTTATATATTAAATTAATGTACGCCACATTTCTAGTGTTACGGAAATAACGAAGAAGGGGGGATTCGCTTGTCTCATGGGATTTTTCGAGTGACTGTGAGAGGAGTATCTGTCTTCCACTTGAACCATTTCATTTGGCATTTCTATTTGGTACAATGTTTTAAAACTGCAAGACGTAGCTAAAATATTTTTCCAAGGGCTTCACTAATGCTTTAACTTTTTATGTTCTTGCGTACACAAAAAGCGTAAGCTTTTCTAGTTTTTCAGCAAAGTTTTTTGTGTGTGCATATATTAGTAAAAGCGAGTTTTAAGGTGCTTTAAAGGAAGTTTAAAAACCGAGTTTTAGCGAAGCATGCAATACTATTCTAGAAATATTTTCCCTTTTCAATTTCCATTGCTCTGTCCTTGCTTTAGAGCTGGTTCTTGTCTAAGAGTGTTGGTAATCTATGATTTAATTCGACTTTCATTGTCTTTATTGTAATAAATGTACTTGGCCCTTTGAAGGAATAGAAGGCCTGTCGAAAGAGGGCACGGTGTTCCTCCACGAAGGCAACCACGTGAATTTTCTCCGAAGCGCCTCCTTTTTACTATCGCCATTACGGGCATTGCTGTTCTGTTGGGATCATTTTTATTCCAGAGGAAAGCAGACATCAATCCCTTGCAGTAGTTGAATTGATGAAAATAATTATAACTTTCGTGTATACTATGAAGTTTCTGAATATTTGGTTAGCCCTTTGTTTGGTATCGGTATCATATTCGGTGTTTTTGTTTTCCCTTTTAAAAAAACCCAGCAGATTACTATTAAAAAAGCAAAACAGAGCACACGCTAGACAGCATATACCAAACAAAACGTGAGTAAAGATTATGTACTCGGCTCGTGTAAATGGTGAGCTATACCATCAGTGTAAAGTCGTATTGATACATTTTATGAAACAACTAATGCAGCAACTGAACTCGAGTTTGTGAAAAACATGATTCTGTAATTTATAATTTTCGTTTGTGGAATGTAAAATAAGCAAATATTTGCACTGTTTGCACTAGTTGAGTTGGTCTAGAAGTACCCCTCATCTAACATGTAGATTGGTTTGGACTAATCTTATGGGTGAGTGTTTTATTTATTTGGTTTGAGGTTGAGCACAATATTATTGCCGTGAGGCGTACCATAACTTATACGTTACTAGTACTTAGTATCTACTTATACGTTGCTAGTACTAGTATCTACTTATACGTTATTAGTACTAGTATCTAAAACAGAATCACTGCCATTTATCTATCCCTGCGCACGTTAGTAATAACTTATCAAGGATGCATTTTTTAACATATATGCCAAGGATAAGAAAAGAATGGAAGCCGCGATAATGACTGTTCATTGCGTATGTGCGCTGTGGCATGGAAATGAGAACATGTAAAATTGTTGATTATGAGTATTTCAAAGCTCAACATTTATAAGGACTAAAAATTAAAAAGCCAGGAGTCGATCTAATCAATTTCAAATTTTATGGCATGCCTCTTATGGACACCGTTGTAAGACAAACAATTCCAAAGGCGTATGCAAACTTCCTTAGCTAATCTAGTATAATAAAAACCTGGCTCGTTCGGGCTGTACCAGGTAAGTTATGGACATATCATAACCAGTTTACTACCGTGAATATTATTCTAAGTCGGTCTGATTGCTTAGATAGACTTAAAAATCGTAGATAAAAGCATGCACGTCTTCCACAGTGTAATGATGATGATGTTCTCATGTTAGCTTTATTTTTAATTATAGAGAATCCTTGGAAGATAATATTCCATTTCTAACAAATAATGGTTAATGAGTAAGCAATGAAATTAGGAAAGATTAAAGTTATGGGTATTGAGAATGCTTCATCTCTCATTCAAGAAAACCCTTTTTTTCAGTTTTCTCCCATTATTGCGAGTATGTGGCCCACTATACATAGCCTCTATGTCTATACTTATTGTACTCGACGTAAATGATCAAAGTGAGAAGTTTATGTCTTATTCCTCTACGATTAGTAAAGTTCTGATTGGAATAGAAAAGGTCTTGGACTAATGGCACCCCATGGGGTGCGGTTGCACGTTCGAGATAGTCATGTAAGTATCACAAAAGATTTGAACTTTCGTAATACTGCATTTTTTCTTCTCACTAATTCTTTTATATAAATTTGTATTTTTTTCCTGAAATCATCCACTTTATTTCTGTACTTTACTACATCGCAACTTTTACTGATAATATATAGTGGATCGTCATAAAACTTTTAAGTTTATTCAAATGCCTGGCTTTCTGATAAAATCCCCAGAGATTTTAAACAACGAGAATCCAGTCGTATGCATGTCTGTCTATTTATGTATAAAAATTTTGAGAGATTGCTGATAATAATGGAACTCTCAATTTATGCACTCTAACTTTTGGTATAACATCGATAGATAAGTTTATTGATGACAAAAATTGATATGCATACATGTGGATGTATGTATGTATATGTTAAAACAAGCATTTGGTTCTGAATAGGTGGTGATGGATAATGGCATGGTCCAAGTGACGTTGTCAAACCCGGGGGGAATAGTCACCGGAATAAAATATAATGGCATCGATAATCTGCTTGAAACCCTCAATGATGAATCTAACAGAGGGTAACAAAACTGCTATTTTAATCTTCCTAACTAGTATAACATTAATGCTACTCAAAATACTCACTCTCGCGGAAATGTATATATATCATATGTATAGGTATTGGGACGTGGTCTGGAATCCATTAGATGGCACTCAAAAAACCGGAATATTTGAAGTGTATGGTCAATCCTTCTCTTACCAAATTCCTTGATAAGAAATTAGCCTTACCTAGCCGGTTCTTGTTTCTTTTTCTCTATTATTAACAAGCTGAATCATTTCACTTCAAGCTCTAATATCAAGGGAACCCGAAAACTTGGAACGTTAATGCAGGATTAAATCAACCAAATTCGAGGTTACAATGAAAACCGAGGAGCAACTAGAGTTGTCATTTTCTAGGCCATGGGATCCTTCTCAAAAGGGAAAGCTCGTTCCACTAAATATTGTCAAAAGGTTCTTTCCAAATATTTTGACAATTTCCTCCAAATCAACTCAATTTAATCTTGCCAGGAGATTTCCCAACTACTTTTATTATAATTTCATAATTTGTAGGTTTGTATTGCTCCGAGGCTGTTCAGGCTTCTACTCGTATGCCATTTATGAACATATAGGTTCTCCAGAATGGCCAGCTTTCAGCCTTGCAGAGACTAGGATAGCTTTCAAGCTTCGAAAGGACAAGTACATATAGCATTCCTCCTTCCATATTTTACATCTTTAATGTTAAGAATACAGGTCTTTAATGACATATAAATCTAAAGCACCAAAATTATGGCTTTATTTATGTATAGGTTTCACTACATGGCAGTTGCAGACAATCGAAAGAGGTTTATGCCTTTGCCTGATGACCGTATAACAGGAAGAGGCCAAGCCTTAGCGTATCCTGAAGCCGTCCTTCTTGTGAATCCCATCGAATCTCAATTCAAAGGAGAGGTTATTTTTATTAACTTTTTGCTTGGTTAAGTCCTTTTATTTTGTGAAAAAAATTAGTAGTGAGCTATTAATAATTTTTAAACGTTTGTGTGTATGTAAATATAATTCACTATATGTTCAGGTGGATGACAAATACCAGTATTCTTGTGAGAACAAAGATTTGAAAGTACATGGTTGGATTTGTACCGACGACCCACCAGTTGGTTTTTGGCAAATTACACCCAGTAACGAGTTCCGAACTGGTGGCCCCACCAAGCAAAATCTTTCTTCTCATGTTGGTCCCACGTGTCTTGCTGTAAGCCAACCGTTACAAATGATGTTTTTAATCTTTTATAGTTTAACCTTTATCATGATTACCAAGGCCAATCGCGACTGCTTGTTGGCCAATATGCATTAGCCTCTGTTTGACAATATATAGATCAAGCCTGTGTGTGGCTCTAGCTTGTCAACCAATAGCTTTGAGTTCACTAAATTCTGCATCTAGTATGGTATCAGACCAATTTATATTTCCAATTACAATGGTTATGAGGTTTTGATGCAAGTATTTCACGTGACTTTTAAATTTATGAACTTTTTCATCAAATGTAGTGTACGTAATTGAGGCTTAGATTGCTTGATTCTGGAATTTGTTCCACCTGAAAGCGAGTTATCTATCCCAATAATCAATCATTTTTATTAAGTTCATCAAAAATCAATGAACAGATGTTTTTGAGTGCTCATTATGCTGGTGATGACCTTGTTCCAAAATTTGATCAAGGGGAGGCATGGAAAAAAGTGTTTGGTCCAGTGTTCATATATCTTAATTCTGTTATAGATGGAGACGGTACTGACCCACTTACCCTTTGGGATGATGCCAAAAATCAGGTATCAAAATCTATATATCATGATTTATGTTCCACACACCTAATATTATCCCTGTAAAGACTTATAACATCATGACCTTATTGCTACCATTTCTATAATGAAAATCATAATAATTTTGCCTCAGATGTTGGTTGAAGTTCAAAGCTGGCCCTATAATTTTCCAGCCTCAGAGGATTTCCCTTCGTCCGAAAACCGGGGTAATGTTCGCGGTAGGTTACAAGTGCTAGACAGGTGAGAAATTTATATAGTTAAACAGAATTTTCTTTTACTTTCCCCCAAAGAACTAGTTTTTATTTTTTAGAATTTCGTTTGCCATCAATAAACCTTTCCAGGTATGTTAGTGATAGCTACATAACAGTCAAAGGCGCCTATGTGGGGTTAGCGCCCCCCGGAGAAGTCGGATCATGGCAGAGAGAATGCAAGGTGATATTTTACTTCTTTGTCATTACTAAATAATCATCAAATTCCAAAAAAGGACTACATAACAAATTCATTTATAGCCAAGATTGATGTTTCTTCTGTTATCGCTTTCCCTGGCATTAGTATTTCGTCAAACATAATACTCGAGCACAACAAAAAACTATGAGAGACTATACTTCTAGATCTCTTGGTACATTTGCAATTATTATCAAAAGATTATCGAAAGACTAATAAGATTGTGCTTAAAAACTGGCGCCTTGGTGATAATTAATAGGAAAATAAGCAGCTAAGGGCTACAACTTCTTTTATTACTAATATACATTTTACACAACTGAGCATGTAAACCTATTTCCCAGTTCTTGTGTAATTCTCCATGATTCTCTGCACTTGGCATTTTCTTAAAATATTGACTTCTTTTTTTCTGTCGAATCAGAACTATCAATTCTGGACTACCACGGATGAGGATGGCTATTTCTACATCAATGATGTGCGTTTTGGAAACTATAACTTATATGCATGGGTTCCTGGTTTTATCGGAGATTATCGAAATGATATCGAACTTGCCATAGTTCCAGGTTTTCAATCTTTCTTTCTAATCAAGTCCATTAACAAATAGCTTTTTAATTAGGATTTTCTGAAACCCAAAGTTTTCGAAAAGAACATACCTTTACAGCAAGTAATGTGCATTACTTACACCTTCACCACTTTGTCAAGATACACGTAATCTAATCATTCTAAGTTGTAAGTTGTAACTACTTGCAAATATAAATTCTAGCTTGCACATTTAAGGTAATTTCACTACTCTTGGTACATTTGCAATTATTATCGAAAGATTTTAAGCCCATTCAAAAACAGGACCGGATACCGATATGGGTGAACTTGTTTACGAGCCTCCTAGAGATGGGCCCACAATATGGGAAATTGGCATTCCTGATCGTTCTGCAGCTGAGTTTTTAGTTCCCGATCCCAACCCAAATTACATTAACAATCTATTCGCCAATCATCCTGACAGGTTATATTTTTAAGTTTTATAAATAGAAACTTTTGAAAAGCAATGGGTTATATTTTGTGATGAACCTTTTGTTTTGTTTGTTGATTTGTAGATTTAGACAGTATGGCTTATGGGAGAGATATGCAGAGTTGTATCCTGATGGGGATTTAGTCTACACAGTTGGTGTTAGTGACTATAAAAAAGATTGGTTCTTTGCTCAGGTTACCAAGTAAGGTTCTAACTATTGTTTCCGAGAGCACTTGAACCATGATTTCTTATTTTAATTTCTTTACGTAGAAAAAAATTGTTTTGAAAATACAAATTGAACTTGAAACTAAATGTCCCCTTACCCTCGCGAGATTAGCAGCTTATTTTGGATCAAAATGGTAGCGAAGGGCAATTATTGTGATAAATAAATACAGATTCTTACGCGATATATATATATTTTTGCAGGAAAATAAGTGACAACACATACCAAGGAACAACTTGGCAGATCAAATTCAAACTTGATGATGTAAATCAAGGAGTTTATAAACTCAGAGTAGCATTAGCCTCAGCTACTGTTGCCGAGTTGCAGGTATATACATATTTTGCCTCTTTTTATTTTTAAAATTGAAGTTGTACAATTCTCAACTTGCACTCATATCTCCTCAGAAGTGCTGCCCAAGTATCATCAGCTAAACAAAACTTGATTGGGCTAAGTATACTTACGAGTTACGAAACTTTAGTTCTGATTTTGTAATTTGCACTATATACTAGTTTTTATTACTTCTAGTAAATACAAACAGTGGTTATATAATCTTCCCGTAAATATTGCCTTCAAACTTACACTTGCAGTTCACTTTCCTTCATTTATAAATAAATAATGTTATTTAACCACACTTCACAGAATCCATATCTAGCATTTTGAAGAGGTAAATAAGATGCCAAAAAGGATGAAAATTAATCTGTATACAGAAAAACTTTATTCATGCATGTGTAGCATTATCTATTTTCTATAAAACCCGTCCGTATTTGTTTTGTTAAAGATGAGTAATGCAATGAGATAAATATTTGTTGATTTAGGTACGGGTGAACGATCCAAAAACAAAAAACCCTCCTCTATTTTCGAGTGGGTTACTCGGAAAAGACAATGCCGTCGCAAGACATGGAATTCATGGGCTACATTGGCTTTTCAATATAAATGTGCCCAGCTCTATAATTGTCCAAGGAGAAAACACCATTTATTTGACACAACCAAGAGGCCAATCCCCTTGGCAAAACCTCATGTACGATTATATCCGCTTTGAATTGCCCCCATCAAAAATGTGTGCAACTTGATTAATAAGAATGGTAACACGATCGACTATAAACTCTCTTTGGTAATGTACAGCCATTGTTACTTGTACTCTTGTAAATTAAATTCGATGTTGTCAGCGATATATGGGTAATCTAAAAATAATGTCAGCTTAACCAAAAAAAAATCATTCGTTGTAATATTTTTGGTTTTCTCCACATCGTATATTACTCGCAACGAGATTATTGTGGTTATACACATGCCAGCTTTTATAAATCGCTACTACTTATAAGCCATTTAGCTCATCAAAGAGACGAGTATTTAGTTTTGCAATAGGGGTTGTTGGACCAACAATTTTACTACTACTAAAATAGGCTGCGTGTTTTTGCAGCTCGATGTGCAGTCTTTCTTTTGGCCTTTAATATAATTAATTGGAATTGTGTAAAATGGCGCATTACATTTTTTTTAATCCATTGGGAAAAGAAACTCTTTATTAACAAAGTTTTTAAAAGGAATTGAATTCTGTGACAAAAATACTCAACTAACATGTATTTCTTCCCACTAATAGAAACATCCATAGCCAGTAACTAGACCAACTAATAAAGAATAACGCAACAAGAAGTAATTTTTCAAGTTCAAAAAAATATGTGAAGGTGGGTGGTAAGTAATGTGGCTTTATAATTAGATGGAAAATTCTGAAACTTAAATATCCTATGTAAAAGAAGTTTGCTCTTTCTGGTTAGCAGAAGTTGCAATTAATTGATATTTTCAATATAAATTAATTAGCGAAGTTGTGAATATTCTGACTGCCAACTATATACATATCTTTAAGTATACAACTGTAGTCTTTAACACAGTATGATAAATAGTACTACTATGAGTAATTTGAATTGGTTTTATTTTCACTTACCCAAAAAAAATCACTCCAGTATTTATAAAACATGAAAAAGGGCACGCTTAAAGAAATTTAAATGACTTTTTAAGTCTTTTAAAAACATGACAAAGAACGAGTACTATTCTTGCAATTGTTATTTACAGAGAGTACTAATAAATTAGTGAATTGGACGATTTGTAACCTTTCACATTTAAAAGACAAGAGTTTCATTTCAGTCAACGCATGCAAATTTCTCAATTTGGATTAATAGCTTAGGGATAGCAGTTACTACTAAACACCGCAGTACAAAGAAAAAGGAATCGGTTGACCATGGAAAGTGCTCTCACGGTTCATTAATTTGTTTAAACTTATGGTTCAAAGAAAATTAAATTTCTTTTGAAAATCACATTTCAAATACAGTAGTACTAACTGTAATAATTAAAATTGACACGTTGCTACATAGTCGAGTACATTTACAACAAGTTTAGAAAACTTTACCCCAAAATCCGTATATTTATTCTCTCAACTTCCTATGACTTCTCTAAAGTTTAATCTATGACTATAAACAATTGAAAAAAATTCGAAATTAATTTAGTTTGTAAAATTGTCTCTCTCTTCGACATGTTTAGCATTAAATAAGCAATAAATAGCAGTATAAACTATAAAGCAAAAGTAGAAAAATCAATACGTAAGTTGATGAATTGTGTAAAAGTGGCAACTAATACCAAACTGAAAAAATTTGGTATATTAACTAGAATTTGATAGGTAATCTAATAAGTTTTAGTTAAGGGTTATAATATATATATATATATATATATATAGCATTGTCACTGATAAAACAATAACTTTGATCGAGTCACGTTATGCTTCTCAACAATAATAATATAAATTAAAGAAAATAAATATTGGACACGATTTTGTTCTTTCTTATTGATCGGTAATTGTTCTTGCTCGGATTATAATTTCTTATTACACTTGTGCTCGGTCTGATAACTTGATCTTAATCTTAATCTTGAACTTTATCCTTGATTTTCGGATTGGACTTTTCTCGGTATACTTTCTAGTGAGATAAGCTCTGAAAAGTCTGTCTTGTACTTCTTTTTGATCAGATTTAGGTCCTTTTTCCAGTGTAGGTATTTGGCTATTTATAAGCATTCGTGCGCCATATGATAGAATGTTGACAAGTGTTTCCATCTCTTGCGTCATCTCATGGGCTTTCTTACTGTGGACCTCTATTAACTGAGCTAATATATTTACTGGATAATTGCCCTTATTCTTAAGGGGGGAAAATACTGTTATACGCCGGGTCTTATTATAACTGCGTTGATACCCATTAATAACGCATGGTCCGATTCGTACCCGAATAGCTATATTCGGGTCTATTTTTTATGTTCTATCAGTCACACATTTGAGGATGCAAATTTGCTCAAGTTAGATTCATTGTGTTTTTATCATGTTATCAGGTTTTTCAAGTGTATTGATAATTATTTTCCGATTATATTTTTTCAATCAACAGTTATATTATTTCCAAAGTGTTTGTTCAAAAAAATCTGTAAAATTTAACATTTTTTTTTATATTTTTTGTATTTATTAATATTACTACCTTATAAATTATCAAACAAACAACTAAACATAAAAAAAAAAAAAAAAATTGCTGATTTTTTTTGAACAAACACTTTCAAAATAATATACAACGTCGATTTAAAAAATATAATTGAAAAATAATTACGAATAAACTTGAAAAACCCGATAATCCCCGCATTAATATTTCAAGCCGTGCACTAAGAAAAAAGGCGAAGCTGGAAATTGCAAAAGGGGCATTT
Organism: Primula vulgaris; assembly: GCA_963920805.1. Classification (NCBI taxonomy): domain Eukaryota; kingdom Viridiplantae; phylum Streptophyta; class Magnoliopsida; order Ericales; family Primulaceae; genus Primula; species Primula vulgaris. The sequence goes on along the minus strand of OY987212.1, from coordinate 36,162,745 downwards.
GAAATTCACTTGTTTTGTAATTATTTACGAGGGTGATTAATTACTGTTTAAAAAAAATATAAAAAATATTCTTTTGTTTAACTATGTAAACATGGCACCTTATGGTCACGGTATTTGCTCAGCTGGATAAGAATTTTCTTCAGAGACACTCTCTCGACTCTCCCTCGACTCTCCTTTGCTATTTTGTAATATAAGAAGTACACTAGAACCTCTTTATTATAATACTCTATATATGAATAAACTTATTAAAAGAATAAAAATGTTCGGTCTTAATTTAGATTAGTTCAAAATAAGAATAACATCCATGTTGTAATATTTCATAATTTTTTAGAGGTTGGATTTTTATACTACACTTTTTCTGAAAAAACGCATAAACCGTAAAAAAAATCTACGGTTTGCAGTGTTTTTATGCAAACCGTAAAAAAAATTTACGGTTTGCAAAAATACATGCAAACCGTAAAAAAAATCTACGGTTTGCATGTATTTTTGCAAACCGTAATTTTTTTTTACGGTTTGCATGTTTTTTTTTTTTTTTGTAATTTCAATTTGTAAAATAGTAAAAAATATATAAAATATGCAAATCCATAATTCACTTAGGTATATATAATTGTTTGTTGTTTGTTTATATTAATTATAGAAATTATAATAATTGTTGATATTTGTCCCATTTAATAAAAAAATTAGGATTTTTATTTAAATTTGTGTTATTTAGATATTTATTACTAATGGTTTGGTTATGATGGTTATTTGTTTTGATTGAGAAAAATAAAAATTGTTACGTTTTATTAATATTTACCCGTTTTGAAAATTAGGTGTTTTTATAAAATTATGTTTTTTAATTAGTTTGTTTGCCCAAATCACCAATAAAAATTGGGGTTGTTGATATTTTATCCGTTTTATAAAAAAATTGAGTTATCATTGTTTGGTTATCATTAAATGTGTTTGGTTATAATTAAAAAATTGAGTTATCATTGTTTGGTTATGAATATTGGTCCTATCAATTAAAATACAGAATATTTTTTACAAACATACAAATCAAACATACGAATCAAATTAAACTTACGAATTTATAACGTACAAATCAAACATACGAATCAAATTAAACTTACGAATTTATAATATTCCAACTCAGGTAAGAATAAAACTTACAAATCAAACATAGAAATCAAATACAAAAAACACAAATGTGCATTTATTTTTTTTTGTAACGAGTAAATCCTTTAAAGTTGGACGTAGGGAGCATCTTTCCCGCCGATGTTAATCTATCCGATGACGGCTCAGTAGACTCTTCGATTTCGTTTAGCTCCGGACGACGTCTCTGTCGATGCTGCGATTCTGGATGCGGAGCACGCTCGTGGGATGTAAGTGTCAATCCTCGACTCCAACTGTCGTACGACCCAAATGATTGTCTATGATGATCCAACGGAACATCATCCTGAACGTAGTCCGGCCCAGCAAATGATTTGGTCGTCGTGCTTCTTTTGCTGGGTCAGAGCACGTTCAGGATGATGTTCCGTTCGATTATCATAGTCAGCATTCAACCGACAGTTGGAGTCGCGGATTAGCACTTACATCCCACGAGCTTGCTCCGTATCCAGAATCGCAGCATCGACGGAGACGGCGTACGGAGCTAAACGAAATCGAATAGTCTACTGAGCCGTCATCGGATAGATTAACATCGGCGGGAAAGATGCTCCATACGTCCAATTTTAAATCATTTAGTCGTTACAAAAATAAATAAATTTGTAAGTTTAATTTGATTTGTATGTTTGATTTGTACGTTATAAATTCGTAAAAGTTTAATTTGATTCGTATGTTTGATTTGTATGTTTGTAAAAATATTCTATATTTTAATTGATAGGACCAATATTGAGTTTTTACAAACCCTAACCCCTAAACCCTAACCCCTCAACCCTAAACCCTAAATTACAAACCCTAATAAACCCTAAACCCTAAATTACAAACCGAAGACCCTAAATTGCAAACCCTAAATTACAAACCCTAATAAACCCTAAACCCTAAACCCTAAATTACAAACCGAAAACCCTAAATTACAAACCCTAATAAACCCTAAACGCTAAATTACAAACCCTAAACCCTAATAAACCCTAAACCGTAAACCCTAAACCCTAAACCCTAAACCCTAAATGACAAACCCTAAACCCTAAATTACAAACCCTAATAAACCCTAAACCTCCCTAAATTACAAACCCTAAACCCTAAATTACAAACCCTAATAAACCCTAAACTGTAAACCCTAAACCCTAAACCCTAAATTACAAACCCTAAACCCGTAAACCCTAAAGCCTAAACCCGTAAACCTAAATATTCTGAAATATACATACAAACCGTACATTTAATGTACGGTTTGTACAGATTTCATACAAACCGTACATTAAATGTACGGTTTGCATGTATTCTGTGCAAACCGTAAAAGTAATGTATGGTTTGTACCCCTGATTTAAGCAGCGTCATTTTACGAATGTATTTTTTGCACTGAATCACCGTTAATAACGTAAAAAAAAAAAACTACAAACCGTAAAAGTAATCTACGGTTTGCAGTGTAAATGACATTGGATACCATATCTATCAAAATAATTCCGACAACACCTTATCACTTTTGAATTATTATGATTTGACAACCCTATCCGAAAATGACTATTCAATGCATTATTAAAGTTTCGAAATGACTAGACAAAAAAAAACACTACAAACCGTAAAAGTAAGCTACGGTTTGTAGTGTAAATGACATTGGATACCATATCTATCAAAATAATTCCGACAACACCTTATCACTTTTGAATTATTATGACTTGACAACCCTATCCGAAAATGACTACTCAATGCATTATTAAAGTTTGAAAATGACTACACCAAAAATTCACTACAAACCATAAAAGTAATCTACGGTTTGTAGTGTAAACTTACACTATAAATATGGCTCAATTTTGCCAATTCTAACAAACCATAAAATCAAACACAAACACATTTCGGAAATCTCTAAAAAATTCCTCATTTCTCCCCAATAAAATATACAAACAAACACTTTTCCAAAATGAATTACAACTATGGTTATGACAACAACCAATGGAATAACAACAATGCGAATTCATCCAATGGCTCAAACGATGAGCTAACTGATTATTCAGAGCACTTTGAAGTTGATGAATTGACTTGGGAAACAAGGGATGAAATGCTTGCTGATCTTGCTGATGTGGCTGGGAATTGGGGTTTCATCCTTACGATTCGTAGGTCTGGAGGGGGTGATGGGAGCAGAACACCGTATGTTGATATTGTGTGTGATAAATCGGGGGTATACGAAAAAAAGAAACCAACTTCCGTCAAATCAGGTACAAAGAAAAAAGATTGTCCATTTTTCATTAAAGGTTACGTAGTTAATGGTGAATGGATGTGTCACGTAGAAAATGGACAACATAACCACCCACCTCCAACTTACCTCCAAGGGCAAGCACGACGTGCTCGTTTAACCCAAGATGAAAAAGAAATTGTTAAAACTTTAAGGCAAAGTAGTTTTAAAGTTGGTGCAATATTAGAGGCCATTAAAAATCGAAATCCTGACAATGTATCAAACACTAAAACGATACATAATTTTTTGGCCGGACTGAAATTTAAAGAACGAGATGGTAGAAACCCGATACAGGAACTGTTTAATTTGTTGGATAGCCATCGCTACACATTCTACTATAATATGAACCCATCAACCCATTCCCTTGAGAACTTATTTTTTGCACACCCCGATTCTATAAGGATGTTCAAAGCTTTTCCTGATGTCTTGTTAATGGATTGTACATATAGGACAAACCGTTTTAATATGTCATTTCTAGAAGTCGTAGGAATGACATCAACGAACCAAACATATTGTTTAGGTTTTGTTTTCATGAGTGACGAGACAAAGGAAAGTTATATATGGGCATTGGAAAAATTTAAAGTTACATTGGAGGGGTGTATACTACCTAGGGTGTTTGTAACCGACAGGGAAATGGCCTTATCAAATGCTTTATCCGTTGTTTTTCCCGATTCTCATCATATTTTGTGCACTTTTCATATTGCAAAAAATGTTTTGAAAAACTGCCGTAAAAAAATCCCTGATGAGGAGTGGCAAACGTTTCTAGATGATTGGGGTTTATTGGTTGATTCTGAGTCGATAGAGGAGTACAATCATAACCGAACTTATTTCAATTTCTCTTACAAATCGTACCCTGCTGTGATTAACTATCTAGACAAGCTTTTAAATGATTATGCTGAAAAGTTTGTTGCATGCTATACCAACCACACAACACATCTAGGTAACAGAACTAGCAATCGAGCCGAACAACAACATGCTAAGCTAAAAAGATCTCTTTCCACAAATACTGGCACGCTTGAAACTGTTTGGATAGAGGTGAATAGAATTCTAGAAAAACAGTTTGAGGATATTAAGATGAAATTGGATAAATGCAAGTCTTATTTTCCACATTCTGAACGAACACCTCTATTTATAAATCTTAGGTCGTATATCACACACTATGCCTTTGATTTATTATTTCAAGAACACAAAAAATGTAGTGGCCAGGCTGATGAGAATTGTTCTTGCGGTTTTAAATTGTCTCACGGTTTACCTTGTCATCATATTATGAGTGAACATATTTTATTCGGGAAGCCTCTTCGTCTAGAATATATTCATCCATTCTGGAAAAAATTAGACGTAATTGATGATAATGGGAACACCGATGATTATGGGGTAGAGGGTGATCTAGAAGAGTTTAAAAGTGTTTATGCTACCAAAAGGAATGTTGAAAAACGGCGTATGAAAACACAACTCCGAGAGATAACCGTACCAGCCAGAACATCCATCAGTGACCCCGAAGTGAGAGTAAATAGGGGGAGACCTAGAAAAGGCGACAAATCTAGTAAGAGGGATAAGTCGGGATGGAAGTATGTGGAGGAAGAGAGAGCTGGTGCTAGTAGGGACAAGGGCAAAGGCAAGGCGGATGAAACACCGGAGGTAAGGGTAAACCCAACTAGGAGGCCGCGAAACCAGAACCCTAAACCCACCCCCAATAGGCCAACCTTCCTGTACAGTGACCAAATATGGGTCATGTTACATAGTTACATCGAAACGGTTTATGATGTGCGTGGGGATGGTAACTGTGGGTTCCGGGTACTTGCAAATGCGACGGGTAAACAGAATGGGGAAGATGATTGGTACGCGGTAAGATGTGAATTGTTTCAAGAGCTGCAGCAAATGAAAGGTGTTTATTATGAGCTGTTTGAGAATCTTGACTTTGAAGCTTACCGGTATGATTACATTTTATCAAGTTTAAATTTTTATCATGCTACAAATCCCGCACCTTCTGACAAATGGATGAGATTTCCGTCCTATGGTTTTTTAATTGCTTCTCATTACAATATGCCAATTGTATTGTTTTCCTTATGGGAAAATCAAAATGGAGAGGTAAACGTGTGGAACAGTACTTTTTTACCTCTTTATACTGGTCCGCCTCGGGGAACGACAAATTACATTCCGACTGTAATGGTGTTCGTCAACTGTTGTCACTATGCTCAGGTTATTCCTAAAGAAGACGGGATCTTCCCAATGCCAGGAATTATAGCACGGTGGGAACAAACACGCACTGAGACAACTGCGCCATGGAAGGAACTTTTTCGACCTAATTTCAAGTTATATATGGCGCTGGAAAAGAAATCGGGAAAGAAAAAAGCAAATGAAGATGAAGTTATAGACCTAAGTCCATAATCAGTTTTTTATTTTTAATTTTATGTAAATTACTATTTTTTCCAAGTTGTTGTAAATTTATATGATGTAAACAAATGTTTAATAAATTTGTTTTCTGAAATTTAGTTCTATGAAATTTTGTTGTAAATTTTGTTTAATAAATTTGTTTCCTGAAATTTATAAGTTGATATTCATGTTTGCATATTGAGTTAATTTTTTTTATGAAATTTATATAATTTATGATTGTTTCATTCAACAAAATTGATGATTGACACCAAATTGACGACTTAGTTAAAGTTTCATATTGCGTTATACAAGTGTTAAAAACAAACCAAAGGTACTTCACAAAAATTGACGATTTAGTTAATGATTCAATAAATATCAACTTATACACTTGACAAAAATATAATTTTCAAAAATAAATAATGCAAAAATGGGACAAATATCAACAATTATTATAATTTCTATAATTAATATAAACAAACAACAAAAAATTATATATAGCTAAGTGAATTATGAATTTGCATATTTTATATATTTTTTACTATTTTACAAATTGAAATTAAAAAAAAAATTATAATAATTGATATATTTTTGTCAAATGTATAAGTTGATATTTATTGAATCATTAACAAAAAAAAATAAATGCACATTTGTGTTTTTTGTATTTGATTTCTATGTTTGATTTGTAAGTTTTATTCTTACCTGAGTTGGAATATTATAAATTCGTAAGTTTAATTTGATTCGTATGTTTGATTTGTACGTTATAAATTCGTAAGTTTAATTTGATTCGTATGTTTGATTTGTATGTTTGTAAAAAATATTCTGTATTTTAATTGATAGGACCAATATTCATAACCAAACAATGATAACTCAATTTTTTAATTATAACCAAACACATTTAATGATAACCAAACAATGATAACTCAATTTTTTTATAAAACGGATAAAATATCAACAACCCCAATTTTTATTGGTGATTTGGGCAAACAAACTAATTAAAAAACATAATTTTATAAAAACACCTAATTTTCAAAACGGGTAAATATTAATAAAACGTAACAATTTTTATTTTTCTCAATCAAAACAAATAACCATCATAACCAAACCATTAGTAATAAATATCTAAATAACACAAATTTAAATAAAAATCCTAATTTTTTTATTAAATGGGACAAATATCAACAATTATTATAATTTCTATAATTAATATAAACAAACAACAAACAATTATATATACCTAAGTGAATTATGGATTTGCATATTTTATATATTTTTTACTATTTTACAAATTGAAATTACAAAAAAAAAAAAAAAATACATGCAAACCGTAAAAAAAAATTACGGTTTGCAAAAATACATGCAAACCGTAAATTTTTTTTACGGTTTGCATAAAAACACTGCAAACCGTAGATTTTTTTTACGGTTTGTGCGTTTTTTCAGAAAAAGCGTAGTATAAAAATCCAACCTCAATTTTTTATGGTCCCGTCTTAACAAATTTGTCTCCATATAAGAATAAATTACATAAATGTGTAAAATTATATATATGTCGTTACATTAAACTTAAAACGATTTAAAATATTTATTTAATGTAGTCTGTGATATTGTCTTCATTTTTTGGATTGTCACCGTATCCTTTAACTTGCGGGTACGTAATAGCTCGTCCACGTGAACATTTTCTTGTTGAACCCAAAATACATATGTACTTAGTTAAAAAAATTTAAATTCATGAATATGCTACTTTCGTGACTTTTCAACTATTTTGGATTTATGCGTTTGACTTGTTACATAGATATATACATGTATTTGTCTATTGAATATTTATGCTAATTAGTTAAATTATGTACACATATACATTTATTTATTTTTTTATTTTTTTATTTTTTTATATATCAACCGCTAGTTAGGAATAAATTGTTTATAAGAATATTTTCTCCCGATACCGAGTTTATTCATGTATAAAGGTTCTAATGTGGTAAGTAATTAAAACAGATTCCAAATTTTAATTCAAATAATTAGTTTTTTTTATACTAATTCATTAGTTTCTTAATCTGGGAGGACCTAAAAGGAAAATACGAGGGGACCCACGCAGCAGAAATGACAAAATATAATTAGCAGGATCAATTAATTTTTAACGCCCATTGAACGTCCTTAAAGGCATCTTAGGCATTACTTATATAACTCGGTGTAAATACCATCTTACTAGTTGTATATATATATATATATATAAGTATTGGATTTACCAATACATGTACAAGTGATTTTGAAAAAGAGATTTGCAGTAATTTTAAGATATGGAAAACAAAATGAATTCTTCTCAAATTCAAGGTATGCTAAAGCTGATGATAGCTTTACTAGTTATATCAAGCGTTCATAATTTCACATTCTTAGTCAAGGCAAATGGAGAATGCCAAAGGTAACTCGCTAATTTTTCTTTCATTGGTATACATATAATAGCTGTTTCTCTTCTTTTTTTTCTTTTCTTTTTTGTTGTTGTTGTTGCAAATTTCAGTGCATTACACATGGCCTTTTTAAATGGTTGGTTTTTCACTAATTTGTGTAATACTGCTTTATTTTTGCATTCCTTGGTCATAAAGCTTCCACTCTACTTTACTAGTATAAAAACTTGGGTTTCTTTAGTGAGTTAGTTTTCCGACTTTTTTGTAGGGAAACAGAACAACAATCTTTGAAATTTTGTTCAAGTATTCTAGACCTTAGTCTAAAGTAATTATTTGAGATTTTTCTTCTAAGCTAATTTTGAGTTCAGAACAATAATTTCTAATATCTCGAATAATAATAATACTGAACATTAAAAACTAAAGAAATTCTTAATGCCCGAAAAGGAATTGTATATTTTAAATTTTAACATCAAAGAAATTCAGAAAATTGCACTTAAAATCTGAAGTCATTTTTTTAATGAAAAGAAACTCGTGTATAGTATGTATAGTTTGAAACGTCGTTTTTTTTCTGGAGAAATGAAGCTGATTATAATTATATGTGTGTATGTTTATTAATTCCAGGAAAGAACGTTTGGGCAAACCTGATTGTGGTGAAATATTGAAGGGGAACAAGCAAGGAATAGCACCACTCTTTGGTGTCCAGTTGTATGAAGAAAATAACCAAGTAACTCCATCTCCTCTTTTTTTTCTTTTTTTTTTGTTGAGAAAATCAAATTTCATTAAGTTAAATCATCATACAAATAGGACCACAAACGGTCGGGCATAACTTGCAATCTAAACTCACTCGACCTAGATCTAACATATAAAGCTAAATGGTTTGCCGGCTTGTTGAGCGATCTTGAAACTCAATCAAACTTCAATTCATGTCATTTGTTAATTAAGGAAGTATGTCGGTAACTATATCGTCAATCTCCATGAACGGTCTTGTATTTTCCTTGTGCAAACATCGTATATACAAAATAAATATTGTCGATCTCCTTGTTCTCATTTAATACACGCATTACACATACATGCATGCATACGAATATAACACATGTAACGCATATGGCATCCAATTTATTAAACACTTTGAATTTATGGTGGGCAGAAAAGGATTAACACGAAAGAAAAATGTTTGGAATATAAAAGTTCTAACATAAATTTCGTTGTCTAATTTATTGGTTTAAGGGAGAAAACCAAGGGGTACAGTCTTTTTGTGTATCCTAATGTAGTGGAGGAATATTTGTATTGTATGTGTTTGCGTGAAAGCACTTCTTCGTACGTAGTATATTATTTATGTTATCAGAATTCACCAATTTAACACCTTTGACGGCAAACATTTGTTTCAATTAATTTTATATTTGCAATCCAAAGGCTTTTAAGTTGATATCTCTAACTTAAGTAATGATAACATGCAAGTTGAACATGGAAGATCTATTTATCTTTGATGATCTTAATTAGTGCAGAAGGATTGTTTATCTTGGGTTCATGTTTGAGCTAGCAATATTAATTAACAAACGATTGACGATGATAGATTTGTTAGCGAATTATTCATCTAAATATCATGATATCAAATGTTCGCCTTTTACTACACGGAGCGCTACACCTATATTTGGGAGTAATACTATCTGACAAAAGGATTATTACATTACATATAAAAGAACAAATTTAACAACTTAGAACAAATTTAACAACTTTGCGATGTGAAATAAGAACAAATTGAATTGATTGTGTTCACATTCAATATGACGAAAATATATATATAAATCGACATTGGACATATATAGTAACTACATAATATGTACATAACTATAATTTTTTGAGTTTTTTTTTAGGAAAGGAGTCGTTAACAAACTCAACGGGGTTTTTCTCGTGTTATGTTTGTTTATCTAACAAGCCCTATTTTTATGTTCAAATGTAATTCAATTACAAATAGACGAGCACGATACGAGCCATTAACAAAGCAACCAAGAATTCTTTTCTGAAACGGCTCAGTTCACTTGCAGCTGTACTAGAGACGCCTAGGGTGGACCTAAGAGGGGGCCATCCGTGCCGCTCCCTCCTTGAAAGTTTTAAAAACGGCTTGTTTCTTCAGGAATTTGTTGTAAAAGTTATTTGTCTCACTATAACGATACTAAATTAACAAGTAACGAAAGTCTCCCCCTGGTCAAATTTTCTGGTCCATCACGTAACAACTTGGACATTATAGCAGGGACTTTATTGCTTCATTTAAAAAATTAAAAGAATACATTTAATGAAGTTATAGAAGAGTTAGGTCATGATGCTGTAACCTGTAATTGTGTAAGTACAAAAAAACATTTTGAATCTTGAACAGGAAAAAAACGTGCAATTGATTTTGTTTTTTTGACCGTGTAAACAACTAAAAAATAAACAGTTGAAAAAGGCATGAAATATAACAATTATATGAAATACTTTAATTGAAAAGTAAAATGGAATTTTAGAAACGTTACCTTGAAAGAATGTTTTTTCCCAATGAGGAATATTGATTTAAGGGGGGAGACAGACTATACTTTTAGGTATAGTCTGAAAAACTCTCCCTCTTTTTATCATTAGATTCTTTTCAATGGCTGTGATTAACTTAGTTTAAGTTAATCACAGTCATTGAAAAGAATTCAATGGTAAAAGAGGGAGAGTTTTTCAGACTATACCTAAAGATATAGTCTATGGCTCCTTCTCCAATATTGATGGGTTGAAGTAACTTTTAACGTGGGAGAATGGGTGATATTTTCTTTTTCATAAAAACAAACGAGCGCAATTTCTTTTCCTGAGATAAGGTATGTTCTTTTATTTTTATTTTCTTCTTATGATAGTTTTATTTTAAATTAGGGGTATTTACCGAAATCCAAAAATTTAACGGCTTCATAAGGGTACTTCACATATACATAATAGAATGTATGAGCTTTATGTTTTCAACTCCCTGATTATAACATTCCACTCAGTGGGAAACTAAATATCGTAAATGAGTGTGCCGATTTCAACATATAAATAAAACCAAGTACAAATAAATTATGCCGGTATATAATAACTATATTAAACAAGTTAGTCCATTTTTGTATAACAAATATTTTCTTTATATAGAATTATAGAGTATACATATTTATTTGTTTTGGGATCTCCCAAGTTTTCGTCTTACCAAATCCCAGATTTTTAAAGGGAGTCTTTTTTATTTATTCATTTTGATTCAGTTTTCTAAGGAATGAAGTTGACACTCTTCTGATAATGAATTTGTATGTAGGGTGTATCTTCGCTTTTCAATTACGTTTTCTTGTTTCGACATAACAAATGATTTATGCTGAAAGTTTGTTTGTTCAGAGAAATACAGAATACATATCTTGAACTGTTTTAAGGCTGAGAAAAATAAGGGTTCATAACTTCATATGGTATAAATCTTCTAGATTTTCCTGACTAGAAAACCATATAATGTCGGCTTTTAAGCTATCAGAAACGTGAGGTCCTTATTTTTTTGCAATTGGTGTTAGATAATGGAAGAATTGAGAGATTTTCTTATTTGCAGTTGATATTGGATAATGGCTTACTTCAAGTCACTTTCACGAATCCAGGAGGTGACATTACAAGAATCCAATACAACGGAATCGATAACTTGATTCAATATAACGAAAGTCATGGGCAACATGGAGGGTATGGTGTTTTTAACTTATCAATGTGATTATTTCAACAACTTAAAATTGTTAATAAGTTTCTTGATGGCTTGAGTCAAGCGACCGAATGCAAGACCACACCAATTTCTATAGAAGACTTCGGTTTATACTTGGTGGATATTGCAGGTATTGGGACATAAATTGGGATGGACTAGGTAAACCCGGCTTGACTGGCAGCTTTGACATGTAAGAATCTCTGATCTCTCTCCATATCCCGATGTACTCTTAATTCTGATATTGTTTGTCTAACTTTAAAGTATCACATCTACTAATATTGTCTATTAAATCTGAAACATGCATATTGAAGTTGACAGTTACAAAACTTTGATATAAATCTGCAGGCTTAGGGGAACAAGTTATAAGCTTATCAACCAAAGTAGTGAACGAGTGGAGATCTCATTTACGAGGCAATGGAACTCCAGCAATCATGGCCATCAGGCCCCCCTGAACATAGACAAAAGGTCCTTGGTGAATATTACATAAGTTACATGTATTCAATTTCATGAAATGAATGTGCTTTTGTGGTTCCTTGTTTTACAGGTTTATAATGCTAAGTAACTTATCAGGCTTTTATTCGTATGCCATTTTTGAACACTCGAAGGATATGCCTGGGTTTCTCCTGTATGAGGCCAGAATTGCATACATGCTAAAAAAAGAGAAGTATGGACTTATCTTCTACTTTAATGTAGCAAAGTGTTTAATTTAAATCTCTGGTCTGTTATAAAGATGGTATGAGATCAATTATTAAAAAATCTGAAATTTCAGGTTCCGCTACATGGCTATAGAAGATAATAGGCAAAGATACATGCCCTTGCCTGATGACCGCTCACCACCTAGAAGTGCCAAACTGGCTTATAAAGAAGCTGTCCATCTTGTTGATCCTATTGAACCACAATTTACGGGACAGGTAATAATACTATGCCCTTCTAGAATAATTCAATGACATAATGTGGTCTCATCATAAATTAAACCCAAACTTTTTTATGTTGATCTTATGAAATGTAATTTATTCATGGAACTAGATAAAATATGAATAGTACCGGTTTTGTGTGTAGGTAGATGACAAGTACCAGTACTCTTGCGAAAACAAGGATTGTAAGGTTCACGGTTGGATATGCTTTGACCCGCCAGTGGGATTCTGGCAAATAAATCCTAGTAATGAGTTCAAGACTGGGGGACCTATCAAACAGGACTTAACTTCCCACGTCGGTCCAGCTACCCTTTCTGTATGTCACTTTCTGATCTATAATCCATCCAAATTCGTATGTTTTTCTGATGACAAGTCGACTAAGAATTTTATTGTGACTATAATTATGCTGGTAGATGTTTGTAAGCACCCATTATGGGGGAAAGGACGTGGAAATTAAATTTGAAGATGGGGAACCATGGAAGAAAGTTTTTGGACCAGTTTTCATATACCTCAATTCCGTTTCAGATGTAACCGAGTCGCCTTACCTTTGGGAGGATGCCAAAAACCAGGTTTTATATTTGGAACTTGTGAATTTTATAGTTCCAAAAATACTGCGAGCTAACTTTCAAACCCTCTTTACATCAATTTTCTAGCTTTAAAATTGAAATTGATTTAAGATCGTTTCTGGCTCAACAAAATAATGGAATTCTCCTATTTTTGTATCGCCTCTAGATGGAAACTGAAGTCCGAAGCTGGCCTTATGAATTCCCAAAATCAGATGACTTTCCAAAGTCTGAGCAAAGGGGCATTGTCATCGGTAGATTGCTAATCCAAGATTGGTATGACTAGCCTCTACTAAATCCAAGTTTTTCAAAATTAGTTTGATGTAAACGAACGTTCAAGATCAATGTAAAGAATTGTTTTTGGAACTCACAGTTTATTTATAAAAAAAATTGATTTTGTATTTTCATTAATAATCTCGGATTAAAATCAGTTGTACTGCATTTGTTGTAAACAAAAAAGGCTGGCTAAGGGGAACCTCTATTGCTGATGGTGCACTTAAATCTTTGTATTTGTTTGGATCAGACTTGAATGAATTGAATTGGAATTAAAAGGAGTTTCATTGATTTTTCTGTTCTCAGATTCCTTCTGCTCTTTCTTCTCTTCTCTTTCTAATTTTCTTCTAATTTCCTCAGATATTCCTATACAGTCTAACAAAAAAAATTGCCTTTCAATGTTTTATATCATTCTAGCTTATTGTACCATATACTGTAGTTTATATTCCTAAGTGCTTGTTGCTTATCTAATTCTTTAGAGTTCTTGTGGCAACCAAAAGTTAATCATGTTTTCAATTTACATAATGAGCTTGCAAAGAAAAGCATAACTGTACTGCCTTAGATATAGTTATATTAGGAATTTTTTGATTTTTGGTCAAAAAATCTGTTCCCAAACGGAACCTTAGTCTCAATGCCCCTCATTGTCTCAGGTCTCAACAATTTATTTATTTTTCAAATTTTGTTAGGTATTTGAGTGAGCAACTTGTACCAGCAACCGGTGCTTACGTGGGTCTGGCCCCACCAGGAGAACCCGGATCATGGCAAAGAGAAGGCAAGGTGATAACTATCAAAGCTTATTTTTTGTAAGACAAATCGCATCCTTATTATTCCCTTCTGAAATGGGTAGTTTCCTTGAATGTATTTTCAGGGCTACCAATTTTGGACAACAGCAGATGATCAAGGATATTTCAGAATCGAGAATATACGCGAGGGTGATTACAATATCTATGCGTGGGTGCCTGGTGTTTTAGGAGATTACCATTCCAATAATTCCATCAGCATAACCTCAGGTTCTTACCTCTAATCCAAATTTCATCGCCCACTAAAACCAAATTCGCTTTCTACGGTTGTAACGTTTTGAGTGCAGAGATTAAATAAAAAAATTACATGATACCTTTGGAGACCAGGTTTCTACATAAAATTGGGAGATCTGATATATGAGCCTCCGAGATTTGGCCCCACTTTGTGGGAAATTGGCATACCCGATCGTACTGCAGCAGAGTTCTTCATCCCCGAACCTGATCCAGCTTATCTAAACACTCTCTTTGTGAGCTATCCTGAGAGGTTAGCCTTTTTCAGTAATGCAATCTAGATTTTATTTTTTAAAATCCTAACCTGCTGAGTGATTGCAATATATTTACATTATTAACTATAAGCCTATTTAATTTCTTAGGGGAGTTTTTATACATGCAGATTTAGGCAGTACGGATTGTGGGATAGATATACAGAATTATATCCTGATCAGGATTTAGTTTACACTGTTGGGTATAGTGATTATCGGCAAGATTGGTTTTTTGCTCATGTGAACAGGTAAAAAGCTTTTCTTCTCTTTTTTTCTTATTTTCAAACCATTCCGGAATTTTCTGATTTCTGAGTTTTACAGTCAAACTAATTATTAGTTACATGTTCATCTAGCCTCTAAGCATACTTACATTTTGAATTTTTCGAATTATAAGCCTCTCGGCGATTAATTTTGCATTGCATCTTTGTTAGACTTTAATTCTTACCGCACTTGGAGATGCACATACAGGAATAAAGTTCTTCTTTGGCTTGAACAAAAAAATGATGGTTGTCATTCTAGTATGAATCTGAGGTTTTGTAGCATCAGGAATAAGTATTATTAGCATGAGAAGTTATACTGAAAGGGCATCCAATCAAGTTTGGTGCTTTTCACATACTATACGATGCGATATGATCATATTTGATGCTTTAAACATCAAAGTTTCGATGTTTTGACTACTTTGTTCTTGCTTATTACCAACACTTTTAACTTCTTCAAGTTAGTTGAACTCTATTATGCTGCCCTTCAAAAACAACTTCAAGATAGTCGAGATGGGTTTTTATTTTTTACCTACGCTTTATTTTGTTTTTTTGTGTTTACTTTGCTTTGGCTGAGATGATTTAGGTGACTTTTAGAGTTGTGCGCTAATATAGCGTGCCTATGTATTTTCTGTTATCTTTAGCCTTTTGGAGTTTGCTCCTGACCCAGGTACTGATCCTTGTTATTTGGATTAATAATAAGACCAGTTTCTTTGAAAAGAAAAAGAAAAAGGAAAAAAAACTGCTCAATTCAAAATTTCAAATCGATTATATGTTTCAGCTTAACATTAGATAAGTTTAATTACTGCAAGTTATCTGCACATAGTCATATATAAAGAGTTCCGCGGGACAAGTGTCATGTTAAATCCCATCTTTGTAGGAAATCTGGGAATCATACGTATGAACCTACTACATGGAGAATTGACTTTATTCTTGAGTACGTGTATGAGGGTGGAGCTTACAACCTCCTTGTCGCAATCGCGTCTGCAGAAGACGCCAAGCTTCAGGTATTTTTAGGTTCCTACTTCCTACTCTCTCTTTGATTAAGAGTTTAGATACAAAGATTCGTAAGCAGAGATATACACACTCTTATCACATCGTATACTACGTTCTAAAACTTGAAGGCTCTAGGTACTTTTCTTAGTTTCCTTACGTTTCTCTCTTTCTGTCTATAGATTCGTGTAAACGACCCTAAAGCAGATCCTCCGCATTTTGCAAGTGGTTTAATCGGAAAGGACAATGCAATTGCTAGGCATGGAATTCACGGAATCTATCGCTTATTAAGACTGGAAATCCCGAGTGCTCAACTTGTAATTGGCCAGAATTCGTTATATTTTACACAAGCAAAGGGTTCTAGCCCCTTCCGTGGGTTGATGTATGACTACATTCGGTTGGAGGCTCCTTCAGCATATGGTTATTCATCTAATGGCCCGCCGTCTTATTCTTAGGGAACTCGGTTTTTAGTGGTTAACTCTTTACTATCTCAGAAGGAAGTAGCCTTGTTGTATTATGATATCTTGTTTGTTATAGATGCCTTTTTTAAGATTAATTATATTAGACTCTTTGGAAGATAACACATGCAGAAACAACTAGGATTACATCATGCTGAACTAAACCACATTTAGCATCGACTTTTAATGTAAAAATTAATCAGGAAATATAACAAGCGACTTTACTCTAGTCTTTTCACTTATCAATAGCTAAAGAGCTAGAGGTTGAACAGGATTAACATTTATCTTTTCCAACAATCCAATTCGCAATGAAATGATATGAACTGGTTTTTTTCAAATTTGCAGCACTCCTAGTCTCCCAGGAGTCGGGTGAGATTTTACTTTCCTGTTAAATATAAAAGATTTCTGACAAATAATATCCATCTCTTCAAAAAAAATTTAAATAATACACCAATTATCTAACGGAAAATCAAGTTAAGGAACTTAAGAAGACAGATTAGAACTTGTAATTTATTAAAAAAAGCGTACGTGATAATTAACTGTGTATGTGAAGGTGTTTCTTAGTATTCTCAGCATCATCAGTAGCTTTAACTTGCATCTTGGCAGTCTCCATATCAGCTCTTGTTGCTTCCTTCTCATTCCTCGCTGTTACCTTCTTCGACTATATATGCATATATACGTTCATACATAACAAATATTAGAGTCAGGTTAACAAACGAATTAATTTAACTTAACCAAAACACTATTACCCTACGTGTTGCACAAATCTGCCTATTTCAAGTTATTCAACTAAATACAATGGAGTAGCCATTGTTTTGGTATTTTTAACCATTTTTTTTTGCATGGAGTAAGAGCACTCGGTTCAAATACATTTACTATGTTCTCATTTAATTGTCATAACCCTTCAACAACTCTGTATATATCAAAATCGTCGAACTGGATTTTAGAAAAAAAAAAATTAATTGTATAATTCAAATGTTAAATTATAAGATTTAATTTTGAAATTTTTTATTTCTAACAAATTTGATAGAAGTTAAAAGTTGGTCAAAACTGTACCAATTTCATAAAAACAATTAAATGAAAACGGATGTCGTATTAATTAACTTCACAATTGACATACTCTAGCTCTCAAGTAATATTCATTTCTTTGAAAGAGAAGTAAAACTCAGATTACTGGCTTAGAGTAACATTTTATGACTGCTACTACTATATGTACCAAAAAGAATCATATTTCAATTATTCAAAATTTTAAGGTGAACTAATTAAGAATATTCAAAAATAAAAAATCCGTATAAATATTTAAATAAACACAATTGTATCGCAGCAAACATTCATAACAATGGAAACTAAAGTAAATAAATTCTCAAAAATTGAACTCTTATGGTTATATATATACCTGGCCAACAACAAAAGCTTTAACATAACCGAAACCTTCCTGCAATGAAATTAAAAACTTTAAACACTCTTTCTTCACACCTGAAATCGAAAACGACGCCTCTTCTTCCTCTTCGTGTAACGTCGGTGTAGATGACGTGGCGGAAGCTGTAACCGGCGGCGACTTATGAATCTCCTCCATCAGTAAGTCAAAATTTACTACTGGCGAGGGGATGTCGGCAACTCCTCGTCCGGACCGATATCAACCCCACAGCGGGCGATCCGGGCCTCTCAAGCATGGGTGACGTATCGCCCCGGATCTTGGGGAGCCGGACCATGCCTAGGCCGGCCTAGAGAAACTTGCTGAGCACTCTTCCCCAATTAATGCTGCTGCTCCCTTGGGGGACCCTTTAGGTGTTTCATCGACGTGGCCCAATCACAGGCCAGCCCTGTGGGCCCCGGATGATGAACAGTGCCATTGTCAGAGTCATAAATGACCTGGAGCCGTTGGATCTTTATCAGACAGTGCAGTGATCCAAGGGCTAAGAACACCTCTGATCAGACTATATATACCCCCACTAATACCAATTAGTGGGGGACACACAAATACAGAGAGGAGAGATAAAGCTAAAATAACCCGGACCACCAGAATATCAACCGTGACATCTGACGCCACAACTCGTAACTGGCCCAATCCCTCACCCTTAAATACATTCTTACATTCAATCTATACCGACACTGACTTGATCGTCGGAGAGGGAAAACCTGGTACCAACCCCGGGCCCCTGTTCGTTTCTTGTGCAGGCTTAGAGAGCGCCTCGACGACGAAGCAGATACCACCTACGTCAACGACCTTGGAAGATCGGAGCCGACGCGAATAATATATAAGCCGAGCTTGGGAAGAAAATCAGGCTCGCCAATTGGCGCCGTCTGTGGGAAATTCAAAGCGCTAGCTCCGACAATCCGTTTCCAAGGAACGATGACGGATAATGAACAGTACGAGAGCCCTCCCCCACGGCATGCCCCAGTATTTGGAATGCCGAGGACCCTCTCTTTTGGCACGCCGGGAACTGCGCCTGAGGGGCAGCCTATTCCACTCAATGCGGTTCAGGGGACTCCCCGGTCGCGCGACGAGCTGACTCGCATGATGCTAGAGATCCATGAGAAGGAGCTCGTTGCCCTGGCGGCTCAAAAGGCGTTGATAGCCTCTATGATGGCATCCGAGCCCGGACCCGTCTCCCGTGGCGTAGAGCAGCCAGAGCCCGTTCGCATCCCCACCAAGAGCGTGATGTCACGGCTGGGACCCTCAAGACGACCCCCCCTAGAGGTTCCCGAGGAGCCGGCTAGGGGAGAGGAGTCGAGGCGGTCCCACGAGGGGAGTTCGCACCGTATAAACGACCGAAGCGTACACTCGCGAATCAGTCGACCCGGTGATAGTCACGATTCGCGGCCCGCTTCGAGTCATGCTCGGACTGAAAGGCCTCCCCGGAGGAGGAGGCGGGGTCGTCGCGCTGGCCGAGATGAAGTCGCGGACGAGGCAGCGTTAAAAATCGTTGCCTCCACCCGCAGTACCCCGTTCTCAGAGGAGATAGAGTACAGTGCGCCCCCCGGAAATTTCACTGCCCCCGTTCTTCAAGTGTTCAACGCGGATTCTGACCCGGAAGCCCACCTCCGGCACTATCGGTACCAGATGAACCACTGGTCCCACCTCGATCGTCTTATGTGCAAATGCTTCCCCGCCAGCCTGGGGAGGCTCGCAAGTAAATGGTTCCAGTCTCTGCCTGCCAACTCCATCCACTGTTGGGATGATCTGGCTTATGATTTCGCACACCGCTTCATCAACTTGAAGGAAAGGGCTGCCCAACCGGAGCAGCTGTACCAAGTGAAGGCCCAACCCAGAGAGACCCTCGAGAGTTACGACAATCGGTTCTGGCAGAAGCACGCTGAATGTGCCGACTGCCCCGATTCTACAGCTATAGCTGCTTTCAGGCAGAACATGATCGTGGGAAGCAGGATCCGTAACGAAATGATAGCAACCCCTCCTGGCTCAGTTTCCCAGCTCCGGTCACTAATCAAACAGCATGTCGATATCGAGAAAGACATGAGATCTGCTGGAGCGACGCGTTCGGTCGCCAGCATCGAGCAGCCTCGGGGAGGAGCCGCTTCAAGGGGCATCCGGCGAGATCGCCCCATGGCAGAAAGGTTGGGGAGACCTCGAACAGTTGAGAGCCAGCAACCGGTCCCTAAGCGTAGAAGGGAGGATACCCGCCGGGCTGGTCCCTCGAGCCCAGGGAATGCCTACTCCACCACATTCCGCCTACCACTGACCGACCTGCTCTTTGAGATCGAGAACGAGCCATTCTTTTCCTGGCCTCCCCCGCTCAGGAACGAACCGGCCCGGGGGCCTAATGATAAATTTTGTGACTATCACAGAGGCCGCGGCCACTATACCAACGAGTGTCATGGTCTAAAGGCAAGGCTGGAAGGATGGGTCCGGGACGGCTTGATGGCGAAATATGTCAAGACGCGAAGGGACCCTGATCGAGACCGAGAAGGGGACGACGAAAGGCAACCAGACCTCCCCCCACCGGTGATGACCTGCCAGGTTATCCATTCTGGACCGAAGAAGCCGAAGCCAAATGGGGCGGAGAGAACCGAGGCCCGTGAGGCCATAATGAAAAAGCACGTCTGCCTCGCCGAAGGTTCGAAACCCCGAAAGAGGTGCAAACAAGGTACCAAGCCGGATCTAAGCTTCACCGACTTCGACCTAGTGGGGGTAGACATGCCCCACTACGACGCCCTTGTCATCACGGCCCAAGTGGGCCATTGTTCAGTAGGACGCATCCTCGTCGATCAGGGGGCGTCGGTGAACATCCTCTTTGGAGACCTCTTCGAAAAAATGGGGCTGACGGAGGGGCAGCTAGATACCAACGCCCCCCCTCTGTACGGATTCAACTCTGAGGCTGTACAGCCCAGAGGGAACATAACCTTGCCTGTTAAGACAGGAACCAAGGTTATGAGCGTGGAGTTCACGGTGGTGGACGTCCCCTCCGTTTACAACATCATTCTGGGTCGCGCGTGGCTTCATGAGATAGAAGGCGTCTCCTCCACTCTACATCAAAAGGTTAAGTACCCCACTGCGAATGGAGTCGAGACCATATCGGGAAACCAGAAGGTTTCACGAAGCTGTGCCATGGCCGTATACTCCGGCAATAAACCGGTTCCGGCCCAAAGCGCTATGAACATAGAAGCTGAGGACCCTAAGCTGCTGCGGGAACTGAACAAGAAGATGGGTCCGGAAGCCGAAGAAAAGGTAGAAGGAGATCTGCTGAAGGTCCAGATCCCGGGGTACGACGAAGACCACTTTTTTATGGTGGGCGCGGGGCTGAGCGAGCCCGAGGTTTCAGGCCTCGTTAAGCTGCTGCTCGAATACCTCGATAACTTCGCATGGTCCCCATGCGAAATGCCGGGTATCAGTCCCGACCTCGCCTGCCATAAGTTAAACGTCAACCCGGATGCGAAGCCTGTGATGCAGAAGGGACGCCGCGTCAGTCCGGAGCATGCCGATGCCATAAACGAGGAAGTGCAAAAGCTTCTGCTAGCTGGAGCCATTAGGGAAATCTTTTATCCTAGATGGCTCGCTAACCCCGTGGTGGTCCCTAAGAAGAACGGCAAGCTGCGTGTCTGCATCGATTACACGAGCCTTAACCGGGCCTGTCCTAAGGATCCCTTCCCTCTGCCTAAAATCGATCAGATAGTGGACTCCACCGCCGGAGCCGCCAGAATGAGCTTCCTGGACGCCTGCTCCGGCTATCACCAAATACCCATGTCGGAGGCTGACCAAGAAAAAACCGCCTTTATAACCCCAAGGGGGAATTACTGCTACAAGGTGATGCCTTTTGGGCTTAAGAACGCCGGGGCGACCTATCAAAGAATGGTCACCAAGATATTCGCTAAGAGCATAGGCCGGAGCATGGAGGTCTATATCGACGATATGGTGGTGAAAAGCGCCCAGGAGGACGACCACCTGGCCGACCTGAGAGAGGTGTTCGAAACGATACGAAGGCATGATCTGAAGCTGAACGCCTCTAAATGCGCCTTCGGAGTTGGTGCCGGAAAGTTCTTAGGGTTCATGGTGACCCATCGCGGTATAGAGGCGAACCCGGCCCAAATCTCTGCCTTGAAGAACTTGAGAACCCCTGAAAAGAGGAAGGATGTGCAAAAGCTAGCCGGAATGGCCGCTGCCCTCAACCGGTTTATAGCCCGGTTCGGAGATCGATGCAAGCCATTCTTTACGGCTCTGAAGGCTCAGAAGAAGTTCGAATGGAACGACGAATGCCGGAACGCGTTCGAGGAGCTGGCGAACTACCTCGGAAGCGCACCCCTTCTGGCCAAGCCGGACACCGGCGACGTCCTTGCCCTATACCTAGCCGTGTCTGAGATAGCAGTTAGCGCCGTTCTCATCAAAGAGGTCGGCAGGGAGCAAAGGCCAATCTATTACGTGAGCAAAACCCTCCTCGATGCCGAGGCTAGGTATATGCCTCTAGAAAAGCTCGTCCTGGCACTCGTTATGGCATCGCGAAAACTGGCCCATTACTTCTCGGCACACAGTATCGTGGTGTATACGGATCAGCCCGTTCGGGAAATACTCCAGAAGGGAGACCTGTCTCGGCGTATGACGAAGTGGGCTTGCCACCTGAACGCGTACGACATCCGGTACGAGCCGCGAACGTCCGTCAAGGGACAGGCCTTGGCCGACTTTGTGGCAGAATTCACCGGAACGACGACGTCCCCCGGCATCGAGGAACGTGCCCAAGGAACATGGACCTTGCACGCCGACGGAGCTGCCAATAAAAAGGGATCAGGCCTCGGGGTGGTGCTCCAGTCCCCACAGGGTGATGTAATCGAGAAGTCAATCCAGCTTGGCTTCCGAGCCACCAATAACGAGGCGGAGTACGAAGCCGTGATAGCTGGCCTGAAAATGGCCCGAAGCCTCGGCATCAAGAAGATACTGGTGCACACTGATTCCCAATTGGTCAGTGGCCAGATCAGTGGTGAATTCCAAACAAAGGACGAAAGGATGGCAAAGTACGTGGCCATCGCCTCCGAAATACTCCGGAGCTTCGAGTATCAGGAGATCGTCAACGTCAACAGAAACGAGAACACCCACGCCGATGCCCTAGCGACCTTGGCCTCGGCTATGAGTGATAAAAAGGAACGAGTCATCACCATAGAGTACGTCCCTTCTCCTAGCATCGACGCTAGGGCAAGCGTTAACATGGTGACCGACCTTCCGCCGGAGCTATGCTGGATGGACCCCATAATCGAATACCATCGCTCCGGCGACCTTCCTGAAGATAAGAAGGAGGCTGAAAAAATAAAAAGAAAGGCCTTAGGGTTCTGGCTAGCCCCCAACGATAAACTTTACAAGAGATCGTTCTCCGGGCCTTATCTCCTCTGTATCCACCCTGATATGGTGGTAAAAGTCATGGAGGAGATACACGAAGGCACGTGTGGGAGCCACACCGGGGGCAGGTCGCTTGCCAATCGTGCCTTGACTCACGGATATTGGTGGCCCCTCATGCAAAAAGATGCTAAAACTTTCGTGCTCAAGTGTGAGAAGTGCCAGAGATACGCCCCCATACCTAGAGCCCCGGCCCAAAAGATGAGCAGCGTGACTTCGCCTTGGCCCTTTGCCCAGTGGGGCATGGACATCGTCGGACCGTTCCCTCGGGCCCCGGGAGGTAAAAAGTTCCTACTCATGGTCACCGACTACTTCTCTAAGTGGGTAGAAGCCGTGGCGTTAGCAAAGATAACAGAGGCCGAGGTGATCAGGTTCCTCTGGAGGGATGTAATCACGAGATTTGGAATCCCTTACTCGATAGTGGCAGACAATGGGGGCCAGTTCACCGGAGCCAAGTTAAAAGCGATGTATGCGAAATACCACATTCGAAGCTATTACTCCACCCCTTCGTACCCCCAGAGCAACGGCCAGGCTGAAGTGTCGAATAAGACCGTTCTCGACGGAATCAAAAAGAGGTTAGACGAATCCAAAGGACGATGGGCCGACGAACTGCAACACGTTCTTTGGGCCTACCGCACGACAATGAGACGGGGCACCCAACAAACGCCCTATAGCCTAACGTACGGGATGGAAGCTGTCATCCCGTTAGAAATCGGGCTCCCCTCGCTCAGAACCGACATGGTGGAGAACGGCCTGAACGAAAAGATGATGGGCCTCGAACTCGAATATGCTGAAGAACGAAGGGAAGTGGCGGCCATCCGTAACGCCGAATACAAGAACGAGCTGGGACGTTCCTATAACAAAAGAGTGAACGCCAGACGTTTCCAAGACGAAGACCTAGTGCTGCGGAAAGTGAACAACAACACTAGGGTACACTCCGACGGAAAGCTAGGCCCCAACTGGGAAGGCCCCTATCGAATCCTCGGTGCAGCAGGCAACGGGGCCTACCTGTTGGGTCGCCTCCCCAACGACGTCCCGATAGACCGACCTTGGAACGTCAATAACCTAAGGAAGTACTATCAATAGGGCTCGACTTTTGCGTTTTGATGTAAATAACAATATGATGTAAATTTCTGCCTGTGGGCTTTATCAATGAAAACTGTTGTTATAATTTTCCTAAGTGTTTCAGAACACGAGCCTATACGGCACCCCGGTTCATATTTACTTGAATTTTTCAGTTCATTTAAATTTCCTAAGTGTTTCAGAACACGAGCCTATACGGCACCCCGGTTCATATTTACTTGAATTTTTCAGTTCATTTAAATTTCCTAAGTGTTTCAGAACACGAGCCTATACGGCACCCCGGTTCATATTTACTTGAATTTTTCAGTTCATTTAAATTTCCTAAGTGTTTCAGAACACGAGCCTATACGGCACCCCGGCTCATATTTACTTGAATTTTTCAGTTCATTTAAATTTCCTACGTGTTTCAGAACACGAGCCTATACGGCACCCCGGTTCTGTTTACTTGAATTTCTCAGTCCGTTTCCATTTTACAAGTGTTTTTACACGTGCCAACTCGATTTGTGATGTGTATAAAATGAGGGCCCCAACGCCGAAGCATAAGGGCCCCCTCATTTGGGAGCATGTATACAATGAATGATGTGTAAATCACAACGGAAGTATAGAAGTAAAACACAAGTCCAAAATTGTTTTTCATTTCATTCAATGGAAAGCTATTACATGCTAAGTACAAGAAAGAAGATTACATCGAAAAACAAGAAAACAAAAACATCCTAACTAGCCCCGTCATCATCTTCCTCGTTCTCCTCGTCGGAGAGGGCTCGGGGGGTGAGGGGAACCACCTCAGGGATGGGAGCTGACGGAACCGGAACGATAATGTTTTCAACGTTCCATACCGGATGGTCCGGTCCCGCCCTCATGAAGGCAGCTGCCTCGGACCACCCTTCGACATAGAAGGAGTTGAAATCCTTCTGTGTCTTCTGGGTCCAGGCAACACTTAACTCGGCCTGAGCGGTTTGGACCGCGGCTTTTAGCTTGTCAGCTACGCCGGCCTCAGCTTCCTTAAGAGCAGCCTCAGCAGCTTGGGCTCGCTCTTCGGCCTGCATCCTGGCCTTCATAGCTTCGACCCTTCGGGCCTCAACCGAAGCATTAAGGCCTTCGGCCTTCTCCGCCCTTTTCTGGGCCTCCTCCGCCCTTTTCTGGGCCTCCTCCATAAGATTGGCGTTAGCCTCGGCCTTCGTGGCCCATGATCTCACCAGCTGGCCTTGGTGATAGACGTACTGATTCATCATCAAGTAAGCCTACAAGGGAAAGAGCAAACACTTAGCAAAATATTTGGAAAATATGAAAGCAAAAAAAAAGAGAGAAAGGAAGAAGAACAAAAATGCACAAGGGATTGCATACCTGGGGGATCATGGCCATAGCCGATGCCATGGAAGAGGCGAGGTCACGACCTCGATGGTCTGCCTCAACGCTTTGCTGCTGGAGCGCAGCCAAAGCTAATAACCCGGCGGAGGGGTGAGCCTCCATTATGCTCTTGACCCCCGTCGCCGCCTTCACCTCCTCGGGTGTTTGCACGGGCATCCGGTGAGTCGGCGAAGTAGCGGAGGAACTCGGGCCTTGGGTAGGGCCCGACGCCACCCTAGGCCTCTCCAAGACCACGACCTCAGGCGGGTCACTCCCCCCAACCTTGGCCTTCTTCGCCTCGCAGAGGGATTTCGTCCCCACCGCCTTCCTCTTGCCGAGCCGGGCTTTGCGAGCCAGGCGGTCGAGCCTAGCTTGAGCCGCCAGGTCCTCCACGGCCACCGGGGGCTTCGCCGCCACTTCAGCACCAGGCTGAGGCACTATCGCCACCTCCCTCTCCCTAGCCTCGACCACCTCCTCAGCAGCCCCCAGCTCCACCTCGGTCTCGGTCCCAACCACCACAACCTCCTCCTCGCCACTAGCCTCGGCAGCGACCTCCTCATCCCTTGCCTCGATAACCTCCACCTCAACGGCCTCGGGCTCTATAGCCTCCGCCTCCTCGGCTTCCAATCCCATCTCCTCCTCGGCCCCAGCTTCTTCATCTGCCTCCTCCTCCTCGTCAGAACGGACCACCTACACAGGCCAAACAAAAAAGGAGTTAGAAAAATTCGCAAAAATTTAGCTAAGTGTAAAACTGAAGTCATAAAAACAGAAAAGGGAAAACTTACCCTGGTCCGCGAGGTGCCCAATCCCGGGCCGGTGGGTTCGGCCTCAGCAGGGCTATCCTCCAAGCCCTCGGGCTCCCTAGACCTCAGGGGAAGAACCTCTGGCAGAGGTTTCCCATGTTGGTCTATATAAGCACGGGTACCGTCTGGCCCCACCCTGAAGTGGAGGACGGTACCGTCCGACCGGGTCTCAGAGTGAACCCCAGCGGACGCAGGAGCAAACGAGGCGCCGGCCAACGCAGGAGCGGAGGTCGTCGTCACCGCCGCCTTCGCCTTGCTGCCTGTCTTCAGCTTCGGCTTCGACGCCTTCTTAGCTGCAGGTTCCACGGAGGCCTCAGCATCCTCAACGACCTTGGGAGGGAGGGTTGACTCCAGTCCCTTCTCCTTCTCCCACCTTTCCCGGGAGTACCCCACGGGACAGAAGGTCCTGTGGGGCCATTTAAAGCTGTTCCCCTTGCAGGAGGTGGGGGAGCCACAGATCAAAAGACGCTCCGCGTCTCGGGCCCCTACATCGGTCCCGTCTCGACCCCACCAATTTAGGGCCACCTCCAACGCCTCTACGTTGGGGTCACCGAGGCCCCTGAGCTTGGCGGCCACGGTAAATTTGTTTTCCTTGGTGCTCAGCACCCTTCCCGGCCTGAGCGGAAGGACCAGGTCGTCACGGCTGAGCCAAGGGCCCTCCACTACGACCACGTCTTGCGTGTAACCCCGATTTGAATCGGAGTTACCCGTGATCAGCTGGTTGTGGGACCGACACCTCAGGTAGGGCTGCCGGCTCTTGGATTGAGAGGTCGGCTCGGTCTGCAAGAACTCGTAGCAGGCCAAGAGCTCCTTAAGCCCCAGGGGCTCCGGGATGTCCGGGCCCAATGCGATACTCAGTGCCTCTATTCCGGCGCAGATGCGATGCGCCTGCAGAGGCCACTGGCACGGAAGGGTCTGCGTCCAGGCGCAGAGCTCCGCCAATAGCTCCGGTATGGGGAGGTGGGTGCCCCCATATAAAAGAGTAGAGAGGGAGAGGGTTACCATGCTCTTGGGATCGGCTACAATCCCGTTCACCTCGTCGGCGGTTGCACAGGTCCGAAGTCGGAACTCCTCCCCTATGCCGCACAGCTGACGGAACTCGTCCAGGTCAGCCCCGTGCTGCCTGACCATTATGCTGTTGTCATTCACCGCCACGGATATGGCCGGATCGATGACCATCGCCCGGAATGGCAAGGCGTTTGCCATCACCTCTAGGCGTTGTGGCTGTGGGGCAACCATCGGGCCTTTTCCGGCTCCGTGTTTGATGACCATGACGGTCGATTGTTTGACGAAATTGGCTGAGTATGGAGTGTAAAGGTTGAGAGAGAACGGGCTGCTGTGTAAAAATTTTTAGTGAGAGAATGAGAAAGTGAAAATGAGATTTCACTGAGGGTATTTATAGGCCCTCACCAGAAGATGAAAAGACATTTACCAGAAGGTGAAAAGACAGCGGCGGTTCATTACACGAACTCCCACAAATAAATGCTACCACTCAATCGACGCAGTACACGTGTACAGCAAACAGAGGTCAACTGCCAAGTGTCACTCACCAGCCGTTTTAGCATTGATGGCATTGATGGAATCGAAGAGACAGAGGCGGCGCCCCATAAATGCATGATGGGCGTGCTCCACGTGTCAAAAATTCTAGCACACGAGGACACGCGCCGGACTACGTCGAGGCGTGTCCGCAGCGTCAAGCACAAGAACGCTATGACCGGAGCCCCCGTAACGACTATAGATCCCTGAAGACCTCGTCTTTAACGACGACTCCGGACAGGGAGCTGTTGGCGAGGGGATGTCGGCAACTCCTCGTCCGGACCGATATCAACCCCACAGCGGGCGATCCGGGCCTCTCAAGCATGGGTGACGTATCGCCCCGGATCTTGGGGAGCCGGACCATGCCTAGGCCGGCCTAGAGAAACTTGCTGAGCACTCTTCCCCAATTAATGCTGCTGCTCCCTTGGGGGACCCTTTAGGTGTTTCATCGACGTGGCCCAATCACAGGCCAGCCCTGTGGGCCCCGGATGATGAACAGTGCCATTGTCAGAGTCATAAATGACCTGGAGCCGTTGGATCTTTATCAGACAGTGCAGTGATCCAAGGGCTAAGAACACCTCTGATCAGACTATATATACCCCCACTAATACCAATTAGTGGGGGACACACAAATACAGAGAGGAGAGATAAAGCTAAAATAACCCGGACCACCAGAATATCAACCGTGACATCTGACGCCACAACTCGTAACTGGCCCAATCCCTCACCCTTAAATACATTCTTACATTCAATCTATACCGACACTGACTTGATCGTCGGAGAGGGAAAACCTGGTACCAACCCCGGGCCCCTGTTCGTTTCTTGTGCAGGCTTAGAGAGCGCCTCGACGACGAAGCAGATACCACCTACGTCAACGACCTTGGAAGATCGGAGCCGACGCGAATAATATATAAGCCGAGCTTGGGAAGAAAATCAGGCTCGCCAACTACTATATATGTTATTCAAGATTTTAATAGCTTGTGAGCTTTTGCTACTATTTAATTTATTTGTATAAATATTGATGACTCAAGATATATATAGTGGTATGTTGGTATCGTTGCATGGCACGCCACGATATGCACACGTTAGTTGATACGTGGCAAGCTACCACCGAAAGTAATTGGTTAAATTTCCAAAAAAGACTTTATTCTAATTACGACTTAATTATGAGTTAGTACCGACCGACAGTTTTCAATACGGTCAATTTCAATGGGTAACGTGGATACGTATATATATGTGAAGTGGAGTGCTATCGTGTTATTTATTTCCATCCACTGGTTTTTTTTAATTCAGGGTCCAGAGTATTTAACTCTGAGTCAGGGTTACCTGCTTCCTAAATCATTGGATGACTACCTGACTCTGAGTCAGGGTTACCTGCTTCCTAAATCATTGGATGACTACCTGACTCTGAGTTAGTGTTACTCTGCTTCCTAGACCATTGGATCTGTTATTTTATCCATAGAGTATTAATAAAATACATATACAATGGTTGGGGGAAGCAGAGTAACCCTGACTCAGAGTCAGGTCTCGGCTTTCCCATTAGCCATTAAATATAATGGTTCCATCCGCCGGTACTAATTATATATGAGTTCCATCCGCCGGTACTAATTATATATGGGATAAAATATTTTTAATACACCAAATTATATTGTTGTTAACGATTTGTATGCCTATCTTTTAAATTTTTTAATTTGGGTATTATACTAAAAAAATTCTCCCAATTTTACACATAATCCAAATTTTTGTTATGTGTGAAATTGGAGGAAACGTTTTTTCTAGGATGACATATTTTTTTGCAAAATTGTTAAATTACCCTATCAAATTAACGTTTGTCAAATGTCACGTGACATGATTCCGTGATTAATTTAGACGGTGGTATCTAAATTGAAAAATTATTATAGTGTACTACTCAAATTGAAAAATTGGGTATCCAAATCGTTAAAAACAGATAGTTTGGTATATTACACGTACGAAACCCCCT
Organism: Primula vulgaris; assembly: GCA_963920805.1. NCBI lineage: Eukaryota > Viridiplantae > Streptophyta > Magnoliopsida > Ericales > Primulaceae > Primula > Primula vulgaris. The sequence goes on along the minus strand of OY987212.1, from coordinate 36,132,569 downwards.
ACATATATAGACGATAAAATGAGCCGGCATTTTAACGGGATGAGTTGATCGGTTAGAGATTTAACTTATAGCATAATTACTTAATCTTGGTTAATTAAATAATTTGTACCGTTATAATACCGGTATATTAATTTCTAAAATAAAGTTCATGACAAAACCCAACAATCTCGAAAAAAAACGATATGACATGATATCGACGAAAGCTAGATAGACAACGGATGTGAGGAATTCTGTTTTGGATTAAACTGTCTTTTACTGAAAATCCGTTTTCATATGGTACAATAGCTAATTGAACTTTAAGAGAAACCGTTTTGGATGTGTATCGCAAACTTAATCTGAACATTTCGAAATCTTAAATAATGGCTTTTGAAACTCTATAATATGTAAAGGAAACAAAAAAAATATTAAGAAGAAAAATGTATATATTGAATATATGACGAAATTTCTAATAGAGTAAAATTTGAATAAATAAGACTTATTACTCAAATTTTGGTTATTAATATCTTATAATAGAATATACAAAATTAAACATGTATTTCACATTATCATTTCAAAATTCATAAATTCAGAAAATTACATTAAATGTTTATTAAATATTTAGCACGGAATCTTTAACTATATCGGCTTCTCATTTTTTAACCTATTTTAGTTGTGTTTCTCGTTTCACATATTATTGTTTTCTTTTCACAGAATGACAATTCTATATGAAACTAAGAAAATGTACCATATTTCCCGGTATATGGGTTTTTGACGGATTGCACTGACTCGCATTTATATATCTCGGTCACTAGATCAAAATACAACGGTCGAGATGTATTTTATTTTCGAAAGAAAACTAAAAAATGGATCTCATATCCGGTACATTTGAACCGTCGTACCTTGATCCTATGGTCAAGATGTCAAATTCCAGCTGTGGATCAATTGTATTTTCGGGAGTGACGGAGCATAGTTAGTAAGAAATAGTTCTTATTTTGAAAATTCATGTTTTTTATTTATTTATGCCTTCCTATTGGAGGAAGTTATGATTCGAGTTTACTTATTATTTGACGTGTAAATTTTTAAAAAATAAATTATTTTAAAAAATAATTTAAGAGTGACAATTCAGATGACCACGTAGAGTGCCAGGTGAGATGATATGAAGAAGATAGAAATATGGATATCATTTAATTAATTAATTAATACACCCGCCAAAAATACACTCCCCATATTCTTACAACAATGGCGCTTTCTCTCTCTACTTTCACTCTCCACAAAAAACCCATCAACATTCTATTTCTCTCTTCTCATTCTCGGACTCCGACTCCGCAGTTTCAACTCCGTCTTCGTTCTACGAGGCCTTGCAGAGATGACATGTCATCACCAACAATTATTTCATGCAATGTTTCTCATAATAAAGAAATGGTCAGTCTACCTCTGTTCATACTGGGTCTGTTTGTTGTCATCTTTTTTTCAGTCAAAAAGTTGCTTTCATAAAACAGTAAGAAAAAATATTGTTTTCCAAAATATACGAGTGTTTGGCATGAACTTTAAAAATCTAATTTTTAACGTATTGATTTTTGGCATTAGCTAATAACTTGTTGCTTTTTCAATCAAAATAATTTTATAATACATTTTTTTGATAAATTTTTAAAATATCATATTTAAACGAGCAGTAACACGTCAATTATACGAATAAAATTTTAGTTGAGATAAAATCAATATTCATTTAAATTATTAAAATGGTTGCGATAAAGCTAACAAAATCTCCAAAATGTGTCATTTTTGCTTTTAGCCTTTCTAGTTATATTCCTCCAAAATCTAGATTTTAAAAGCTAAAAAAAGCAGTGATACCAAACGCATGTGTCTTTTTAAAATCAAAAAGCTAAAAAAGATAACAAAAAAAAAATTTGATACCAAACCTGCACACTGTCTCTACTCGTGCATTATCTGTAATTTAGTTATTACTTAATAGTTAACCAGTTCCGAATTGTTTGTCCAGCTTTGATAATGTAAATTTTTTATACACATGCTTTATCTACATGTCAAAAGGTCAATTATACCCCTCATTTGTGAGGTAACCCTTTTCTGTAATGCCATTTTCTTGCAAAAGGAAGAGAAAAGGGTATAATGGAAACATTAGTTGATTTTGACTTGACTTTTTTAAAATGGACAAAAAATATGTAACTTTCTAAAATATAAAGATTGACAAACATTTAGGAATGGAGGAGTAAATCATAAGGGTAACTGTAATTGTTGCTTTTTTTTTCCCCTTTCTAAATCTACTTTCGATCACGTTTTTGGGATTCCCGTTTCTTGAACCACGGTATGGACCTTTTTGACTGCAGAAAATAAGGTGAATCATTTGACCGTAAGTAAAAACTGGGTACATTGGGCTTAAAATCTTTTAGATTCTCCAAACCATGAAACGAAGTAGAAACAAAACTTTAAAACAAATGCGTTTGTTCATTTGAGGTTAAGGAAACTGCTATCGTTCTGTTAAAAGGAATGACAAATCGTAACAGAGAGTTAGTTCGGAATTCTGATCCTGCCTAGTGTATAAGAGGAAACATATCCGATAATGCAAAACTTCTGATGATGAGTTAGAGCTTTGTTTGGTTGCATGTTTTAAGCACACTTTTGCTTTCAACGGTAAGCTACAGTAGTGTTTTGAGTCAGTCAGCTTAAGAGCCAACGACTTATGGTCTGAAAAGGCTAGAAGGTTCAGGCTAGATGTGTGCACATATTTTACCGAAATCTAAATAAATAAACATTTTTCTAAAGAACTTTTTTCCCATAAAAGTTGCAAGCAAACAAGAATTGCTATTTTCAGAACTTACGTTTTAAATGCATCATCTGGGCCTATAAGTAAATTGCATCATCAAATTTATTTATTATTAGTGTTGCAGAAAGAAATAAAGAAACGAGCATGGAATATCCCGTTGGATGGAATCAAAAGATTTGAAAGAGCAGTAGTTGTTGCAATTCTTGTATTTGCAGAAATGGCGACACCTTTACCTTTTATTGCTTGGGATTCATTGTCTATTTCTCCTGCTACAGCAGTGCTATATTCACCAGACACAAAAGTCCCTCGAACAGGGGAACTAGCTTTGAGAAGGGCAATCCCAGCAAACACTAATATGAAAGCCATCCAGGTTTGGAAATTTTCTGTAACTTTGTTTACAAAGTAGTATAATCAACTTACACAAAGTTCCTATTTTTGTTAGGATTCTTTGGAGGATATCTCATACTTGCTAAGGATTCCACAAAGAAAGCCTTACGGAACAATGGAGGGCAATGTGAAAAAAGCCCTAAAGGTGTACCACTTTATCTTCTTCAGAAGGAAATAAAATTGTAAAAAATGACGGGCTTCTTATTCTTTTCTCATTCATTTCCTTTCTTTATTTACAGATCGCCGTGGATGAAAAGGAATCCATCTTAGCAGGCATACCAGCTGATTTCAGGGAACAAGGTGTGCAACTGCATGAATCTCTCATAGATGGGAAGGTATTTTCAGAATAAGCTTATTGTAGGATTTCTAAAATGGACCTAGGTTTGGTCTTTTGTTTGTGACACTATGATTTCTGGTTGACTTTGTATTAAGATTTTCAGGAATGATTCACACCGAGGAAATGCTAAACATTATGAAAGCACAACGAGTGAATTTTACATATTTTTACAAAATGACTAGTCAAACTGTCAGGGAATAAATATGATTCATATTACATTCCCAATTACATGTGTCCTCACTAGTTATCCTAAGCGGGCATCACTAGTTTCATACATTTTTTTCTTTACCCGAAATCCTGGTACTTACAACTTTATCAAGTATTTATTTATAACTTACCGGGAAAAAATAAAAAAACTTTATCACTAATAAGTAATAGGAGTATGACTAGATTTATTTTCTTGTATTTGGTTGTCACAGGGTGGATTGAAATATCTTTTAGAGTGTATAAAAAACAAGGACGCCGACAAAGTATCAGTTGGACTCGCATCTTCACTTGAGAACATCGCACAATTGGAGTTGTTGCAGGTAACTTTTATGTAGGTCTAGTACACCTCAGTTATTTATTAATTGCAATTTTGCACTCTAGGCTGTTAGAATATATACTAAACAAGACTAATACATAGTTATGATGCTTGGACAATTTCCTGACACTTTAGTATAAAATACCCGACAAAATTTATATTATTGCACCATTTTTTTTAGTGTTGTATGGCTGGGTTGTATGATTTTACAGTTATCAAGGAGTATTAATGTCAGTTTGGTGAGAACTTGGCAATATTATAGGCACAAAACTGAAAAATCTTTTATTAGTCAATGATAGAAAATTGACAACAATTTACTAAGTTCGCCAAAATTCGTCCATACATAAAACCGAGTTTTGCTAAGTTATTAGTTGAGTGCATTATAACTTTATACAACCCAGGTTGTCGGAATTGCCAAATTCTATAATCTAAATTTATATAGTACAAGATTTCGATTTAAGCTTCCTGCTTCTGGTTTTCGATGGCTCAGCAGTGGTCTGTTATCACTCATAAAGATTATACAACCGAATGTTAACTTATTGGGTTACCTTAATGTATAGGACTTCTGAAAATTACGTGCATAATACTGGCACTAAACCATTGTTTTTCCTTTTATTTTGGTCAAAAACACTGCAATTCATGATAATATACTGCAAATAGCATGCATTTGTGCTTTTGATTATTTTAGTCATTTTTGTTACGATGCGTTTTTATTGATACATATATCAAATTTTGTTTTCCAACAGGCTCCAGGATTGTCATTTTTGTTGCCTGAGCAATACTTGAAATATCCAAGGTAACCCTCTCCATGAATTGTATTATTGTACTGCTAACCAAGCACAATAAAAATAAAATAATTTTGTCTATAACTCATTATTGGTTAAAATATTGGCTTTCAGATTTGCTTTGTGAATACTGAGAACATTTCCCACGACGAGCTTTTTATTTTTTGGTTGTGGCTTTTTAGCACACCATATGGCCAGTAATGTTTTCTGTAAAACAATGTAAAGAAAAAGGGACAGAATGGCTTATTAATGGGCTTATATTACAATTACACAACACAAGCCTCTAATATAAGTATAAAAAAAATGTGTACCCAATGCAGATATAAACTAACCAACCCCCTGATTATCCCACCGTCTAATAACTACATTAAATCTTCCTTACTTCAAATCTTAAATTTTAATATTATCTATTTTTAGGCTCACAGGAAGGGGAGTGGTAGAGTTTGTTATTGAGAAAGGTGATGCCTCCTCAACCTTTTCTCCAGAAGCTGGCGGTGAAGCCAAAAAGACGGCTACAATCCAGGTCAGTATAAGACAAAACCATTTCCAATTTGATAAGTTTATCTCCATTGGCAACTATCTTTTTAGCTAATCAATCAGATAATATTACATTTGAGTACAATATATAAACATCATGTACGTTGAACCTTATTTTCCTTGGCGCTGTTACTAATTCAAAAGTCGTGCACACTTATTCATGAATGTTACAATATCTAAGCAGGTTGTAGTAGATGGATATTCGGCACCACTGACGGCAGGGAACTTTACAAAACTGGTAAGGTAGTGGGATCTTCTTAAAAATGGTAATTTGTTTCACTCAAAAAACTTTCTTGACTGATTCTGTTACTTCGAGAAAAGTAGTTATAGGTACCTTTCTCAGGTCCTTTCTGCAGTTCTCTTCTTTCTTTTTTTCTTTTTTGAATTCATAGAGATGCTATAACTCTAATAATCCATTACATCATGGCTCAGGTGATTGATGGAGCCTACGATGGGGTGAAGTTGAATGCCACCGAGCAAGCCATACTCTCAGATAGTGAACTTGCAAAGACCAAAGGCTACAATGTTCCCTTGGAAATAAAGCCATCTGGACAATTTGAACCACTTTACAAAACAACTTTGAGTGTGCAGGTCTTTTCATACTTCAATTTCGCACAAAAGAATACTGTTTAGATCCTTACCACCACATTTCCACTTTACGTAAAAACATGTCAGCCAAATCTGAAGGTGGAATTTTTTTAAATTAGAAGAAGTTACTGGGATTTTTCCCCCTCCCTGTAGGGCAATAAATAAAAAAGGCATATTTATTAGTAGAATAAAAGAGAAAACTATTTGTAGGACGGGGAGCTGCCTGTACTACCGCTTTCTGTGTATGGTGCTGTTGCTATGTCCCACAGTGACGTCTCCGAGGAGTACTCATCTCCTTCCCAATGGTTCTTCTATCTCTATGACAAACGGAATGTGAGTAGGTCTCTATTATTATTGGATTTGTTACTTTCAATGTCATTTGACTTGTTGACAGGAATGCTTTTGAAAATGTTTAGGAACTTGATTTCCTCATACTAATCAACCGTTTTTGTATATGGTGAATATTTTTAACAGTCTGGCTTAGGAGGTTTGTCTTTTGATGAAGGTCAATTTTCTGTTTTCGGGCAAGTCCTTTGGCCTTTCTCTAATTCATTTTCTTAATTGATGTTATATGTTACAGTAAAATAAAAAACTTAAAAGATATTTACACTTTTGGGATGTGTGTTATTTTTAGATACACAACTGTTGGGAGAGAAATACTTCCTCAGATCAAGAAAGGGGATGTGATTCGATCAGCCAAGCTAATTGAGGGTCAAGATCGCCTCATATTGCCCAACTAAAACCAACCTCTTGTACTTTGGCTCAGAAATTTCTCACGTTTTTTGTTTATTGTTTTCAACTTCAGATCTCAGATTCTGTCAAGGTGCTAATTTCGGCTTATTGTTACCATATTCAAAACATATTTATTTGTCCAATTTACTTTGAAGGGGAAAATATTATTAAGGCTAAAGTCGCACGGAAATTATTTAATCCTCTTGGAAGATGTCCGTCATGGCTCCTCAACCACACGTATACTGGGTCTCGCATTGTTAAGCAATTATAATGGTATAATTGTAGCTGAATAGCCATGGAGGACTACATAATTTCCAATGGTGATTTTGATGAAAGAATTGATTCTTAGTGGTTCAGTATTCTATTGTCCATTTTGAGGATGTCAAAAGGAGACTAAGAGCGTGGTTTTTTTTATATTTATTGCTGGGTGTATTTTCTTTAAGTGAGCCATATCAGAGTAGAGAATTAGATTTGAGATAAAATCTCTGAATTCTGGTCTGTACTTTTTTACTTTGTGGGTCAATGTTTTTTATGGAAAATGGTTTAATTGTCATTTCCAGTACCTAATACTAGTAATTTACTCTCTTTTTTTGTAATCAATACTAGTAATTTACTAAAGGGCTTAATTAGAGAACATTCAACTTCCAATTAGGAATTCTAGAAGAATTCGTTCATGTATGAACTGCAGTTGTTTTCATTAAGTTCTGCTTCTGGTGCCTTTCTGCTGTATCAGGTTTCAGATTTACTGAATCAGGTTGCTTTATTTTTATGCAAAGAAAGACGACGTAGAAGTTCTGATTCCATTAAATTCTTTTCCGTGTGTGCAGTAGTTTCATTTTCTCGGGCATGAGTCCGTGCCAAACACAGAAAACGCTTGTATATGAAACATTTTTCCTTCTCTTGAGATTTTCCTGGATATGCCAAACACAAGTTTGGAAATTCATTTCCCAAGAAATACTTCTCAATTTCATTTCCTTTCGTTTCCCATCTTGTTTATCGAGTTTCAAACGCACCGTTAACCTTTTCAAAAAATAAAATTTGATGATTATCAAGCAGCAAGCAAATGCAAATGACCGATATTAAAAAATACCAATACCAGATGCTTCAACATTTTAAGAAACCGAGTATACTTCAAATTGAAAATCACAGATTTAAATGTTATCAACAATTCCAATCGTACACATAATATCGGTCCACTAACAAATGACATTCAAAGCCCACCTCCTCCAAGAGAAGATATCAAACCCATATCAGCTTCAACATCACTAGGACTCTTCAATCTGGTCCTGCACGCAATCGAAAAATGAATTTAAAGATTTACCGTCTAATTAGCTTTGCCACTATCAAACTGTAACTGTCCAGCAAGTATAAGTGGCTTAGCTAACTTTACCTCATTTTTTTCTTCCCTATTCATTAAATCACATGCAGTGGTGAATGCTAGAAATGTGTAGATAATAAACAATGAAATTATAGCTTTTGGCCATTTGAACTAGTAAAATAATAGAGCTTTGTCTGTAAATTAGAAATAAGAACATAAATTTCCTGACTAATTTTGTTTTTCCTAATATTTACTTTCAGAATGCATAACTAAGTCTATCACTCCTTTTTTTCCGGTAAGTATACCGACTCCTATTTTTAGAAAACTGCACATGGCAATAATGACTCGGGAGGGTAGCTTCTTTTCGTCACTTTAGCCCTGACCTGCATATCTGAAGTCCAAAGAGTCAGGTTATCCCTGAGCAGTTGCATGATAAGAGTGCTGTCCTTGTATGATTCCTCTCCAAGCGTGTCCAGTTCAGCAATTGCTTCCTCGAAAGCCTGAATACAAAAAAAATAGTAAAAATACAGATATCTTCTACAAAGATTTTCTTCTATAATGCATGCAATCCATACATGAATGGCAACTGGGTAAAACTGCATAGAAACTAATTTCTATGCCGGTGGTTGGTGGGTGGATAGCAAATTTCAGTTTGTCATTTAGCAAAATACTGAGGTAAGTGTAGTAATACAGATGGTGCTCTGGTATGCGAGAGAAGAGAGTAGAACAATTTCATATGTGGGGGCCAAAACTTATACAGGAAGTGGGACAGAAATAGGTAAATGTTTTCTATTGAGGACAATCGAGAGAAAAGAGATGCTTACGTGACATTGTCACATTAACATGGGGCACTTCCATAAATTAACCAATCTTAAATTCCTCCAATTATATCATTTGCTAAATGGCTCAACAAACAAACTAATGCAGTAATTAAATATACAAATTCTGGAAAACGTTTGACTTATTATTCCTTTCCTAACAAGACTTGAAAAATCTAAAACACAAACCAGGAAAAGAGACCACTCAAATAAAAAGATTAAATTTAAACTAAGAGAGAAACAATGCAAATACCTGTTTCGCCATGCTACAAGCTTTATCGGATGAATTCAAAATCTCATAATAGAAGACCGAGTAGTTTAGTGCTAGCCCAAGCCTTATGGGATGTGTTGGGGCTAGATCAGCTAGTGCAATGTCCTTCAATTAAGACAATGTTAATACCATAACTCTGAAGAAAATAATATTTGTACATTTGGATAATGGTATTGCAATATATGTGCACTTTGTCCCAAAGCAGGTTTACAATGGAGAAACTTTCTTTTACAGGTTTATACCATCATGTCGTTAACTCAATAAGATGCAACATACAAAGATAAATTAGCATAGGCACGTCGTGATTAAAAGACTTCCAGAGTTCCTTTAAAAATATTGGTTTGACAAATGTTTTTTATCACCAAATGTTCTACCCGATAACCTTACATGATCATTCCATATATGCCGCCACATCGCAGGCAAGATTTTTGGTTAAGACATTTCGGAAGGTGTACGGTTACTCTCTATATTTTTTCTCGACTATCCTCATTTTTGCTTAAACTTGAACAAATGTTGGATACTAACTAAACTCACTTGTTTATAATTGCATATTTCCCATATCAATTGTCATCAAACCTAGATGACAGACAACCACTAAATTATATACAGTTAAATCACTTAATCCTTTATACAGTCAGAGGGGGGAAAGCAGACAAAAGACTCAGAATACTCTGCCTGTTGAAAGTAACTTTGAACATAAACAAGCAAAATAATAATTCATACACCAGCTTCTCTTTGTCAAACCTACTGAAACAATTCATGGTCAAACAAGGATTCGCTCATTAAACTGAATCTGTGTAATAACAAATGAGTAACAGCTCTTATAATGTAAAATCTAAGTAACAATGATACGTTCCTAAAACTGTAATAACCTAAACTGCAAAAATTATAAAAATCAGATATTTCCCTAACAGATCTCACTAGTCTAAACTCTAAACCACATTATATCCATCAGCAAAAACAGCAGAAGACAAAAAATGCTAAAATTTTCCAATCTTCAAAAGCGTGCTGAAGACCCGAAAAAGTAAATCATTTGTGACATGAATCACATCTCTAAAAAACCCTTGAGAGAGAATAATGGCATCACAAAATCTAATGAATATGCATTAATCCCTAGAATATACAAGCGCCTAAATCAGAAAATTACCAAAAGCTCTACTCTTCTAGCAAGCAGAGCTAGAATGCACAATGTTTAATCCTAAATTTAAATAAAGACTTCAATAACCAAAATCCACAAACAGAATCATATACACAGTAGCATTATAATTTATAATAGGTACGTAAAACTAGGCAAAAGACCGTAATACTTGCATTCAAAACTACCTAAGCTACACTAAGAATTTCTCTTGATCAACAAAACTTTGGGAATAGAATATTGCCCCTGTTAACACAACTATTGACAAGAACCACTCAAATTCTTAGGACATTCATGAATCAAAAACTACCGGAATGGCCTTGTAAGCATATATATAGTATCCTATAAAACCATGCCTACAATTCACATATCTAAACAGCGGAACAAATATAAAAAACAACACAACAGAAAAGGCAGACACAAAATAACTTCCAACTTGCACAATAGGCAACAAGAAGAATCGATAAACTAGTGCATCTGACATGAATATACCTGAGCTGCCTTGTAAGCATTCATGGTATCCTCAGCAGCCTCTTTCCTCTCATCCCCAACCAAAAACTCAGCCAAATACCTATGGTAATCCCCTTTCATCTTTAAATAAAACACCTTTGACTCGCTGCTTGAGGCGGCAGGGACAAGGCTTGCGTCCAGCAGCTTCAAGATCCCAGCACAGACAGTGGACAGCTCCGACTCAACCTTGGACCTATAACAAGAAAATTATTTTCAGGAAATATACCGCTTAATACCAAGATTAAACAACAAAGAACTCAAAAACCTGAATCCTTCCCAATAAGATTACCAAAACAAAAAATTGAAAAGCAATATAGTTTCAAAGATCGAAATTGCATAGATTTCAAAATAACAAGTGTTTGAGAATAAAATGCGCATAGAGTATTGTATTGTCATAGAGTACACTAAAATGATATTCTTATCAAGTCAAGACCATAGATCTTAAGATCACAATCAAAAAACTGTAAATTCTTTTTTGAGAAAATTAAAGTCGATTATAATCTTATTATTCCACAATATCCAATAAAGGGTGTAATGGGTAATTTAGCACATCGAAATCTGAAACCATCACAAACACTGATCGGAAACAGATCGAAACATGAACTGATAATCATAACAAAAATACAAAAAAGGAGAACGGGAGTGGGTTGTGATAATATGTATGTTCTCAAAAAAAATCTACCCAAATAATTTTGAAATTATATTTTACAGCGGAAGACCGTAAATATAAGATCCAAGTTACACAAAACCCTACAACTCAAATCCATGATTAAGTCCAACAACAACAATTACAAGCAGCGAATGAACTAGGTGGAGACATACAGACCCTGTTTTGATAAAAATTGGTGAGAAAATACACTTCCTATATGTATTTTGATTCAAATCTTTAAAAATTAGCGTTTCAGTCCCCCAATTTGCCAAAATTACCGTTTAGAACTCTCCCCTTTAAAGTTTATGGTTCCTTCTCTAAATCATAAACTGCAATAAAGAGTAAACAAATCTAAACCAAAACTAATAGTATTAATAATAATAGTAACCTGTACAACAAAACTAAATTACACCAAAAGTCAATAATGAAACAAACACTGTCAAAGCCCTGGAACACAAAACCATGACCAAGTTCCACAAATCACAATAATAACAAACTTAAACACAAACTAATAATGATAATAACATAATAACAACTGATTTTTAGATTATTTTTTTTAGCCTAAAATCTGCTCGTTAAAAGCCTAAATAATCTGACTGTCAGACTTTTTAAATCTAGAAATCAGCCAAAAAAATCCGCTACCAAATTATAATACTGTTAATAACAATAATAGAACCTGTCAAAACAAAACTAAATTGCAGAGTAAGTCAACAATGAAAACCCTGGAACTCAAAACCAAGATCAAGTCCCACAAATCACAATAACAACAAATCTAAACACAGACTAATAATAACAATAATAGAACCTGTCAGCGACTCAGCGCAAAACTAAATTGCAAAACAATAATAGATCTTTTTAACCGATTGATGGATTTTAGATTTTAAAAATATGTGGGTGTTTTGACAGTCAGATTATTTAGCTTTTGAAAAGAAGATTTTTGGCCTACAAAGGCTAAAAAACTGGATTTTGTTTGGATTTTTAAAACAAATTTTTTAAATCTGGGTTTTGACCAAATAATGTGTTGCCAAACGGACCCTAAGTCAATAATGACACAAACACAGTTAAAGCCCCAGAACAGAAATCCATGATCAAGTCCCACAAATCACAATAATAACAAATCTAAACACAAAGTAATAATAATAACAACACACACAAAAAAGGAGACCACCCATATGTCTTGACTAGGAGAGTGGGTTGAAATACTACGTATTTACTGAAGATAACTACCCAAAATAACTCTTGAGATTATATTTTACAGCGCAAAACCATAAATTTCAGATCTAAGTCACACAAAACCCTATAACTCAAATCCAACAACAAGTCAGCCCCTATTTTGACAAAAAATGATGAAAAAAAACACACTTTTTCTATGTATTTCGATTAAAGTCTTCAAAAATTAGATTTCCGGTGCCCGCCCTTCTATTTTAAAGTTGATGGTTCTAGTCTCTAAACACAACCCAATAATAATAATAATAATAGAACCTGTCAGAACAAACTGATTTGCACAAAAAAGTCAATAATGAAACAAACACAGCCAAATCCCTAGAACTCAAAAATCAAAACCATAATAAAATCACAATAATAACAAAAATCTAAACACAAACCAGTAATAATTAAAAGTCAACAATTAGACAAACACAGTCAAATCCCTAAACTAAAATCCCCGATCAAGTCCCACAAACCACGATAACAAGACGATAAAATCTTTAGAAATTAACGTTTCAGTCCCTAATTTAGCAAAAGTAGCGTTTACGCCCCCACACTTTCAAAAAAGTTACAATAACAATAAAACAAGAATATATTAACCTGTAAGACTTGACTAGGTTAACATGATCATCGTTCTTCCGAGAATCTTCCTTATGCTCGATCGAGGACACGATCCTCCACGCAGCACGCAACGAGCCGATAACATTCTTATACGCAACGGATAACAAGTTACGCTCCTCGACGGTGAGATCTGGGGAAATAGAGACGAGGCTCTCCATGTAGGTAACCATCTCCTCGTATCTCTCCGCTTGTTCAGCAAGTTTCGCCATGTACACATACTGCTCTCGACTCATCGCTGCCATTATTTTTTATGAAAAATATACTTATATGTTAATTATATGTATAGAGAGAAATGTTTAGAGAGAGAGAGAGAGAGGGGTTGAAAATGAGGAAGGGAGGGCGGCTGGGTTTTTATTTATTTATAAGGAAGTTTTATTATAGATTTAGACATTGAGTTTCTGTTTTACTATGACGAGGGCTGCTACTTTGAGGAATTTTGAGGAGTTTCTTTTGTTTCTTTTTTAATGATTTACTATTTTGGGTTAATTTTTAAGTAAATCCTCACCTCATGAATTACGGTTGACTTTTTTAAACTTGGGTCTTATCGAATGCAATACCAACCACTACTTGATCTTTTAATTCATATTTTTTGATAAATCTTGTTGTTGTTTTTTAGTAAAAAATCTCAATTATCATATTCCTTAAAAAAAAAATGTTTAAAATTTGATGGTTTAGTAAAAAATCTCAATTATCATATTCCTTAAAAAAAAATGTTTAAAATTTGATGGTAGTCTAATGTTTCTTATATAAAGGAAACAAAAAATGTTACTCCTATTATTTCCAAGAGTGATATGATAAAAAAAAATGTATAAAAAGAGAGAGGTAGAAAATAAGAAGCTTTATAAGGAAACTGATGTTTTGTGTGGATGTAAAAGTATTATGTATAATAAGAAAATTGCTAGTTTTTTATTTAATTTGAAGAAAATAACGAGAAAGCTGCACTTATTACTTTTAATGGGTGCCTAAAAAGTAATAAGTCACCCATTAAAAGTAACAATGCTTATTAATTTTTTGGCGGAAATCAGAGACATATTCTAGGCAGTAAGTAGACCAGAGTCGGCCAAAAAATTACAGTATATTTTTGGCAGGTTGCATAGACAAAAATAACTTTTGTCTTGTTCATTCAAAGAAGAACTAGAAAAAAAAATATAAATTATTAGTATTATTTTTTGAAATTATTTCTCAATTGGAGTGGGATGCCTAGTCCTGGTGTGCTATTGTATTGGCACTCCCTTGGATCTGACCCTGGGTAGACCATAAGAGCTCAATTGATTACAGGGGATCAAACGAGATTAGGTGTTAGGCAAACTATTTTCACTCATAACCCGCCTTGCCTTGTGCATTTTAAAGCATTGTTAATAATTAATGACCAGTAGAAAATTGAGTGAGTAATCAGGAATCTACAAGAAAAGAAAGGCTGCTCGCTTCTTTTCACCATACATGGCTAACCATATATACAAAACACAGCTCAACTTGCCATCAATTTCAGATCCATAATTTAACAAAATATAGAAGAGATGATCAGCCAAATATCACATTAATGCACATCATAAGTACAAATCATAAAACCAAAAGCAGTTGTTACAACAAATAAACAAAGGCAGCCGATACACTAGCAGAATATTTAAGAACTCGCCAGAGATGAGCAGTTTCCCTCACCTTCCTTCCTACCAAAATGAGCTGCTCTTCTTTTTTGCCGTCAACTGATCATAGTTACATGCATAATCATTAATTTTCCACATCAAAGATTAAAACCTGCCCTTTTCAATTCATTCTAAGACGCCCTCATACCACTACAACATTCTGTCCTCAACATCGCTTCGCGAGAGCACCTGTGTTCTCAAAACCAGCCCATAGCTATAGATTTTTCCTAGGCCTACCCCTCTTTTTACCCCCAGGTTTCGGAACTGATTTTGCCTTTGGAACAGGCACGAAGCCGTTCCCGCCGTTAGCCACAGGAAACTGCTCACTGCGAGGAGGATTAGAGACAGGTGGAGGTGGAGGAGGTTCTTTCACTTCCCCAGACGAAAAGGTTAGCGGACAAAATCCCCAATAGCAATAATAGGCATCTTTTCCAGGCACTGTTGGTGGCAGATTCTGGATTTTCGCCGCATGAAAAGCCCTTTCGCAGTTCTGGCACCTCAAGCAGCAGTCTATGTAAGCCTTCGGGTACTCGTACAGGTTGTAACAGTACGGACACGTTGTCCAAAAGTTGGTGAGGTTAACTCCTCTAGTAGGTTCAGCATTGCCGCCACTTACAACTCCACTGCTGCTCCCTCCCGCGGCTGGCGTCCGTCTCACTGGCTGCGGCTGCTGTTGCTGCTGCTGAGGTGGCGGATTATCTTCCTGGCGGCGAAATTGTTGAAATCCAAAAGCCCTTTGGTTCTCCACCGGTACCAAATCAACTCTTGTAAAAAAACCTAGGTTGAGAAACGTACAGTTAGCTCAGCATGCAGAAGAAATTACAAGAACTAATTAGTGTGTAGCAGCCCTAACACAGTGCATGAATGAGGGGTCATTTTTGTTGAACATAATCTACTTGTTATCAAGTTCCCAAGCCTTTAACAACTCATGGTAAAGACAATGTGATACATTACAACACTACAACTACCTTAAAATTGCTTAACTGTACGTAACAAACTATCTTCGTGTAGCTAATCTCACCTGTGCAATGTGGTGTACTGACAATTACCAACTCAATATCAATGCTATATATATATACTCCTGGTTTGACAACAGGATAGACACTTGGCCACAGAGAAACAAAATCCATAATGTGGTTATGTCATCATTAAGAGTCGGGATAACGACAACAATCAATAGGACCATCACATTCAGAAAAGTATCAAGTGTGTGACCATAGACTACGTGTCTTTCTTAGTAGTAGCCTACTAGGGAAGTGTGTAACTCTCTATTTCAATTATTGTCAGGTATCAGTATGATCCCTAGTTCCCTCCTAATGAGCTACCTACCCCGTGATTGAATGCATCATGTTTGACATGATGGAAGTGTGTATCTTTACTCCAAAAGACGCCATCAGCTCCTAACTCTCAACATATGCTAAACAGCTCGTCGTTATAAATATAGAGTCGCGCACTAGTGTCAAATGATATAAATTCTTTGATAAAGCAATTGTATGGACTATAACGAGAAGAAAAAGGGTGTAGTTTTGGCAGACAAAATAGAAATTTAATTACATTTCAGAAAAATAGGTTTCAAGATCTTCTACCCCTTCCATACTTAGAAATTAACTCATCGGCAAAAGCATCATTTCTTGTCAACGACACAAGTACCTGTGCCCATAGTGTGTTATCGAAGATAATCATATCATTTACTGAGGCACCTATTTTATATTAAAACTCACAATCAATAGAGCATGCCTGTATTAAAACTCACAATCAATAGAGTATGCCACCACGAGGATGCAGGACTTTACTCTTGCCATAGTATCTGAAAAAGTGCACCCCTTTTACGAAGGAAAATTTATTATGAGCTTCACTTATTGACCAGTCTAAAATCTACAGAATGCAATACAAGAGCTTATAATAAAAGTTTAAGGTTGCAGATAAAACCTTTGCAGATAAAAGATGATATGACAGCAACTTTTTTGTACTTTTGAAGAACTTCCATAAGGGTAGGTTAAGGAACCACCTATAATTTTACATGAGAATGCACGCCCACACATCAATTTTGTAAATACTATTTGATTTTATTTGTATAGACTTGTTGACGATAACTCTCCTTCGCCATGAGTGGCAGAAGAACAAGAATACTAAAGTTAATAAAAGACATACTTATAAATATGTAAATACATAAAGATGAGGTAATCACAACTCTCTAAATTCAAATACCAGCTCTGCAATTTCGAAGAAATTCCAAAGAATTGTTTCTTTTTGAATGAGTGTACTGTACAGTGCTTGTCACTTGTATGCTACATATGAACTATATACATTCACGTGACAAGGACTGTAAGTGGCACTCTAAAATATCATTGTGGCAATGACAATTTTGTAATCTTGCTTCATTTAAAAAGTACTTTCTTTCTAATGAATGGATATATACCCTGCAAGCTAGACTACTTTTGTTTGTCTACATCTACAACTAGATTATAGGAATAAGAATAGTTGGATCTAGATTTAGAGGCAAAAAATATCGGCTCTTGTGACAAGCAATCAGATGCAAATGACCTCGTATTCAAATACGTTTGAGCTTAAGAGCTCAAATCTAGGCATAGTGCTACTCCAATTAGATTATGTATGCAGTTTCTTTTAGAGAAAACTGCAAAGAGATGCATGGTCAGCCCTTAAATCTTAAATAATGCACAAGGTCGATCCTTATTCAAAAGAGGTGCATATAGATATGTTCCTCGACTATACTTTATGCAAGTAATATTACCCATAAAATCATCGAATACGCAGTAGGTATATGAGTAGTAGTATCCAGAGGCACCTCAGGGGAAAAAAAAAGGTCACACTAATTTCAAACTTCAGAACAAAACACACACACTAAATACAAATCGATCCTATTCTTTAATACAAGTGAATGCATTGAGGCCAAGTTTGTTTGCATAATGAGATACTATTAGTGTTTTTTCACTTTTTTGTACTGGAGTACTGGAGGACCTATGTGTTATACTATATATGTTTGAACATATAGCACTAAATGAGGTATACTAACAGTAAGACAAGATTTTAGGCTTTTAGGGTTTCAAGGAGAAAAACTAATACGGTGTTATTAGTTATAGCCCTTATGGTACCTAGTCAAAATATACCTCTTTGTTCTATGCTGCAAACAAATGACATAAGTTTGAAGCTATGGTTGGCGGAAAAAGCGAAAACCAAATGCCTAATTGGTATTACTTCTTCCATCCCCATTTCATAGGAATTCCATCCTCATTTCATAGGAAGATCAAAGAATCCAACTTAATAGTCAAAGCTAAAAAGCGGACTTGTTTTTGTGAACATGGTTCCTTAGTTTGGTAAATCGGGCATCGTGTTCATGCACATATCCCAAAGAAGGGTAATGAAGTAATTTGATCACTTTATATACTTCGTAGCATATGCGAGTATCATCATTCACAATAGCATTGCATCTGAATTATCATTTCCAAACAGTATATACTAGTAGCATATACAGATCTAAGGTAAAGATCTTTAAACGCACTAATTTAATCTTCTATACCAAATTAATTACCTAAAGAATTTGGGTAATGATATATGCACATACCACTCATTTCTGCTCTTCGAATCTTCCCTGGTTTACATAAGTAAATAAGGTTGAACCACATATTGTCTCTGACATGTTTCAAGACCTCATGTGCATACTTTGGCCTCCTTTGGTTGAATCTTACAAGTACTAATATACTTACAAATACTTGCTGGCTTGTTTGGTAAAAGTATAAATAGTATATCGGGAGTGGTGAAAAGTAGTTGGTAAGTATTGCAGTACTTTTGAAAAGTATAGACGAAACTCTTTATTCAAATTAAGTGATCAAAACACAAATGAGTATACTTTTCTAGTGCCAACCAAACAACCTAGTATTTACTTCAAGTGCTTATAAGTAAAAAGTACTATATTATTTAGTACTGTCTACCAAACAAGTCTTCTACATGCAAATAAGTATAAAAGTATAAAAAGCATATTGGGAGTGGTGAAAAGTAGTTGCGTACTTTGTTATGCAATATAAGTATTCGAAAACATAAATATAAGTATACTTTTAATGTCAACCAAACAACATATGTAAATTTGGTGCTTATAAGTACAAAATATAACTAATATCTACCAAACAAGTCCTCTACATGCATATATCACTATCCAAAACAAAAAACACCTCGAATCAAAATAGAATCACTACTTACTAATTGTAATGAGCCCGGACAAGCGAGAAAGGAAGGAAAAAGAGAAGGATAAAGGAAGTTATCGAAAATAATAAATGAGGGGTCAAGCTATGAACAAATGAGAATGCATGTGTTTAATGTGCAAATTCTAGAAGTTTAAGGGTCATTTTGTAATTCCCAGAAATTACTTTTCTGAGTAGCAGAGTATAAGTATCAAAACAGTTAGCTCTTTAGGGGAGGAAAAAAGATGATGCTTATTACTTTTATCTAAATTCTGTATTTTATTTTATGAATCTAATTTCATCTTTTATCTTCTTCCAGTAGTAGATTTCTCTTTACTGTTACTCTACTTTTGGTCTTTGTTTAGTCTGAAAACCCATTTTATATTCTGAATATTGAGAGTCGAACGGAGTTCGTCACACTAATACACTAATACCTGCTCGCCATCGAAGGCAGACTTCTTGGGCACATTAGACAAAACAGCCCAAGGCTCCGCCACAAGCCTAAAAGCCGAATCCGCCCAAGCAAACTAGTTCTTATCGGGGTGCAAGAGGAGTAAGACGCCTAAATTAGTTGGTAGTACTGTATATGAAACTCTTTACTCAAAATAATTATTACAAAACACAACTAAGTATACTTTTTTCCGACCCAAACAACATGCTTAAATTTGGTGCTAATAAGCAAAAAGGTTAATGTAAGTACTCTCTACTAAACAAGTCCTCTACATGCAAATATCCCT
The DNA here is from genome assembly GCA_963920805.1 of Primula vulgaris. Classification (NCBI taxonomy): domain Eukaryota; kingdom Viridiplantae; phylum Streptophyta; class Magnoliopsida; order Ericales; family Primulaceae; genus Primula; species Primula vulgaris. The sequence goes on along the minus strand of OY987212.1, from coordinate 36,112,815 downwards.
ATCCAAAATAAAATAAAAACACCCTGAAACAAAATAGAATCACTAACACAGTAATACCTAGCTCCCTGTCGAAGGCAGACTTCTTGGGCACATACCAAAAAATAGAAACTAATTTTGTTACACTTACTGAGTATGATTTCTCGGTGTCAACCAAACAATGTGTCTAATTCTGGTGCTTATAAGTAAAAAGTATATATAAGTATTGTCTACCAAACAAGTCCTACATGCATATATATCACTATCCAAAATAATAATAATAAATTCCTCCAAAACAAAATAGAATTAGTCAGAGAACTAGTAGTATGCTAAAAGATACTCCAACACCCCCATATTGAAAAAAATTCAATCTTTGCCATGTATCATGCATTTTCTTCTATCGATTTTAGACTTCATCACCCCATAATTACAGGAAAAAATAGTTCTAGTACCTAGCTCACCGTCGAACGCAGACTTCTTGGGCACATTGGACAAAACAGCCCAAGCCTCCGCCACAAGCCTGAATGCCGAATCAGCCCAAGCAAACTTGTTCTTATCGGGGTGCAAGAGAAGAGCAAGACGCCTATACTGCTTATGAAGACGCCCAAAATCGAATACTGCCCCAACTAAATTGGGATGGAGGTAGTATTTGATAGTGTTTTAGTGGTACTTTTGAAAAGTATATATGAAGTAATGAAACTCTTCATTCAAAATCAGTATTCGAAAACACAAATAAGAACTACTTTTTCAGTGTCAACCAAACAACATAGTATTTGCTTTCGGTGCTTATAATTAAAAGTCAAATGTAAATACAATCTACCAAACAAGTCCCCTACATGCAAATATCAATAGTTCACTACCCAAAAACAAAAACACCCCTAAAACAAAAGAGAGTCGGTAACACTAATAATTTCTAGCTCGCCAACGAAGGCAGACTTCTTGGGCACATTAGACAAAACAGCCCAAGCCTCCGCCAATTGTGAAAGAACATCAATTTGTAGCTAAATCAGCCAACTTTTTTAAACAACGTGAAAACCTAACTGGATTGTTTTTATGGGACGGAGGGAGTAACAATTGCTTCTGGAGCTTATAATTAAAAAGTATACTTAACTACTGTCTACCAAACAAATCCTCTACATGCAAATATCACTATAAAAAATAAAGTTATATTAAATACCTAGCTCCCCGTCGAAGGCAGACTTCTTAGGCACATTGCTCAAAACAGCCCAAGCCTCCGCCACAAGCCTAAACGCCGAATCATCCCAAGCAAACTGGTTCTTATAGTTATAAGTATACTTTTTGAGTGTCAACCAAACACTTTTTGAGTGTCAACCAAACAACATAGTATTTACTTCCGGTGCTTATAAAGCAAATGTAAGTACCATCGACCAAACAAGTCTTTTACATGCATACATCACAACCCAAAGCAAAAAGACCCCGAAACAAAAAAACAGTACCTAGCTCCCCGTCGAATGCAAACAAGAAGCAAATTAGTTGGTTATTCAACATTAGGATTTCGAAAACATAAATAAGTATACTTTTTGTGTCAACCAAACAACATAGTACTTACGTCCGGTGCTTATGAGTAAAAAGGCAAATGTAGGTACTGTAATATCTACCAAACAAAGCCCCGGAAAAAAAAACTAATACAGTAATTAATACCTAGCTCGCCGACATCGCCGTCAAAGGCAGACTTCTTGGGCACAAACCAAAAATAGCAACTAATTTTATTACACTAATTCTGAATGATTTCTCTGTGTCAACCAAACATGATGTTTAATTCTGGTGCCTATAAGTAAAAAGTATATATAAGTATTGTCTACAAACAAGTCCAACATGCATATATATCACTATCCAAAATTAAAAAAACGGTTGTTAACGAGTACCCCTGGGGCATCGTTTAAGCATTGAATACATTTCTATAATCAAGTTGCATTTAATACAAATACTAGTTGCATTTATACCATGACGTTATAGCATTAACAATTTTGTACTCGATTTACTTAAATAAGGAAATCTCATTAATGTTTTACTATAATAAACAGTTTTAAACAAATTCCATACATTACTAACCAATGTTTAGGGAGCTAGTAGTATGCTATCGCCCCCATATTGAGAAAAAATCGATCTTTTGCCATGTATCATGCAATTTCTTTCATCCCATAATTACAGGAAAAAATAATTCTATATCTAATTCGCCACCGAACGCGGACTTCTTGGGCACATTGCTCAAAACCCCCCACGCCTCAGCCACAAGCCTAAACGTCGAATCAGCCCAAGCTAACTGGTACTTATAGTAGTTATTTAATCAAAAAGAGTATTTGAATACACAAATAAGTACAATTATTCGGTGTCGACTCAAACAGCATATTTAATTCAGGTGCTTATAAGTAAAAAGTACATTTAACCACTATCTACCAAACAAGTCCTCTACATGCATACATCGCCACTCAAAACAAAGAAAACACCCCGAAAAAAACAAGAAAAAAACTAGCTCGCCATCGAACACTGACTTCTTGGGCACATTAGACAAAACAGTCCAAACTCTTAATTCTAAATAAGTATTCAAAAGATATATTTTTTCGATGTCAAGCAAACAACATAGTACTTACGTCCGGTGCTTATAAGTAAAAAGTCCTATAATTAAGTAATGTCTACCAAACAAAACAAGTCATCCACATGCAAATATCACTATCAAAAATATAATTATATTGAATACCTAGCTCGCCGTCGAAGGCAGACTTCTTGGGTACATTGCTCAAAACCCCCCACGCCTCGGCAACAAGCCTAAACGCCGAATCAGCCCAAGCAAACTGGTTCTTATCAGGATGCAAAAGCAGTGCAAGTCTCCGATACTGCTTCCTAATCAGCTCAAGATCATCACTCCTTCGATCAACCTGCAAAATACCGTACCAGTCAAGGTGTCGGTTGCTGACTCGTTTATCCGCAGCTAATAAAACGTCGGCTACAGCGAGGATCTGGTCCGAGCCTTCGAGGAGAGGCTCGGTTTCCTGGGCAAGGATCGCAAAGTCTCGTGAGCCGGTGAAGTCTTTGTTTTGGAGAAGCTTTTCAGCGATTCCGAGGAGGCGTTCGGCTTCTGCTCGTCTTGCTGCATCCATTTTTAATATGTAATTATATAAATAGATATAGATATAGATATACTGGTATATATAGAGAGAGATAGAGATGAATTTGGGGGTTTTTGGTTTAGTGAGGGAATTTATTCTACTGTCACTCCTCTGTAAATCTGATAAATTTCCATTTTGGTAATTGAATTTAATAATATTCCCCTGGGTTCCATTTTATTTTTTTATATCACTGTACTATTTCTGTGAATTTCCTGCTTATCCTCCTCTGTTAACACGATAATTATTTAAAAAACTATTATTAAATGTTACATATCCATATTAATTTAAACACACGCATTAGTTTTAACTTTAACAATATTATATATTTTAATTAAAAATTAAATATTCAAAATACAGTAGTTATCTGGGTTTTTTTTCTATAACCATACATTATCGCCAAATTTCAACGTTAAATTTGAGAAAAGATAGAATTTTAAAAATAGGAAAATAAGTTATTTATTTTCAACATATCTTTATAAATAAAGGACTGGGTAACAAATCATAGGTTGAATGATTCTGTGAATATTGCTACACTGGTTTAAATATATTGCTGATGTACATGTTAGTATTTGTATTTATTTCAACATTTTGTTGTTTTTTGTAATTGATATGTTATCAAACGATTTGGTGATATATTTTGAGATTGAAATTGAAAATTGATTTCTTTGATTGTAGTCTAGAGAAAGAAAAGTAGAGTATGTTAGAGATAGAAAATATATGCGTGAGAAATACAACTGTAGGTCAGTTTTTTTTGCCATGTCATCAAGTAATAACACTTATAAATATTGTTATATTTAACAATCTTTTTAAGTGTTATAGAGTTAACACACACTTTAACACATCTAATGCAGAGACAAAATTGTATTGTTAATTAATATTTTTAGTTAACACACATATTGTAGATGCTCTTACGTCATTTGTTATAAATGATGGAGCATATAATTTTATTAGACTTATTATGTTATCCTTGTTTTAAATAAATCATCACTTATAACTTAGGTCAAAAATAATAATTTAGCACAACATAAAAGGATAGTGATTGTGTCGGCTTGATATTTGTAGTTTTACTATTTATGATACTGCACCTGCAATTTAGGACGGAGAGAGTATATGTGTTTAAAAATAATACATACATATACTACATATTTAAATCTTAAATTGTAGAGTTGCATATAAAGACTTGTTGAATGCATAAGCTTTTAAATAACTTTTATTAAATTAACGCGCCATTCGTGTAGCTCATTATGTCGGTATTCATATGAAATCTACATATATTCATTAGTGTTATAAGGCATCACGGTTTAAAGCTTAAGATCATGAATTTTGTAAATGGTGAAAACGCTTCTAACTGGTTCCGTATGTGACTAGCCTAAAAACACATAAATTAGTTGTTATCTCCTATGGGGACATTAGTAGAGTTAGTCATAATAATGATATTTATGGAGATTGATAATAAAAAGCAATAAACTTGGTTGTTACAACGATTGCGCTGATTAAATTATGTTTTCAGATACACTCTGAAAGCAAACTAGCATATCTAGTGGTCGACGATTGTTCGAATTTGACAAAGTTTGCCACAACATTTACGATAGATTGACTTTCATCCCTATAAGTTTTGTAATCTTTAACAATTGTAAGTTTACGACATATGCTATATTTATTATAGTAAAAAGAAACAGACAACACTCACTTGATAATAATAAAAAATATGATATAAATATTACTTTCATGGAAAAAAAAATGAGTTGCAGAATAAGACGAGAATTATGAATTACAATAATGATTTTATGTAACTGCTGCCAAAATATACCGTTTTCTATATTATGGGACTTGCGAAAATGAAAAAATGTTCATCAATATGTTAGAGGACTCAAATTGCTTTTTAAGTGATACATGAAGAAATCTTATAAGATTTGGTATTCAATTTTTCATGACAATGGCTCTTAAATTGGTACTGTTCAGGTCACACAAACACACACTGTCAATGGCCGAATAATTCTTTAGGTGATTCCGACAAAGTTTGTCATTAGTTTTCCCCTAACATTGTTACATTGGTTTGGCATTTGTCGACTAGTAAGATTAATCCCATATCAGCCCACTTCATGAGACTAGTCAAATCAAGCTTATTACCAGAATTTTAAGCCAAGCTTATTTTAATTTTTAGATGAAAGTAACAAATTACCAACTCAACAGACAACACTTGTCAAAAAATCATTACTTTATAATTTCTTCACCCCATTCAAATTTAATATTATAGTCTAATTCCAAAACAATACACATTTTCAAACCCACGTTAAAACCCGTAACCAATTAAGTCCACTCCTGTCAACACTTGCATATAGGAAAGACCAACTATATTTATTTATTTATTTTAGTTTTTTTAAATATACTTTGTTTCCACTAATAAATGTTATTAAATTTTTAAAGTTTTTTTTAGAAAGTCAATGATTTTATCATTTTGTTAATAGTTAATTTTCGTATTTTTATGACCTTTTGGTAATTTAATTGTTTATTTGACATTTTAAAAATATATATAAATGCTTACTTTTTTATATCAATTTTTTTTTTTGGTTTTAAGTTATAAATAAATATAATTAGATATTATTAAAAAAGAAGAAGAGAAAAATACAATAAACAAGATAGCGTTATAATAACCATATAAAATTCTTCCCAACCAACACATCAAAACAACACACGCCTCCGAATAACGCTATCATGAACCCGATTCACTATTACTTAGTGTGTGTAATTCACTAAATAGTCGTCACTTATTAATAAATCAAAATATAATCACGTTAAAATTAATTCAAAATTATAACTAAAAAATAATATTATTTGACACACTAAATAACAATTTAAAATTATAATTAAAAAATAATATTAGTTGCGACTGTAAATAATAATGGAGTTCCACGGGGAGAGTTTTTTTTTAGGACTCAAATTAGTACCCATAAAAATTACAAGTCCACGTCACATCTTATTTTTATTTATTTTTTCAATTCATTCCACTCAATTTCATTGCAAAATAAATAACTGTAACACAACTTCATTACATGTCATTACACTTCATTTATCTACAAAATAAATAAATTACACACTCTATCACACTATTAATTAATAAATTCATCTGCTTTTTTTTCCACAAAAATTAAATACAAAATTAAAATATTTTATAATCATAATATTATATCAAGTTAACACTTTCAAGTAATTTATATTTTGCATTTTTTTATTTATTAATTTTGTTACTTACGAATAAATAATTAAATTGTCCTCAAAAACCCTACACGTCATTATTTTCTTCCACTGGTTAAATGTGGGTAGGTAAAGTTGGAAGAAAATAATGACGTGTAGGGTTTTTGGGGACAATTTAATTATTTATTCGTAAGTAACAAAATTAATAAATAAAAAAGTGCAAAATATAAATTACTTGAAAGTGTTAACTTGATATAATATTATGATTATAAAATATTTTAATTTTGTATTTAGTTTGAGTGAAAAAAAAAACAGATGAATATATTAATTAATAGTGTGATATAGTGTGTAAATTTATTTATTTTATAGATAAATGAAGTGTAATGAGATGTAATGAAGTGGTGTTATAGTTATTTATTTTGTAATGAAATTGAATGGATTGAATTGAAAAAATAAATAAAAATAATATGTAATGTGTACGTGTAATCTTGGTCCTCATATAAGTAATTTGAGTACTCTGCCGGTTCCACGTCTCCCTATATTTCAAGTACACGTCACTTATTATTTTTATTTATTTTTCTAATTCATTTTATTTAATTTTATTACAAAATAAATAACTGTAACACCACTTCATTACATCTCATTACATTTCATTTATTTACAAAATAAATAAATTTAGTCACTCTATCACACTATTAATTAATAGATTTCTCTGTTTTTTTTTCCACTCAAACTAAATAGAAAATTAAAATATTTTATAATCATAATATTATATCAAGTTAACACTTTCAATTAATTTATATTTTACAATTTTTTATTTATTAATTTTATTATTTCCGAGTAAATAATTAAATTAATACATGTTTACGACGGACGAACTAATGTTTTTAAAATTGTGGCCAGGTAAAGTAAAAACAGTCCTCCAAAAAGACTCTGCCATACCTAACAGAGTACACTCATAGAGAGAGATAAATATAAACACGGTCAAAGAAAGAAAGGCTGAAACAAAACAACAGATCCAAAATCGATACATACATATATACATACATACTCTATATTTAATAATCCAAAAAAATGGAGAATAATAATAATAATAATAAAAATAAAGGGGAGGAAGTACTCCGATCCCTAAACAAGCTATCACACAAGATCTCCAAACCCACCACCAACACCCGTATTAAACCAAACCCACAACCTGACGAGTTTCCCGACTCGGAACCCGTTGCCCCCCCGCACCAGCCCCCGGTCTACAATATCAACAAAAACGATTTCCGAGACGTTGTTCAGAAACTCACCGGCTCCCCTTCCCATCCTCTCCCTCCTCCCAAACCCGTCTCATCCAGGCTCCACCGTATCCGCCCTCCCCCTCTTGCCCCCCTCACCATTAACACTGTTGTGGTTACCAACAGCAACGCTCCTCCTTTTATATCTCCACTTCCGCCTTTTCCATCTGTCCATGCTGCAGCAGAGTCTCCTATCTCTGCCTACTTACGCTTCTTCCAGGCGTCTGGAAATGCTCTCCTTCCACAGTCGCCTTTGGCGTTTGGCTGCCACCCGTCACCGATGTTCTTCCCTCCTCCTCCGCTCTCACCTGTTCCCAGCCCTGGGAAAAACGAGTAGATGGATCATGTATACTCCCCAAGTTCTTCGATGGATGATTGTCCGGTGCTAAACTACGTGCAAGTTTGACTTGCAGTATATCGATATCTAGATAGGTAATATTTGGAATCTTGAGAAGCTAATCACGTAGCTAAAATTTCATCTGGTACCCCATATTGAGAAAAGCCCGATCTTTTTTTACCATGAATCTTGTTTTGTTTTTGTTTTGTTTTTATCGATTTTAGGCTTTCAGCACTCCCCATATGTATGGAAAATAACATTTCTTGTTCTGTCACCCACTCAACCGTAATCTTAGAACTGTTTAATTAGCTTTTGGAATTTGGTTCGTTTCGATAGTTCAGATATGGAAAGTCTGGTAGTCAAAGTTGCACGTATTCTCGTACTGGGCAATTATTTAGGGGAGGGAGTATATGTATTTCCACAAGAAACTCGATGTGGCAGAGATGAATACTGCGTGTTTATTCTAGTGTTAATGAGTTTGGTGTAATTTTGTTTCGTTAATGGGCTCAAGTAAAACCGAAGTTCTGATGCACGAGTAGATATATATGTTCACAAGAGATCCTTTTTGGCCACCTGAAAAGATAAAACTGAGAGTATATTAGAGTATTAATGAGTTTGCTGTAATTTCGTTTTGTTCTATGTCGATTGTAAGGTTTCTGTGAGCTAAGGATGACTTGGGGTAAAATCAGCAACTACTACCGTTTGAAGTTTTAACTCGTGTATTAAGATGGGTTTTGGAATTATGTTAGTTACGTTAGTACTTTATAGCTACTTTGTGGATACAAATTATTCAGTGATGATGATACGCGATAGTTTGGTTTTGATTAATTAAGGGGGTTGGATTGTAAATGCCTGTTCTGGATGTGGAGATCTTTCTTTAGTGTCTTTTCGATAGTCTTTCTGCTTTGAATGGATTGTGTGGAAAGTTATCATTTGTTGCCATTGTTGGGAATGTTGACGATTGTGTTTTTGATATAATAGAAGGATTAGGTTTTATTTTCTTGGTATGATTATGTTCTTTGCTTATTTTGAGATTGCTTACACTTCATGATTAAGTCAATCATATGATGGATTAATTTACATCTGAAGATTCCAGAAACGAAGTTGGAATAACTTTCTTCTGTGGGGCATAACAAAAGAATGAGAATAGTTCCCAATTGATGTCTGATTTGTTATTCATTTGTTTCTTTGTGTCTCTTTTAGATTTTTCGCAATTACAAATCGGTCTTTTTGTCTTTTGTTTTGGCCTTTCTCATTTCCTTTGCCTGAGAAGAGATAATTCCATACAGGTAAGTGTCCATACATCTTATCATTCGGTTTAATATCGGAACATTTTAATGGTGAATTTCCTTCATAAGTCACATCGGAAATGGGTTAGACCTTACAGCCTTCTCAAACCTTTGTACTATCTTTAAGGTACATGGGTGCTCGTAGATATGCATTTCTGTAGAAGTTCTTTCACCAGTCGTTTATATGCCATTTGCTAGAAGTTTTTTGCGTTGTTATAATCATTTTACCATTATCTATTGGGAATTGAAATACGATTGGTAGTGGCGTTGTTTCTCTGTTTATTTGTGTAAGAGATGTTAATAGTTAATACTGCTCCTGTAGATTATTTCTGTATAAAAGCAAACCAGTCATCCTCGCAATGATTGAGGCATCGAGTCCATGGCAGCCATCATATGCTAAAGATGACAACCACTGATAATGGACATTTGACCATTTTGTGAAATGAGAATGTATAGCATTTTCAGTAGTATGAAGAGCTTTAATTTGCTTTGAGAGTCAAATAAATCGCCACAGTTGATTTGAGATGTCATATGGTTGAAGGTTCATAATAGTTCATGATTCCCATCACATGGTCCGACATTTAGTTTGTGTGGCAGCCAGCCTCTCAGTTTTTGGGTATTTCATACTTTCATGTCCTTTACTCTTTTTTTTTTGAAAAGAAATTGTTGGATACTTTTTAACTCCGGCAGTCTGTCAAGACGGAGACTTTTTTACCATGAGGAGGAAAAATTGTTTCGTACTCACCACTCCGATCTAAAGAAGAATCCACTAAGCGATGTAGGAACGACTTTGATGCCTATAACTAATCTAGACTGCAAAACTTGGTTTAGTTTTAATAATAGGTAATTGAATTCGGGTTTGGGTTTAGTTTCTCTTTCAACTAATAAGCCCGGCTACGTATCTTGCAATTATTCACATGTTGCAGTTATAGCCATTTTTTTGTCGATAAATGAAATCAGGTTCTAGTTCTCGATTCGACCCTCTTCGAAAGAACCTTAAAATAATAAAATTTATGAGGAAATCTGAAATCTGGAACAAGGTTAAAATTTATGACGAATTCCTCAAGAAAAGTGTTGTCTTTTTAGTACATCCAACTCACGTCTCTGACTAGAACTGCCTCGTCCTAATACAGAGCTTCATAAACCTCAAGGCCAGTATGTATTGTTTTGAAACTTGAGGAGTGACTTCACAACGGGGCAAAAAGGCTTTGCCGGACCAACACATAAAAGAGTGGCAACCCCTTGACTTGAACAATACCATTAAATGTATAATTTGAACATCCAAATTATAACATCATTGCCTAACGTTATAAGACTCGATTTTTTTCTTCGTTTTTTTGCAAAGCTAGAATCAAGAATGTTATTGTCAGTTGAAATGTATAGTTTAACAGCGAGTACAAGGAAGAAGTTGCTGCTAATCCTGATTTGAGAACACATTTGAAGGCCCTTGCAGTAGAGAACCTATTTGAACACATTTTGATTCCCTTTCTTCTCTCTTTGCTGCTAATCCACATAATATATCCAAAAAGAACTGAGCTCTCACTTGAATTTCATGTCGATGTATAGTCACAAAGAAACTTTTTTGTACAAGCAATTTACAGAAATAAATCACATCAAATTCAGTAAATCTCCAACTTACCAAAAAAAACCCAGTAAATCTCCTGTTCCAAAATCAATAGATGTCATTATAGCACTGCTAGAAGAGCTAAATCAAAAATTTCAGGTACCAATTTACACAATGCAACTCTTAATTGTAATATGGTCTGTAGTAACTAATGCAGATTCTCTATATCATAGTGTAATCATGAGTTGAGACTAGATTGAACAATAATTAGCACACAGTTGGCACAATCCCAATTCAAGCAACATTTTGGGGGAAAGTCAGAATCAAGTAAATTTCAATACAACTAGGCGAAAAGGAGTCAGTCCTACACTCTGGCACTTTGACAGAAAATGAAAAATACAAATGCTCAACTTCGATAGAATAATATAAACTAGACAATACAGTTACATCTCAGTTGCGGCTGGGAAAGTTGAAACTGATAAAAGAACAGTACTCAAGCAACTGCAAAAAAGAATTGAACAATTTGAATACTAGTGGCAAACTCAACTTCGTGATGGATTACCAAAATCCCCAGGGTAATATAGAACCTTCTCTCCATAAAGGCACAAATGGAAGGCATAACCAAAATGATACAATTACAATAATACAAATGGTAGCAATGTTGCTAATCTTTTACTAGCCTTGCTTCGAAACCCCCTTCAACACGTTTTACAAGCTTATACGGCATGTAGGTTCCAAGAAGTTTATCCCAAATAGGAAAGAAAGGCTGAGAATAGTTGAATTTTGTGCCTTGGAGCTGATGATGAATGTCATGATAAGCAGTGTTGTTTTGGAAGAGTAGATGGAAAATATTACCAGGTAACCATAGCCCACAATGATCATCAACGGTTTTTATCACTGCAAAACAGAAGAAAATCACAGCCGTCCGTGCAGTCATCCCTGATAGGAGGAAAGAGAAAGCCCCGCCAAATGTGTCAAGCAAAAGACCTTCTAGAGGGTGATTGTAAAGAGCCCCAATAGCGTATGGCACTACCAACCTATGATGCTGTGAATGAATGTGACGATACAAAAACTTGTTCTGGTGCATGTAACGGTGCACAAAATACTGCCATGTGTCCATAACAAACATTGCAATAGCAATCTGTAAAATTTGAACAGGAATTGAAGGCTGGACTGGTGTTCCAGATGTACTTGAATTTGAGGTTACCTGCACGAGAGTAGGAAAAAAAACTTAGCTTTACTAGTGCTAAAATCCACACAAACTTGTTTTGATTAATATATAATCCTGAGATGAGCAACAAGCACCAAACAGATTTGTTTCTTTCAACGTTAATGAAGCACGATAACCAATATGCCAATTTCTTATACATAGAATCATTGAAAAGTTGAAGCTAACATATGTATGTTAGAATACCAAGGAATTCAAGTGAAAGCTTGAACTTCAATGGATAAATAATTAAAATTACAAAAAAAAGGGAAAAACTGTTCTTTCCTTAGAAGTTTCCAGAAATGTTTGAGATGCCTTTTGCTGAGTTAACCTTGTCTACAGTACTTTAAGCGAGCTAAAATGTACTAAATCAAGACACAGCAAGATAATTGCGACAATATTCATAACCAACAAAATGACAACATCAAGTTTGTCCAAACATTCGAAAGAGAACTTTAATGGGAAATAAAACCTAATAGGAAATGAAAATGATGCAATCAGATCGACCTAACTAAGACCGGCATCTCAAAGTATAATCTATACAATTTTCCCTTATGGAAAGGTCCTTCTTTGAAAACTGGAAGACTGCGCCGCCAGCAAAAAGCAAATGAGAGCTAGAACAGCCACAAATTTTAATAACAAAATATGATTCCAGTTACAGTATAAAAATTGTGAACATGACAACATTTCAAACCAAAAATAGCATAGCACGCTGCTTTTAAAACCTCTTGTGGCGCCAGTATAGGTATTTTAACTTCAAGATTACATCCTAATTCCTAAGCAAGGTTAATATGCCTTAACCAAATTCCTCCCTTATCACTAGTCTTCAAACGCACCACATCTGCGAAAAGGGACCAATTTTATAAGAATATAGCAACCCAGGAAAAAGAGCGTACTGGCCTATACAACAAAGATAGCTTTAAGGGACCCTTATCAACCAAATGTGAAGGCCTAAGGGTTACAAGCCAAAAGCTTCAACACCTCCCTACTATCCAGAAGCATCAAAAACCAAGTTCTCCAAATTGGGCTTCTACAGCCCCCTACTTTTTGGGAAGTGTCACTTTTTCCTCACCAAGCACGCATAAATATGTCAAACGGGCTTCCAAACCCTATGAAACACTTATGGGTTGTCCTCCAAACACCCCCTACAAACCTCGAATTCACAATCCTAATACCCGTCCTAATCTAACAATCAAGATGGTTGGGCCGCATTTTAGACCCAAGCACCAAATTAACTGGTAAACAATAGCTTGTATCTTCTGGTTAATCATTTTTAGAAATAGAAATTGTAAAGCACAAGTTTTTTTTTTCTTTCCAAATGACGAGTTATATTTTTCCATAAAACTTGCAGGCTTAGGTTAGCGTGCTTCAGCTTCCAACTCTTGGGGTTATAGTGCTTCAATCGCTTTATAAAGTAAAGGTTATCGTGGTTGGTCATACATCATTTTCCAACAAATAATTATCTTGTTCCACTGCCCAAAGTGGGTATAGAAAAATTGACATCTTCCACGAACTAAATACTACTCTCTATCCCGCTGTGTTAACTATGCGTCTCAAACGCGTATTTGATCCAAAAGAACTAGCACAAGTTTAGATAGAAGTTCCCCTCTTATTTATCCAAAGGACCAAAACACATCAACACAAGAGGTTTGACTTTGATTGCACACCATACATGGGTTTTTATGACCGATCTATAATGTGTGATTCTAAACTCCTGAAATTGTTAATTGAAAACAGCAATCACTCGCATTTTTAATAAATCACAGAAAAGAAAAAAGTCATATTTGCTCATAGAAAAGTGTAACCTATGCTATAGAACTAGCACAACTTTACATTCTTCCAAAAGTCATAAACACAAAAGGGTTCGACTTTGATCGCACACCATAACTTAAGTCCTTATAATCAGTCTAACAAGTAATGATGCTAACACTCCCTATTTGCTGTCGATAATTTAAACAACAAACACATTCCTAATGAATCACAAATAGAAGAGGCCACATTTCCTCAAACAAAAGCGTAACCCATCCTATAGAATCAGCAGAGCTTTACGTGAAAGTTCCTCTCCTAATTATCCAAAACAGATAAACACAAAAAGTTTCCGACTTTGATTGCGAACCATAATCGCAGTTTATATAATCAGTCACGCAAGTCTGATTCTAAACTCCTAATTCACTACATAACCTTTAAGTATACAGCCACAAGCACATTCCTAAAAAAAAAAGGTCACATTTTCTCAAAACAAAAGCGTAACCCATCCTACAGAACCAGAAGAACCTAACATAAAAGTTCCTCTTCTGATTATCCGAAACACATAAAGACAAAAAGGTTCCGACTTTGATAGCGAGCCATAATTGCAGTTTATACAATCAGTCTAGCAAGTATGACCTAAACTCCTAATTCACTTCATAAACTTTAAGTCTACAGCCACAAGCACATTCCTAATGAACCAAAAATAGAAAAGGTCACGTTTTCTCAAACAAAAGGGTAACCCGTCAGCAGACCTTTACATAAAAAAACGGATAAACGCAAAGAAGTTCCGGCTGTGATTGCGAACCATAGTTGCATTTCACATAATCAGTCTAGCAAGTATGATTCTAATTTTCTAAACTCCTAATTCACTTCATAAACTACAAGTCTACACACACAAGCGCATTCCTAACTAATCCCAGATAAGAAAAAGGTCACATTTCCTCGTATATAAAAAAAAAACCCTACAAAATTGCAGGTAATATAATCAGTCTAGCAAGTATGATTCTAAACTCCTAATTCACTTTATAAAATACCAAGTCTACACCCACAACAATAAAAAAGTCACATTTTCTCATATTCAAAAAAAAAAACCAAAAAAAAAAGAGAGAGAAAGGGGAGTAACCAAGAAAAGACCATGAGCAACAGTAGCCTGAACAAGCTGTTGAAGCAAAACCCCTTTAACAACAGACCAAAAAGGCACCAAATTCCTAACATTTTCCTCATTTTTAGTATGAAGCCTGTAATTATGTAAAGGTGGTAACAACTGATATAATCCACCATATAACCAATATACCACAATTGGTGCAAATGTACCCATCACCTCATCGCTTACATACCCTTCCCAAAACACCATCTTTCTCTCTCTCTCTCTCTCTCTCTTTATATATATATATATATATATATATATATATATGAATATTTAAAGCAAAGATCTTGATCGTCGATCAGATCTCTGCTAAATATTTTTAATCTGAATATTTGGATTATTTATTAGTGAGCTGAGAGGGAAAAAACTGCGGGCTTTTTTTATTTTCAGACATAATGGCCTCCTTTGGTCGTTTTTATGTTAAAAGTATAAGCGGTTGAAAAGTTAATATGTACCGCTTTTTAATAATAGTCGTATGTAACACTTTTTAAGTGAAAATAAATTGTTTATTTAAATGGAAAAAAAACACATAAAATTATATAAAAAAAAAATCTCAAAATAAATGAAAAAAATCATACAAAAAAAAAAAAAAATATCACAAAGAAAAACAAATCATAAAAAAATTATAAAAAAAAAAAAATTACAAAAAAAATCACAAAATTTTAAAAAAATTACAAAAAAAATTATAAAAAATCACAAAAAAATCAAAAAAAATTATAAAAATGAAAAAATCACAAAAAATCACAAAATTTTAAAAAAATTACAAAAAAAATTACAAAATTACAAAATTTTTTTATTATTTTTTGTGATTTTTTATAAGTTTTTGTCATTTTTTACATTTTTTTTGATTTTTCAGTATAAAAAGTGTTATATTGACAAAAAAATTATATATATATATATTTTTTTAAAAAAGTTTGTGATTTTTTTCATTTTTTGTGATTTTTTGTAATTTTTTAAATTTTTTATAATTTTTATAATTTTTTTGTTATTTTTGTATTTTTTTAATAATTTTTTGTGATTTTTGATGATTTTTTATAATTTTTGGTGATTTTTTATAATTTTTTATATTTTTTGTGATTTTTTGTGATTTTTATAATTTTTTGTGATTTTTTTCATTTTTTTTTATAATTTTTTGTTATTTTTGTTATTTTTTATATTTTTTTTGATTTTTTTGATTTTTATAAATTTTTTGTGTTTTTTTTTATTTTGTTGTAATTTAAAACTATTTTTTTGGGTTTGTAAAAATATAAAATATGTATATTATATTTTGGTTTGTATGACAATTTAGTAAACTAAATAATTAAAAAGTGGTACCTATGAGGAATGTAAAATTATCAAGGTATATAGAAGGAATATAAGTTGCTATGAGGTGTTTATAGGGAATTACCCATTATTTATTTCGATTAATAGAATAAAGCAAAATAATTAACTATGAAAAAAACATTTCATTATTTAAAGATTAAAAATACAAAATTAGGAAATATAATGATGATAGGAACTAGGTTTTGAACTGTACTTTGAAAGCACATTCAGATTAAAACCTAAATTTTAATCTGGTTATGAAAACTTGAGTAATATAACATATTTTGTACATATTTTACTTACTAGTAAAAGTATCATCAAACTTACTTTTTAAAAGTATACTTATAGACATTTACTTTTCATCAAAAGTATACTTATGAGATGATATCCAAACAAACTAAATATAAGTAAAAGTAAAATATGCCAAAAGTATACTTAATGGTTTACTTTTGATAAAAGTATACTTTTTTTTTGCAACCAAACAACATTTTGAATAAGTAAAAGTAAAAGTAAGCAAAATTTGGTGCCAACCAAACAAGGATAAATCTATGGACTTTTCTTTTCTTACAGTAGGAGTATTACTTAGTGTCTCCTGACATTTTTTTAATGTTTTTCTGTTGATAAAAGACACCCAGGTTTTTATAAGATTGGTAACTTATTATTTTTTGGTACAGAATCAGTTTTTTTATTATTATTTATAATCCATTGAAAAGTTAGATTTTAAAAATATGTATTTTTTAGATTTTTCAACCTAAAAATCAGATTTTTAGAAGCTGAATAATTTTACTTGGCAAACACCCATAGATTTTTAAATTTTAAAATCCAAAAATTAACTAAAAAAATTTGTTGTCAAACGGACCCTATAAACTGAGTAATTTTGATAGTGTTTATAAAATTGTACCTATGAGATGATTTTTTTAAACGTATAAGAAACTTACTATAAAATTTATGTAATTAGGTTCATTGCATACTATGATTAATACTTGTTGGATAAAATACATTAAGTGGTAGACCAAACTCCTCTTTATCAGTTTGGTAATTTTTTTGAAAAAACAATAGTTTTGACTCTTTCCAGTTTCGACTAATTAAAACTCGACTTTAATTCAGCCCATCCCATCCTATTTCCATTGCGGATGTCAGATGATGCCAAGGTGGTACAAAAGTTAAAAATAATAACCCCAACACACCCCCAAAATAAAAAATTAAGGATTGAACTATTAAAACAAAACTATTTAAGGATTAGTCTGAATATAAAATTTAATTAAAAATTAGACCATTATTTTTGAAACTAATTAAGAATTGGTCCATTACTCATTAAATATAAAAGTTCTCTCAATTCTATTTATCTAATTTATCACTCTCTCTCTCTCAAAAACCTCCGTATATATCTATGTATATATGTTGGCCCCGGTGCGGCTAAACCTTAGAGGGGGTGAATAAGATTTTTGCGCTTTTTGCCTAATTAAAAGCTAAGTGGCAACTAAACAACTCAACTTTCGCAATTCTAAGCTTAAACGTTAATAATCTTTAAAACAATCCAAACGCAAGCAATAAATTAAACAATAATATATGTTGCGGAAAGTAAAAAATAACCAAGATTTATAGAGGTTCGGCAAACGGCATACGTCCTCTCCTCGGTACTACCGAGTATTTTACTAAAAATCTTCTTTCGGATATTACAATCCTATCGAGCTAATCAACCGATTAAGCTCCCCCTCACTTTATAAGTGTCCCGAATGAAAATACCTAGAGCTTTTAAGCTTCACTTGCTTACAAAGCCTCTATCCGATCACTCGCTCACAAATGAGTTTATAATTTCACTCTTTACAAAATTTGTTACAACAATGTAACTAGGGGTGGGCAAAAAATCCGCAAACCCGTCCCGTAACCCAATCCGTGCGGATTGGCACGGATTGGGGCGGGTTGGGTGTCAAAAAAAGTTAAATCCGCCCCGCCCCAATCCGTAAAAAAATTCGTGGGTTGGGTTAGGGTTGGAGTTTCCAAACCGCGGGTTAATACCCCCAACCCGTTTCAATCCGCATATATATATATATATATATATATATATATATATATATATATATATATTTATTTTTTTTTCTCAAGATCTTTTTTAATAAGTTGTCCAGTGTCCAACTCTTCGTTTCCCAACGTTCAAAATAAACTCTCCAGCTCCAAATAACCTATTCACTTTCCATTCTTCCTCATCTCTTCACTTTCCATTCTTCCTCATCTCTCCAGTTCTGTGCTCCTCTCCCTCCCTATGAAAATGGTAAGTTTCATTCTTCATATTCTTTGGTTTTCAATAGTTGTGATCAAATCAATTAATTAAAAAATATAAAAAAATATTTTTTTTTGAAATAAATATAAAATATTCTCTCCCTTTCTTTTATCGTCCGACAAACTCATGTTCTGCCCAAATTAAATATTCATCACGAAAGACTTAACAGCATCTATATGTTTTATGTGTACACCATATGTGAAGTGACTTAAGCTTAATAATTTGATTGATATATTCATCACGAAAGACTTAGCTTTGTTACTTGTTTCGAACATTCTAAACGTATTTTGGTTGGGTTTTAGTTTATATTTCTATTTGAAAGTTTTTTTAAAAAAAAATATTTAGGTAAATTATGCGAAATAATGAAAAATTAATGACTAAAATGAAAATTCAAGAAACAACCCGCACCCAATCCGCCCCGCTTGATAATGAGTTGGGTTGGGTTGGGCTGTGGTTTTAATTATAATGGGTTGGGTTGGGATTTGAATTTCACTAATCCGCCCCAATCCGTCCCGCCATTTATTTTACGGGGCGGGTTAGGATTGAGACCAATCCGCCCCAATCCGCTCCGTGCCCACCCCTAAATGTAACTACACTCACACTTTTAATTGCTTCTAAATAAGCTAATTGGTGAGTCTTTGATGTAGTTCGAGCTTGAATCGCTTTCTCCTTAATTTCCCTCTTTTTCGAATATTTTCACCAAAATGGTGATATTTTGGGTTATGATTGAGAGAGGTTGAAGGATGATGAATATAGATGAATGAATGTCTTTGGAGAAAGATTTGGGTGGTTTGTATATCCAGCAAACTCTGTTTTTGGGTGTTATGACCGTTGGAAGTGGTTGAGGGTTTTAACCAACAGTTTTAAGCAACTTTCCAGAATAAGCTGAAAAGCTGTTTTCGAATTCTGCAGAAAACGATCGGTCGTTTTCTACAGTTGATCGGTCGTTTTTCACCAGTCGATCGGTCGTTTTATAGATTCGATCGGTCGTTTTATAGATTCGATCTCTCTGGAAGAATTTGGACCAAAAACGATCGGTCGTTTTTGTCCAGTCGATCGGTCGTTTCTTCTGTATTTCCGCTATTCTTCGAATGCTCATAACTCCTTCGTTTTAGCTCCAATTCTGGTTCCGCTTGAACCGTCGGCTTCATTTTCGAATGCTCTATCTTTCTGGAATGCTGAAATTTACAAATTCTCTTTTTGGAAAAGACAAGCATTATATCAACGAAATAGAGAAATCGTAAAATCATTAAAAACATAATCAAAGTTATAATCAAAATATATTATTGAACTCTAAGTTCAACAATCTCCCCATTTTGATTATGACAAAGTAATGATGATTTTACAAAAAGATATCTCCTCCATTTTAATAAAACGCATTTACTCTAAATATCATTTTTCTCCCCCTTTGGCATTATCAAAATGCAATGAAAAAAAATATGGGGTTATGTGGAGGGTTTTCAAAGAAAAACCAAAACATGAAAAATGTTATTATATGATGCATATGCCCGACCCAACTAACCACATATATGTAAATACTAAGGATTATAGTATACCGAATATGTGATGTGAGGTCGAGTCCGCTCTCTGATGGCATTTGCATTGAGCGTTTCCAAATCCAAGGATGTGGTACCATTTGTTGGTATGCCTTCCTCCTTTGTCGATCAATGGTACGTCATTCTTGATGGTGGAGTCGATCTTCTTGACATCCACGACTTTTGCCGGTGTTGTCAACCACTTGTTGATTTTCTCCTTTTGGATGGAGATACCTACAACACAAGATTTGTCTTTTTGTCCTCAATTTCTTTTGGGGCCGACATTGTTAGTGACTCGGGTCTTTACTACCCATTTCAAATCGCTTCTACTAACATGGAAGCGATAAGGACATCTAGAAGAAATATACTCACTTCTACTACAATGTACACAATGCTTAGACTTTTTAGTATAACGAGAGTTATACGAAGTTTTGGAAAAGTTTTTCGGAGTATCCACTTTGGTTTGAAAACCTATACCTTTCCTATCATTAAAAGATTTTTGAAAAATCTTGGAAGTACTCCCTTTTTAAAAACAACCTCTTGTTTAGGTGGAGTAGGAGTTTTAGAAATATTAGAGGCTTTGACGAAGCGGGTTTTGTTTGAAGTAGAACTAATGCAATCAAAACCTAAGACACTCTTATTATTGAAATCTTTTTGACAACTCAAGATGTAATCTAAAACGGTTTTACCCATAGAAAACTTCGAAATTGTTAAATCGAGTTTTTCAATGGAAATGACAAGCTCATTGTTTTTATTTTTCAAAGTTTCATTCTCGGTTTCTAAAAGCTTGACCTTGTCATTTAAGTTAAAAGCATGAGAACTCAAAATCTTGTTTTTACTTTTAACTTTATCGAAAGCATCCTTTAACTCTTCAAAATTTTCTAATAAGTCGCAATCTAAAGAAGATGGTTTTGAAAGAGTTTTAGCAAGTCTAGACATCTCATTTTTAAGAAAGTTGATCTCGCTTTGTAAAGACTCGTTTTGAATAATGAGATCATTGTTTTTGTCTTCCAAGTCTTCCTTTTCGTCATCTATATCATGTAAAGAGAATGACGATGTAGGAATAGACTCGGTTTCATTTTTATCTCTTTTCAAGGATCTTATTTCTTCATTGAGAGAAGAATTTATCCTTTTAAGAGATTTAACCTTCTCTACAAGCTTAGGAAGTTTTTCGGAATAAATTCCACACATATGAATTAATTCATCATGGGAGAAATCTTTTACCTCATCGTTGTCACTTTCGCTTGAGGATGAGAGGTTTTGTTCAAGGTTGTCTTCCATGGCCATATAGCAACCAAGGTGAGCGACTTCATCTTGGTCGGAGCTATCTCTAGAGCTAGAATCGAATATCTTCTTCTTGGCTTTGCTCTTGCGATTCTTTATGCAATCTCTCGCTATGTGTCCTTCCTTGCCACAAGCATAGCAAACAAAATCGTTAGAAATGATTGAAGTATTTGACGATTTACCTTTGTGTTTGCGTTTGCCTTTAAGCTTTAGTAATTCCTTGACGATTCGAATGATTTGAGTAGAATTTTTATCGTCATCGGATAGCTCATTGCTTTCGTCACAAGTTGTTCCTTTGAAAGCTATCTCCTTCTTTTTCGAGATTGGCTTGTGACTATTGAGGGTGATCTCGTGAGTAATGAGTGAACCCGTCAATGCATCAAGAGTGTAGGTGTTCATGTCGTGCGCCTCTTGAATTGCGGTGACCTTTGGTTCCCATTCTTTCGGTAAGCTCCGAATCACCTTTGAAACCATTTCCTTACAAGACAAACACTTACCAAGATATGTTAATCCATTAGTAATAGTTGTAAACCTAGCAAGCATATCGGAAATAGTTTCTCCCTCGCTTATCTTAAAAAGTTCGTAGTCGTGAACTAAAAGTTGGAGTTTGCAATCCTTAACTTGGTTAGTTCCCTCGTGCATAACTACTAACTTATCCCACCCACATACCCTTAGCGGTTTTACAAGCGGAAATTTTGTTGTACTCGTTAGGAGAAACGGCACAAACAATGGCGTACATCGCTTTGGCGTTCGTAGAGTAGGCTTCTAGTTGAGCGTTATCTAGGTCCTCTACGGGGATTGGGTTCTCGCTATTTTCGGATGTAGGTGCGGAATATCCTACTTTTATGGTCATCCAAAGTTTAACATTATAACTTTGTAAAAACATGCTCATCATATCCTTCCAATATGAAAAATTTATTCCATCAAAAAATGGCGGTGTATTAGGGGATAAAGCTATGCCGGATGCGAAATTGTACAAATTAGCCATCGGGATCTTAACTCTTAAATCGTTAGATTCCTATATGCAAGAGCCTCGGCTCTGATACCAATTGTTGGCCCCGGTGCGGCTAAACCTTAGAGGGGAGTGAATAAGGTTTTTGCGCTTTTTGCCTAATTAAAAGCTAAGTGGCAACTAAACAACCCAACTTTCGCAATTCTAAGCTTAAGCGTTAATAATCTTTAAAACAATCCAAACGCAAGCAATAAATTAAACAATAATATATGTTGCGGAAAGTAAAAAATAGGGAAAGAAGATGACACCAAGATTTATAGAGGTTCGACAAACGGCATACGTCATCTCCTCGGTACTACCGAGTATTTTACTAAAAATCTTCTTTCGGATATTACAATCCTATCGAGCTAATCAACCGATTAAGCTCCCCCTCACTTTATAAGTGTCCCGAATGAAAAGACCTAGAGCTTTTAAGCTTCACTTGCTTACAAAGCCTCTACCCGATCACTCGCTCACAAATGACTTTATAATTTCACTCTTTACAAAATTTGTTACAACAATGTAACTACACTCACACTTTTAATTGCTTCTAAATAAGCTAATTGGTGAGTCTTTGATGTAGTTCGAGCTTGAATCGCTTTCTCCTTAATTTCCCTCTTTTTCGAATATTTTCACCAAAATGGTGATATTTTGGGTTATGATTGAGAGAGGTTGAAGGATGATGAATATAGATGAATGGATGTCTTTGGAGAAAGATTTGGGTGGTTTATATATCCAGCAAACTCTGTTTTTGGGTGTTATGACCGTTGGAAGTGGTTGAGGGTTTTAACCAACAGTTTTAAGCAACTTTCCAGAATAAGCTGAAAAGCTGTTTTCGAATTCTGCAGAAAACGATCGGTCGTTTTCTACAGTCGATCGGTCGTTTTTCACCAGTCGATCGGTCGTTTTATAGATTCGATCAATCGTTTTTATAACGATCTCTCTGGAAGAATTTGGACCAAAAACGATCGGTCGTTTTTGTCCAGTCGATCGGTCGTTTCTTCTGTATTTCCGCTATTCTTCGAATGCTCATAACTCCTTCGTTTTAGCTCCGATTCTGGTTCCGCTTGAACCGTCGGCTTCGTTTTCGAATGCTCTATCTTTCTGGCGTGCTGAAATTTACAAATTCTCTTTTTGGAAAAGACAAGCATTATATCAACGAAATAGAGAAATCGTAAAATCATTAAAAACATAATTAAAGTTATAATCAAAATCTATTATTGAACTCTAAGTTCAACAATATATATATATATATATATATATATATGTATATATATATATATATGTATATATCTATTTTGTATATATGTGTGTATATATATATATATATATACGTATCTATATATGTATATAAAAAAGAGTTCAGACTCTTTTCAAAAATCCAAAAGAGTTCAGACTCTTTTCAAAAGGCTTAAGACTATTTTTAAAAAGGGTTCAAAAGGCTTAAGACTCTTTTTAAAAAGGGTTCAAAAAAGTTCAGACTCTTTTTAAAAAGGGTTCAAAAGGGTTCAGACTCTTTTTAAAAATGTTCAAAAGGGTTCACTAGTCCGGTATTTGGTAGACCAATTGAGTGTGAGATTTGAAATAACACCAGACTATAAATGATGGGTAATTTTCAAGAGATTTGAAATAACACCAGACTATAAATGATGGGTAATTTTCAATAACTAGGGATGATATTCAAAATCCTAACTTTGTCATCATTTCATGTCTTATCCTAATACGACAATCAAACGACGCCTTTATTTGTTATATTTTTCGACATATTTTTCTTGTTAAATAAGCGTTGAAATATATAAATTACCTATTGTAAAACAACAAGGCATGTTTTAAAAGTAATTTTTTTTATCTTAAAACAACTAAATTAATTAACTAAACACGTAATTACATGAAAAACTTGAACTTACTTTCAATTTTAAAATTGGCACAATAACAAAGTTATTTTTTGCTTAAATTGAGAGGGGTTTAAGTGATATTTAGGGTTACGTTTCCTCACATCATTGTCGTTTCCCTTTCGATCCGAATATTCCCCTATATCATAAATCAGAATATAAATGTGAAATGGAAGCGACATAATCACGCGAGAAATAAAAATAGATAGTACAAATTTACAAAAGCGATATCCGAAAATAAAGCGTCTTGATAGAGGCGATGGTAATGACTAACGATTATGCTCGATAGCAGTAACAAGTAACACTAGACGTAAAAACATCCTATGAAACTCTATTAATTTTCACCGATTTGAAATAGGAAAAATATAATTCAAAAATTTAAATAGAAATAAGAATGAAACAAAAATTAAAATAATTATTTATTTTGTTATCTAATGATTTTCTAAACACCAAGGGGCCATAAAAATACTACTTATAAAGATATTTATAATTTATTAGTAACTATGAACAAGAGCTGAGGTGGTAGTTATAAGTACTTTTTAAACTTAGAAGTACCAACCAATCTTTAAAGTGAAACCCAAATCAGATTGGATGCGGTGTACCTGACTCAAGAGTCAGAGTGACTCAGAGTCACAGCTCTTGGATATTGCTACAGTACATTTCATATTTTAACTGTAGCAATATCCAATGGCTGTGACTCTGAGTCACTCTGACTCTTGAGTCAGATACGCTGCTTCGAATCAGATTTGGACAAAACACAAAATTAATTTCAGAATAAAATAAACACAATTTTATTTAAAAAAAAACATGAAGTCCTAAAACTTTCATGGCTTCCTCTCAGCATCGCCGCGTCTTTGGTATCTTCCATCTCTCTCTCTCTCTCTATCTCTCTATCTCTTTATATATATATACACGTATAAATGTATCTTAAGAGTTTTTTTAGAAACCAAATGGATTTGGTTTATGATGTTTAGAATATAAATGATACTAAATTTTTTCAATTAAATTCAATCTCTGTAATTATAAAAAATATGTAGTGAATATAAGATTCAATTTTAAATTGGGCATAGAAAAAAATTAAAGCTAGAAGGGAGGAGAGGAGTGATATACTATAATTGATAAATAAATAAGAGCCCTAAGAGAGTTATACTGCAAATTCCATTTAAAAAGTGAAACGACATAGTTTTCGGTGCACCGACGCCTCTGTCATTCTTATTAGATGGCAGAGGATCTTGATCCGTATATATATATATATGTATATATATATATATGTATATATATATATGTATATATATATATATATGTATATATATATACATGCTTCTTACTATTTAGTATTGTATAATTGTTTTGCTTATCAGTTGGAAACATACCATATTTATATAATTATATGTATATATATGTATGTATACATGCTTCTTACTACTATTTATTGTATAATTGTGTTGCTTATTAGTTGGGAACATACCATATGTATATGTATGTATACAATACAAGCTTCTTACTATTGATTGTATTATTGTTTTTGGAGATCAGTTGGGAATATGTTATATTTATTTGTGTATGTGTATATATATGTATGTATACAGGCTTCTTACTATTTATTGTATAATTGCTTTAATTGTCAGTTGGTAACATACCATATGATGCAACAGAGGAGCAGCTTATACAAATCTGCGAGGAAGTCGGTCCCGTCGTCTCTTTCAGGCTAGTCATTTAAAAACCATTTACTTATATAGTTATATTGCATTAGATTTTGTTCATTTTGAGTGTTTAGGAGTATACTGGTGATAAGGCACAAAGGTTTTTTCTTTTTTGTTTATTCACAATTTTGTTGGTCTTTGTTTGGTTTGGTTGCAACTTTTAAGCTCACGTTACTTTTTTTTGCGCTTATTCAGCTTAGGAGGTGATATTTTTGGGTTTGTTGCCGTTAAAAAGGCAATTTATTTAGAGTTGAAAGATTCGAGATTTTCTCAAAACGGAAGAAACTTTACTTATTTTCGTAATGGCTCAATAAAAGCAAATTATAAATATCCTTATTGTGTACTGAGTCCGTGTAGTATATGTTCATGTGACTTTGGGAATGCACAGTGCAAACAACTTGGTTATTTTGAACTTGAGTCACATAAATTTATGTAATTTTTAGTCAAGTTTGTGAATCAAATCTATAAACTTTTGTCGGTCAGTGATTATTCCATGTATTATAACCGTTAGAACTTGGTCGACTTGACTGAAAAATTCCTACTTCATCATATGGAATTATTATCCACCATACAATACAAATAGTATTGCTTTATCTGTCGTTGGATCCTCTTCCTTCCCAATGGTACTGTCTTTTATGATATACCATGTATGACGTTTTGGGAAAGAAAGTTTGAGATGACCTCTCATTGATAGTTAATGCTCCTCTCTTTCTCTTTCTCTATATATATTCCCACTCGTAGTAATTATTCATGTGTAACACTCTTGGTATTTAGAATAAGTTCACTGAATACTGAGGGAGTACCGTCATTTGCCAATGCCTGTTTTTCCTTTGATGACTGCTTTAAAACTCCAAAGGAAGACAAACCATGACAATTTTCTATGTTTGAATTGGTTTTCAGTTTACTTGTGTTTATCCAAATCTTTTTTGTTTTTAAAAAAGAATAACATGGAATGTTCTGTCCTCTTATTCAGATTGGTTATCGATAGAGAAACTGGAAAACCAAAAGGGTATGGCTTCTGCGAATATAAGGACGAAGAGACAGCGTTAAGTGCTCGCCGTAATCTTCAGGGGTATGAGATCAATGGCCGACAATTGCGAGTTGATTTTGCTGAAAATGACAAGAACTCAGATAAAAACCAGGTTTCTTCATGTGCTTCAATTTATCTTGTGTGTGCGTGTGTGTTTTAGAACGGTTAATTGATGTAATCTTTGTCAACATAGCTACCAGCTCTCTTGTTTGTGCGAACAACCACACTAATAATGCAATGTTATGGATAAAGTTCACGCGGCATGATTGGCAGCTGTATATGTACTTTTTGGATTTAGATTGCTGTTATTATTGATTGGTTTTTTCTGGGAATCATTCTTTTAAATGTGCCAATTGAGCATTTGAATGGTATTACGTGCTAACATGTAAACAGTAAGAGTTCATTATAATTAAACATTTAATTTATGCAGGGACGTGGTGGACCTGGTGGACCTGGTATGGCTTCAAAAAATGGTCCGGTCTTCTTTGTTATGAGTTTGTTGACTTTGCTTTCTTGTTTGAGTGAAATGCAAATAACACCCATTCAATATTGGTATTCTGCAAACAACCCCCGTATACTTTGAACTCTTGCAACTGATGCCCATGGACTAATAAACTTTGCAGTTAAACTCCATGAACAAATTTAAAATCACATAACTTTGTATTCCTTAGTACGTTGTAAACAACTTTTTGTTTGATGTATGAATATTTTCAATACTACAAATGGAAGATATTAGTTAACAGAAGAAGATATTTGGAGAGGTTTTACCGAAAGGAAACCATATTGATGCAAAGAACTGTGTTCTTTTTTACTCACAAAATAATGATGTCAACTCGCGTTGGGTTGGTTGTGGTGCATAGCTCTAAAAAAAGCTATATAGACTCATGAGTAAAAAAAGAATTATTTAAAATAAACCACATCATAAAGTTATGCAATTTTAAAATTTGACACAGGGCTCTTTTGTAAAACTTACAAGGTACACGGGGTCATCTGCAAAAAAACAAAATATGGATTAGTTGAAAATTCCTGTAGCACATGGGTATAATTTGCGTTTCACCCTTCTTGTTTATGTAACTTAAAGCCTGAGGGTTAAATGTGCTTTCCTCTTCATATATGCACACAGAGCTTCAGAAACAGAGTGATGCTGGAATGCACCAACCAATGGGTCTCCAAGCAGCTGTAGCTGCTTCATCTGTCATGGCAGGAGTGCTCGGGGATGCTCAATTTTCCAGAGAAAGAAACCATAACGGTTTGCAAAGTCAGCCAGCATTGTTCAACGACCCTTTAACTCTTCATCTGGCCAAAATGTCGAGGCACCAGTTAATTGCAGTTATGTCTGAGCTGCAGGTATACATTCATTGTTGTACATCTCTTGTTTTAGGTCGCTTATGCATTGTTTGCTTGCAGCTTTTAAGCTCATTTTTTTTATCTCAAAACCTCGACATCATTTGGCTTTGATCAGATGAAAAACAGTCTGTTGAGAAAAAAATTGGCATGAAAAATCTAAAAGCTTTAAAGCTGGATCAAACTAACCTTTTTATGCGACTTAGAAAAGTTAGCGCTGTTGCTTAAAAGCTGCTTTAAAGCAATCCCTTATTGATCTCATGTGTTTTATGATCATACAAAATCTCATCTGGATCGCAGGAAATGGCCAAACAAAATAAAGAGCAAGCACGTCAGCTATTGCTAGCGAACCCACATTTAAGCAAAGCTCTTTTTGAGGTATTTTTTTTTTTGCCTATGCAATTTTAGTTTTGTTATATTTGTTCTTCCTTTTTTACATACACATGGGATATCGGTGACCAATATCTCTTTAGTTCTGTGGCCCATTCCGATTTTAAACCATGTTTACCTGTAGGTATTAGAGTTCATCCATTTACTTTTAGTTGATTACACTCTCTATCTTAACACTTTACATGTGTTCCACGTTGTTCCTTTTTCTTTCTGTATTTCCCTACTTGGTCCCTGCACTTCCAATAGCTGCCACATATTAATTGGTCTTCTTTCCCGATTCTGAATTGATTTTTTATTGGATTATTGTCAATTGATGCAATTAAGAGATATACAAGTCTTGTGGCGATATCGTCTAACTCTGTGTTCGGTGATACAACAAATACCTCTTAATTTTCCTTTCTAATTGTATTTCGATAGATTTATTATTCCTTTTTGCATTAAAAGTAAGCTTTTTTGTTTTATTACTGTTACCATTAACGACAAATGAACATCTTTTCTTCTATTCCTATAAATGCCTAGTTCTATTTAAAACTTTCAGCCTTCAGGTGATAGTTTTCCACTTTCGAAGAGTTATATTCTTGATTTAGAACAGTTGGATACTCTTTTATACTTGCCTGTGTATAGACTATTGTGACCAAGAATTTGCATATCTTACATTTATGTTTAACATTGATGCAGGCAGAGATAATGCTAGGAATGGTTACTCCACAAATGGTTTGTCACCTGCCTTAATATAGCCTTGTTTGGTTGCAGCTTTTAAGATCAGCTATTTTCCCTTTATAAGCTGGACTGTGTGTGGTTGTTTTGTTTTAAAATTTGACCTTTTCTGATATTTTGGCCTAAAAAGCTACAAATTTACGCTGAATAACCCAACTTTAAGAAATTTCTTCAAAGCTGCCACCAAACAAGCCCCATGTGTGCAGTTTGAACCCACCAGGACGGTGAATCATATTACCTGACACAAATCACTTTTTTTTTATTTTTCAAACTATGTAGTTGCAAATGCCAAACATCAGACAAGGAACTGGTCCCCTCGGAAATCCCTCAACAAAAGATGACCCACTTGGTGCAGCATTTCCATCTCTTCCTAAGATACCCGTGCCTGTCCAGAACAATATGCATGCTGGGTTAGTGCCCCATGGGCAAGAAAGTCATTTGCCGTCTGTGCGCCCAAATTCCTTCTCTTACAACCCGTATACAACAGGCCCTCCACTCGCAATTCACCCTCCAGCTCAGCCTTCACAGGTTGCGGAGAGAGATTTCAAGACACATGGCACATTGCACGCTCATACTGGAGTACCCATGCTTCCACTCGTTCACCCTCAAACTTTTGGTATCCAGGTTGGCACTCTTTTTTTTTCCCGCTTAATTAACAAAATATTGAACTTCAAATAAACCTCATGTTCTATGGGCAGTTTGCAGATTTCCTTGCCTTTATCCCCCATGCGCTAAATTAACTTGGTAATCGACCCACATATCCAATTTTGAAATGACATAATTTTTGTTCGTTGACCTGCTTTGGATGATTGGTTTTTGAAATTTATGTACTTTTTTTAAAGATATATAGACCACAGCCAGCCAAATGTGAATTGACACCGTTTTTCTGAAAAAAATAATGTGTGCAATTTCCCCCTTTAATTTGATTATTTTGCTTAAACTTGTTTTAATGTGTCTACAATACTTCCTTTTTTGTCCTTAACAGTTGTCTATTGGTCGATTTTATTCTTTCTGCAATGAACTTAATCATGTTCTTTTTTGCGCCAAATTGTATACAATTAGTCAAATAACTAAATTTTCGGTAGCTGCTAACGAAAACACACTCTGTGTATGAATTTAAGGATCATCAAAATTGACCATTGAACACAAAATATGCGAACAACCAAAGTATGCAAAACAACCATAGTACATGGAGACTATTTTCAGTCTATCCTTATCAAAAATACTTTTAGTCTCCTACGAGGATCAAGCAGATGGCAGTAGCATTTTAAAGTATAACGCTGATATTCAAAAGTTGCCTTGGCTTCTGCTTCTTTAGTTGAACAAGGAGTCAAACTGAACTGGCTCGCGTTTTTTTACCCTTGATCTCAAATTGAAATTGAGACAAATGTTAGAACAGATCCGAACAGATTTCATTATTTAAGGTAGTCAAAGTTGTGGACATGTGCAAGTAATTGTGAAGACTGAACGACTTATCACAGGGACTTAGAGTTTGATTTACTTCCACTGTCGAATTTGACTACATCGTCCCTTTTTTTAATAACAGCCTGGAACCTCAGCATCACAAGTTCCTGATATGATAAAGAGAGAACGGGAATATGCGTCAACTTCCGTAAACAAAATTCCAAAAGCTGAGGAGACTCTGAGCTCCAGCAAGCAAGTTTCTCAGGTACTAAATTCTCTTGTTGAAGCTAATAATTTATATTGCATACATTGTAATTGGATCACTCATATCAGCACTTGTTGTTGAAATGCAAATTGAGACATCTCTAGAGTCGTGATTGCTTGATGGGTGGGGTCTAATTCGTGCTGAGATTGGCAAATTTTTAATAGTTAAAAATCCTATATGTATTTGGCATCTTTGTTTGAAAGGGATTAGCTCTTCACTGTGCGACTTGGTTTAGCTATTAAAGAAATTTGCAGTGGTATAATACTATAATACACTCTTTGAGGGTGATATATTGACATTTAGAGGTTAAATTTGCAATTGGAATTTGACAATTGTTTTGCTGAATCTCTGAAATTTATACAATAATCTATGTATTCAGAGATAAAAAAATCTATATGAGAAAGGTATGATTTAATTTGAGAATATGGAAAAGAGTCTCTTGAGTTTCAAGTTGCCGACTTGAGAAACAGAAAGGTGAAGAGATATTAGAAACGGAATCTAATAAAGTGATAATGTTCCCCTAAAAATATAGGGAAAACGAGCATCGACTTAAAAGATTGTTCTACAGACATTTATGAGTCCCGTCACTTGAAAAACTGGACAGCATGGCAAAATGTGTGCAGTTACAATTATGGCAGTGTATTTCATTGCAAATGACATTTATTAACATAATAAAGTTATCGTTTCGATTCCAAGTTAAAAATGATTCATTTCTAAAATTTTCTGATATACGGGAATGCGTCGAAAGCGAGTTTCCTGCCATCGTTTCAACATGAAATTACGTACATTTTTTAAAGATTTGAGTAGGTTTGTTTTTGACTTTTCCATTTTTGCAGCTTCCTCCAGAACTGGACTCAGCGTTGTTGCAGCAGGTTCTGAGTCTTACACCAGAGCAATTAAGATCTTTGCCGCCAGATCAGCAACAACAAGTTATTCAGCTCCAGCAAATGCTGCGCTAAGCCTCCATAGCAGGGACGGCCCAGTGGTGTGTTATTTCGACAAGGGCACCACATCGGGTGGAAATCTTGTATGCAAAGGAGTGTTTTTACTGGCAAAACTGTCTGCGAAGGCACTTGCTTTATTCTTGATATTTGGGTAAAATTGGATTAGCAAGCTGTTAATCATTTAGATAGGAAAATATACATGGAAAATCAGCAGTGGAAAGACAATTTTAGGCTGCTTGCCATTTTGATTATGTGGCACCATAATACAAAATTTGAAAACTGTCCTTAATTATTCTATACTGTAATCTAAACTGTATAATGTTGTTCAATATATGGTTTCGTTCTAAAATGGATTTTTTTTGTAATCTATATTTTAATTATGTACTACTATGTGTTTTTTAAATATATTCTATTGTTTATTATCATTCTATTATAATAAGTCAATCACAAATGAGACTGTCAAATTTTGGCCATTTTTTCCAAAAATACCCATATATTTTTTTATTAATTACAATAATATCATTCTCATATAAAAAAAAAAAAAAAAATAACAACTAATAACACTATGTGTCCCTCTTTAACAACCAAACATTTTTTTAAGTCTTATACTATTTTTTTTTTGTATTATCCACGTATTTGTATCATAACTACACTTGTTTTTATATTTTAATTGCATTACGCGTCACACACGCAACGCGTGGGACAACCCAAGACAAATGAGTCTGCCAAATTTTGCCCATTTTTTTCAAAAATACCCCAATATTTTTTTATTAATTACAATAATATCATTCTCACATAAAAAAAATAAAAAAAAATAACAACTAATAACACTATGTGTCCCTCTTTAACAACCAAACATTCTTTTAAGTCTTATACTATTTTTTTTTTGTATTATCCACGTATTTGTATCATAACTACACTTATTTTTTATATTTTAATTGCATTACGCGTCACACACGCAACCCGTGGAACACGATTACTAGTTAAATTATATATAAACATCAACTATTGAATATAGTAGTTGTAAACTTGGTACTCCACAGCTAATTTACACACAAAAGAAGTACCAGAATTAATGTTTTTACTGCATTATTAATGCATGCATCGGAATTTGGACATATGCCATTACACACAAAACAAGGATCGAAAACGTATAGTTGTAACGTAAGTTAGCTACTTCCCTAGCTATTAGCAAGAAGTTTAATTGAGTACTTGTAAAAACTTGCTTGTATCACGATTATTCTCCAAAATAAAAATAAAAAATCTAGTATGACCTTGGTTGTGTGATTCATAGCCTGCACTGTGAATTCATCTCTTCACTCAGTTGCGTGCAGTTTAAGGAGTTGAAACTTTATGTGCAATTTATTTTGTAAGTGTTAAATTATGATGAATTTGACCAGCTAAAAATACCGAGTAAAATATTAATCTTCGTTAATTATTTGCAAAGGGAGAGGCATATAGCAACTTACTCTCTCGAGTCTCTCCATTGAATTCTTTTCTGCCTCATTGTGTTGGGACTATGCATATCATCCCCCCTATATAAATGCATACCTTTTGAAATTCATAATTTTTTAGTCATTTCTAGTTCGACTGGCATATTATATAATAATATAATTGAAAATTTGTGGAGGACGAATTTGTATCGTATCTCGCAAACCTTATAGTGAAGCTCATGCCGGATTCACCAAACATTATTTCTCTAGTTTTATTTAGATATCTCTTTCAGGATCCAATTCAACATTTATTTGACCACTGTTTTTGGTTTTTTATATTTCCATTAAAAGAAAAATCTACAAAATTTGAAGTTGCGACTAGATAGAATTAGTATCAAACGTATGAAATTTGATTACTTAGTTAACTTACATCCCAGACCAAACTGAAATTTTGTATCACGCAAGAAAACGGAAAAAAACAAGGGAACAAAAGAGGGAGAAAAAAGGTAGTAGCTAGGACTATATAGTAGAAGACAATGAGATAGCTAGAAAGCATGTAAACGCACTCCAATGTTATATATGCATATGGCCATATGGGACAAGTAAAACATGTTAAGAGCTAAGGCATGGAATTAATTATGCTTGGGACCGGGACCAGGATTTACTTTTGGCCTTGTATTTGTCGCCCTCATTGTTGTTACCACCTACATGAATATCCACAAATTTGCAAATAAAAAGCAAATATAAGGTTGCCATAATATTTTCTGAAACTAACAATATACTGGAGATTATAAAGTTTTTCTTAAAATGGTGGTGCGAATGAAGTACATCTCAAAATCATCTTTTTAAACTTGTTGGTGTCATATACAATCGTATAACCAGGTTGTGATCAGCTAGAAACAAGTAAATATAAATGAGCAAGGCTGATATTTTAGGAGAATGAATTTTTTTCATAATCAATACGAGTTTTTTTCATGAGGCTGAAACCCTAACTTCAATCAAGATACACATATTTTTTTATACTTTTTATATTTTGTATCATTCTTTATCAAAATACGAGAGGTTAGACTATCTCCACATAATTAGTTCCGGGCTTTGAGATGAATTGTCACTGATCCACTCTTTTTCTTGTTATGTATATACCAATAATTTAGTATGAAGTATGAAAGCGAAGATCTCATCCGTCAAAAGAGTTTTATACTAAGACAAAATTTAATAGGAGTACAAGATCTGCAATCCAATTTTGACAAACTCACTACGAAAAATGATTAATTATAGTTCCAGTTTAAAATATTTCATCCATGTAGTCAAACTTCAAATATTTTTCAATGTCATGAATATATTTAATTTAATATTTCATCAAGCAGCTTACTTTGCTTGACTCCTCGTTTATTTGTCTTTTTTTTCTTCTTAAATGATTTTCTTGACTGACCTGCTTATAATAAATATTTCGATCCTAAGGCGTAACATAAAATGGAACAATTAATCCCATCAATTTTTATGTTCTAATGTAACCAAACCGCCGAACAATCCAATTTCTTGAAAGCCAGTTCACGTCCGGGACGCACAAGGGGCGAGGCGGTTGGTAGATTCCCGCAGAAAGTCTATGATTAATTATAATCATCTAAACTAATACTAATATTACATTTCTATATATTAGATCTAGTTTTTTTTAATCAACTTCACATCTATGATGCATATTATTATCTGCTAAGCATGTTTCACCAGTATTAATTGTCTGTTTAAAAAAATATGTTTAACAAATGCGTACAAACAAAGTGTAAAAACTGTTTAATTTGTCATCTGTTTGATGAATTCAGCTAAAAAATATTGGAATAAATAGACAAATTCTTACATTGGAGAGAAACTCAACATTCAATTTTTTTCACAATATTCTACCATCGTCATTCATTCCTGATTCATTTCTTAGGAAAAACAAACTTTTCATGTGTTTTTTTCCAGCCTCCAATGCATGCATAAAAAGATTTTGAAAAGCACAGTATTGCACACACAAGAACTGTTTTGTAATTAAAAACATAAAAACATACTTCAGAACTATTCCAACTCTAATTAAAGACTACATAAATAGATCGAAAACTATATAATTTAAGTCCTACACTAATTAAAGACTATGTAAATAGATCGATAACCATAAGTACTAGTACTACACCAGGAATTCTTCTCTTTGATTTTTCTAACTTTTCACTTACTACAATAGTCTAAATAATTGTATCAAACAATAATTTATAACTAGGGTTAGAGTCGTTCGACATACAGAAACATATAATTTCAAGAGTTTCAGATTTCAACTATTTACGTGTCAAATTATATGTAGATCGATCCTGCTTAAACATGCAAACACACACACACACAAACACAAACACACACGCATATAGATATACATACCACTGATGTGGAAGTTGGTGGATCATCATCTGTAGTTGTTGCTTCAACATGAGAATCAGTGTTTGAAACTGATGAAGATGAATCTTCGAACCCTAAACACTTGAGCAATGCCTTAAAAGCTTCTTGAAAGAGCAAACATGGGTTAGTAAAAGATATATCAACAATTGATGCTTTTATGCTACCACTCTCTCTTATTTCTCCCTCTGGTTTTTGCTCCATTTCTATGGCCTCTTCTTTTCTTGTATCTTATTAATGCAATTGCAGTATTAACATCATTGTGTAAATTTCTTGTACTCCAATAACAAATGGTTGGTAATATTATTTAAGTAGAGTGTTATGTACAAGTACAAATATGTCCTCAGAAAGAAAAGAGACCACGTACGTGTTCAAGATGAATTTATTGTGCGTATCAAAATATTGGGGCTCTATGTATCTATGTGTAACTGTGATCGGTAAATATATTATTTTTAAATTATCGAAATGTAAATTTTTAAAATTTGTCCATATAGTTTAACATTTGAACTATGTGATTAACTTTTAAAAAATTTATTTCAACAATTTAGATATAAGTTATTTGTTGATCAAACTAATTGGAATAGACTATTAGGAGTATTTTTTACTACTACTATTTAGATACTAATAAAAAACTAAATTAAAAATAAATTAAGAAAAATAAAAGGAGGTTGAAGTTTGTATGTTGTTTTCGAGAATAATTGTTAACATTGGATGGCGTGATTGCATTGTTTAAACATTATTTTCTGATTACTACTTGTTTAGTTTTTGGCGAGCCTGCTTTTCTTTCAAGACTCGGCTTAATCAATTCGTGTCGGTTCCGATCTTTCCAGGTGTCAGTCGTAGATTGTATCTACTTCGTCGACGGGACGCTCTTCGTGCCTGCATAGGAAACGAACAGGGGCCCGGGGTTGGAACCAGATTTTTCCTCTCCAACGATCAAGTCAGTATAGGTGAGACTGAAAGTAACTATGTAGTGAAGGGTGAGGGATCGGACCGGTTACAAGTTGTGATGTTGGATGTCTCGGGTTGAGTTCAGGTAGTCCGGGTTATTTTAACTTTATCTCTCCTCTCTCACTTTTTCTGTCCCTTCTAAGATGTGTTAGTGAGGGTATTTATAGTGTGATCAGAGGTGTATTAACCCTTGGATCACTGTGCTGTAAGACAATGATCCAACGACGTTTAGGTCATTTATGACTCTGACAAGAGTACTGTTCTTTTTCGGGGTCCACTGGAGATGGTCTGTGATTGGGCCACGTCGATGACACACCTGAAGGGTCCCCCAATGGAGCAGCAGCATTAATTGGGAAGGTGTACTCGACACGTTTCTCTAAACCGGCCTGAGCACAGCTCGGTCCTCAAGATCTGGGATGACGCGTCACCCATGGTTTGACGGGCCCGGATCACCTGCTGTGGGGGTGGTATTGGCCCGGACGAGGGGGTGCCGACATTCCCTCGTCCAGTTTTCACTCATTTTCTGAGATCTAAAGCAGTAGTTAATTAGTTTGTTCTTTTAAGTGATTTCTCCCCTTTCGTTCCATTTTGTCTTTTGTTTGTTTGGGGGTTAATTTAGTCAATTTTCAACACGGCCTTTTGACTCGTAGTCGTAGAGAGATTCAAATGACCCTTTGTAAGTCAATACAGAAATAATTTAATAAATATTATATATTCATTAAGTAGTTACATCTGCATATTCACAATAAATTCATATACTATATACCTGCTCTAAGAAATGATGTCAGATGAACAGATAATAAATTCATTGTTTTTCTATACTTGTCCTGTAATGAAATCAATTGCACTTCCAACTAAGATACTTAAGTTAAGATGGTCCCGAATAATATTATTAAACGGTACTTCCTCTTATCAAATAAAAAGCTACTTCCTGTTGCAAACTGAGAAAGGATGGGAGTAAATATCATCAGTAAATACTGGACCTTTTTTTTTTACCTTTTCCCTTTCAAATTGTTAGGGTTATACAAAATTTCGTGCAATTTTGACCGACAAATAACTCATATCTAAGTTGTCGAAATCGAATTTTTTAAAAGTTAATCACATAGTTCAAATGTTAAGTTATAAGAACAAATTTTAAAAATTTCCATTTCAATAATTTAATTACGATATATTTACCGATCACTGTTTCATAAAAAAAATGTCACCATTACACTGCACCTAATTGTCGTTGAAGAACATATTTTAATTCCGATGAGTGTTTGTGTAACAATAACTTCTATTCTGTAATTTGTTTTCAATGATCCGAAAGTAAATGTTCCACAACGGCACAACCAAAAACCGAGTCAGATTTGCCACTTCTTAAATACAATGTGGAATCTTTTCATGGATCCATGGCCAAACAAAGCTGTATGATTACGCACCATGCAAGTCAGTTTTTGTTGCCATATATATAATCCACATAAATGCATGGTAATAGTATATTTAGTTTTAAAAACTAAAGAGAAGAGAATTTAATTTGCTTGCCTGGTGCTAGTCTATTTTTATCACCACATCGATCATTTCTTCCAAATTTCTATGTTTTTACTCTTCTCCGACTTCTCTCCAATTCGGTTATGTCTATGAGCTTTTTTAGTTGTTGCTTTTAAGCAAGTAAGTTGGATTTTTTTAGTTTGAGAAAAAAAAGTTGATCTGTTTAGTTTTTTTTAAAAAAATATAAAAGTACAAGTCATTGTACAATAAAGATCAAATTTGGGCAAATACTTCAAAATAACAAGATTTCTCATACAAGATTTCTCATAGGCTACTCTAACATAATTCGCTAAACAGTTTGTCGGAGTTACAATTATGACAATGTATTTCATTGCAAGTGACATTTATTAACATTATAAATAAAAGGTTATCAGTTCGATTCCAAATAGTTCAAAATGATTCATTTCTAAAGTTTTCTGATATACGGAAATGTGTCCGAAGCGAGTTTCCTGCCATCGTGTCAAGATGAAATTATGTCCATTTTTAAAGGTTTGAGCACGTTTGTTTTTGGCTTTTCCATTTTTGCAGTTTCCTCCATTTTTAAAGATCTTTGCCGCCAGATCAGCACCAACAAGTTATTCATCTCCAGCAAACAGGGGCGGAACTAGAACATTAACTTTAGGATTGTCGAAAAAAATATCGACACTAAATTTTCTCATTTTAGTATGGGCAGAAATTTTTTACAGCGTCACTCGGTCAGCCGGTTATTTTGCCTAGTTAAAGACATCTGACTTAATTTTTTTCATAAATTAAATACAAAAAAAAGCATCTAAAACGATAATTTAGTAGAGAACAAAAAGTTTTTTTTTATATTCAAGTTTTCGAAATATCGAGTAAATAAATTTATGACATTGTTTTTATTTCCTTTCTGAAATTTTAAAGAGATATTTATGAAATTTATAATTTATTATTGAGAACTTTCATAATTTATGAACAATATAATGATTAAAATATAGAATTTTTAGATTTATAACTTTATTGTTTTCTATAAATTTAAATATGCATGATTTATATAAATGTTTTGTAATAAATAGAAAAATATTTAATCTTAATTTTGAGAGTTGTGTTTGTAATTTTTGCAATAAAAAATTGATTAATTAGATATCAATGCTTAGAACACGATACAATATAAAATATATAAACCTCGGAAGTCATGTTAAATTTAGTTTATGTGTTAATATTAGTTAATAAGACATTCATACTTAGTTGTTATTTTACTTAAAGTCACTATAATCACTTTTTAATTTTATTTTTTCCTTCTTTTCCAGATTTTTGGTAAACAAATTTTAATTTTGAAAGGGGTTAACAGAAATAAAATTTAATGGATTGCTGAAATGATTTATTTACAAATTACTCTGAAAAATATTATAAAAAATATCAAATTATTAAAAATTATAGGGTTGCCGTGGCAACCCCTGATCATATATAAGTCCCGCCACGGTCAGCAAATGCTGCGTAAGCCTCCGTAACAGGGATGACCCAGTGGTGTGTTACCTCTACAAGGGAACCGCATCGGGTGGAAATCTTGTATACCAAGGTTTTTTTTTACAGGCAAAACTGTCAGCGAGGCGGGCTCTTTTTTCTTGATCTTTGGAAAAAAAAGATGGATTCGCAAGCTGTTAATCATTTAGATAGGAAGGTATACATAGAAAATCAGAAGTGGAAATACATTTTTATGTTGCTTGCCATTTTGATTACCAGTGGCCTCATAATACAAAATTTGAAAACGGTGCTTAATTATAATCTAAAGTTGATTATTTGTACGTATAAACATTAAGTAGTTGTACTCCAGAACTAATTTACACACAAAAGAAGGGCTCCCTTCATAAACTACGAAAATACGTGTAATTTTAACCGGTCAAGAACTTATATCAAAATTGTCAGAATGAAAATTTTCAAAAGTTGATCATATAGTTCAAATGTTAAATTTTATGATTAGATTTAAAAAAAATTAATTTCGATAATTTTAATACAAGTTATAAGCCGATCAAAATTACACATAGTTTCGTAATGAGAAATGAATTACTATTATAATGTTTTACAGTATCAGACATGCGTAATTATACGACAAAACAAGGACCGAAAGCGTAGTTGTATGAATGCCACGTAAGTGGGCTACTTCGACAGCTAAGTTTTAGCAATAAGTTTAATTGAGTTCTATAAACTTGTAAGACGATTTAATTTTTTGTCTGGAAAAAAATAAAATAGTATGACCTTGGCTGTGTGATTCATAGCCTGCACGATGAATTTGTCTCTTCACCGTATTGGAAGAAGTTCAAATTTTATGTGGAATTTATTGAAGTGTTAAATTATGAGGAATTTGACTAACATACCAGATAAAATTTAATCTTCCCTAGGTTTTTTGCAAAAGCATAGGCCTACAGCTACTTACTCTCTCGTGACTCTTCATTAAGTTTCTCCTTCCCTCGCTCATTGTGTTGGGACTATCAGGGCCGGTCACTGGAATTTGAGTTGTGGAGACTTTACCGTAAAAAAATGTGGTTGTTTTTGGGCGTAAAGAGATGTATCTGGGTTTAAATTGAACTGTAATGAAGCTCGTTCTGGATTCAAATGCTCTTCTTTCTACTTAGAGATCTCTTTCAGGACCCGTTTCAACGTTTATTTGATCACTTTCGGTTTTTATAGTTCGATTAATAAAAATGTTTCCTACAAAAAATTTGAAGCTGTGACTTGATAGAAGATTATCAAAATTCAAACGTTTAGATAGAAGAGGTTTGAACACCAAATAAACATGAATGAGCCAGAAAACGAAATCGTATGTAGAAGTACTGAACTATTACTTTGTATAAAACCTATATATTGCAAGTTTGCAACCATAACTTAGTTACATCCCAGACCAAATTGAAATTCTAGTATCACGCAAGAAAACCGAAACAAAAACAAAAAAGAGGGAGTAAAAAGGCACTCATAGTCCTAGTAGAAGAAAATGACATAAGAGAGAGCATACAAATACACAGTCCAATGTTATATTATGTATGCATGGGACAAGTAAAACATGTTAAGAGCCAAGGCAAGGAGTTAATTAATCTGGGGACCTGGACCAGGATTTACTATTGGCCGTGGATTTTTCGCCTTCAAATTTGTTGCCGCATCCACCTACATAAATATCCACAAAATGGAGTAGTAGATATAATGGAAACAAAAAGGTTGCCAAATCTTCAGAAACTAACAATATAGGAATTCACTATAGAATATTAGAATGTAAATTATCAAGTTTTTTTTTATAAAAGCTGGTGCGAATGAAGTACATATCAAAATCATATTTTTTTAAAAATTGGTGTCATGAACAATTGAACAAGGCACCTGTGATGAGGAGGTAGTAACTGTTAATTAACCGTAAATGGGTGGGGAATATATTTTATGTTTTTGTTGGGGGGGTTGAACCCTAATTTTTTTAACCAAAATACATAGAAAATAAATAAAAACATTTTTTTATTGAAATGAGAGCAGTTAAGTAACCCGACTATCTCCAAATAGTTACTTCCGTGTTTGTGATGAATTAAAACCAATCCACTTATTTTTTGCAAGTTTATGTACAGTGTACCAAGAATAATTGAAGAAACTAGATTTTTCTACTACACATTTTTCTGAAAAAACGCACAATCGTATATTTTTTATACAAACCGTAAATTTTAAGTGCAGACCGTAGATAATATCTACGGTTTGGATTTCAGTCAAAACCCGTAGATAAAATCTACATACCGTAGATAAAATGTACGGTTTGCCTTAATTACAGTAACAGTCCTTGCTTATTCGTAAAAACTGAATATTGGTGGCTATCACTAAAAATACTTCAATTTTA
This sequence comes from Primula vulgaris, assembly GCA_963920805.1. Taxonomy (NCBI): domain Eukaryota; kingdom Viridiplantae; phylum Streptophyta; class Magnoliopsida; order Ericales; family Primulaceae; genus Primula; species Primula vulgaris. Next base: position 36,070,700 of record OY987212.1, on the reverse strand, counting down.
AAAATTAAACATGATTTTTGTAAAAAACTAAATTTTAATTTTTTTTATAAAAAATTAAATACCATATTCTTAAAAATATAGATAAAATAAAAATAAATTTTTTATAAAATACTAAATCTTTTAAACATGATTTTTTTTTATTATAAAACTGGTCAATTCTAACAATATCTCAAAATAAACACAAACGTAGAATTACACAAATTTGCCAAAAAAAAGTTCATTTGACAAATTTCTGTTTAGTTGATTTGATAATTTTTTTAGTTTAGTAGAGTTGTAATAGGGTAACTTGAGTGGTTTTCCCTATCACTAAAAAGACTCCAATTTTAAAAATTAAACATGGTTTTTTTAAAAAACTAAAATTTAATTTTTTTTATAAAAAACTAAATGCTCTATTCTTAAAAATATAAATAAAATAAAAACAAATTTGTTATAAAATACTAAATATTTTAAACATGATTTTTTTTAATAAAATTAGTTAATTCTAACAATCTATCAAAATAAACACAAACGTAGACTTACACAAACAAATTTGCCAAAAAAAGTTAATTTGACAAATTTTATGTTTAGTTGATTTGACAATTTTTTTAGTTTAGTAGAGTTGTAATATGGTAACTTAAGTGGTTTTCCCTATCACTAAAAAGACTCTAATTTAAAAAATTAAAACCTGAATTTTTTTAAAAACTAAAATTTAATTTTTTTTATAAAAAACTAAATTGCATATTCTTAAAAATATAGATAAAATAAAAATGAAATTTTTATAAAATACTAAATCTTTTAAACATGTTTTTTTTTTGATATAAAATTGATTAATTCTAACAATCTCTCAAAATAAACACAAACGTAGAGTTACACAAATTTGCCAAAAAAAGAAGTTAATTTGACAAATTTCATGTTTAGTTGATTTGATAATTTTTTTAATTTAGTAGAGTTGCAATATGGTAACTTGAGTGGTTTTCTTTATACTAAAAATACTTCAATTTTAAAAATTAAACATGAATTTTTTAAAAAACTAAAATTTAATTTTTTCATAAAAAAAACTAAATGCCATATTCTTAAAAATATAGATAAAATAAAAATGATTTTTTTATAAAATAATAAATCTTTTAAACATAATTTTTTTATAAAATTGATCAATTATAACCATCTCTCAAAATAAACACAAACTTAAATTTACACAAATTTGCTAAAAAAAAGTTGATTTGACAAATTTATTGAATTTGATAATTTTTTTATAGTTGCAATATGGTAACTTGGATGGTTTTCCCTATTACTAAAATACTCCAATTTTAAAAATTAAACATGAATTTTTTAAAAAACTAAAATTTATTTTTTTATAAAAACTAAATGCCCTATTCTTAAAAATATTGATAAAATAAAATTGAAATTTTTATATAATACTCAATCTTATAAACATGATTTTTTATTTATAAAATTGGTCAATTCTAACAATCTCTCAAAATAAACACAAACGTAGACTTTACACAAATTTTCCAAAAAAAAGTTGATTTGACAATTTCATGTTTAGTTGATTTGACAATTTTTTTAGTTTAGTAGAGTTGCAATATGGTAATTTGGACGGTTTTTCAAAAGTTGGTTTATCATGTTGCTTTTTTATGAAGTGTATAACTTGAGATTTATTGATCATTTTACTTTCACTAATTTTGCAAGTTTTAGCAGGTTAAGTAAGGAATATGAAACACTTGAAATCATACATTTCCATACGAGATAGTTATTAGAGCTGCAATATGGTACCTTGAGTTGTTTTTCAATATTTGCATGTTTTTTTTATACAATTATTTTGTATTTTACAAGTATCTATGAGTTCATATATTAGAAATTAACCCAATATAAAACATTAACTAAATTGCCAATTAGGTGTCAATTGCCAATTTTTTTGAATGAAACAATGATACATTATATAAATTTCATAAAAGAAATTAACTCAATATGAAACATTAACTAAATTTCATAAAAAGATATTAACTAAACATAATACATCAAATAATTTTATTTAAGTTTCACCAAGACCAGTTTACAACAACTTGAAAAAAGAGTACCCTACATAAAAAAAAACTAATTATGGACTTTCTAAATTTAAAACTTGTTCTTCAGTTATGATTTGATTTTCCGATTGTCGTTGTGTATAAGTTGAAATTTGCTCGAAAAAGTTTCTTCCATGGCTGAGCAGATTCAGTGCGCGTTTGTTACCACCTTGTTATAATACTTAGTTTTGGGAAGATTTCTTCTTTAAGAATAAGTTCAGCATAATAACAATTGTTGATATACACCATTACAGTAGTGATGTAATATGTCGTTTCAGAAGACGACCCAGTATAAAGAGATAAAAAAATGGCGTTTCATATTTCTAACAATCCATTTTTGTCTGGACATAATGACAACAATACAATTGTGATATTATAATGAGATGCAATTAAAAAAACACAATCCATTTGTCTCAAGGGGCAGTATATAAGATGATAATAATTCAAACTGAATAAAATATATTCATATCCATAACCTTCAAAATCAAGATTCTTTTGCTGAATCTCTTGAAACAACTCACATCTAACTACGTACCAATTATTTTCCCCATTTTCTTTACCCATCACCTTTCCAATTACTCGGAACCCACAGTTACCATCTCCACGCACATCATAAACTGCATCGATATAATTATGTAACATGGGCCATATTTGCTCATTGTACTGGAAGATTTGCCTAGTCGTGATGGGGTTATTTATCGGTTTTTGCGTCCTTCTACTTGAGTTTACTTTTACCTCCGATGTTTCTTTCGCTTTACCTATGCCTAAATCTATACTAGCACTAGCCCTCTCTTACTTCACATACTTCCATCATGACTTACCTCGCTTACTTGAATTGTCTCTTTTTCTAGGCCTCTGCCTAATTTGTCTCACTTCAGGATCATTCATGGATATGTAAAGTTATCTCTCGGAGTTGTGTTTTCATGTGCCGTTTTTCAACATTAGTTTTGCTAGAATAAACATTTTAAACTTTTCTAGATCATCCCAATCCCATAATTATTAGTGTACCCATTATTATCAATTACATCTAATTTTTTTCCAGAATTTATGGATATATTCTAGTGAAAGAGGCTTACCAAATAAAATATGTTCAGTCATAATAATATGATGACAAGTTAACCTGTGAGATAAGTTTATACCACAAGAACAATTCTCATCAGACTGCCCACTACATTTTTTTTGTTCTTCAAATAATAAATTAAATGCATGATTTGTTTTGTGATATACGACCTAAGATTTTTAAAGAGAGATGTCCGTTCTGAATGTAGAAAATAAGACTTCTAATTATCCAACTTTATCTTAATATCCTCAAACTGTTTATTAATAATTTTATTCACTTATACCCAAATATTTTCAAGCGTGCCAGTATTTATGGAAAGAGATTATTTTAGCTTTGCTTGTTATTGTTCGGCACGATTAATAGTTCTGTTACCTAGATGTATTGTATGTTTGGTATAGAATGCAACAAACTTATCGGCATAATCATTTAATAGCTTGTCTACATACTTAAGCACATCAGGATACGATTTGTAGGAGGAATTGAAAGAAGATCGGTTATAATTGTACTCCTATATCGTCTCAGCATCAACCACTAAACCCCAATTATTTAGAAACGTTTGCCACTCCTCGTTTATAACCAACATATTGTTTAGCTTTTGTTTTCATGAGAGATGAGACTTAGAAAAGTTATACATGTGTTTTGAAAAAATTTAAAAAAACATTGGAGGGTTGTACTCTACCTAGAGTGTTTGTAACTGACAGAGAAATGACATTAATAAATGTGTTATCCGTTGTTTTTCCCGATTTTTTTCATATATTGTGCACTTTTCATATTGCAAAAAATATTTTGAAAAACTGTAAAAAAAAAATCCCAGACGAGGAGTGCCAAGCGTTTCTAGATAATTGAGTTTTAGTGGTTGATGCTAAGACGATAGAGGAGTACAATTATAACCGACCTGCTTTCAATTCCTCCTACAAATCGTATCATGATGTGCTTAAGTATGTAATCAAGCTGTTAAATGATTATGCCGATAAGTTTGTTGCATGTTATACCAACCATACAACACATCTAGGTAACATAACTACTAATCGGGCCGAACAACAACACGTAAACCTAAAAAGATATCTTTCCACAAATATTGGCACGCTTGAAAATGTTTAGGTAGAAGTGAATAAATTTTTTAATAAACACTTTGAGGATATTAAGATGAAATTGGATAATTGCAAGTCTTATTTTCTACATTCAGAACGGACACCTCTCTTTAAAAATCTTAGGTCGTATATGACACACCATGCATTTAATTTATTATTTGAAGAACAAAAAAAATGTAGTGGACAGCTTGATGAGAATTGTTCATGTGGTATAAAATTGTCTCACATGTTAACTTGTCATCATAGTATGAGTGAGCATATTTTATTTGGAAAGTCTCTTTCACTAGAATATATCCATATATTCTGGAAAAAAATTAGATATAATTGATGATAATGGGTAAACGATGATTATGGGGTTGAGGGTGATTTAGAAGAGTTTAAAAGTGTTTATTCTACCAAAACTAATATTGAAAAACGGCACATGAAAACAAAACTCCAAGAGATAATTTTTACCCTCTAGAACATACATGAATAATCCTGAAGTGAGACAAAGTAGGAGGAAACCTAGAAAAGGAGACAATTCCAGTAAGAGATATAAGTCAGGATGAGAGTATTTGGAGGAAGAGAGCGTTAGTACTAGTAGAGATAAAGGCAAATGTAAAGCGAAAGAAACACCGGATGTAAAGATAAACCCAACTAGGAGGACGCAAAAACCGACAAATAACCCCACCACCACTAGACAAACCTTCCAGTACCGTGAGCAAATATGCCCCATGTTACATAATTAAATCGATACGGTTTATGATGTGCATGGGGATGGTAACCGTGAGTTCCGAGTAATTGCAACGATGATGGGTAAAGAAAAAGGGAAAAATTATTGGTACGCAGTTAGATGTGAGTTGTTTTAAGAGATTCAACAAATGAAATGTGTTTATTATGATCTGTTTGGAAATCTCGATTTTTCAAGGTTATGGATATGATTATATTTTATCCAGTTTGAATTATTATCATCATATAGATTATGTCCTTTGGCACAAATGAATGAAATTTTCACCTTATAGTTTATTAATTGTATTTCATTATAATATCTCAACTGTATTGTTGTTATTATGGTCAGACAAAAATGAATTATTAAAAATATGGAACGCCACTTTTTTAGCTCTTTATACTGGCCGCCTCCTGGAACGATATATTACATCCGTCATGGTGTATGCCAACAATTGTCATTATGCTGAAAGTATTCCTAAATAAGAGATCTTTTCAATGTCAAGTATTATAGCACGGTGGAAACAAACGCGCATTGAAACTGCTGAGCCATGCAAGAAACTTTTTCAAGCAAATTTCAACTTATACACATCGTTAGAAAGGCAATCGGGAAAACAAATCGTAACTGAAGAACAAGTTTTAAACTTAGAAGTCCATAGTTAGTTAGTTTTTTTTTATGTAGGGTACTCTTTTTTCAAGTTGTTGTAAATTGGTTTTGATCAGTGTCAAATAAAATTATTTGATGTATCATGTTTAGTTAATATATTTTATGAAATTTAGTTAATGTTTCATATTGAGTTAATTTCTTTTATGAAATTTATATAATGTATCATTGCTTCATTAAAAAAAATGGCAATTGACACCAAATTGACAATTTATTTAATGTTTCATATTGAGTTAATTTCTAATATATGAATTCATAAATAGTTGTAAAATACAAAATAATTAAAAAAAACATGCAAGTGTTGAAAAATAACCCAATATACCATATTGCAGCTCTAATAACTATCTCGTATGTATATGGAAATGTATGATTTCAAGTGTTTCATATTTCTTACTTGACCTACTAAAATTTACAAAAACAGTAAAACTAAAAGGATCAATAAATTTCAATTTATACACTTTATAAAAAGGCAACATGATGAACCAACTTTTGAAAAACCGTCCAAGTTACCATATTGCAACTCTACTAAACTAAAAAATTGTAAAATCAACTAAATATGAAATTTGACAAATCAATTTTTTTTGGCAAATTTGTGTAATTCTACGTTTCTATTTATTTTGAGAGATTGTTAGAATTAACCAGTTTTATAAAAAAAAAATCATGTTTAAAAGATTTAGTATTTTATAAAAAAATTCATTTTTATTTTGTCTATATTTTTAAGAATAAGAAATTTAATTTTTTATAAAAAAAAATTAAATTTTAGTTTTAAAAAAAATCTTGTTTAATTTTTAAAATTGGAGTATTTTTAGTGATAAGGATCAATATTCAGTTTTTACGAATAAGCAGGGACTGGTACTGTAATTAAGGCAAACTGTACATTTTATCTACGGTCTGTAGATTTTATATACGGTTTTGATTGAAATCCAAACCGTAGATATTATCTTCGGTCTGCATTTAAAATTTACTTTTTTAATAAAAAAAATACGATTTATGCGTTTTTTCAAAAAAAGTATAGTAAAAAAATCCAGCGTGAGAGGTATGAGACTCTGTAGTGAAGATATCATCTCCTTCTAAAGAGTGTTTTACTTAAAAGAATTTGATAGGAGCAAAATATGGCACTTCAATTTTGACGTACAAATTTATTACGAAAAATGATCAATTATATTATACGGAGTCGTAGTTTATCTTTCATCCATGTATCAAACTTAAAATATTTTTCAATTTCAAGTACATGTTTAATTAATTCATCAAGAAGTTTACTTTGCTTGACTGCTCATCCATTTTGCCTTTTTCTTATTCCCAAGTTGATCAGTATGTTCAGGCTGTTAATCATCCAAACTAATCAATTTAGTTACTGAATACCAAATTACATTTTATATACTTAGATTTAATATTTGTTATCAATTTCACATCTATGTGATCAATGTATTTTATTATCTGCTAAAAATGTTCCCTCATATTAATTATTCTGTTTGAATAAATATGTTTAACAAATACAATTCAATTCCCACTATTTCAAGTGTTCGATTATAAACTAGGTGTAAAAACTGTTTATTTTGGCATTTGTTGAATGAAATAGCAGCTAAAAACTATTGGAATAAATATTCCATGTGTTTTCTTTCAGCCTCCGATGCATAAAAGTATTTCGAAAAGCTCAATTTTGCACACATAAGCATTTTTTTTTAATTAAAAACATAAAATTATACTTCACAACTCTTCCGGCTCATAAGATTATATAAATAAATCAATAACTATATATAATTAAGTCCTATACCAGGGAATTTTTTTCTTTATTTTTTAGACTTCTCTCTTACTACAACAGTCTAAATAATTGTATCAAACTATAATTTATATCCTCATAGGTTAGAGTTTAGACATGAAAAAACATAAAATTTCAAGGGTTTCCCATTTCAACATATTTATGTGCCAAATTATATGTAGACGGATCCTACTTAAACATGCATACAAACACAAACACAAAAATACACACACACACACACGTAGTATACACATGTATATGAATATATGTACATACCACTGATGTGGAAGTTGATGGATCATCGTCTGTAGTTGTTGGTTCAACATGAGAATCAGTGTTTGAAACTGATGAAGATGAATCTTCGAACCCTAAACACTTGAGCAATGCCTTAAAAGCTTCTTGAAAGAGCAAACATGGGTTAGTAAAAGATATATCAACAATTGATGCTTTTATGCTACCACTCTCTCTTATTTCTCCCTCTGGTTTTTGCTCCATTTCTATGGCCTCTCCTTCTCTTGTATGTTATCAATGCAATTGCAGTATTAATATCATTGTGTAAATTTCTTGTACTCCAATAACAAATGGTTGGTAATGGTATTTAAGTAGAGTGTTATGGGCAAGTACAAATATGTCCTCAGAAAGAAAAGAGACCACGTACGTGTTCAAGATGAATTTATTGTGCCACAGCTTGGGGACGAGTTAATTATGAAAAATATAAGATTAAGAAAAATAAAAATAGGTTGAAATTTACATGTTGTTTCCGAGAATAATTGTTAGCCTTTGATTGGTGTGATCGAAAGTTAAAAACATTGTTTTATGATTACTTGTTTATTTTTCACTTATTTTCTGATATATAAAGTATTTTATTTATTCTGTTAAGTGTTTTCTCTTCTTTCGTTCAAATTTGTCTTTTGTTTGTTTGAAGCCAATTTAGTCAATTTTCAACACGGCCCGGCATTTGACTCGTAGAGAGATTCAAATGACTCTTTGGAAGTAAATGACAGGAATAATTTAATAAATATTGTATATTCATTAAGTGCTTACATCTGCATATTCACAATAAATGCATATACTAACTACCTGCTCTATGAAATGATGTCAGATGAACAGGTAATAAATTCATTGTTTTTCTATACTTGTCCTGTGACCAAATCCCACTTGAATTGCCCTTCCAACTAATATAATTTATGTGTGAGTATTTAATTAACTGTGTGAGATTTTGATTAGTCAATAATTTATATTAAAATTATCGTAATAAACATTTTTAAAAGTTAAATATATAGTTTAAATGTTAAATTTTATAATTAGATTTAAAAAAAATTCATTTAGACAATTTTGATATAAGTTATAAGCCGGTAAAAATTACACGTAATTTCGTAGTGAATAATTAAATGACAACGGAGTGATTACTTAAGATGGTGTTTAGTAAGTAATATTATTAAACGCTACTTCCTTTTTATTAAATACAGTACTAAGAAGGATTGAGTATTATCAATAAATACTGGCGCCCTTTTTTAGTAATCAGTAAATATTGGAGTTAGTATTTGTTTATAGAAAAATGTCACCATTACACCTAATTGTCGTTGACGCACAAATATTCATTCCGATGCGTGTTTGAGTAACAATAACTTCTATCTTCCACAATCGACACCATATATTGGATCAAACACTCCTAAATCAATATTTGGTAGACGTTACTCTTCATCCGAAATACTTAAGTAATTGTTCTAAAATCAAAAACTGGGTCATATTTCCCACTTATTACAAATATACTTAACTTGGAGCAATGAGACATCTTTTTATGGATTGCATATGGGCAAATAACGATGTACACCTTGCCAGCCAGTTTTGTGCCATATATATAATCCACTAAAAAAAAATTAGTTTTAAAAATCTAAAAAAAAAATGCTTGCCTGGTGCTTGTCGATTTTTATCACCACATTATTTCATCTAAAATCTATACACCATTACTACATCTAGCTATTTTACTTAATGATCAATACATATATTGGTTTGATAGACATTAGTTAGAGCTTTGCTATAAAGGAACTAAAAAAAAAGGCAAATCACTGATGAAAACTTACATAAATTGCCATTACTTAACGATTAGAAAAGATTAGAAAGTCTTAATAACATCCCATCACTACAAGAAAACAGCCAAATAGTAACTCTATTTAGCAACTGATCCGGTAGTTAAAGAATTGTAACCGAAACACCAACTAAAACTTTTGTTATTAAACAATACGAACTGATTTGTAACTGAAATATTGTCAGTTGCTATATATCAACTGTTTACTAACTAAGACAATTTCAGTTGCTATATAGCAACTGTTTAGTAACTAAGACAATTTCAGTTGCTATATATCAACTGTTTAGTAACTAAGACAATTTCAGTTGCTATATAGCAACTGAATAATAATTGTGGCGTATTCTGTTGGTAAATACCAACTGATTCTTAACTAGTAGGCAAATTCCAACTGAATAGCTTTTCAGTTAATAAAAATAGCAACTGATATATAACAAATCGGTTAGTAATTACTAATTGATTAAGTGGTAGTTGCAAATTTATGACAATTTTAACAACTTATATATATAGTGTAATAATAGACCAAGTCGGACTGAATATATATAGTGTAATAACTAGTAGGCAGAGCAAGTTATTACCGAGGACCGAGTCGAATATGAAGGGTGATAATTACGTTAATTAATGTTTGTTTCATGAAAACTATATTTTGAAGTGTAATAATAGACCCCGATGGCCTATAGACTCTGTACACGTAGTTTACGTTTGAATTTTTATGTGATATTACAATAATATCTTGGTGTTTATATGACCGTTTGGAGTTGTTGGGTGTATTTTGCAATGGATAATGGCTTGTTTTCAAAAAGGCAAAAAGCAACTTTTTTGAGTCGGACTGAATCTCGATCGATCGAGATTTCTGGAGAAAAAATGTACTGCTGTAATTTCGATCGATCGGACTGAATCTCGATTGATCGAGATTCACTGGAACTTTTTGGACCATTTTCGATCGATCGGACTATATCTCGATGGATCGAGATTCACTGGAACTTTTTGGACCATTTTCGATCGATCGGACTATATCTCGATGGATCGAGATTCACTGGAACTTTTTGGACCATTTTCGATCGATCGGTCTATATCTCGATGGATCGAGGTTCACTGGAACTTTTTTGACCATTTTCGATCGATCGGACTATATCTCGATGGATCGAGATTCACTGGAACTTTTTTGCTCACAAAACAAATGTGCAATAACATATTGACAAAATATAATAACCGACAAGTTAATCGCAAGAATCGCACATAATCACAAAGAGATAGATATAGCAACCGATAAGCATTAAACGATAATATCACCACATAAGTTTTAAAAGCACATAAAAAAATTTAATACTAACAAGATTCAAAACGATTTTATTAGATATTTATAATAATACGAATAGGTTATATTTTGAAATGTAAATGGTTAACATGTATTATACATGAATTAAGTAGTGACTTTTGTAAAACTCGTTCATATTAGATAACACATGAAATTGTTGTTTTGATCTTACAATAAAAATATTTATTATGATTAATTACAAACATTTATTATGATTAATTACAATTAATCATAAACCCTAAACCCTAAATCATATTCTTCTATTCTGCCACGTCCTTGCGTTTGTTTACCATTCAGCAGTTGCAAAGTTGTTTTATGGGTTAATTAGCCTTCTTGGCTTTTAGACTATTTGTTTTTTCCTTTAACAGATGATAAAAAAATATATATAATTATATAGTATTATACGGAATTTCATATATATGGTTTCGCTCAACATTACAACATATGAAATACAATATAATTATAGCAAAATCAGCAATCATTGTTTCGTTTATTTATTTATATTTAATATGCAAGTTTATTTTAAAATGGATGTGCAACGACATTCACTATATGTTTTGGTATTTCGAGGCATCCAATGTTACTGTGTAAGTCACGTGGAAATTAATATTTCGTGTAAATTTTTTTTTTTTATTGTTGTTTTATTAAATGTTTAAATATTTACCTAACTAACAATTTTATAAGATGATGATAAAAAAAACATGTAAATGTTATGTTACGTTGCTTTTCCCACACAGTAAAATTGATCAAAAATTTTGGAAGGCGCATATTTTGCCTCCAATATTTTTTTGGGTAAATTGTCAAAAATTCAAACCAAACTGTCTCCTCATTTTTCAAACCCAACACTTATAATTCCACACATTAATAACTCATTTTTATTAATTATACTATCTCTTCCACCGCTCTATCTACCTCTCTCTCTGTGTCTTAATATACATATATCTACATATATATACATATATCTATATATCTATATATATATATATATAGCCTCCTTCTCCGTCATTCCTCCGCCTTAGCTAACACAGTAAGTCTATCTCTATATATATCTACATATCTCGTTTGGTTGATTTAGGGCTTGTTTGGTTCATAGCTTACTGTTTATTTAGGCCTTGTTTATTTCATAACTTATTTAGGGCTTGTTTGGTTCATAGCTTACTGTTTATTTAGGGCTTGTTTGGTTCATAGCTTATTTAGGGCTTGTTTGGTTCATAGCTTATTTAGGACTTGGTTGGTTCATAGCTTATTTAGGGCTTGTTTGGTTCATAGCTTACTGTTTATTTAGGGCTTGTTTGGTTCATAGCTTACTGTTTATTTAGGGCTTGTTTGGTTCATAGCTTATTTAGGGCTTGGTTGGTTCATAGCTTACTGTTTATTTAGGGCTTGTTTGGTTCATAGCTTATTTAGGGCTTGTTTGGTTCATAGCTTATTTAATTGAAGATCTGCCCAACATATGACTTGTTTGGCTTATTACTTATATATAATTGAACGCCAGCTTAATTTAGGACTTCTTTGACTTGCAGCTTATTTAATTTAAGGCGCATGTATGAATAATGTTGGGCTTGTTTTATTTACAGCTTATTTAATTGAAGCCAATTTGGTCATTCTGTTTTTTTATATAGTACTATTTGTTTGGACTCTTGGTTCACATGTTTATACTTCTTTTAAATTTAAAGTGCTTGAATTTTCTCTTTAAATTAATTTACTCATTTATTATGTCAGATTTCAGTATAACTGCGATTTCCGATGAGATTGTACCATATCCGAAGCTTGTCCTGAGTTTTAGGGTAATTTGGGCAAGCTTACAGTTAAGATTGCTAAACATTTTATTTCTGCCTCATCCTTTGTAAGTCAAAATTCTGATTCGATTGCCCACTTTTACTTCAGTCGTTGGTGTACGTAATTAGAAGAAATTTTTACGCTGTCTTTTTTTCAGCTCGAATGATATAACTGCTAATTTACTTTTATAATACTACTATAACTGCTAATTTTACTTTTATAATACTACTATAACTGCTAATTTATGACAATTGGATTGATTAAGCTTGAATGGCGAAGATTTAAGTATAAATATGTAAAACAAACCTAAAATACTTAGGATTTTATATATGATAGTCTGTTTTTTTTTTTACATTCAAAACCATTCAATGATATTAACGAGATTTTCAATGCGAATACTACAGATAATAAGTATAGCGCTTATAAAAAATAATTGTATACACTGTTTTGTTGCTTCTTTTTAGACTGTTTTATAGTAAGTTTGGTTTTTAAAAAAAGTATGCATGACAAGGGTTAACCTTAATCATTACCTGTTCGCGTTCGTTTGTTTGCAAATACCTCTGACTTGTTGGTAAGTTTTTATTGATGTAGTATTTACAATAAAGATAGGAGTTTTAAGCTTGAATAACCTCAACTTTTTCTCCACTCTAATAAAAAATCCACCTTATCTGTTTGAAAACTGCAACCAAACAAGTTAGGATAAAATGAACTGTATTCAAGTATACCACTTTTCAGCATTTATAACTTTGACCATCTATCAAAAGACTTAACTGCCAAAAGAGAATAGTAGCTTGAGATATGCTAGATGTTAGCTTCTAGATATATATGTATGTTATATGAATTAGACCACATAACTTCTGGATATATATGTATGTTACTTGTCTCTGGGTAATGTATTGTTTTTTTTTTGAAATAGGAGGAATGCAAGCGGCAAATTGCGACTCGAAATCAGGGCTTGGAGGAGAACGGAACTCCCATTGACGAGAAAGAAGCGTTTTTGACAGCTGCCGGTGGAATAAAAAAGTCACAACTGTTCGGGTTCGGGTCGTTGACGACAAGCACAATGACCTAGATTAATTTCTATGTAGCTTTAATTAGGATTATCTTTTGAATTGTACTTTAATTTCGATTTGGTATCTTATTGTAGCAACTATTATATTAAATCTCGATTTGCTTAGTTGAACATAAATATTTTTGTCCATATGACAATTGCTTACATTTTGAATATGAAATTATATGAATATATGTATATATATTAATATATGTATATATATTAATAATTAATAATATATATATATATATACTAATTTCTAACTATACTGAAATTTCAGTTGCTATTTACTAACTGAAATTTCAGTTGCTATCTGCTAACTGATATTTCAGTTGCTATCTGCTAACTGAAATTTCAGTTGCTATTTGCTAACTGACACAATCAGTTGCTATTTACTACACAATCGGTTGCTATTTACTAACTGACACAATCAGTTGGTAAATAGCAACTGATATACCATTCAGTTGGTAAATTACCAACTGACACATAATTCAGTTGGTAAATGTTAGCAACTAGCCTTTTCCCAACCGAATATACAGATGGCAGATCAGTTGGTAAACTGAGTTTACCAACTGACTTTATTATTTATCTACTGATTATTCAGTTGTTATTTGGCTGTTTTCTTGTAGTGCATTATCTGGTCTCACAATATAGAACTCGCCTTTCGTTATATAATTTCGAATTCCTCACCCTTCCCATTACCTCTCAACACAGGGCTATAGCGTATACACGCTTCTAAGCTCTGAAAGTTAATGTTTGCGACCGATCAAGGGTTAAGCTAGTGATGCAGATTCTAAGAACTAAAGATTGCTTACATATGAGTTGAACAAGCAGGAGCCAATTCTTTTTATTTCGTAAAACCGTTAGTCCACGTACAGTAATATTGGAGGAGGCGCATCAAGAACACAAATTGAGCTCTCGAGCTCACAAGACGAGCCCTTACAAAAGAATTGTTTCAAGTTTCAACACAACTTAATTCGAACATGAATTACGAGTCCTAGAACTGAAGATCTGTTTTAAAAAAACAAATTTAAAAGATAAAAAGAAACTATGTAGGTACATATATAGGAAGAGAATAGATTCATGTAGAACATAAGAGACGTTGCACCAACTTGATAAAGCTCTTCACTCAATCTTCAACTTGTCATTTTAGTGGGATAAAAAAAATCTGATATGAACCTATATACTCCTGATAAAAGTAAAATAATGGCCTTGTTTGGTTGACCCTTCTTTTTTACTTAATATTAGTTCTACTTATGATAATGATAAGTAAAATCTTGTTTGGCTCTCATCCAAAAATCTTACTTTTAAAAAAAGTAAACCTCCTTTCATCTTACTTATTAAAAGTAAAGTAAAAATAAAGTTTATGTTACTTATCAAAAGTAAAATGATTTTTGGCCACTGTAACTATTCTATCATACCAAAACAATAATTGTATCTGCTATGTTACATATTCGTTATTAAAGGTCTTCACTTTAAAAAAAATGAAGAGCGAGTCATTGGTTAATAAACAACTGCATATCCACTACTATTACAAATGCCAAAAACTGTCTATTCTATATATTTGAATGTTACATATTCATTTATTATCTAACAAATAACATTGAGGGGGAATTATTTTTTCATTACCCTTTTTACTCAGAAATATAATAGACCCGGGATTTGAAATCCTGGATCTACGTGTCACCTGTTTTTTTTTTTAAAATTTATAAATAAATAAGTGCAGGTAAAAAATACACGTAAAATTTGAATTTTTCAACCCCACGTCCTATATTAGCTCGTAATAAATTGAATTATCCGTGTGTTTCTCAACCTTACGTATTATTAGGTTCCATTAAATTGAATTATTTATGATTTTTTATACTATGAAAATATATTTTAATTTATCAATTTAATTTATTAATAAACAAACAAATATTTCTCACTATTATAAAAAATTGAATAAAAACTCAACAATATAACGATGAATCCAATTTATATTTGCTAATGAGCTACGAAAAATATAAATTGTATTCATCGTTATATTGTTGAGTTTTTATTCAATTTTTTATAATAGTGAGAAATATTTGTTTGTTTATTAATAAGTTAAATTGATAAATTAAATACATTTTTATAGTATAAAAAATCACAAATAATTCAATTTAATGGGACCTAATAATACGTAAGTTGAGAAACTCACGGATAATTCAATTTAATACGAGATAATAGCCACGTAGGATGTGGGGTTGGAAAATTCGGATTTTACGTGTATTTTTTACCTCCACATATTTATTTATGAATTAAAAAAAAACATAGGTGACATGCAGACCCGGGATTCCCAATCCTGGATCTGTTATATTTATGAGTAAAAAGGGTAATGAAAAAAGAATCCCCCATGTCAGAGTCTGTATTTGTAAACTTGTTGTAACGTAGTGAGCTAAATCCGACCTACTTGTACAATTCTCTAACTGTAATCCGCATTGTAATCATTGTTTAAAACGATTTGATATAAATCACCTTCATTTTTATCACATTCTTCCTATAATCCTTAGATTTTTCTAGTTTTGTATCTTTTTAATCTTTCAATGAAATGTCTTTTGCTAATTAATTATTTTGTTTGATTCTATTAATCAAAATAAATCATTCATTTTTACTCAAAAAGTAAAAATAAACAGATTAACCAAACTGTTGTGTGACATATTAGCTCGTTATAGATATATATAGAGATATGTATAGATATAGAGAGAGGTATGAGAGACAACAATAAGGGAGACTTTATTAATCATAATGTATGAATGAATCATCAAATAGAAGACCCCTAACCCTCTTTATATAGATAGAGGGATAGGGTTACAAGCCCACTTGGGCCCATAAAGTACAAGCCCAATAGTCCAATAATATCTTACAACACTCCCCCTTTGGACGTCTTGAATTCTTCGTCTTCATGCAGTCGATCTGAGTCGAGTTCATTCGCAGTGCTAAACACATAAAAACCTTAGGGCCGGAAAACCCAGTGTGGGACAAAACCGGTACCTAGGAGAAACTGTGTAGCCGAATGATATATGCCGAAATATCATGTAAGTAACTAACCACAAAACAGTGTGCCTCATCAAAACCTTGCCAGAGCAAACCCAATGGGAAAATCTCTGATCGAAGGAAAAAAAGTGCAACAATGGTAGTAGTAGGGGATCAACCACAAAACAGGTGCCTCATCAAAACCTTGCTAGAGTAAACCCAGTGGGAAAAAATCTCTAGTCGAAGGACAAAAGAGTACACAGTGGTAAGAAGTATACAACAGGATACTCCCCCTAATTTCGGCAATCTTAAGTGAGATATGATGGGAACGTGTCTCGCTAAAAACCTTGCCAAGGAAAACCCAGTGGGAAAAAACCTTGGTCTAAGGACAAAAAGAGTACACGAGCATGCGACTGGATGCTCCCCCTCACTTGCACACGACAGGGTGCGAGGATTTCGACTAAGTAGTAATTAGTACAATAAGCATTCACCTGGATGCTCCCCCTCACTTGCACACGACAGGGTGCAAGGATTTCATATTCCAAGAAAGAGAACGAGCATTCGACTAGATGCCTCATTTACTTGCACACGACTGGATGCAAGAAAATCTAACGTGGAATAGAACGAGCATTCAACTGGATGCTCTTAAAACTTCATATGTGAAGATTTATTTTGGCAAGAAATGCTAAATAGCATAATCTAGTCATGTCTCTCTTGATCGATAACAACAAGTTGTCCTCAAATAAGACAAGTGTTTTATCTAGATCGTGAGACAGAGCATATGCAATTCAAATATGGCTAATACGAGCTCGAAGCCATATACACTCTCTAGTCGTCTCATAGAGCACGAGTAGATCAGAGTGATTCATTTGGAGTCATTCCAAGACCTCCAAGATGTCGCCTTATTCCTAATGGTAAAGACATACCATGTTAGGAATATCCCTTATGCGGGTCTGATAAGTAACCAGCATCGGTATAACCGAAAAAGGGTTGCGTTAATTCGAGTACCGAAGGGGGTAGGTACACTCGATGACGCAAATGGGATAAACTAGCCCACTTCCAAAATTACCATAAGGTAAGGGAATGTGTCTTTAGTGCCATTTCGATGGCAGCGTGTTAGCGCGATGCTGTGTCGAGCTATACCATTCACAGCATACAAGATGTTCGTCCTAGTACATTAGACCAAGTACAATGATGCGCTTATTGTACTTAGATATGAACATCATGGTTCAATATCTCTTTGTCGTCTCATCAGGGACGGACTGGGTCTATATCAATGTCTAGTGATCGAACGATCATGGGAGAATCTGACGACTTAGCGTCATGATGACTAAAACGTCATAACACCTTCTGGGTGTAGTATGAATCATGGACTTAGATTCAATCTTTACGGGACTCAATCATCAGGTTGAGTCACTACCGTGTCTTCCCAAGATCCTTCATCTCGAAGGCAAATCCAAAAATGGATCGCGTAATAAAACACGCAAGGGCATAATACTTGTTCAAGTATCCCAAGCTAAACAAGTACTCACTTAGGCGGGTATACCACATCCGCTCGGATTATATTAATCCATATAGTGAACGTCTCATTTAATTGAGATCGTGTTCCGTGGTCAGGAACTACTTGATTCAAGCACATGAAGTCACACAGGGACCTTCATCTATATCTCTTTGTCTAAATCCCCATAGAGATAAAACAGTGACCACAATCACATGCTGCATAATCAGTTTTTGGGAAACTACTAAACTGATAAAGTAGGGGACCGTTATAACGTCCATTACGAGGAAATAACCCATCTCGTAACCAATTCCAAGATGTGAGAGAAGCCTTGCGCTACTAGGCGAGCATTCTACAATCTCATTATTCTCATCACTTTTCCTTACGAATAACCAAATAAACAAACTAGTTTAACATTGGTGGCGTTGGAGCTGCAGGTCCGAACACACTTTCGCTAAGGAGTCTACTTGGATTGCAAGTTTCCATTAGTACAGTCTATTCTACGTTGACTTCAAGCAACGGTACATGGTTCCCTATCATAATTTGTTCATATTATCAGTCGTCACCGAATATATGAACAAGTAATCAATGACAGTCTCGTTTCGCTTCAATATCGTCTAAGATATCATGATCGACGGATATTTCGAGATTCTTAGGATGAGGAGGAAATCACACATCTCCTTGATCCTTTATAATCTCGTGCGACAAACGAGTTTCAGTTCACCACCTCTGGGGCTGAACGAATTAAGAACCGGTCAACTTCCTCATATCTTAGGAAGGACGACAGACTGACGGCCAACGGTAGCGTCCTTTGCTTGGTGGGTTCGGCCAAAGCAACGTGTTACGACAGGAACACGGCGTCCGACAGGGACGTCTATCCTTGCAAGCATTTTGCAGCTGGTATAAATGATCTCGTGACATCTCATAAAGTCATTAAATGCGTCTGGCATTTAGTTAGACTTGAGGGAGTCTATGCACTTACTTATCACTAAGTACAGTTTTGGGGATCAAGCTAAGACTGAGTGGGTTATGCCACGTTACTTCACGTCGTTCCTTATCAACGGTAACGTGCAAATCTCCCCCTAACGACGGGGAGAACAGTCTTAGCGATGTCACTTTCGCATATCATGCGGTAAAGAGATCGCTTGCCAAGGTTACTCTATCAAATGATAGGCAGGAGATTCATAATCGACTTATGTCCCCTTCAGAGGTCCATATTTTGAACGCTAGAGCGGCTCAATCAAAATATTAATTAATCACTTTAAACACGCGTTAATATGAGACTTCTGGCTCATAACCAGTAACCAGCTGGTACGCATATGGTGTTTGAGTATCTATGGGCCTCATAACGGACCAATGCAGCAAAATAGCATAACCCCACACGGAAATATAAATCTTGGTGCGCAAGACCAAGAAATGCATGCAATCATTTGCAGCCGCATCATCAAACTTTCCGTGAGTCCATTTGGGTCTGAACATAATCGACAGGATGTTCAATTTCAATTTCCAAACTCAAGTAATTCAAATCGAAATTTCGATTATTACTCTTCGGAATTATCAAGTCGACTAGACTTTTCAGGATAATCCGGATCATGAGCCATCAACTTAATGATAGGGCTAAAAGTTTGGGAAATGCTGCATTTCTGTGGACAACAATAAAATGTGACCTTATTGTCGATGCTTCAACCATAACCATTTATATTTATAGTCCGTCTTATGGTTGGATAAGTCCACAATAACTCCTTCAATTCTTTACCAGAATTCTACGAGTTCATTTCGTGATCTTTACACATACTAGTCTTTCAAAGTGAGCATTAGTGGCATGAATTTCGGATTAATCGCGAAATATATTCTCAGAGAGAATCCAAATGCTATGCGATTATAAATCAAGCATCGTCTTTTGACCCGGGAATATCTCATCCGGTCAATGCCATAATATCAAAATGCTCTTATCAATCGACGACAGGCGAATGATAGTACAGACAATCATGTCTTAGCATCTAAATCATTTATCATTCGACGACAGGCGAAATGATAAGGTAACTTTGAATGCTTTAAAGAATGTGGTAGCAACCACTTGAAAGACATTTCAACTCCTCTAAAATACGTTTTTGAGTGGAGGCTATGTAAAGAAATTTCATTTCTTTCATGAGCTATTACCAGATAACACTGGTTTTCTCGAATATTTTATAACTCAACAAGGTACGACAGGACCTGCATGAGTATAACGCCTCATATTTGACAAATCAATTTGGCTTTACCAAAGATTTCGATTTTGGAACGACAGGTCCAGAATCGTTGTCACTGAGTGCTCTTTTAGGCAAGTAGTTGGTGAAATTATATGGTACACTGTTACCCACTATTTCCAAAAAACCAACTACACCACAAGTATTGCCTAAAATTTCATAATTTAAAGTTTGGTCACATTTGTCAAAGGAATTTGCTCAAAAAACACTTTAAATTATTTCGAGAAATTTCATAAACAGGCAAACCATAATCCAAAAGTATGTCCAAATGGAAAAATAATAATCCAAATGGAAAAATATAATCCAGATGATCGAAAAAATGGCTCAATGATTTATCAAAATCAATAAAGAAAGGTGTCAAACTCATTTGAGCCACAAAATCGGGGGTCTCAAGAGTTTCCTTTCAATTAGCTTTAACCACATTAGCATCGATTTTTCCACCTTTATAATAGTTGTGAACTATTTAAGGAGTAACCGTGCATGACCGTTGTCTTTATAGCATAGAGTTGGCTCCTTGAGCATCATCTCTTACTTTGTGACAACGGCCCATATTGTTCCTTTCAATTACTGTCTTGGAGCCACAAGTTTTCGATTTTGACGATTGTCTAAAATCTCCCTTGGCTAGGCGATTCATCGGGATCGCGACAGTTCGAGACAAATAACACTTTTCTCGGTTCTCGATTCGTGGAAAAAAAAAAATGTACACGAAGAGCATTAATATCAGGCAAACAATTCGCCATTGACCCAATAGGATTAAAACTACTCACCGGGGTAATTTTCTTATCCAATAACAGATGGGCGATAAAGGAACATGGTGAATATAAATTCACGATACTGCTTATGGAATGCAATTTCCAAGCTAGTATTTTGGTGAAGGATTGCTCCAATATGTCAATTTCAGACATTTGTTCACCATAGACGTCATCACGTCTCAAATGTGGCGGCGAAATAAAATCAACGCCTTAGCATTCATCTCGAGGGTAACAACAAACTCGTGTTTTACTCATCAAAGATGACATCCAAATAATTTGGGTATCACATGCTCACACATCAGGGTGACTAACATGTGGTGACGGAATAACATCAACGTCTAAACAGTCATTTCGCAAGTATGTTTTGCGATTTTTCTCATCATAGATGGCATCCAACATGTGTTGGGAGTTCTGGATTATTTTTCATATAAAACGACTGGTTTATATGTTTATGGTTTGCACAAGCACAAACTTTAATTTCGAAACGACAGGTTCGAAAATAGTTTTGCTTTTAATGTGAATTGGTTCTCATTGATCGAACGACGGGTCGATACTGAGACACCAATTCGGCGAAACATACATCACTATATAAACACATTCGGGGAGATTATTATTTAGTCAACCCCTTTCGGTAGCTCTACTTGAAAAACGACCAGGAAAGACGGTGAGGGTGGAGGGCACGAATGCCACTTAAAACCCGACCTCATTAGGATATCGACTTCCGCCTATATCTTTCCTAGACATCGTATCCAAATAGGTGAGCCTATTTAGAGAAGGTTCATAATTTTTCCAACTTAAATGTGAAAATATATGATTTCGCAATTCTACCATTCATGGCAATAAATAACAGGTATATCTTTTCTAGATAACCACATATATACAAGGCAGTATAAAATATATTCATGATATATATCTAATCATGCAGTAGATTTGGTGATAAACTAAATCAATTCAGGATTATCAATCACACAAATTATATCATACCAAATCAAATCAAATCAATTAACTGCCATATGGTATATTTATATCTATGGTAATATCAAAAGATATGTTGATTATACTAATAAGATATCAATCAATTATCTACGGTGTTGAACATAGAGTTCAATAATGATTTTGATTATTACTTTGATTATGCGTTTAATGATTTTACAATTTCGATGATATAATGCTTGTCTTGTCCAAAAATAGAAAACGTATATTTCAGGTCTTTAAATGATAGAGCATTCGATAACGAAGCCACAGGTTCAGACGGAACCAAAATCGGAGCTAAAACGAAGGAGTTATGAGCATTCGAAGATTTACGGGACCAGGATTACAGTCGACCGATCGACTGTACAAAAACGACCGATCGTTTTTGTACCAATTTCTTCCAGTGAGTCCAGTATAAAAACGACCGATCGTTTTCAAGATACGACCGATCGTCTGTCTGAAAACGACCGATCGACTGTAGAAAACGACCGATCGTTTTCTGCAGTTTTCGAAAACAGCTTTTCAGCAATTTCTGGAAAATAGCTGTTAAAACCTTACAACGGTCATAACCCAGAAAAACAGACTTTGCTGTAATATAAACCAGCCCAATCATCTCTCCAAAGTCACCAATTACACTACCAAGCTTACCAATCAATCATCCAAATACCTCTTTCAATAAAAACCCAATTTATCACCATTTTGGTGAAAATATTCGAAAAAGAGGAAATCAAAGAAGAAAGCGACTCAAGCTCGATCAACAACCAAGACTCACCAATTAGCTTATTTAGAAGCAAATAGAATAGTGAGTGTAGTTACATTTTTGTAACAAAATTGTATCGAGTGTTTTATAAACTCATTTTTGTGAGCGAGTGATCGGGTAGAGGCTTTGTAAGCGAGTTGCTTAAAAGCTCTAGGTCTTTTCATTTCGGGACACTCATAAAGTGAGGGGGAGCTTAATCGGTCGATTAGCTCGTTAGGATTGTAATATCCGGGAAAAGATTTTTTAGTGAAATACTCGGTAGTACCGAGGAGAGGACGTAGGCGCGTTTTGCCGAACCTCTATAAATCACGGTGTCATCTTCTTCCCTTGCTTTTACTTTCCGCAACTTATATTCTTACTTATTTATTGCTTGCGTTTGAATTAATTAACGTTTATTAACGCTTAAGCTTAGAATTGCGTAAGTTGGGGTGTTAGTTGCACTTAAGTTTTAATTAGGCGAAAATCGCCATAAA
Organism: Primula vulgaris; assembly: GCA_963920805.1. Classification (NCBI taxonomy): domain Eukaryota; kingdom Viridiplantae; phylum Streptophyta; class Magnoliopsida; order Ericales; family Primulaceae; genus Primula; species Primula vulgaris. The sequence continues at coordinate 36,047,450 of OY987212.1, read as the reverse complement.
CCTTATTCACCCCCCCCTCTAAGGTTTAGCCGCACACGGGCCAACAATTGGTATCAGAGCCGAGGCTCTTGCATATAGGAATCTAACGATTTAAGAGTTAAGATCCCGATGGCTAACATACTAAATTTCGCATCCGGCATGGCTTCATCACCCAATACACCACCATATTTTGATGGAATAAATTTTTCATATTGGAAGGATAGGATGAGCATGTTTTTACAAAGCTATAACGTTAGACTTTGGATGACCATAAAAGTAGGATATTCCGCACCTACATCCGAGAATAGCGAGAACCAAATCCCCGTAGAGGACCTAGATAATGCTCAACTAGAAGCCTACTCTACCAACGCCAAAGCAATGTACGCTATTGTTTGTGCCGTTTCTCCTAACGAGTACAACAAAATTTCCGCTTGTAAAACCGCTAAGGCTATGTGGGATAAGTTAGTAGTTATGCACGAGGGAACTAACCAAGTTAAGGATTGCAAACTCCAACTTTTAGTTCATGACTACGAACTTTTTAAAATGAGCGAGGGTGAAACTATTTCCGACATGCTTGCTAGATTTACTACTATTACTAATGGATTAACATCTCTTGGTAAGTCTTTGTCTTGTAAGGAAATGGTTTCGAAGGTGATTCGGAGCTTGCCGAAGGAATGGGAACCAAAGGTCACCGCAATTCAAGAGGCGCACGACATGAACACATACTCTCTTGATGCATTGACGGGTTCGCTCATTACACACGAGATCACCCTAAATAGTCACAAGCCAATCTCGAAAAAGAGGGAGATAGCTTTCAAAGGAACGACTTGTGACGAATGCGATGAGATATCCAAGGACGACAAAAATTCAATGGAAATCATTCGAATCGTCAAGGAAATCCTCAAGCTAAAAGACCACCGCAAACATAAAGGTAAATCGTCAAATAATTCAATTTATTCTAACGATTTTGTTTGCTATACTTGTGGCAAGGAAGGACACATGGCGAGAGATTGCGTCATGAATCGCAAGAGCAAAGGCAAGAAGAAGATATCCGCTTCAAGCTCTAGCGATAGCTCCGACCAAGATGAAGTCGCGCATCTTGGTTGCTATATGGCCATGGAAGACAACAATGAGCCTAACCAATCGTCTTCAAGCGAATGTGACCACTCAAGCGAAAGTGACAACGATGAGGTAAAAGAATTCTCTCATGATGAACTTATTCATATGTGTGGAATTTATTCCGAAAAATTTCCTAAGCTTGTAGAGAAGGTCAAATCTCTTAAAAAGATAAATTCTTCTCTCAATGAAGAAATAAGATCTTTAAAAAGAGATAAAAATGAAAATGAGTCTATTCCGAAATCGTCATTTTCTTTAAGTGATATAGATGACGAAAAGGAAGACTTGAAAGAAAAAAACAATGATCTCATTATTCAAAACGAGTCTTTACAAACCGAGATCAATTTTCTTAAAAATGAGATGTCTAGACTTGCTAAAACTCTTTCAAAACCATCTTCTTTAGATTGCGATTTATTAGAAAATTTTGAAGAGTTAAAGGATGCTTTCGATAAAGTTAAAAGCAAAAACAAGGTTTTGAGTTCTCATGCTTTTAACTTAAATGACAAGGTCAAGGTTTTAGAAACCGAGAATGAATCGTTGAAAACTAAAAACAACGATCTTGTCATTTCCATTGAAAAACAAAATTTAACAATCTCAAAGTTTTCTAAAGGTAAAACCGTTTTAGATAACATTTTGAGTTGTCAAAAAGATGTTAAGGATAAGAGCGGTATAGGTTTTGATTGCATTGGCTCTACTTCTAACAAACCCCGCTTCGTTAAAGCCTCTAATATTTCAAAAACTCCTATTCCACCTAAACAAGAGGTTGTTTTTCCTAAAAGGAGTACTTCCAAGATTTTTCAAAAATCTTTTAATGATAGGAAGGGTATAGGTTTTAAAACCAAAATGGATACTCCGAAAAACCTTTCTAGAACTACGTATAACTATCGTTATACTAAAAAGTCTAAGCATTGTGTGCATTGTAGTAGAAATGAGCATATTTCTTCTAGATGCCCTTATCGTTTCCATGTTAGTAGAAGCGATTTGAAATGGGTAGTTAAGACCCGAGCCACTAACAATGTCGGACCCAAAAGAAATTGGGTACCAAAGGACAAAATTTGTGTTGTAGGTATCTCCATCCAAAAGGAGAAAATCAACAAATGGTTGGCAACGCCGACAAAAGCCGTGGAAGTCAAGAAGATCGACTCCACCATCAAGGATGAAGTGCCGTTGATCAACAAAGGTGGAAGGCATACCAACAAGTGGTACCACCTATTAGGAATCGGCAACGCTCAATGCAAATGCCATTAGCGAGCGGACTCGACTCCACATCACATATGCGGTATACTCTAATCTATAATATTTACATATATGTGGTTAGTTGGGTCGGGTATATGCATCATTATTCCATTTTTCATGTTTTGGTTTTTCTTTAAAAACCCTTCACATAACCCCATATTTTTTTTATTCTTATTGATTGCATTTTGATAATGCCAAAGGGGGAGAAAAATGATATATTTTGATGTAAATGCGTTTTGTTAAAATGGAGGAGATATTTTTCTTGTATCTTGTAAAATCATCATTAGTTTGTCATAATCAAAATGGGGGAGATTGTTGAACATAGAGTTCAATAATGATTTTGATTATTACTTTGATTATGCGTTTAATGATTTTACAATTTCGATGATATAATGCTTGTCTTGTCCAAAAATAGAAAACGTATATTTCAGGTCTTTAAATGATAGAGCATTCGATAACGAAGCCACAGGTTCAGACGGAACCAAAATCGGAGCTAAAACGAAGGAGTTATGAGCATTCGAAGATTTACGGGACCAGGATTACAGTCGACCGATCGACTGTACAAAAACGACCGATCGTTTTTGTACCAATTTCTTCCAGTGAGTCCAGTATAAAAACGACCGATCGTTTTCAAGATACGACCGATCGTCTGTCTGAAAACGACCGATCGACTGTAGAAAACGACCGATCGTTTTCTGCAGTTTTCGAAAACAGCTTTTCAGCAATTTCTGGAAAATAGCTGTTAAAACCTTACAACGGTCATAACCCAGAAAAACAGACTTTGCTGTAATATAAACCAGCCCAATCATCTCTCCAAAGTCACCAATTACACTACCAAGCTTACCAATCAATCATCCAAATACCTCTTTCAATAAAAACCCAATTTATCACCATTTTGGTGAAAATATTCGAAAAAGAGGAAATCAAAGAAGAAAGCGACTCAAGCTCGATCAACAACCAAGACTCACCAATTAGCTTATTTAGAAGCAAATAGAATAGTGAGTGTAGTTACATTTTTGTAACAAAATTGTATCGAGTGTTTTATAAACTCATTTTTGTGAGCGAGTGATCGGGTAGAGGCTTTGTAAGCGAGTTGCTTAAAAGCTCTAGGTCTTTTCATTTCGGGACACTCATAAAGTGAGGGGGAGCTTAATCGGTCGATTAGCTCGTTAGGATTGTAATATCCGGGAAAAGATTTTTTAGTGAAATACTCGGTAGTACCGAGGAGAGGACGTAGGCGCGTTTTGCCGAACCTCTATAAATCACGGTGTCATCTTCTTCCCTTGCTTTTACTTTCCGCAACTTATATTCTTACTTATTTATTGCTTGCGTTTGAATTAATTAACGTTTATTAACGCTTAAGCTTAGAATTGCGTAAGTTGGGGTGTTAGTTGCACTTAAGTTTTAATTAGGCGAAAATCGCCATAAACCTTATTCACCCCCCCCTCTAAGGTTTAGCCGCACACGGGCCAACATACGGTTTATTGCCATATAAGTAATTCTATACATGGTAGTTTTAACATGCAAGCAAGCAATATATTTTTAATTACCAATCAATTCTATATATGGTAAAAAAAATATTTTAACATGCAAAAAGGTTAAATTTACATGGAAACATATCAATTTATTCAATTAACATGCAATTTTTTTATTCACTTGCCTTTTTAATAAATATATATATATGCATGTGGGTGAATATTTATAGACCAAATATTGCTATTTATTAACCATGTATGTTGTTTTGCATGCAATTGATACTACAGGATCACGCGTGTAATTTCAGTATAGTCCTTATTACAATTTACAACATTATTACATGTTCAGTCCATATTTTCTTGCAAGTTACAGTTTGGTCCTTATAATTAACATTACAGTTTTATGCATGTAAACATATATAGTAATTATATACAATAGTTTCATACATAGCAAATTTCATAACAAATACTACCATGTGTATGTAATTAACACACGTATTATCAGGGACATATATAGTGATTATACACCTGGGCATGTAACTTGTATGTGGTGGATATATAAGCATATCTTGCATATTATATGTATTATAATTCACAGGAATAAGTGTCTACACATGCATACCCTTTTGTTTCATACTTAATTATCTAGACAAGTAACCAGACAATCAATTGAAATTACTGGGATTCTTATAATCTATTACGTACATGTAGTTTGTTTAATTCATGGCGGTACACATCCAAATATTCACCCAGCCATATTATAAAAAAAAAAAGGGATCGAGTAATTTTACCGATTTTCCGAGTGCTCCATGGATTGAATAAGAACAAGGACGAGCAAAACCTAGCCGTCTTTATAACCCATTCAACGAGCGTATAGCCGTAGTAATAATATTTTACTCAATATCCTAACTTATACTACAATATCCGTAAGCAAAGTGCTGATAACGTGTTGTGTGACATATTAGCTCGTTATAGATATATATAGAGATATGTATAGATATAGAGAGAGGTATGAGAGACAACAATAAGGGAGACTTTATTAATCATAATGTATGAATGAATCATCAAATAAAAGACCCCTAACCCTCTTTATATAGATAGAGGGATAGGGTTACAAGCCCACTTGGGCCCATAAAGTACAAGCCCAATAGTCCAATAATATCTTACAACACAAACAACATTTTTTAATGAAAAATATACTTTTACAGTGTTCACCCAACGACATTTACTTAATAAAAAATAAACATAAAAAATATACTTTTCAACCATTTAATTTACAAAAATTATATTTTTGAACCTAAAAGACACGACTAAACGAGGCCAATAGCCTTACTAATCGACAAGCCAAAGACTATTTAAAGATCAAGTAAGTGACGTGGAAGTAACAAGTTCGAAAAAAACCTAGTAGATTAACTAAATATTAAAATGCTAGTAATTGAAAAGCGGGTTTTGTAATTGTAACTATATGTGAAATCCTTTTACAGCGATATGTGATCAATAAGAGCTGGTCGTACGTCAAAAATATGTCATCTTAATCGGGGAGTGTCTCGTCTTAGGAAATTGTTGGGCTTGTTTTGTGAAATGAGATTACTAAACAAGCTTTTACATCAAATTTTGGCCCATACTTGGCCTAACAAAAAAATTGGACTTATTATGCATGAACTTATAAGGGACCATAATATATTGGCTTATAGTAAGAATGACTATCTATTTAGAATAAAAGGGCATAGGTTTTTAATAAAGTTTACTCACTACGGTTCGATTTAGACAAGAGTAGGGCATGGAACCACTACAACAATTATGGTATATAATGACCAACTTATTTGATGTGATCACTAAATGTGTGTCTTTTAAGTGATAAAAGTTATTTCAGATCACTAATTAATATTTTTATAATATAATGGTCAGGTATTTGGTTTTAGGCAATTGAGGTCCGTGTGAATTTACTTATTATTCATATTATTGTTATTAGAAATTTGGTCACAATTAAAACTTAAAGTTCTACGCGAGCGTAGTCACACTTATTTATATTCTCACAATTAAAACTAGAAACAATATGCTTACACCTATAATTTCTATTTCTAGATCATTCTCTCTTTCTCCCTTCTCAGAGCTTCTCTCTTCTCCCGTGAAGACCACCAGAGCTCCACCGTGAAGATCGCCGGAGATCTACCATCGAAATGGATTGAAAAAGAAATGTTGATCATGATAAGCACGCAACAAAGTTGTTGCCAGGATTGATGATGCACTTATATTCTTATTTTGCTATTAATAAGTGATGTACTCATGAATTCTTGTAATAACACTGATTTGGTGATTTTGCTATTAACATGATTGATGGTAACGTTGAATTCTGAATATAATAGCCATTGTATGTTCGTTATGGTAATGTTGAATTCTGAAATATGACATGTTTGTGAAATTCAAACGTTGGCGTGATGGTTTGTTGTTTCGGTTTAAGCCAATATTAGTTATTTTTTTATAATAAAAAAGATATGTGAAGTATTTTTTGGACCAACAACCGAGTTTGTTTTGTGTTAGGGAAAATAGTCCGACAGTGTCCGAAACTGAGTGTTTAGTGGCGAGATTTTTCTGTTAGTAAATATTAATGGTTAGTGATGAACTCATTTGTCGTCACTAAAATGTTTTTAGTGTCCACAATTTAGTGACGACGCTGTGACGGGAATATGTCGTCATTGTAGACATTTTAAGTGACCAAATCTTGTCTTTTGTGACTACTTTTTCCGTCACTAAACAAGCTAACTGTTGTGGTTAACCAAAGTAAAACAAAATAGTCATCGTCCGTTCTATTAGATTTTTTGATTCTAGTGATGGACCGAAACTAATTTAAGTTACAGTCATCTGACCTAGTAAAAAAAGATTTAAATTTTTTTAAGATTAAAAAATAACTTATAATCTATACGGAAAAAATATTTAAATGTAAAAAGAGCTTAAAAGCTGTTTTCAAGCTTAAAAAAATATATTATAATCTATACGAGAAATATATTAAAGTGTAAGCTGTTTTTTTAGCCTTTTTTAGTTTGTTTTAGTGTTTGTTTTAGTGTTTGTTTGAATTATTAAGTAAAACAAAAAAAACACCAAAAAGTTACGAAAATAATTTTTTTTTTTATCACGGTGACCTAGAATTAAAAATCTTGTGATAGTAGTGACCTATGATTTTTTTTTTTTAAAAGCTGACTGGCCATCAAAAAGCTCGATAAAAGACATAAGTTTTTAATAAAGTGTCCTCATTTTGGTTTGATTTAGACAAGAGTGCATGAAACCAATGTAAAACAAAATAGTAATCGTCCCTTCGATTTGGTAAACTGAAAAAAATTAATAACGACTTAAAAAAGCAAGAAAGTTGCCCAAATTACTAAAATGCTAATTAAGAAAAATTAACAATATAACTATAGTGTACGAAGCATTGATAGAATCTGACGAAACATTTGATTTTATCCTTGCGAAATCATCTCAATAAGTAGATTCTCCTTTTGATAAATCTCCATTTTAATAGTTAGTTCGTTACCTTATAAGTAGCTTATCATATATAAATTAACATACACATAATATGAATTTGTATATGTATATGTATTTGTTTTATTTATATATATATATATATAGGGGTGATATCGGTTCGTTATCGAAAATTTTGACTACATATCGATACCGTACCAAACTAGATTGGTTTGAGAATTTTTATACCATTACCGAACAAAAAAATTCGGTATATCAAACTATTCGGTTGGTTCGGTTCGGTTTCGGTTTTATACCAAACTTTAGAGTTTACAAGTGATGATAGAAAAATGGTGCGTCTTGGGAAAAAAAACATAGTAGAAAGTTATAAAAATAGTAGATTAAAAATATATATTTATTTATATTATTGTTTTTTTTCTTGTTTCTTTGCATAAATGAGTAAACACTAGTAGACATTTCTAATAAAATTTATAAATAAATAAAAATATTATAAGTATTCACTAGACAAAATAATATAAGTATATTATAACAACGTTAATAATTAAGTGTATATAAATGTTTTATTTTATTTGTCTATATAGTATATTTTAATATTTCGGTTTGAATCGGTACCATACCGAACTTACCAAACGAATACCGAAACTGAACTGATTTTTAAATATCGGTTTGGTTGTACCGTACCGTAATGTCTGCATACCAAACTTTTGATACTGATTTGATTGGTTCGGCTCGAAAAGCGATCGGTTGGTACAAGTCACTAAAAAATGGCACCCATATATATATATATTGTATCAGGGCCGGTCCGACAGCTTTCTACACCTAAGTAATACAATTTTTAGGGCGCCTTTTTAACTTTGTTCTAAAAAATTCATAAGAAAAAAAACTACACAAAAATTATAAAATCAAAAATTTAGTCACAATAAAATAAAATATTATTTTTTACGTTACACAAAATATATCATCAAATAACAAAGATTCTTTTTGTATTATTATAAGGTAGCAAAACGACTTATTTCTAAAGATTTTTTATTTTTATTTTTATTTTTATGTACCTATTGGGAAACCGGTGCCTAAACTACTTGCCTCACACTTACCCTTAAACCCGCCCTGATTAGTATTTTCATGCTTTTCTAAAATATCCCTGTTAAGGTAAATTTTATGCCAGTGACCAAATGTCATATGGTGGAATAATTTTATTTTATTTTATTTATTTATTGTCTATAGGAAAATACACTTTTAAATAACGTACATAAGGTAAAAGTCTAACAAGCTAAAGTCTAAGATCATCCGCTTTATGCAGGTGACCAAATATCATATGGTGGAATAATTTTATTTCATTTTATTTATTTATTGTCTATAGGAAAATACACTTTTAAATAAGATACATAAGGTAAAAGTCTAACAAGCTAAAGTGTAAGATCATCCGTGTCTGCTTACTCAAAACATAATTTTTCTTAAAATTTGATGATTATGGTATAAAAAGTGACATGATTCATAAACCCTATAAATTTCCTAAATTTAAAGAAACACAAAATTCACCTTATAAATGAGGAATGCATATGATTCCCTATATTAATACTCGTTCCGTCCCTAAACAAATGTCTCCTACGAAAATACTTACAATTTTGATCGATAATTTTTTTATTGCCGGAAAAAATTATTTCAAAAGTTAATCACGTGGTTTATAGTTAGAACTATATGATGAAATTTTCAGTTTTTTTATTTTGATAATTCTGATATAAAAATTTTGATGGTTAAAGTTGCATGTATTTTCGTAGGGATATTTGTTTAGGGACGGAGGGAGTATAATAGTAAGGGTCAACATTTTTATGGTTGTAATATTGTTATGATTATTAAAATATAATAAAAAAAATATAGGGTTATTATAAGGAAACTAATAAGCAAGCTGGAATTTTGTGTAAATGTAAACGGTTCCTTAAAATGTATAAAACGTGTTAG